>CAXIVR010000002.1:54271770-54889213 GCA_964035755.1 Teleogryllus oceanicus | reverse complement strand
TTTCTAATGCGTAATAAATGTTTTATTTTGCATTTTTAATAAAGGCGAAATAATGTAAAAATACAATTTTTTAAAATGAACATGAATTTCAATTTGCTTGATAGGATGTCTATATTATGTAAATGTATTATTTGTGTTTCCAAATGTTTTGTAAAAATTAGTTTTTTTTTAGAACCATTGATTTTAAAATTTTTGTAAGAAAAAAATTTTAATACAAAATTTTAATCTGCCAAAATTTCCCCAAAATATTAGATACTAAAAATTTAGAGTTAATTTTCATGGAAAAGAACTCGATAAAAATGTCCAGCCCCACCCCGTGCCCCGCGCCCCGGTTCGTCAGCGCCCACGGGGTTCGGGGCCCGCCCATAATTTCGAGGGGATCCCGCGCCCGCGCGCAAACGTTTCTTTTCTGTCCCCTCCGTTACCCCTCTTCCCTCACCCTCCTCCCTGTTACCCCTGTCCGAGGAGGCAGCGTCACTGACCTCGAAATTGTTCCCCCCTTTGAGATAACTAGGGGGAAAATTCGAGGAAAGGGGAGTGTCTGAAACTTGGAGAAAAACCCAAAGATAAGAGCGGATCCCCTCGACGCCGGATTGGTCAAGTGTCCAGCGATGGTTGCCCAAGCTGGGGAAAAAGCCAGTTTTGGGCCCGCACAGGCACGCCCATATTTGGAGGGAAACAAAAAGATATCGATACAATCTAAAAATGTTTTTTTCAGAAATTTGTGATAACTAAATTTTTTGACAAACGAGGTCACAATTGTCAAAACAGATTACAAATGCCAAAAATGGGCAATCTACTAAAATTTTGAATGGCTATAGAGGAGGACGTTTGTAAAACTATTCCCCCCATTGAAACTATACTGCAAAAAGGGGGAAAAATGTAATAATTCTCTAAGTAGTGGGGCAGCTGTTCATAAATTTTGACTATTTAAAAGTTCTTAGGTTAAAAAGGGAAAAATGTGTATTTTTCCCAGTCCATCCAGTAAATTTTTTTCCAATACAAGGAAGTTTGAAAGGTGTGAAATTTTAAAAAGATCTTTTACAAAAGACAATCTTAAATTTGTTTTTTTCAATTGCCCCAATGAAAGTTCATTCATATTTTCTAAAAGAAATATTAGAAAAAATTAATTTGTCAAAAAATTTTTTGCAAACAAATAATTTTTCTTTGGTTTCTTTATTCATTTTGGACCCTAATTTTTATCATTAGAAAAAATAATATTTTTTTGTTATGTGGTTCAGTTTTCCAATTTTTTATTTATACATGTCAAGGGGGGGATCTTTATTTTTTAATGTATCAGTCGTAGATGAATTGATTTACCTGAACAAATATTTATACTACACTTTAAAGCCAAAAGGGCATTGAAATATATATTTTTTTAAAATTATAAAGTTTAATTTTGTTTAGAATTACAAGATTTTATTTATCTTTATGATTTTATTATCAATTCTTAGACATCTATAACTATTACCCGGGTCTACCCACTACGTACCCTTTTTAGAAGTTCCGCATGTTATAAAGCTTAAAAAAAGTGTTCCTTCAAATCAGAGTTTACAGATCAATTTCAAAACTTTCTTTTTTGAATACAATAGAAAAAATAAAAAGGAAAATTTTTTAAAAGGGTAATTTATTGATAGTGTTAATATTATATAAAATCCACAAAAAATTTTAAAGTGAGTCACAAGTATTTTATTTTATAGTTTAGATTTATTTATTGTTTTTAGTTATAAAGTGAATGTTTAGAAGCTGGAACTTCAAATAAGAAAAATGAAATTATTTATGGAAAAGTGAACACGGTAATCCGGAAATTTCCTAATGGGTGTCAAGAGAAGACAGCTATCGTGGTCCCACCGCAGGGCATGATAAGATTGAATTCCTCCTCCTGTATAATAATTTACTGTAATAAATGCCCGAGCAACGCCGGGTACTGTCTGTTATAAAATCAGATCTCTAAAACGGTCTTACAGTTGTTTGAAAAAATCGAGCAGTTTTTGCGCAGTGCCTGCTTGAAATTAAGGCATATTATAAAAAGAACATTCTCAAAATCTACTTTACGGTTTTTCCTTTTTGTATCAAAGGACGGAAAAAATTAGTGCTAGTCCCAGTTTCGGCAAACTCTCAGTATTTTTCAAAATTTCAAAAAATTAACACTTGCAAATTAGCAAAAGCCCATAATGAAAGATAGAGATTTTTGTTTTAAATAAAACTTGTCTAAAGACTCAGATCTTTAGAAATGTCATGTACAATTTTTTAAAGAAAGGAGTAGTTTTCGCGCAATTTCTGCAGGAAGTTATTGCAGTTTAGGAAAAAGAAACATTTTCTGTAAAAAAGCTGTACATTTTTTTTCCTCGGGTAGAGCAAAGGAGGCCTAAAAAATGACACACGTCTAATTTTCGTTGGACTCTCAAGTTATTGAATTTTTAAAAATGTCGTAAGTTTGAAGTAGTGGGAAAGATCTCAAGTAATCAAGTGCGGGAAATGCTAGCAATCCGGAAAAGGCATCGTGTGTGGCGGGCGGTGTGTGGTGGGCGGGGCGGGGCGGGGAGGGTGTGGCGGGCGGGGTGTGGGGGCGGGCGGAGGGCCGGGCCGGGGCGGGGAGGGGTGGCGAGCGGGGTGGCTGGCGGGGCAGGCAAAGACGGGGCGGGCGAAGCGGGGTGGGCGGGGTGGGTGGAGAGGGGAAGTGAGCGAGGCGGATGGGGTGGAAGAGGCGGAGAAGAGGGCGAAGCGTGTGGGGCTTGCAAAACAGAGGGTTGTGATAAGTAAATGCCCGGGAAATCAGCTTGTCTTTATTATATAAATTAGATTTTATTAACTTTAAGACCGCTCTTTAAGAATTATTTTCTCACAATTTACAGATATTCAATGCGTTTTGTATCTGGTTTGTTTCTTCAGTAACCTTACTACAATAATCGACGAACATTTTCACGTAAATTAACCATTTCGATTATCTGTAGAATATTTCAAATCATCGCTTCTTCTTTTCTTGTTCTTACCAAAAGAGGCTGCTTGCCATTCTGTTCTGTAAATCGCTATTTCAAGCAACGCAAATGATCAAAAATATTACTCGTATTAAACAATTGGAGTACAGAGACGTGTTCTGTGATGGTGTTGCACCTTCGCGACGTGCATTGATTAGCACCTAAAGCTATTGCAGTTTCGTCCTTAAGTTAGCGCAATTGGGCTTATGGTGATGAGGTTGCTTTTCAATGATTAGTTATATTTCACAGTGAATTCGTCAAAAGATGTATTCCGTTTGACGATAGGTCGTACACTTTCAGAATGGCTGAGTTAGTGCTTTCATCGAGACCAGACAATGAAAATTTAATTTCACAAGTGTTTTACAATTACGTTTCAGTTTAGATAGAATTTTAGTTATGGAATGTGTTGGCTTGGTTTGCATCTCTAGTATTCGAAACTTTGTCTCAAAAACATGGTGAGTATTATAAGATCAATTAGTAAATCTGCGACTCAGCGGAAGAGACATGTCACAGCGTAAAATTGTGTCTTTAACATGTCATTGGAATGCCTGTTTACTTACGAAAAGGAAGGAAGTCATGTGCATTTTATGTAGAACATTTTACAATGAAATGTAATTATTAGATAGTTATTTTTTTTATCTTCGTCGTTTTCAAGGAAACGTTTGGCCGCTGTAACGATTCTGTAAATATGACAAGCGTAATATTCTCCCCCCGAAGTAGTTCTATGAATCTGCGCCGCCGAATTTCTCATTGTCGCGCGCGTGCAAAACAAAATCCCCGAGGCTGCCGCCAGGCGGCGCCCCGAGCGGCGACGCCGGCGAGAAGCTCGACCTCCCCCGCCGGGCGCCGTGGCGCCTCGGGGCGAGTACGTGGAACGCAGCGGCGGCGCAGAAAATCCGCCGGCCGACACCCACACGCGCGCGCCCGGTATATATGCCGGGCGCCTCGCTTAATCCCAGCGCTGCGACGAGCCCGCCCGGGGCCAACGCCCTCGACGCCCCCGCGCCCCGCCCCGCGCTCCGCGTCCCGCACCGCCGCCGAGCATTTTCCGTGTTCTTGCTGCAACAGCGGCGGCGGCGGCGGCGACCGCCTCCCCGGGGGAGGATTCGCGCGCTAGATCCGCGGGCCGCCGATCGCTCACGAGGCCTCGAAATCCCCCCTGACACTGCGTGATCCCCGTGTACGGTACCAGGCGGGCTCAGGTCCGCTCGTATATAGCCCGCCCGCCCGCCGCAGCCGCTGCCCGCCGCCGCGAGGGGGCTTCCTTCCCTTGCGAGGACGGGGGCGCGCGCATCGCTCGTGGGCCGCGCGCGGCGCCTCCGTCGCGACGTCCTAGAAGGGGCGGATCCCCGCATCACGCCACGTTATTTACAATGCCGTGCCCCTTTTGCCGCCGCGCGCTCGCCGTCACGCCCCCGTCGCCGATCTTCCGGGCCGTCGCGCGCCGCCCCGCCCCGCCCTGCCCCGCCCGCTCCGCCCGCCCCGCCCCGCCCCGAGGCGATAATGCGCCGCCAAGAAACAATCCGCGCCATTAAATGCGGGATCCCTCCCGAGGCAGATGAATGGCGTTGGGTTTGAAGCACGAGGTTTGGAAATATTTATAGTGAGAGCGGAGGCACGTGGCGGGGTTGAAAGGTGCGCGAGTTGCTTGAGGTGGGCGCGGACGGGGAGCGTGCCGCTTTTTCGCACGCGCGAACGCCGTGTTTATCACGTGTCTCTGGAATTTTGGGGAAGTTTTCCGAAAAGTGGTTGCTTCCGCGTGGAAGAAATATAGTATTGACTCAAACCAATCAATGTCTCCATCAAAAAATTTCCATGAGGGTATCTTGAATGGCACCAGTGTGAACATACGGCTCTCGTGTGATATCTAACAAAAGAACAGTAGACAATGCTGAAGAGATACCGGAGGCATATGGTGATAGAAATTCTTCATATGACTCAAGAGTTGAAAGTCAGATGTGAGGAAATTACAAACAAAACGAAAATTCGATGTATTCTCACACTTAAATAGCGATGGGGCAGCCATGTTGCACGTCGGGATCCAACCTGACTATCAAACTGTTCTGGAACCCGAAGATCGAATAGTTCCAACAAATACAGCAGAGCAGATGGTCTGATGTGTTAAACAAGGAAGTGCGTGCAACATGGTCCTGAGAGGCAAACAAACGACAAGAATGGAAAAAATAAATAAATAAAAATTATTGATTTTGTATCAGCATTATATTTTGTAAACAGAAATCTTTCAGGCATTATCTAGCAATTGTTTTTTGATAAATATACTCATTAATGACAAGAAAGACAACATGAATGCCCGAAATCTTGTTTTTAATTTTATCTGTGTTTTTTCTTTTTGTTTACATAGAAATGATTTTTTAATTAGGATGTCATTTGCACATTATAGATCTCTCAGAGACCAACCTATTTCACCACATCCAAAGTATCTTACAGTTCTCATATCTCTACCATTATATTTTCGGATGGACAGTACGTTTTTATATTTTCTAATAGGTTTTATCATCTTAATAAAAAGTATTTTAATTTTTAACTTTCAGTGCCTTTGCTGAAAAATTAAATATTTCATTCTCTTCTTGCAACAATGAGATTTATCATTTATTCATTCTTTTTTATAAATTGTTTATTGATATATTCCCATGCTAGTTCATTTTTGCTAATACCTATGAGCAAAGAGTAAATATATTTGGTTAATGAAAGAAAAACAGGCACATGTAGCGTTAATTACATTGACGGGAAATTTTGCTGATTTCTTGTTGATATGCTGACATTTCTTGAAGTTCCAATAACTTCTTTCTTACCATTGGACACTAAGCACATGAGTGAAATAGTTTTAAAAATTGACATTTTGGTACGTGATTTCTAAATTTGATACAAAAAAAAACAACAAAAAACAACGCTGTCGCAAACACAAGATAAAGGTAGTGGCATTTTGAAAACAGTCAGCTGGATGAACGAAAACACACATGAATTATATCAGTGTAATTTAGTCCTCTCGAAAGAACAAATTATCATCTGGTAGAAGAGAGACTAACACATTTACAATCATCAACTACGATAGGAATAATCTTCTCTATAGTACGTTATTTTTCTTCTACAATTACCGAGAGAAAAATGAAGGTGTTAAAACTTCCTACTTGCATTATCCAAGCGGCCATCGCCTCAAGAACAAATAAACTAGTAACCGTTATAAAGAATGGAGGACGTCAGCTTGTGGCATGCACTTACTGACCCACTTCTCCTTCGATGATGAATAAGAACATATGCACTTTATTTCGTCGGGACTGCTACAAATGGACGGAGGCTAATTTAATTTTTTTTTTCGATCTTTTTTTCCCTAAAAACCAAAACAACTTTGGAAAGGAAAAAGCAGCTTCTTAATGAGCCACCTGGCGGAAGATTACCACTCTCTTGCGACCGGACATCACTCACACCAGTGCCCTCTCGAGTACTGTACGGGAAAGGGGTATTGCTGTTTCAGGGTTTTCCTCTTTCCCATGGAGGATTGATAAGCCACATAGCCAACTTAGCCTCCCCCGGGAAAACCTCTGCTTCAACTGTAATTTATTCGGAAACGATTGTTTTCCCCCAACCTGGCCAAAGTTCATCAGGCGTTGCTATTCAAATGCTAAATTATGGTTTCCGATTCGAATTCGGGTGTTATAAATGCTTGTCTCATGTACGGAAGCACAAAACGCGTTCGCGAGGATGGGGGCGCGGCCGGAATGTGTAATGAGAAAGTTCAAGAGAGCGAGGTGATTAGAACATCGTGCTTTGCTGAGCGGATTCGCGGTGGAACATGTGGCGCTCGGCTGCTTTTCAATAGTCGGGCAGAAACATAAAGTTCTGCTTTTCTGCTCCTTCCTTGCGATATTCTATTTTGCATTTTTGCATTCATTACATTACATCACAGTGGATGAACTCTATCAAAGAGCGCATGGGAGCTTGAAATTTTGAATTCAAGTTACACAAATATCTGTAGCAAACTTTCCAGGGGTTGATCCCAACCGTTTTTGAATAGCAGAAGCGTGACTGAATGTGAATCATTGATGCATGCTTTAGGACTTTATAATATCTTCTGGTTTTGTTATAGTGTTCGTTATTGTTTTACTTAACAATGGTAAGCACGGTAATAATATTTGCTGAAAAAATTTTGATAAAGTTTACTAAATTTTATTTTATTTTTCATTCTTTAGATTTTTTTTTCGTTTTTTTTTTTCTTGATTTCTTCAACGGGTTTCCCAATCAACCCGGATAGACAATCATTTACAGAATCATGTTTTTTTATTTTAACTTTCTCTGATGTTTTAATTTTTAAATTAAATTTTTATTACTAATTATTTTATCATCGGGGCTTGATTTATAAAATTTAGGACCGGGGTAATACCTTTTTGGCTCTCCCTAACCCGTCTCAATAAATCTCTAAAGAAAAAGGGAATTTTTTGGAGAATGATGAAAAACTTTTAAATTTTTAAAAATTAAAAATTTTTTAAGAAAACTCATCAAAAATTCTGTCAAACAACCCAAACAGGCACCCGTCGTTAAATAACTCCAAAGGGGGGTTTTTGAAAGGGGCCCTTTAAAAATAAACTTTGAGGCCAGGGTCCAAAAAAAGTTTTCCGGGCAAATTTTCATTTTAGATCTTTTCAACATTACTTTATATTTTGATAGTTGAACGCTTCACAAGTCAACCCCACCTGTTCAGAGCCTGTAGATTCTGAAACTGTACGACAAATTAAACTAATTTATTGATATTCTTCACAAAGAATTACAGTGTACCCTCCCCGGGAAAAAGAAAAAGAATAGTTTGGAGAAGGATTATTGATTGTTATTAATTTCGGGGGAATTGAACAAGTGATGGAGGATAAGAGGGGCTTAAAAAAAAGATATATTATACAAATGGAAAAAGGAAAAAAATGGAAGAGGGTGGGGGTTTTAAAATGGGGCTCCAAAAACGCTAGTTTGTAATATAATTTAAGAATTATAAATCATACTTAATAAGAATTAGTAACTCATGTTCTATGTGAATCTCATGATATATACCATAGAAAAAAATAGTTTATTAGTAAAAACGATAATTTTATTAGTTCATACAATTGAAACAATTAAGTGGAAAATTATTTGATTTTGTTTTTACGAAAGTTGGCCGACCATAAAAAGATCGAATTTACCAATCAAATTTTTGTCCTCTGCTTTTCTGATATTCTGTTATCTAAATAATCAATTTTTTTTATTGCAACATTTTTTTAGATAGATGTCTTCATGCCTTGTTTCGGTTTTTGTACCCTAGCCCTGATGAAGGAATTAAAAATCTAAACATTGGCAAACTAATTGTTTCATTGTTCATAATGGACAACTTACGAACAAAACATAAATCACATTCATATAATGCAATATAATAGAGTCTTTAATACTTATGGTAGTTTATTTAAGATACTTCCGAATTCCAACTGTTACTGCCGCTGTGGTGATCAGGTCTTTTTGAAGAGCAGTAACGGTTTGTGTGGTGATGGAGGGGTGAGGTGGCAGAGACAAAGCCCATTCGGGACGGCAACCCAGGCCCTGAGTTGAGCGCAGCCATCGGTGCCACCGCCCCTCCCCTCCCCTCCCCTTCCCGCCTCCGCGCGACCAACCCCTTCCCGCTGGTCCCCACCCCACCAGCGACGCCGCCGCCTCAAGGAGACGCAACGCGCGCTGCTCCTCTGTTTACACGTTTGCGCGCTCGCCAAGCTAAAAGCTCATTCAATTGGAAAATTACTCCAACCATTATATTCCTTATGCATATTAATGGACATTATCTAAACATTACAAGTTGCTTCCCATGAATAATTTTAAATAACATTTACTTTACGAGAAAGCGTGCACTTACATCTATTGTCTTCTTGGTCGAAGTGTTCCGGAGAAAATCGATAAAACAAGTTCTTAATCTTAGTTAGATAATGTCTGCACACAAATTGAGTTGAACACACCTGTCTAGAGTTCTTGAATAGGAATCAGATCTCTCCGTAGGTGTGTATCTACACAGATTTCAATGAATTGTTGGCCTCATGCAGGGGGGCATGATCGAAGTGTAGATGAAAACAAATACATCTGGGTCGCTTAATAAGTTATTATATGTTTTTCTGCACATAAGAGACAGTAGTAAAGACCTCGTTTATTAATTCGATAGGAAATATTTAAATCTCTATGTTTTCCCTTTTATTTGTCAGGACTGTCATCACAATCATTAAATGTTACGAAACGACCAAACACAACCACTTCTCGTAATCATTCTAGTTTGTTCTTACATTGTGAATGCTCTGATATTCAGAAACCCTCACTTCAATTAAACAATTAGAGCTCAATAATTAAGAAATTGTAAAAAATGTATATGTTTCAAGTAAATTCAACATTAAACTAGTGGTGATTCAGAATGCCACAGACTTTCTCGCACTCGTTAGTATTTTTATTTCTTTAATCTCTACTAGCTTTTCGGTGTTGCCTCACATTCTTCCCAGCTGCTACCTATCGGCGTCTAAAGGAATTTTTCACTTTTTTTCAATTTTCGATCGCCTAATAATAAAACTGAACTACAACTTTAAGAATATTATAGAAAAATAAAATAGTATTCTGTGTGCAATTTTTTATTGAAAACTTTGGGGTCAATCATGCGAAAATGTCGTTTGCGCGTTTCTGTAAATGTGAAATTTTGAGCTGATAATCTCAGAAAACTTTTGAGTTTTTCGATAATCTTAACAAGTGATTTGGAGCACGTGTCCTCACAAATGCAATATTTTTTTAAAATTCGAAATGTAAATATCAACGGTTCGAGAGATATTTAAAAAAAATAATTTTGTGTAGTTGTGGAAAAATCAAAGAATAGATCAGTAAGGCATTTATGTTATGTTACTTTGTGCATTTAGCATTAAAAAAAAAGGAACTGTATTTGAGAAAATTTTCTTTATCGCCCTTGTTTCGAGCAAAATTATCGACAAATACTTGTTTGAAACAATTGTACGTGTCGTTAAATAAATAACATTATGGAGGGTATACTTCATTTTAAAAAAATATTTATCTACAATATTGTTGTAGGAAAACGAAAGAATTTTAAATTATCGCAGCTTTTGAAAATTAAACGAAAATAGGACCTGCGTCATTTTCATAAGCTTAATTTGTTTTCACCAAAATTAAATTTAATCCAAAAAATTTGATACCATTCTTGAGAAAACATTGAAAACGTTCTTGAGGCTTCATGTAAAGTAGCCTCAAAAATTAAAATATCCATTTTAAATTCAAGGGGCCGCAACATCAACCAGATCGATTGGTAAATATTATTTTTCGTGGAAATTCTGTTTAAATGGTTTAGCTGCTAATGTTGTTCCAGACTGACAGACTGGTGCATTTGGATGATGGATGGATCGATGGATTTGATGTTTTGTTGTAATCAGTTTGATGGTTTCAAGAACCTACAAACGAAGGTCTACAGAATGCGATGTTATCACACATATAGGAATAAGAATTGTCCACTTTTTCGGTATCAGGGTCCGGAATATGCATTTTTCTGTTTGAATATTCGCACGTTAATCGTTGCATTACATTACTTTCCTTCTACTGAATATATAGAGTGCGAGAAAGTAAAAATCAATCTTCACCGAAAACTAAACGATGGTGTTAAAGAAAATGTTTTCTAAATATTCTGTTACAGAACAGTTTCTGTAGTTAGGTAAATTTAAGCAAAAATGATTATGTGTGTGGCAGCACTAGTACTGGAAATTGAAGAGACCTCAGTATTATCATGGAATACATTTTGTTGAATGATATTCATATGCATATATTCGGTGTTTATTACAGGAGTGCTGCCTATAAATTTTGTAGTACACCACCTTCTTCTCGTATACGTACTTTTGCCGAGTACTAGAGACACATGAAATGCAGCGGGATTTCAACAGAAATAAACGTTTTGGGGTCCCCTGTAACAGAAAAACAGTTGTATTTTTTCAAATACCCGTTCATGTGCTTGTCTCTCCTCTTGTTCATCCATCCCTCAGTGCACAACTAGCGCTTAAACTATTCGAAGGAGATTTGCGAAAATGAATATGTCATGGTCGATCTGGTGCGACTCAAAGGCCAGCGATTTTGAAACGATTTTCTTGGTTGTTGAGTACTTTACTTTAAGTCCTAGGGACATTTCTCAAACCCTTTCTGAGAAATGGTTGTAAATTCATTCTTAAAAGTTATTTTAACTATATAATGAAAAGCACTTCTAAAGATGATTTAAGTCATATTTTTTCGGTTATCCCTGAAATCTTGAATGTTGCAAAAATTAGAACTTTTTTGGACTTTTTTCCCCGTCGTACGAGTACATTATTAAATTTTTCTTTAAATTTTTTTCTGAGGATAGTCCTAAACACACCAATTTACGTGACATACACGTTATTTTGATGCATTTTTTTTCATTTTTCAAAAATTACACAAACATTTTTTTTAAATATATATCTCACGTCGTTAATATTTACGTTACACATTAATTCATATGCTAGTACATCTATGATTTTCACAGTTAAAATTGAAAGTTGTTCAGAATGTCGAATGCAGCTTAGAATCTCATACATTTTCTCAAAGTGCTCCACTTTCAATACAAAATTTGTAATATGACTGTTTGTACTTTCAATAATATTTTAAATAAAACAATTTGAGAGGGGAACGAACAATTGAAAAAATACAAAAAAATAATTTTTAGGTCACAATTTGAGAAAAGGGTGGTGGAAAACCGAAATTTAGTTCAGATAAGAAAATTAACTGGAGCGACCCTGTGCCATTCTGTAGCACTACTAGTTATTTATGTTGTAAGGCTGTTAATTTTAAGTTGTAAGAAAATGGACTTAAAGAGTTGTCAATCAGACAGGTTGATGAAAAAAGTTTGGAAATTGTTGACTGATATACAGATCTAAAAATTAGACGTGGTACAACAGCACATACTTTTCGCATTGTTGGGAACGATTACATAATAATGTAATATTGCAATTTATGTCCTACACTTCATTTAGCAGAGGAAAAAGTCCAAACCAATCCAAACCTGCGGTGCGTATCTATAATTATCTCGATAGTAAGGAATAGGTATAATTTTCCTTCTTCTACAAAAGAAACAAACATGAATAAATCTCAAATGTTACAGTATTTGTAATTACTGGAATTCATTTTGGGTACCAAAATCACCATCAAATCTTTTGAAACAAAACAAAAAAGTGTATAAATGAAACGTTCAGAATTGAAGATCGTTCAATATATTTATAAGTACATAAAAATAAAGTTACAAATCTATCACCTTGAATGATTGAAATATTATATCTTCCGGCAAAATATTTCAGTTGAACGTACCATTTGTTGAACGTGCGATATCGTAAATGAGGTTAGTCAACAAAGTCCTTATGATTCCGTCCATGTCGACCAACTATGAGAAGAATTATAACTGAAATTGAAACTGCCGTACTGCGGCGTTGGTTTTACATTATTAATTGACAAATTGTTAAAGCTCGTCAAACGAACCAAGGGAAATTCGAATCTGCAATTTCGAAAATAACGTTAGTTAGGTTTATATATTAAAGTATTTATATATTAAAAATACAATTTAAAATTTCAATCATCAATCCTGCACTTTTGCAATGTTACATTTTTGCACTTTATTTGACACGAGTAAAAATTAATAAAAGAAAGTGGAGCTAATTTTGTCAAAACAATTCTTTAAATATTTCGTGTTTTATGCAAAATTTAGCAAAAAAACCTCTATATTTCTAAAAATTATATGTGATCTTACATCAAAATCTCGTTTTGGTGAACAGATTCATTGAAAAAATATATCTTGAAATTTGCAGTTGTAGGAAGATGCCGCAATAATATTGAACTTTTCCAATTTTCGAAAATTCAGAGATTTTTCATGATTTCTTTAAGCGTTTCTGCTCTGTTTCATGATTTCTTAAGCGTTTGAACCATTTTTGAGAAAAATTGAAAATAAGCTTTCAAAATGAAAATATCCGTTGCAATGATTCATTGGTTGTTTATTTCGTGTTTCCGGGTGTGTCAACTTCTGAAGTAATTAGTCCCGTAAGTATAGTGAATGTTTCTTTTCCTCGGGAGGTGGCGTTGGTCTTCCTCCTCTGTGAGGTGAAATCTGACGCGTTGCTAATGTCGGCTAGTGGCTTTCACTAACTATACATCTTCCGCCACGCGAGAAGACCACCCCGTCAGCAAGCTCTAGGCTCCGACTGGACTCCTGATGTAGTAGTAGAAAAATAAGTAAGATGTGTGATGATGCTGTATATAGCAGATCGCGCAAAAAGGTTCGTCAACAGTACTGCTCAGCATTCATCAGTGTTGATCGAGAAAACATTTGTTACATTGAACATGCTGCAATCAGAATTTCTGATATGTTTAAATCGATCCATTTGTGAGTGTAGTTCAAACTGTTGTCACAGGACTAAATTCGAATTGTTTCATGCACTGGTATACTGTTATCTGAACATAAACTTGGTTATTCCTTTCGATTCAGCGCTGACGTCAGATCGACTGGTAATGTTGCCTATTGAAAAATTCTGCTCATTGGTTTTGCCGCTTGGTTGTTCACTGGCAGGAAGACAGATGGACAGACAGACGGAGAGACGTTATGCCGTAGACCTATTTTTCGGTATCAAATCCCTTCCAAACGTGCATTCTGACTACCCAACGTGGCAGATTAAGTAATTTACTACATAGAGGAATAAGATTTGTTCACGGTTTTGTTGTCATATTCTGTTGTAAAAGATTTACGCAGGAAATTTGCTGCCTTTCACAAGAGAATAATATTTTCCTACACTATGAAAGAAATACGAGTTAAAACTACATTTGTTCAATGTAGTAGTTGCAGTGCAACTAAGTGTAACCCTTTTGTTCAGTCATATTTTCTTTTGGGGCAAAGTAATTCCGCAAGGCCAAAGTAATCTTATTTTTCTTTCTCCCTCTACCTTCGTAAGAGTATATTACTTTCTCACCCTTGCTTTGTAAGCAGAGAAAGTAATGTAATGGTGCGCCGTAAAAGGGTGACTTTTCGACGAAAAACTAATATTGCCAGGGCTTGGTATCAAAAAAGTGGATAAATCTTTGTCCTATTTGTAGTAAATTACTTCCTATAACACTTTGTGTTGTCAAAATTCTTATTTTATGAGCCCTTGATATCGAAAAATAGATTAAAGTCAAAACTTCTGTCTGTCTGTCCATCTGTGTTCAACACTAAGGGCTTGATCGTTCTACCGATTTCTCCAAAATTTATATTACTCCATCGATTTAAAGGAACTTTAGGCTCTTTGTGATTGAAACCGATGTTTTAATTTTAAATTAAAAATATTTTCAAAATTTTCAAAACTTTTAATTATTTTAAATTTAACTTTGACTTCAAACCGTGTAAAATATCATAAAAGTGTAGTACAGGGTTCATTTTCGTTGAAATCCTTGATTTTTCGAAAATTGCATCAGTTCACAATTTTGTCGGCGTCTTCCTACAACAACTGTATAAAAGATAGATATTTTTCTTTAATGAGATCTGTTCTTTAAAGAGAGGTCTTGAAAATACTCAGGTACAATTTTTCGAAAAATGAGCAGTTCTCGCGTAATTTTGCCTGAAATAATGGTAATTTTTAAAGAATCCCCCCCGAAACGGTTCCAAATGTTTTCTTTACATTTTATCCCCGTTTGTATGATCGGTACAAAAATTGAAGGCGAACTCTCTTTTCGAAAATTGCAAAAAAGGTAACATTTCAAAATTACAAGTTTGAAGAAACAGATGTGAACTTTCAACAAACTCTTTTTTAAGAAATTCGATTTTTAATATAGTTTATGTACAATTTTATGAAAAAACTGGTAGTGTAGTTTCGAGAACAATTCATTTAAAGTTTTATGAAAGGCGCCATTGCCGCTTCGCTTATACCCGCAATGTTTACCTTCCGAGAAATTCATTAGCGATAATTTGACATTTTTGAGAATGCTAACATTAATCATGAAATTCATCTGTATTGAAAATATTAGGGACGGAAGAGAGATAAAATATACATACTGTGCGTATTTTTACAATTTTTTAATATGTAATGGAAATTGACAATTGTTTCATTAATTGAGTAAATTTTTGAGAAGTTAACACAATTTTTTATTCAAAAGTTCGCGATAACAACTAGAATAGTACATGAAATTATTTTAATTGCTAATAGCGCAGGGTTAATTCTTAAAAAAATCATTTCTATTGTTCATGTTAGTGTAGGAGAGGTTAAAAAATTCAACCTTTCCAAATTTTGAAACGTTGGGAGGTTTCACAATAACAATCGGACTTTTACTATGTTTACATAAAAGTGTAGTCACTCTATTTGAGCAAGAAATTTAGCAAAAGCAATCACACGGAATATATTTTGAAATCACATCTGGGTGTGTTTTTCCTCGAAAATCTGCAGATCCACAGACTGATATTTTGCAGAAGTACCTTACCTTTTGTATGTAAGGGAAGGGGAGATAGTAGGCTTGGTTTTCAATGATGGAACGATTAACAGCTACATTCAAATATCACTTTTGCTTATTAATTATTGTTGTTCATTTCTATGTTTGTAAAGGGAGTGGAACACACATTGTTTTGGGATGAAAATAAAATAAACTGCTGGTAATTGTTTTTTTTTTTTGTATTTTATTTTAAGTCGCATCAACATATACGGTTATTAGCCACTACATAAAGACATTACAAAAACATTTTCATCGGTTATAAAAGCAGTGCTTAAACAAAATAGTACAGAAAAATGATACATAACAGAATACAAACATTGTTAAATACAAAATTGCAATTGTAGTGTTTTAAAACACCTTTAGTCGGGTTATATTTCATTTAAGATATTACTTGATTTACAGAATTGTAGCACTTTTGTTTGATAATTCTCAGATGTTATGATTAGTTCTTGCTCTTGCTCATCATATTGTGCTTGCGTTTGTTGTGGTGAAGTAGAGAACAATGGTATAACAAATGATGGATATTGAGACCTTTAGTCGGGTTATATTTCATTTAAGATTTATCCGTGATGGATATTGAGAGAAGGACACAGGTGGGGTGGCGGGTGGGGGTCTCTGGTTAGAAGAAGGTGCTTGTGACTAAAATTAATATGTGACTAGTTCTTATCCGTGATATTATTATCGGATCTTTTATATAAAAGTCTTTACAAGTTTTCAAGGACTACATTTTTGTGTGTGCATATTGTTAAATTTCAACGATCGCCAGCCGTTGCCGCATCTCTTCTGCATTCCCCTGCTCGAATGTGTCCATTGACCTATTGACACATGTGAGGTTGCAACTCCAATTCTATTTCTTAGAGTTGTTATCTCTTCCTCAAGACTTATTATGTCATTTTCAGGCATATATTTATAATTTGGAAGCCAGGCCATTACTAGAGTCTTGTTATTGTATGTCGAAAATAGTCTATGAATGGACTTTATTAATAATTGTTGCACTAGTTTAGCGGAAAAATTGCAATAGTTTTAGAATATTTGAATAGTTTCTCATCAATAAATACTAAATCAGCTCCTTTCCCCGACCGCGCGTTTGCTGGTGGATCGCCGCAGTGACTTTGTTCAGGCGAGCTGTTATATTCGAAATACTCGTTAAACAAGAGTCGCAAAAAAATAAAAATTACTCCAAAAAAATGCTTATCTAACATTTGACAATGTGTACATCATTGAATTCGTCTTTTTACGCTCGTCATGATAGACTAAAAATATAAGTGTACTTCCGTTTGTGTATTTCCATTTTCGTGAAAACTGCATTGCAATAACTTTAACCGTTCAAAAGTTACAGGAGTTATAGATCACTCTGGCATAAAAATGCTTTTTATATACAGGAAGCAGATATACATGTTTACATTTATGATGTATGGCAGGAGGAGTTTAATAAAATGAATCCTGTTTATTTAATTTTCGTTTATGAGATATTAATTTCTAAGATTTTAATCTCAACATTTTTTAAGATTCCCAGAAAAAAATGTTCATTGTTTCGTATTTGTTTTACAATCATTTGAATACTAGCAACTTTGTCAGACATCTCGCTCTACTGACTAAAGTTAAAAAAGGCTGATTATGCTAAGGAATGTTGACTTGAAGGCTACTTGTAAAACGCGGCGCACAAACACGAGGGCAAAGCGGCGTACGTAACAAACAGCCTGCGAGCGAGGACTGCCTTTCCCCGCTGTCGGCCGCATGTTGGCCGTTTGAAGAATCGCCTCATTCCCATGCCGCCGCCGCCGCCGCCATTGCTTCGTGAGTGACGTCATTAGCGGTGTTTTCCTGCCGCGATACTAGATGGCATTTGCTATCCGCGTGCGCGCGCGCGGTCGCCCGCCTGTGTTGGACTCGCACGCGCTGGGGCCGTGTTGTCGGCGCCCTGCAGGCCCCGCCCTGCCTCCAAGTGGCAGCCAGCGGCCGCCAACGCCGCCGCCGCCGCTTGCTTGCTTATGCCGATCCTTTAATGGGGTCATATGTGTGTCCCAGCACGAACGTCATTATGCAGCATACGTGGGGACGAAGGCGGGAGCGCGCGCCCTACACGCATCCACGCATAGTGTTAACCTTATCGCGCGGCTCTCATCATGCAAAATACGGCGCTATCGCGGGCAGCCATGCAGCCGCCCCCGCCCCCCGCCCCCGCCCCCGCCCTGAATGATTGCTTTCGCCGTTCAAACAAGGAGCACTCGCCGCACGGCAGACTGATGACCGTACGGGTCCTTCGCCTGCCCGTCATTCCGGGGCTTGTCATTTTAACGAAGTGTTACCGGGACACGCGCACCGCTGGACTCATGCGGCGCGGTCTACGGCCTGGCAGGTCGCTTCCCGCCAGCGACTAAGAATACACGCGCGCGCGCGGGCAAGGCGCATGTCGCTTATGCGTCACTATTGCGCAAATAGGACGACAGCTCGGACGCCTTTTCAATCTCGACTTGCTGTCAAATGGTAGCACCAAGAAAGACTTATTAGCGAACACCTTTTTTTTCTCGTTATCAGCAATAAGATGTGCTGAACAGAGAAACAAATTAAATTATATATTTTCGAAATCGATAGTATTCGAGTCAATGAGGGAAATATTATCGCTTTCGAAGTTGTCTTTTTTGATCTGGAATTACAGTGTACTGGATGTAAATATAGAATTAAGCGGCCAAACGAAAAACAAAACAACGAATGGAATGTTATTAAGCAAAACGAATCATAAGAAACCGATTAGTGGACAAATACAAAGGAATTCATCATTAAATTTATCATCATTAACATTATTACAATAATGTTATTTAGTCGCAAAGTTGATATGTCAAACTCCTACCGTTCAGGTGTTGATACATCTGCGTATTATTTTATCTATTGTATAATTATATTTCATTTGCTTTATACAGAACAACCGTTATCAAAATAACTTCATAGCATTGTTTTTTACATTCAACTTACTCAGTATTTTTCTTACGTTTTGACTCAACAAATATATTTCATGAATGTAATATTTCAAAGACAAGGATACTTCTTTGTTCATATTGACTAGCAATAAGTATTGAAATGCCTACATTTCAGTAATTTTGATTCAGAAAAATTGATTTTTTAAGCAGTGGTTACAGTGCACATGGAGACGTTTCTTATTCTCACAATTTAACAACTTAACGAAATCAATGTGAGCTATAGGTGACATTTATGAAGTAAAATGACTTGAAAAATAGTTAATGAATATAATTTGCTTATTTGCTTCTTAGTGGGATGTAAATAATGATATTTAAAAACGAAAAAGGGAAGCTTTTGTTTAAATCGAATTGTTTATCCAATAGAAGCTTAGAAAATATCACATTAATAATTAACGCAAGAAAAAGAGACAATATGTAATATTCTAGTAGAATGAACAATATTAACATGCAAAACCTGTGAACATTACGAGATAACGAGGTAAACATTAAACCTTTCTTTGACCACATTCATACATAAAGATCCACTAAAGCAAAACAATTTGAAAAGTTAACATGCAAACAGTAATTGAACATCGTCTCAAAAATTCATTTCCATAGTATCAACTGAGAGTTTTTAACCACTTTTTTAACCTAAATTGGGATGTCATGCAACTTCCACCATTGTCTTGTATATTTGTTCTTAGTTTGCTTTTTTAACATTCTTGCCCATAAAATATTATGAAGTCTAGTAATTGCTCTTCCTGCTTATTTTTTATACTGCCATTATCAGATCCATCTGAACTGAGAGTCAGTCCAAGATATTTTAATTCTTTTACTACTCGAAGTATACCTATTTCTGTTTCTATATCATTCCTATATTCTACAACCATGTATCTTTTGAATTGAAATTGATATTCAAAATTTAAGTAGTATATGACTTAGTGTAGGGATCACAGAATTTTGAAAACGTGCACAACTAATTTTTCCATAGCACGTCATACGTAGTTTCTTAACTGTTTTTTGACAAAATGTAAATAAATAAACAAAAAATAAAAGATGTCTGAAATTAACAGAACATGGGGACTCGAAATAAATAATGAAAAATCAAGATACATGGTTGTAGGGAAAACTGGGGATGTAATTTTATCATTGTTATAAAGTCGTTCTTCAAGCTTTCTTCACCAAAATAAATTAACTTCATTACCGCAAACAAATGAAGTATTTCCATCAATACTACTAAAAGTAGCCTACAATTATAGAAATGATCAATTAATTCTACATAATTTGTTGTTTATAATTTGATATTGCTTACATTTGTATTTTTTCTAACTTATTAAATAAGAATAACCCATTGAAATATAAAGACATTTATACATAAATAGTCATATCACACAGTTACTTCAGTTAATATCCATTAAACAATGTACAACACCACAAATTCAGTTTTTCAAAGATTACGATGTGAATAACGTAGAGATGATAATGTGATATAAAATTAATTTGTAAACTTAACTCATTGTAGAGGTCAACTATGGGTGCACGTAGTTCATAATATTAAATTTATTAAATATTGAACAAAATAGTTTCATCCAGGAAGAAATAAGAGAAAACTACGAATTATTGTCATCGTTCTGGAACGGGTCAGGCCATGCATTCACAATCGCGATAATCTGCGCGCATTATTGCGTTTCTCTTCCGAGAGGCAACGGTGTTCCTGCCGTTAGAAAGGCGGTCTATTGCACGCTGCACCTGGTGATCATCATCCTTTTCGAAGCGCCGCCATCATTCACTATTCTTCGTCGCCGCAACCACGCCGTCTCCCCCGTGCATTTAGCTCTCATAACTACGACGGGGGAGAGGAAACTTCACTCGGGCACCCATAAATCAAGAGAACAGTTTCCATTATCCTTCGGCTGGCTGAGGCTCTGCTTCACTCCTCGCGTGGCGGCGTCGGAAAAGAGGGCTTACGTCCGGAAGGGAGGCCCGGCGAGGCAACCGCATGTTCTAATTACGCCAGGCCCGCGGCCCGTCTCATGGGGCCCGGTAATACATCGGCTGGCTCCTCTGTGCAGCGCAGCTCGCCCTTCCTCTCCAGACGCAGCCATCGTCAGGTCCCGCCCGCGCCGGTGTGAGGCGATGTAGTGGAATGAGTCCTACCTTGTAAGTAATGACTATAACTATTTACAAATAATTGAAATTTATGAATAGACTCTGTACAGCTACTTCTACAATTTTGATAACGATTTTCTGGAGTGCTAATTTCTTTTTCAATTTTTTTCTATTTTTTTTCCATTACTCCCTTCATTAGGCCCCTTGACTTTGCGGGGCCCCGGGCGATCACCCTAGCCCTGGCACTGCGTATGTCCGTAAATTTTTATTCTAAATTCCTGACCCCGGAAGTCATAAATGACGGGAGTAGCTGGAAAATTATAAAAATTGGAAAAAGCAGTTAGCCTGAGAAAATCAAGCAATGTAATTTTTTATAAGTTGCGTGTTGTCTGATATTTCATAAAATTTCAATTAGTACTTTACCTTAACATGGCATACCACATTATGTTACAACCTGTGAATAAATCAAATGATGCTTACATTAAAATTGGTTCCACTGAAATTCATATTCTTCTTCTATGTGTTTAACAAGTGATTTTATTAAACACTAACTAAAATACTCACTCATTTTCGTGTTTTAAGATCAACGTGGTAATTGTATTATTTGATCACTAAATACTTTACTTAAAACTTTTGTTTAAAGTATATTTACAAAACCTTTTTCTAGCTTAAACGTAATTTTTGTTATTTTTTGAAATAAATTAACTTACAAAGTCTTGATACAACTTTCACATTTTTAATTGGGGGGAGGTGAGGATGTTCTATTCAAAATTGTGTAGTCTGGCCTAAAATTGCAGCCTGGCACTAATTGCAAACTGGTCTGTCGTCGACCTAAACCTTTCTACTAGAAAGTTTCTAGCTAGTATCTTGACTGACTGATCTGATCGCTTGTGAAGGCTCAGTTGTTTCGGGATTGTTTTGGCCAGTATTGAAAGACTTCTGAGGATCATTGCCTCCAGCTGTTGTTGTCCAGTTATGTTGAATATAATTTCGCCATTTGACACCACCACGTAATTCCGATCACTAGGACCATCATGTCTGTCTCACTTGTTGATTACATATTATGCACATTCATTTTCGTTTCTGGCTGCACTGTATTTGAATTGATACAAGGCGTTGCCATTGCCAGCAATACTATTGTTGGCAATGACAACGCCTTGTATCATTTCAATTATGTAGAAGCAAATGACATTTCACCGCTAAACCAATATGCACTGTATTTGTTGACAATTATTTTTAACCTGTTTTATTTGCATTATTGTGCTTTACCTGTACCGCTTTTAATCTAATCTTTACTACAAAATGGTATGACATTCACAATATTACCTGATCTCCGTGCTTACTCATTCGTATTCCGTCATTAGTTTTTGGAATTGAATCAAGTCATTTTCTATCTTCTGCTTCCATCTACTTTTATTGTTGCGCATCCAGTCCGCACATTCCTCCTTCACAATTTTGTCAGAACCCTCACATCATGATTGAATGTTACATCTATGAGCAAAGAATTCTCTCTCCACTGCCTGTCGAAGCAAGAAGGAGCGGCAGTCGTAATCAGAGGGTAGTGTGGGAAACGAGAAGTTCCATGAACGCACACGTTGTGACAGCACGTACTTGCGTGGTTCCGGAGAGATGATTGCTCAATACCACCCTCCCTGTTCTTTGACGCCCAATGGCATCACGCTTTCAAAAAAATAATTAAAACTCGGGAAGGATTGTGTCCTTTGTAATGCTACGTGTGTCAAATTACGCTCTTTCCGGTGGTGGTCTTTGTATAGCCTTCGGATGAGTTAGCAACTTCACTTCGTGTACTCTCCGGGGAAGTTTTATTTAACGATTCTGTTCGCCGACCTCGTTCCTTTTTCCATATGTTTAGCCGAGCGCGGAGATCTGTGTACTCGGTATTCTTTAGACAAGCGAATCACGTAACCCCTTGGCTGTGGTGCATGTCGATTGCTACCGCTCTTTAATCCTCTCCGGGCGAAGGTGAATTTGCAGCTGTGAGGTCTGACAAGGTAGTTATGTTCGGTACAAATACGTTTATCTCGCTTCGGTGCCACGGCGGTGCAGGCAACATGTTCATATTACAAAATATTCGATGCCGCCGCATTCTTCTCCGCATTACAATATTCCGAAAGGCACAGCGATTTATGGTGGGACGCAGGCCATATGGGAAATCGCCGCATCTGAAGATGTTAATCTCCGGCCGGGGAGAACACGCTCCGCATTCCAGACGTGTCAAATCGCGCGGCCGAGGCTGGGCCGCGACCGCCGTTGTGTCTGGGCTGCGCCTGGAGCCTGACTCATACCGACCACAAATGACCTCTAGCCTCACCCCACCCCACAGCTGGGAACACAGCCCTGATGACAGGATTGAGAAATGTAGCCGATAGTCATGATTTGTGAGATGAGTCATAACTTGTTTTTTTCGGGATTCTGACATTCTTTGAGATTCTTACTACTTTAGTTCTTTCCTGCAGTTTAAATTTTTTGTTGTCTTTGGTAATTTTATTGCAACTTTCTGAACTCGAGTGATCACATTGCACAAAAGGAAGTTTCGAAAAGTTCAAACAGAAAAGTACTACATACGCACTATGCGGAAAATCAACCCCCTAAACATTTTGTTTCGTTTCGTTCAGTACTTATTCCCGAAGGGTAATGAAATAAGGAAGATTTACAAATTGTGGAACAATACAATCACTATTCATTCTGGAAACAGTGTTAAACATGTTTCTAAAAATGTAATACAAATTGTTTAAGTTTTTTTCAAGATCTATAATGTATTTTTGTAGTGGACCTTAGCAGGAAATCCAGTTCTCCACATTAACTTGAAAAATTAACGCATCCAATAATTATAATCGCTGAGCATTTTTGGTAAAGAACATATGTGTTGGACGATTGCCATGGACATTTAATTGATATTCACTCACTGATCTTAGTGTTTAAAAACACTCTATCTTCGAATTTTAAAAAGTCCGCTATCTTCGCTTCGCTAACTTCATATAACATGCACCCCCTACGAAACGTCGACTGCTTTTGGAAGATCGATTGCAACTCGTATAACGAAACGACACAAATAAACTTCATGTAATTAATATTGGAAATGACATAATGAACAAATTACAGCAGATGAGCGTTAATTCTATCACTAGTTAGTTTAAACTTAGTGTTCACTTTGCGTTGGTTAATAATATCAAGCGATAACACTGCACTGTGATACACAAAAATCACGAAATGTGGTTGAGTAGAAAGATCAAATTCCCTTCTAAATGAAAACTCTTAGCGTTAGAATTATATAGATGTTTTAGTTGATAGTACGTTTTAAATTTGGTTTGTTGTTTTACTCTTTTTGAAGAAAATGTCAATATTTCTCTCCAACACTCGTCAAAATTGAGAAATATTAACTCGAGAATCCAGAATACAATTCTTACCGTGACTGAACTGAGTTGTTGCAAGACGTTTATAGCAACGCATATCGAGGGTAAGTAGAAAAACAGTGACGTTGAAAATATATTTCCTAAAAAAAACCATAAAAATTACAGGTATTAAAAATAAGCAACAAAAGTATTTTATGACCCACAATAGCACTTCGTTGGTTTTTCTTACAGCAGTTATACATTTGAGAGTTCAACGAAATTCAAGTTTTGGAAGTCCTTGGTACCATTTTTATAAGTCTGTTTGAATTCCTGAATTTGTCTATATACACATAATGCCATTGAACAAGTATGCCCTGGCTTGAATTTCTAAAATACCAAAGTAAATAGTTTGAACATTTTTGAGAATATACTGATTGCAATGTTTGTGCTCTAGATATTACTTTAACACATTTGATGGTGATAATGAAGATGGATTACATGTATATCATTTGAATTTGAACTGGGAATAAAATTTATGGACATACGGTGTGCTGGGGCTAGGGCAAGGGACAGACTGGCATCCCCTGGGTCTGCAAAGTCATAATGAATGAAGGGAGTGGATGAAAAAATTATAAAATTGAAAAGAAATTAGAACCCAGAAAATCGTTAATAAAATTGTATAGCTGTACAGGTTCGATTTCATAAATGTCTAATTAATTTTACCTAAAGAATATGGTCATTACTTACAAGGTAGGACATGTTTGGGGATAATGATATATATATATATATATATATATATATATATATACGTCATTGCTATATTAACCCGTAACGCCACCATAAGCCACTAGAAAAGACCAGAGAACTGAGAAATAGGTACGCGAGGAGCGATGGTCCATAGTCATGCGACATCTACCTGCAGCAGGTTTGCACCACGTCCAGTTATGACACATTGAGAGACGCAAGGAGACAAAATTCACCCTCCAGAAATTTTTCCAGGCGGAGTTGTACAAATACTCGTGACACACTTTGGTAGAGTTTCTACGACTTGACAGCGACGCCATGGACACTAAATTCTCAGCGGTAAAACGGTTAGTGCAGGAGACACTTTACTTCTGCTTTAGTAAAGGATTTAAGAAACGCGGTGATAAGTGATAGAATTTGTAGCTGTGCGGCATGTACAGCATTTGCACTAACACATGCGAGGCGTTGTGACTCGTCAAACTTCGTTAGTTTCATCGAAGTAATTCGCGCAGAAGGACTCTGAACGAAATCCAGTATTTAATTTTTTGTACGTTACGACCACGCACGCTCAAAGTGTATATCGGCCGAGTGCTAGAAGTAGCCAATTCAAGCATGTTACACGAAACTGGAAGGAGCAACGGTACGGTAGGCGGCAGAAGCGACGACCTAACACCTGCTGCAGGCGAGAAAGACTGGACCAATCTGTGGACGGTACATTTGAGGACGAGAAAGGCTTAATTGACGGCGGCATCCTGAGATCGAGGCAAGAGCTGTAATTTGCGGGACATCGGACGCCGAGTGACGTATGAGTGACCGCGAGCGACCGAAACACCCTACAACTGACGGCTAAGCGGGAAGGAAACGTTGAGGTAAAGAACTGGCACCGCGCGGCAATTTGTTAAGAAACTGTGTAGCTTAACGCCAGGCGTAAAGGTCCAAAACAGGCAAAGTTCCAAATAGTTACTGGAAATATTTCGAACGTATGATGGCAGTTCGATTTCATTCGCCGTACGCACCAGTAAATTCGTTGAATGCCATACCTTATACAACTTTTCAAAAAAATTATAATTTTTCGCGTAAATGTAAAGTAATTCATTGAGTATTGTTTCCATTGTATGATGTCAGAATAATTGGTTACACTTGTAAAGGGTAATGATTTAGTAACGTGTACAAGGTTGCCCTGTGCTAGAGCACAGCGTAATAAATGCGTAGCCCAAGGCTGACCTCTGTGAAGTCTAGCAAGAATAATTGTAGAGAATCACCAAAGGGCCGTGCACGAGGAAAATTTAGACTTAAATAAAGCAATGAGGTACACAAGTAATGAGAAGGAGGTCAGCTGTGCATTAAAATAGTGTGATGAAGTAATTGTAGTGTCAAGGTGACGCCTATACATTCTCTTTATGGTTGAATATTTTCTAATTTTGTTTCTGTTTTCCTAGCACCATCTACGTACATACTATTGTATATTTGTGTTACAAAATTTGTTTTACTTGAATATATGCTCTATTTATCAGAATTTCATACATCTATTGTGTCATATTCAGACCTTTCATACCTGAAAGATCCTGCTTCCTGAGAATTTAGCCTGCTTCACGAGCATTCATAGTTTCACGTCAATGCCACCGGCTGAAGGTGTAGGCGTGGCAGTAATATATATATGAAATGGAAAATGTCTAATTAAATGATGCTAACATTAAATAGGTTTACTGAAATTCATGTTTATTATTTAGGTATTTAAAAAGGATTTACAACACATCTAAATACAAATACTTTTTGGCGTTTTGGCTCACTGTGGAAATTGTATTATTTGATCACTAAATATTTTAATTAAACTATTATGTAAAATATTCCCAAAATTGTTTCCAACTTCTACATACGTAATTTTGCTATGTAATAAATAAAAATGATCTATCGTTTCTTGATACACCTTACCTTTTTCAGTGCATCGGCTGCATTTATTGTGCATCCATGAGATTGTGAGTTCCCGTGCTGGCACACAAAAAGCTGTCAGAAACTAAAAATTAAATACGATAAATCCATTGAAAGTAGTTCATTATGTAATTATTTAAATGATGACAAATTTAAACCACTTGGTATTACATAAAATTATTAGTAGATTATTCCCGCCAAAAAGGCGCGAATAAGAAAATATTACTGTACGAACGGCATTAGGTGCGAGATCGGTAATTTTTATTAGTGCAAATAATAACATTGTAAACAATTAGAATACGCTATTTATTACATAACTGAATAGTAAATTTATATATCTATCAAAATTAATTTTGGAGACTAATTTTAATTGCGGTTTTGCATTTAGCAACATAGACGTAGGTATGACATCACTCGTATTTGACAGCTGGTCGATGAAGGATGATTCCCTGCAGAAATATAAGGTGGAAGAGTTTTTCATGGGCAGATGAGAGTGACACTGCAGAGTCCAGTGCGTTATACGAGAACAAATAAAGAACATTTAGAAAGTGGATCCAACGAAAAGTATTGAATTTAGTAAGGCGATAGTTCTTGTGGCGTATATATCAGAGTTGGAAAGTTTCTCTCATTTTTTATGGGCAAATGAGATGTAATTTTCTAATTTTTGTTTTCAGACCAGCAGCAAAGGCACTAAATGGTGTATAGCCACCAAACAGATACAAAAATTAAAGATCAGCTGATATCGTTTACAGTGTGAAGAAGGTATTGTTGTTAACTGTCGTATTGTAGCTGGAAAAATCTATCGTCTTTTCCCAAGATGACATGAGAACATTTTTTGTAGAAGCAGCTAAAGAAAAATATCCCTTGTTGAAGGCACACAAATAATATTTAGCTACAATATTTGTTAACTGTCGTAACACTGCTGTTGCTCTTTTTTCAGCTTGTGGTGATATTCGGCATATTTGGTCCTTGTAGGCATGGGGGGGGGTATGCTGATATTACGCATGCAGTGGGGCTGATATTACAATTTTTCAAACGTCATGGAGGATATGGCGATCCCCAAATGTTTCAGAATCATGACTAGAGGAGCCCATTCAGATTACTTGGTTTTAAAAATAATATCCGGTAAATGGTGTCCTCCATTGCACACACATTGGGGAAGCCTTTTCTGAAAGTTGTTCATAGTTCGTGTTATTTCCGGTGGATTGACAGCCACTGCCTGGGAGATTGCCTCCTTGAGTGCTGGCAGGGTTGTGGGGTGATGCTTGTACATTTGCGCCTTGAAGTGCCCCTCCCCCTCAAATGAAAGAAGCACAAAGATAAACTGCTGACCTTATACCCAGCTAATGACCTGCTGCAGAGAAGACAGTTGTGAAGTGTGAGCTGGGGCTGCGTCGTGTTAAAACCAAACTTTTTCCTACGAAGAACAATGGACAAACTCCGAGAAAGGCTTCGTCAATGTGTCAACAATGAAGAACATTTATTGGATATAATTTTTAAAACCAATGCAAAAGCAAAGTGTCAATGGAAAATGGTATAATATTTGTTGTTCACAAATAAAAGTATTTTTATGTATCTTCCTTGGTTTGTTTGTAATCATTGAAATGCGGAGATCTTGCTGATCTCAGACATATGCCTGCCTTCCAATTATTATCTGTTGCGCGAGTCTAATGTCAGCATTCCTAATAAGAAGAATACAGGCCTCTGAAATGAAGTTTCTGTGTAGAACTTTTAGGCTACACGAAAGATCATACTCGAATTGAGAAGAAAAGAGGAAACCTGCTTACCGAAGGAATTGGAAACAAAATAACTTAGTACAGAAACATTTGGGATCAACATACACAAAGGATCTTGCAACTTTGATAACCATCTGATAGTAAATCTTACTGATTGGAAACAACCAACAAGAGAAGAGAATTGTGAAGTGAAAACAGTCTGAATATTTGTTACTATCCTTGTTTTTCAAAGAGCATGTAAGAAATTGTACTGATTGAAATGAAGGATGCAGGAAAAGGATAGGCTAAACCGAGATTCCTAAATTTCACAGTGCATCTCTTTTTCTATTCAAATCTTTTCCGCTATTCACATATTGTAACATTTAACCTTAGTTTTAAGAAAAATACAAACAATAGGTAACATTATCTTCAATAAGTAGTACATAAATATTGTATTCATTGTACTCATTCGAGATATGAATATAATATTTAAATTGGTATGGTGAAGACAACTCCCACTCTGAAAAAAAGGCCAAACTCAAGAACATGAGATAAAACATAGATTATTTCTGTTCCCGTTTGCTATAAATTCTTACAAAACTGGGTTATAAAATGAAATACTCTATGCAAATTTACTGATCTGAATTTTCTCAAGTGAACATTAAGTTTTTAAAGTACTATTGTGCTTCTGGACCACAAAACATCGTCAATATTATCAGATCCGTGCGTTTATCGCGAGAGTTGGATATTAGTCCTGAAACAAAATGGCAATAATATTTTAAATTATTTTAGATTTTAAGGGGACATGGACCACAAAACATCGTCAATATTATCAGTTTCGTTCGTTTTTCGCGTGAGTTGGTTTTTAGAAATGTTCAGTTAATGTCAGGTTTAATTATCAGAATCTAATAGCAGAAATTTTTAGTTTATGTGATATATAATTCATAATAACACTGAAACGGTTTTAAAATGTGTAGTTTTTTGTGATAAAATATTTCATAATGCATTTTACTATGTTTTAGTAGACAAAGCTTGTAAATAAATACACTAAGATAATCAGAAAAACACTTAGTAAATGGTGGAGACTCATGAACAACTTGAATATTCTGTCGGCTACAGATGTAAATTCAAGAAAAAGAGATGATTTAGTATTAGGAAATATCAACTTGGAATAATAAAGATGCAACCTGAACACCCTAAGCTCTCACTCGCTTCATTAGAATAAACATTTTCCAATAACTACTTCGTTTTGAGACATTTTTGTTGAGTGTCTTCACAACATAATATTTTCAATTTACTTTCTGCATGACTTTCAGTATTTATACGCTGAAATGTGTGACAGTATTTAAAATAATGGAGTCAATACCTAAGCCCAATGAGAGGACTTCACATACGGATATATGTGAAGTATAAATAATAAAAACAATATTATAAGAAGGATGTGTGACAGTATTTATAAGAAGGATATCCAAATACACTGTTGGTGTACTTAAGATAAATTATAAAGATTTATAAAAATCTAGCTTTGACTGCAACTACTTCCGTGTCCCTAAGATAAGCGAGTAGCTCTTGAATGATCGTATTGTGACCTTTCCGTCATAAGTAAACTTAGGTAAGTCAAACTCTTGTCCAGTCGAACGTCTTTTGGAGTTGCTGGTTTCAAAGCTACAGTCTCTCATGATCCTTTATAGGTGGTTCTGAATTTATAAGGCTGTAGGCCTAATAACAGCTGTCTCTTATTGAAATTAGTAGGAAAGGTGTTTGTCACTTGTGATGAGATTTACTGGACTGTTCCATTGTCGAAATGTTACTGAAGTCGTTTCCAACAATATTAAGTGGTAAAGGTTTATGCTTGCGTGTTTTACATAACGTTCCAATTCTGGACTTTTCTATGGGATTTCTAGCACAATAAGTCTGTGTTTATGCATCAAATAGCGTCTGATTGAAAGAACTACTGAGTAAAAGGTTCTTTCTACAGTCACCAAGTTATGCTGAAGAATAAGAGTGCAACATTGACTTACTCAAGAATTATCAAGTATGTCAATATTTCTGACAATTAGGTCAATAACATTATAAAAATTGTATGAATCAGTGAACACACGTCGTCGTAAGAATTATTGAACACGCTTTCAGGATAAAAAAATGCTTTCTGCATTACGAATGATAAAATCATAAATGGATAACTGTTGTTTATAATGTACTGCATTAATTGGAATGTTTGAAAGAGGTAAAATTATTTACAATTTCAGCTTTCTTCTTTTTTATGTAAAATGTCTTGGCTTTAAGTTTATGAACATCTTTGACTGCTTTAAATTCAGTGCACTTATTTATCTTTTCTATTTCCAAGCATTTAATTTTGATAGCATGTTCGTCAAAGGTATGTGTGCAACATCCAAAAGCAATGTTGAATATCCTGTTAAATATGTCTTTTTTAAATGTTTAAATCCTAAGAAATGTAAATTTTAGTTGTGTCTTTTAACCCATAATGACTGTTCCTAGGAAGCAAGGCAAATGTGCTGTTTAACGATATTACTGCTCTTCTCCGCCTTTCATGGTTTTATCTCCAGTTTCTGAAATCATAGGCTTTCCGAGAAGATCTCAAATTGGACACTAAATACTCAGAGTTACTTGTAGATATCCTTTGATATGCTACAAATGCTTCACAACACATTAACATTCCTTTTTTGCATCATGTAACTCTCCGAACTCGGTACCTGTAGTACTAACCTTGCATACTTGCATTGTTAAATTTTGGTACATGTTCATGTTTCATCTCACCTCTACTCTCGTACAGAGATAAAGCCACATAAGTAAGCATTCTGAAAATCTAAAGATGTCATTAAGACAAATTCTTGTAAAATAGTCTTTATGAAAAAATTGCAGTTTTCTCTCATTATATGACTCATAAAATTATTTTTTATTAACCTCTGACATGAAATATTTACATTTCATCAAAAAAAAAATTTAAAAAGACGAATACTTTTCTCTCATATATATCCTATTACTGCTTAAGTGTCCAACAAAACACTGACGGTATTAAAACCGAAGGCATGCCACGGATGGATGTTAATGCTGCGCTCTATACCTTTATTGACTCAGCCTTTTGTTGCCCAGTTTAATGTAGACAAAGCTGTTTCGTTTTCTCTATAGCTTATTTCAAAGGCTTATTTTTTCTCGACCGAGCTACTTTTTTCAGTAGAAACAGAGCAAAATATCGGACTTGTATCATACTCTCACAGGAAGGTATAATCTCCAAATTAAAATAAAAGGATTAGCCCTTTTTCTCTTGCCCTTCAAACCTAAATTATTTACAGAGTTTTAAGAAGATACATTGATTTCATTAAATCCCATTTTGTGGAAACAGTTTTCCAACTCTACAATTGTAATGCTTTGAAGAACTCTTGGAGAATGAAATATTGCATTGTTTTTATGTATGTAGCTACAATTAATTGATAGATTTTTTGTATTAAAGACAGAAATATTGTGATTTCCTCGCAATTTTAAGAAATGAATATGAGAACTGAATTCTCTTATTCAGTGCGTCATTAGTAGCGACACAGCTGATGTCATGCGACAGCAAGGCTCCAAGAAAAGGTCTCCCGCCATTAAATTTTTACTAACACTCGCTCTGAATGGATCAGCAAATTTTTTGATATGGTACATATGTAAAGAACCATTCTACTGTGTATCCGCGTATACTGTAGTACGTTATAGGTGCATTCGCAAATTTTTTCCAATTTGAGCACTGTACGTTCTATTTTTTGGAAAACCATTTTGTGACTTTTGGTTCAACAGCATTTTTTTTTCCAAGGGCACAGCTTTTGTTAACACAGTTTGTTTTTTGGGGTGGTTGGCCTGTATCTTCCTAATGGGAATACTTTCAAAAGCGAAACAGTGCCGATAATACCGAATAAATTATAACGTACAAAAACGTGCGCTGGGGGAGGGGACGGGCATGGATCCGCCACCGGGCGGAGGCGGCGGCGTTCTTCCCTTGTCGCGCGGCGAGCGGGCGAGCGGGCGGTGCGGCACAACATTTTCCCATCGTAAGTCCTATTTGCCTCCCTGCTGGAGACGCCGCCGGAGCTTGAATATTAACAAGCGACCAGCGTTCGCCTCGCCTCGCCGCCGCCGCCATTTCAGGCGCCTGCGCTGCCTCTCTGCCCCGCTCCTCCCCAACGGCCACTCCTTGGCTGTTGCGCTAAGGAAGCGATCGCCACAAAAAGGATTTGGTGGCTCAGGGCATCAACTGATGTCACTGCAGTGCCTCTGACCTGAAGGTCTTAAGATTTGAGTCCCGACGGTGTGATACGACCGACATTGGCTGGACGACATTGAGTCCCGATTGGGTGTGTTCGATAATACGACAGCCAGGTCGAATTGTTGCTGCTCAGAGAGCACCCTGAAGACCGCTGTCTTGTCGCGTTTTCTGTGGTTTCTCCGATCAACACCAGATGAATGCCGGAGCAGTACACTAACAACCGACGCACGATATTTCCTTCTTCCTTGTCCTATCCTCACCCCCCCCTTACATGCTCGACATTACTATATGTGTCGGGTCTTAGAGCATCTTCCGACTGGGGAGGTGTCCTGCCAGGTGTAGCTGGCTGTAAAATCCACGTCTCCAGGATCAAACACATCGATAATTACGGGACACGCGACTTTATCAGTTGAATCGCTAGTGAATCAATAAATCAACGACAAAATGGGGTGATGGATCACGAAAGTTAACAGTTGCAATGATGAAATTGAAAATGGGGTGGTACACCATGTCCACACTCACATGGGAGCAATGCATAATGTAATCATTTATTTGCCATGTCCCCTTCAAATCTTGCAAAACTCCTCAGGTGGAATGGATTTGCCTTCTTAACTTCACAATGAGCCGCCTACGTACACTGGTCTCTAGTAATCAAATAGATTGTTAGCTGAAATACATAAATATTACTGAAATAGCTGTAACTGTAGTTAAAGGCTCACCACTAATGATGGCAGTTCCACGCGCGAATATAAAAGAAATTAATAGACGTTGATGTAAAATGTGAATTGTTCGACACAATTCTTTTTAAGACAATTAATGCACCCGACCAATACAGAATTTTCTTAACAATTTGAAGTACGCATGCCATTAGCCACAGATCCATTTGCATGTTGTTATTCGAAACCTACAATTATCTTTCACAACAATTAATTTTAATTGCCAAGTTGAGAAAAACATAATTATATTACTGAAAATATTTTCTAAAGGATTCTCATGTGTCAAGAATCTTCTTCCTGAGTGTCATGTTTTTGCATCAGCACAGCAACCAGGATGTGTCACATGCCAGCATGTACCAAGTGAAGCTCCTAACTCCTCACCCCCCACTCGCCGTGGCGTCTCCGCCGCAGAGGCTTTTGTAACGCGGATACCTCAGCGGGACCCCGGCTCCCTCGCTCACCGGAATCCACACTCCGTTAATTTGAAAATATGGAAATTGGGCGGCGCTCGCTTGACTATGCGGGACGTCCGACCGCAGCGCAGCGCAGCGGCCGCCGGCTTAAGTTATTCATGCGTCAGGCCGACGTGCTTCGGAGACGCGTGTAGCCGCGCACGGAACCGCTTTTTGGCCGGACACGCGTTTTTGTGTCTCTTTCTGCATAATTTTAATTAAATTTAATTGCATGTAACGAGAAGCCGCCTCTGTTCCTTTGGAGATTGTTTCTCTTGACGTATTTGGAATTGTGTTTTATGGTCACAACCGCCGTAGTCTTGTACAAGCTACGGTCTCTTGTTTGTGAACAAAACATCCCAGCTTTGCCTGCTTGCTAGGTGATTAAACGTGCGGATAACATTTCATATTTTTTTAGACTTTCTGCAATATTCAACAATATATATCACTAACGCTTAGTTCAATTACCAAAACATACTAGTACGAATTAAACGTATTTTCAGAATTTCTAGCGGAGAAACGAACACATCTAATAGTATTATTAATTATGTATGACGAATGAGAAAAATTTTAAAGATAATATATCTTTCAAAGATCGAAATTGCTTCAAAACAACGATTTTCTTGAATACATGGTTACTGCGATTTGTAGAATTTAGAAAAGCCTATGCAGGAATTTGAATCAGCTGAATTCAAACTAAACGCATAATCCAGTACGCTGAATATATACTTCAGAAATTCACTTCAATACAAATTTTACAAATTTCATTCTTGGAATTAATTGATTGAAAGAATAAGATGGTCTTGTAAAACTTGCACTGGTTTAGAGCTCTATTATTACTGCAACAAGAAAAACCTATGTAGTTCGCCATATCTTAAGCCCTCCATTTTTAAATTGAATGGTAGTCTAAACCTCGAGTTCTGCTGAGGTTCTATTTGTCCACCGACACCTTTCCAGAATACATGTTTCTTTATCAACTTCGTAAGAACGAGTTATTACTGTAAAAAGATAGTTGATGATTTGAATAGTTTGATTCACTAATGCATGTACGCATTCATTGGAAATGAAACGTTTTTGTAGCAGGCTACAAGACTGACAAAACTCCCAAAGGAGCCCCTTAGGTAGTTCCCTCATTTTGTGCATTTAGTGCTAAGTTAAAAATAATATCTATATTGATTACTTGCAATGCGCACCGAAACCGAAATAAAACTATTCATATGCAGCATTTGGCTTTGGGAGAAGTGTCTATTGTTTTGTTAGATATTCAATTCGAAAAAATCCACAAATAATGCAACAGTTTCGATGCTGACTGAAAAATGTAAATATTTTATTGTGCTCTGCGTATTCTCATACTGAGCCTTGCCGATTTCTCACACTCAATGTGTCACTGCTTACGAGACTGCTGTCAATACAGCAAAGATGGTTCACCATTAAATATTTCATCCACGTCTCAGTTATGGACTGATTTTAATATTTGATATGTAAAGAATATTTATATCATGGCCAGTATTTGCATCTGTGAAGATTATTTTGGTTAAAATGTTTAATTTATGAATATAGCAGTGTTATACGAGAATGTATTATTTGTTATTTATGAGCAGTATGTATATCACTTTTTCTGTGGTTTGTTCATGGTACATATTACACACAGTTTGTATGAATTCCACGAAAGAAAATTCATGAGTGGAAAGAGGGATTTTAGATATTTTAGAGATTAACCTACCTACATTAGGGAACTGTTCTGTACTGCTCCAGCCTCGCGTCTTTTGGTCGTCATTGAAATATTTGGACATAGGACACCCCCTTTTACTAATTCAAGTGGCTGCATGCAAAAGAAGAACAGTTTTCTTCTTCCAGTGGTGCGGGCATTTGACAAGAATGACCTGCAAAAGACCACAACGCAGAAGAATAACCAAAAGAAAGAAGATGATATTGTTCACAATCACACATTTCTGAGGCACAGCATTGCTCTGATAGCCAGCTTTCAAATGGAGAAACACACGCAAGAGACTGTTATTCGTAATCTCTGACAGGAGCACGCACCACGCTGGCGGCGGTGGCGGGGCCGTCTGTCGGTCGGTATTCCTCTGCCCGCCCGCCGCCCCCGCCGCCCCCGCCGCCCCCGCCGCCGCCCGCTGCCCTGCCGCCCGCCGCCCTCGCCGCCCGCCGCCCCTCGCCCACTGCCCGCCGCCCACTACTCGCCGCCCCTCAGCCACCGCCCACTGCCCGCCGCCCTCCCTCCACCGCCGGTCGCGTTCCAGTGCGGGCGTCGTCCGCATCGTTATTGCAATCAATACGCGCGGCGTCAAAAAGAAACCCATCCCGCGCGCTCCGCCGCGGCGGCGGATACCCCGCGCCCGGGCGATTTGGCGGCCCACACAATTTAAATTTGTATCATGCGAAGATATGGCGTACCGAAGGTCTGTGACACTGCCGGCATTTCACCACTGCGCGCGGGCGGTTGGCGAGTGAGAGTTAGCGGCGCGGGCGGCGTATGATGGCGATAAGATGGGCGGCGCGCCCAAGACGTGAGCGGGTGAGGCGACCATGTCAAATTGCAACTCAGATGGCGAGCGCTGGCTCGGTCGCCGCCGCCCGCTGATTCCTGCATGGCCGCCCTTTGGTCCCTCGGCGCTGTTTTGGCACTGTCGTTCCCTTGTGCTCTCTCTACGTCTCTTTGACGCAGGTTTTTTTTTATTGATTCCACTCGTTCGCTTGCCCTCTGCTTTCTAGTGTCCACTGATTGATTTGCTTCAAACTTTCTTTAACGCGTGTCTCAAAGTGTTGTTGTTGTTGTTGTTGTTGTTGTTGTTGTTGTTGTTGTTATTATTTTATTATTATTATTATTATTATTATTTTCATTTTAATAATATTGTTGTTTTTCTACTCTTCCGTCCATATTACTTAATTGAATCGTCGCCATTCCAAGTTCCCAAATCTATTCTTGGCATATGTTTGATATTCATTTCAAAGATTTGAATGTCTCATACATTATACAATTGTTTCTTGGGTTTATTGAAAAGATTTTGCGTGTTGATGAACTCTCTCTATTTTATTAACCTGTTTTCTGAGATCTACACATAACTGAATGATTGAACATGAATATACTATCACAGTTTCTTCTTCACTCACTATTCTTCCAGTTTTTATAGATCTCTCCTTGCCATTTTTCTTCTCTGTGGACACTTGGTTGCGCTTTACTGCATTTTTCTGAAGGACTTTTCAAATTCTTTTCCAAACTCTTTGCTTATGATCGGCAGACATTTTCTTACCTCTCAATTTGTTTATTTCTCAAAGTATCCTTTTGATGCCACTGTATGAACTTAAATTCTTTCCGTTGCTAGTTCTTCCCTAGCATAGTGTTAAATTAACCGTCTTGCTTAAAGTTGTCGTAGGCACATTCATTAGTGGCCCGTCCGCGCTTGATTTAGGAAGCACTCTCGCCCCCGCCCCCGCTCCCGCCTTCCTCCTGCGCTTTGTTTGCTTTCCCCTCCCCTCGCCCTTCGCCCCGCACGGCCATACCCGCCCCTTCCCGCGCCGCTGCTCCACTCGGATTGATTCGCTCGTTCAAATCGACAGCTGCGCGCGGTCCCCGGCCACGCAGATCGCCGCTATCCGCCCCCCCCCCCCCACCTCGCCTCGCGCTCTTCCGCTCGCCCCACTGCGCGTCCCAGCAGGAGGAAGCGTTCCCCAATTGGAGCAGACAGACTGGCAAGGGTGGCTCAGGGCATCAGCTCCATCTTCCTTGTCGTTTCCCCACCCCCAACTTACACAACTTACATTCACATGCACTACTCTACCACATTTGTCGGACTGATGCCACTGCAGCGCCTCTGCCCGGGAGGTCCTAGGTTCGAGTCCTGACGGCGGCAGTTATTTTCGACACTAGCTTTTCAGCTAGGACGAATTCAGTCGCTGCCTGGAGGAGAATTCTAGCGGCCGGCTGCTCTGATCGGTAGTTTTCCGTGGTTCCTCCGATTAACTCCAGGCGAATGCCGGAGCAGTACCCTATCAAACGGGCCACGCACCGCGCGCGATCTTTCCTTCCTCTTCCTCGTCCTATCCTCTCCCCCTTACACACACACACTAACATGCACTACACTCTGGGAGACCGGTCGGGAGCTTAGAGCTCGTCCCGGCTGGGGCGGTGCCCGCTGGTGGGAGAGTCCTAGTTAGGGGAAGCCCACAGCCGACGGTAGTCAGCCGGATCTCGCCATCCGACGGGGGAAGATCACCACCATCTCCCGAGAAAAACATGCACCACACTAACGGGACTAATGACTAAAGCAGTTGACGCGCCCGGAAACACGAAAACACTAAACCAAACCAAATATTTGTCGGGTGCTTAGAGCTTTTATAATCAACTGATGTACCTGCAGTACCTCTAACTTAGAGGTCATAGGTTCGAGTCCCGACGGTGGGAGGATTTTCGACACTAGCTTGTCAGCTTGGTCGAATTCATCCGCTGTCTGGAGGAGAATTCTACCGGCCCACTGCTGTGGGTCAGCATGAAGTGAATGCTGGAGCAGTATTCTAACAAACGGGCCACGGACCGCGCGCAATCTTTCTTTCATATTCCTTGTCCTTTTCCTCATCCCTAACTTACAACTTACATTCACATACACTTCTCTACCACTCTTGTCGGGAGCTTCGATCTTTTTCTGGCTGGGGCGGTGCCCTCTGGTGAGAGATACCTGGTTGGGGAAAATTCGCAAGCCGACGTTGTTCGTCGTCGGATCTCGTAATCCAGCTGGGGCAGATCACCGCCACCTCCCGCGACAAAAAACATGCACTATACTTACGAGTCTAATGATCTTGGCAGTTGACGCACCTGAAATCACTAGTCAATCAATCAATCAATGGGACAATGAGCAATCAATGAATGGGACTGCCAGAGTGTTTCATTTCGAAAAGGGTGCGCGGGCCTGTGAATCTGAGAGATGGGCATGTTTTTTTAACTCGTGCGTAGGAGATAAGTTCTAAATATCCGCCCCAAGAACATTTTGTAAAATTATTTTACTGTTACACCTACTGGTTTTAAGTACAGAACCGAAAATATAGAACGTAAATCGTTAAAACTAGTGGCCTGCAGAAGCAAATATGCTGGTGAGAAAAACCAGGCAGGGTGGTTTTCCAAAACGTAGCACTCACAGTGTTCAAGAACAAATTAAATATTCTCGTATATTGAAGTCGTAGGCTTCCGCGGCCAGAGTCATGTAAATGATCTTGGCTGTCGTGAGCCGCGTCAAAGGCTGTTTTTCCTTTGGAACTAAGTGTGACTCATCTTCTTATGTTTGCGGAAATCAGTCTTGATTTCCGGAAATATATATTAATATTGGATGCCAATTCAAGAAATTGACGTGTACGTACCAATATTATGTTCATATGGCAACACACATGTTGGTGAAATTTATTTTGGGGACAATAATTTTATTTTTAGGAGAAAATATTCGGGTATTTGTCTACTGTTACAATGTTCAAGATACCTATATTTTTAAGAACTAGCAATTTCAGCAATACATATTCAAAAAATAGTTCCCTAAGCAACACACAATATTTTAACCTCGAAGTAATCCTCTCGTTTTGCCTCTCACTCCATCTGGCAGTTTCCCCGCCCCGCAAAATCTCTCGAACACTGAGCTGCTGCCGCAACAAGTGGCAGCGGTGGAGGGGCATCGGAAGCTGGGCGCGGCAGACACTGGGAGAGGCAGAGGGGAAAGGGTGGGGTGGGAGCTGTCACGTGAAAGTGGTTACGGCGGGCAGTGCGAGGGTACGTGAGTCGAATCCTCAATGAATAACGGACTTTCTTGGGAATGGTCGGGATTTCACAGAGTGAAAGCGGTGATATAACAAATTGCGGATTCGGTGGTGTAACGGTTAGCGTATCGGACTGTTGTACCCGAGTTTGCGGGGTCAAAGCCGATCGTAGACGTGGATTTTTAAGGGCGAAAAAATCCTTCGTACGCCTTCCTTCGGAGGGGAAGTAAAGCCGGCTGTCCCATGTGGTAGATTTACTGCATGTAAAAGATCCTCAAGCCTAAATGAAGCCTCTGAGCAAAATTGAGTTCCGCCTGTTTCGTCGCCCAAGAAAATACCTCCTTTCTCCGCTAGGTGGTGAAAGGAGCGTAGCGAAATTTGCGTGGTTAGACGGAAGAGCGGGCCTGATGGCCCGAGTCTCCCCACTTAAAATAAGGCATTAACTAACTAACTAAATTGAACCTAAACATCTTACGTGTTATTTTTGCATGCACCATTTGCCTATCTATGAATGAGATTATTATCGAATACTTTTTGTACAAGAGCCCCTAGAAATATCACCATGACCATTCTTCTTTGTTTTCACATTCGCCGCTTTCATTTTCACCACCAATATCAACACAACCACTACTCGACAACCGCAGATACCATTGCCATAATTTCACCTTCATCACAACCACCAGCACCAACACCGAAACATGAGCGGCAGCTCCACCATCAGAAAGAATTACGCGTCATACATCAGAGACTGTATGAACGTTTGTGTGTTTGCGTAGACTACGGCGGTCGGAGTTTGTATGATCTAGGTGTATCTGTGGTACTGTTCCGCAGCAGAACGTTTTGAGGAAGGCCACCATGTTGTCCGAAATGTCAGCCACCGCGACACAGACGCGGCTCGGCCCAGACCGTATAGATCATGGATATCCAACTTGCAAGAACCCAAGGACCACAACTGAAACCTTTAATATGGTTGCCGGCCATATTTATATTACTTGGGCAACCCACTCCTGACTATCCCGTATTGTTGATATCCGCAGTTTGCCCGGCTGCTCTGAAAAAGGGGGGGGAATGGAACCATGCGTGATATCAGGCCGCACCATGCATAACGCAGTGTAACACATTGGGATGGTTTTGAATTTTTGGATTTACTAGAAAAAAATCCTTTAATCTAACCTTAACCAATTTTTTACTTAAGGGATATTGATACCGGCATGGCGCATTCGCTAGGCGCACAATATTCTCGTCCGACACGGCTTGCACTTTTGACTAATAACCATTCGCGGGCCACAATAATTGGCCCCCAGATAAAGAATCCTTGTGTAGATCACACTCGACTTCTGTGACTCGACGGCAAACACTCCCGCTCGACGGCGTCCCAACCGCCATGTCGACCAGCGTCGCCATGCCACAGGCGCGTCGGCCAGCGCGCCCGTCGACGCCGGGACGTCCTGCGCCGCGCGGGTCCACGTGCCGCCGCCTCCGCCGAGGAACGCGCGTCCGTCCGCGGCGCGGCGCGGCGCGCGTAATAAGGCGCGTTACATTCGGAATGATGATGCAGTGCTCGGTCGTAAATTCCGCAAATTATCCGCGGGGCCCATTATTATCTGCAAGGCCTTTAATTGGCTGCACTTGCACCGGCAGCGCCGACCGCCCCGCGTCGCGTCGGTGCGAGGCCACGAGCTGTCTTGCGCCGGCTTCGGCTAATTAGCGGCCGTGTGTTTTAATTAGGGCCGCGGCCGATAGGGGGCGCGCACGGGGCTATAAAGCAGGGTATCGGCGCATCGCAGAAGCTCAGCTCAGCTCGGCCGCTGCGGCTGCCGCGCGGCCTCTGCCGGTCGGGCCCCGCCCCGTCTCCCGCGCTCCGGCCGCCGCCGCCGCGGCCGGACAATCACATATTTTATGCCCTCTGACAATGCTACGGGTTTCGCCCTTTGAAACTGCGCCGCCGGAGCGGTTCCGAGGCGCTTGTCTGGGCCGAAGCGAGGGCACTTAATTTTCAAAACGGAGTCGCTTTCGGCCGAAATGGCAAGCTCTGATAGCGAGCGGCGCGGGCGCAGCCGTTGCGGCCGGGCCGGGGATGCTGGCAGGCCCGCCGCTCCAATCTCGCCCACCGCACTCCCACCACCGTCTCCACCCCGGCACCCGCCGTTCAAACCACACGTACCCCCAATCACTCCGCCGCTTTATTCCTATTCCACCCACTTCCCCACTCCTCTCATCCCCCGGATTTCGTCTTCAGAAATCTCCCCGTTGACCGCCATCACCGTTGCTTAGTGGTTTTGTCGTCGCTTCCTCCTGCTGAGAATTTGCGACGCACTGCATCCTCCACTTTCGCTCCCCCCCCCTCCCCCGCCGCCACCGTCTCGCTCGCCCGGGCTTTGCAGCAGGCCACCACCACCGGCCCGACCGGCCGGTGGCTTTGTTTGGGACGCGGATTTAATTAGGGAGCAGATATGAGCCTGAGTTATTTTCAGACGGATATCAGAAGGACTCATACTGACGTTCATCGATGTAAAGCGGCCGGCGAAACGAATGCATTCGGGATTTTTAATCGGATAATAGAGATTTATGGGACGTTGTCGGCGCAGTTTACAAACTAAAGGTAGCGGGCTACATGTGCGCACGTTCTTCCCCGCTCCTTTGCTATCGCTCCGCACGACTGATGCGCGGGAATGTGATTTTTGTGGCGATTCTGTAAAGCAGAAGGTTGTTTAAAGTGACATTTGGATATGACCGTATTTGTGTTGGGACCTACTTGTCTCAGTATTCTCTAACAAAAAATGTTGGAATACGCCTTGCACTTGTTCTACATGTCACTGCACGGAATAATTACCAAAAATATTGGAATTTGATTGTTCTTTGCTGTTTCACACTAGGTGTTACTTATTAGTTTCGTGAGGAATTTTAATCTATTTATGCCCTGCAAGAAAACGCTCATTTACGACTGAATAATTTCTTAAATATCCCTTAATCAACCCTTATTAAACACTTTTACGTTTAATTCTCGTTTCATTTTCCAATAATTCGGGGTTACATTTTTCTTAGATTCAAAGAATCTCTTGCGTTTTTACTTTTCGCCTCGGTTTATTTTAAAAACCAAATGCTTCCTTTGCTTTGTCTTCAACCGCTGGATAATTTTCAAATAATTGTTCCTGTAAAACATGTGTGTTTTTTGTTAATTTCATATCTAACTTGCATTATGTTAGGTGAATTGTTTGTTTGTTGTTTTGTTGATGTTGTTGTTATTGTTGTTGTTGTGAAAATGCTCTCCATCTAAGTTCAAATTGAGCTGATAGAAACCTATGAGCGGCGCAATAACGTAGGCTGATGTGAATGTGAGCATTTTCCAAACGTTCAGTTAATTATAAATAATTGAGACGTTTAGTGAATTAAATTGGATTTATTTACGTATTACGTATCACTAGGGAATGTTTTTCAAATTTAAAAAACAACCGATAAACAGATTACGTAATTATGGCATTAGAAAGTTAATATTTTCAAGACATTCTGTTTTCTGAGCTTTTCATCTTTTTCATATTTTGCAAAACTAGAAATGTACAACATAATGTCAAATTATTAACGTTCTCTTTTGAAATTTCTACTGGAAAGCACATGTTCATTTTTTTTAAGTAAATTATAAGATGTGCTGCTGTTTTCAATTTTATTCTATTTGAATCACATGATTTCAAACTTCAAGAATCTTATTTAATAGTGATAACTTTTTACAGTAACTTTGTTATCTAGTAACCATCAGTAGCAGAAGTATTAGTACCGACAAATTGTGCCTTTCCTACAATTCTTCTCAAAAACCTTAATGTTATTAAAATATTCAGGTAAAAAAAATTAAGACTAAATTTGTGTGCAATATTTTTCTCCGATAGGAAACTCCAAGCGGCACTCTGCATGCACCACATCGTGAAAGAAACACGCGCTTGTTTGGCAAGGAGTAGTGTTCGGTGCAGCTTGAGTTTCGCCGGGGAGGTTTGCTTCTGCCCTCGGTCAATGAGCAGGCGAAAGCTTTATTGCTGCGACACTTCTTGAAACTCAATTTAATTAATCCGCACCAGTTGCCGCTGATAACACAAATTATGTAAAACTTGCCCCCGTAAATATCCGCCTATTAGAACGAGCTTGTAATTAAATCCCATGAAGTAAATCAGGGAACGGAGCAGGCACGCACCTGTACGAAACAGACCTTCCGTAATTAGACGCTGCTATATGTTTATGACGCTCATTGCGTGCAGTTGCTATCTGAAAATTCGACTATTGTTGTGTGCAAAATGGACAATATAAAAAAAAACTAAATGTCTTGCATCTGCATTTCCTTGCATTTACATTGGAGAATAGTTTTATATGTTAAACATTGGCTTTGTATTTCAAACTTAACTTAAAAACTTCTCCAGAATATTTAGTTTTAAGATAGGCTGAATTCTTAAATTGTCTGTCACTTCTTCCTTCAATTTAATTACCCGTAGATAAATGTTCTAAAAATACGAATCAAGTACAAAAAGTACATTTTCGAAGATACAATTTTTTCCCTTTATTTACACAGATGGTGAAGACATAGCTCAGTTTAAATTAACTATACATACGTTAGATGGCTTACTAGCTTCTTAAATTAAAACTTAAAACTACTACAATGTTTGAGGGTTCCTCTAATCAGATTATACTTTGGAGAATTTTTTGAGGAAAATGTGACAGGGAAAATATTTCGTTTTCTAGTTCTATGTGGATGGATTTAGGATACACATTAGGAGATAAATTTCCGCATAACGGAAAGGATGGGATTGCTGTAGATGAAGTGCCAGTAAGCTCGAGTTGAATTGAAATGTTTATTTCAAACCAAATTTTTCAATTTTGGGAAAATGAAAAAAACTGAATAGTAACATATTAAATGTTTTACTAAAGGTTTAAATTTTTTTCCAAAAGTAGTATATATTTCAATAATTTTTATTGAAGAAAAAATCACCCATATCCTTTTAGAAAATATTTTACCATTAACTATTTTTTGGTATTTGAATGGTATCAGAAATGTTTCAACTAAGAAATCGGGGTTTGAAATCACAATTGAATGGAGTTTTACCGAGTTTTACAGAGCTACAAGAATCAATATGGCAGAAAATGGCTTGGAAAATTGGGACACGTCTTAAATTTTCAAGCAGCAGGCTGGACGCCGAAAATGAGTAGATGTACTACATTTACATCCATATGACATTATTTTTGATAGAAAATTTAATCAATTTATATACAATTGGTCACTTTTGCAATTTAAAATGTAAGAACATAATGAAAGTCTCTTATCTTTTCTGCCTCCAATGAAAGTACAACACGCATCGCTCGGATGCAGTGTGAAACCCAAAGAATGATGCTCAGCTATCTAGAGAGCGCCATTGCTTAATCTTACGTTGGTTCTTAGCTTTCGTAGAACGATATTTAATTGTTAACCTCCATGCCACTCCGAGGCTCAGCTGTCCATTAGAAAATTGGTCGTAGATAAAACAACTTTGATCAAATGATTTTTATAGTTACGAATATTGTGTTTTTATGGCACGTATATAAATTACCTTTCAGCAAATAATTATTCATTGACTGTTTATTGATTGGAAAGTGATACTTCGCAGTACGCAAAAAGTAACATAGACTTTGCTATATGCCTACCGCAAAGACGCCGTATAAAACGACTATGTACTGCAAAGTAAACAAAACACTATAGAAGTATGAATCAATATAGCTGCTGCCTCGTGTACTGAGATTGCTCCAAGAGCATCGGCTTGTAAGTTTCCGTGCGTTCGTACTAATACATAATTTATGAAAGCAAGTCGAATCGCAGCTCATTCGAAGGTGTTTTTGGCGTCTCCTTTCGTCTACGTGGTCAAAATGTCTTTCGTAGATCAAAGATCAAACTTTGCACTAATTTCGTAAATTACCATTGTTTATGAGTTGTTGACTTGCAAATGGTTTTAATTTAGTCACTTGTTACTTTCCCGCCTTACTACATAAGTAATAAAGAAAAAGTTTTTTAATTGTGGGTCAGTAATCGGTGATATTTCTCAAAACAAAAACTCGTATTGTAGGCTCCGGGTGACAAATAACTGGATAAATCAGGTTCCCATACGCAGTAAATTACTTCGTATAACATGGTGTGTAGTCGGAATCCATGTATTTGGGGTCTTTCATTACAGAGAAATTAATTGGCGGCAAAACTACTTGTCCCTCTATGGTCAACGCTAGCTCCTAAACCGTTCAGACAATTTTCACAATTTAAAACTCAAGTTCCTGATAGTTTTAAACGCATTTTTGTGTTTGAAGGTAGGCATTTTACATGAAACTTCAACGAAATTTTCAAAATTTTCAAAGTTTTTTCCAACATTTTCTCCAAATTTTTCGATGAAACTTTGTCCTCGAATAGCGTAAAAAATACTTAAAGAATAGCACAGATCTCGATTCGAAAATTGCAAAAGTTAAAACTTTATTCGCCGTTTTCCTCCACTTCAATACTTAAGAGAGAATTTTTTTTCTTTAATGATGGGACCTCCTTTCGTCTACATAGTCCAAATGTCATTCGTACGTCAAAGATCAAAGTTTGCACTAGTTTCGTAAATGACCATTGTTTATGAATTTTTTACTTGCAAATGGTTTTAATTTAGTCTCTTTAATACTAAAGATGGGTATTGAAAAACGGTAATTTACAATTTTCCGCAAATATGTGTTTCTTTAGCGTAATTATGCATAGTTTTGTGAAATATAGACAATTTTTAAACAATAGTTTTCTCGAAAACGTCTGAAAATTTTGTATTAAAATTTTCTCCTTGTATCTATCAAAGGACGATAAGAAAGTTGTGGTGGTCCATTTTTTTAGGAACATCCTGTCCGTATTTTCGAAAATTAAAAAAAAATTAACATTGCAAAATTACAACATTAACGATAGATTTTGATCATGTATAAAATCTGTTCCAAAAAATCCTCTGTAAATAGTTCATGTAGAATTTTTTCGAAAAATAAGTACTTTCTGCAAGAATTCTGCTTGAAGTTAATGCAAAAGAACATTTTCTAAAAACAGCTACAATTTTTATCTTGATTTCTTTTCACGAATAGAACAAAGAACGCTTACAATGGTGAAGGCCTTATTACGTTGAACACTCTGAATTTTCGAAAACTATGTAAGCTAGAAATAATGAGAGAGACCTTTTTTAAGCGTCGGCGTACGTACGGCTGAGAGACTACGTGGTGAAGCGGTTAAGCGCATGGCGAGTTTACTCCATGGACCTATTTACTTATTTAGTCAAAAACTGTATGTGACGTATGGGGGAGAAAATCATCTGCGCACGCTTTCTTGAGTTTCAGAATCCCTTCCCAACAATTTAACTATTAATAGTTGAAAGATAAAAAATAGTAATAATAATAATAATAATAATAATAATAATAATAATAATAATAAATTAAAAAAGCCAGAGATTAACATTTCAAAAACTAGATACTTTTAAGTGTGATTTTCAACGTGGTCAGTGCTGTAAAAGTAGAGGCAAATGTTTCTTGAAAACAGACAGGAGTGGATAAATTATAATAGATCAAGAAGATTCCAAGTATACCACGGTAAACGTGAAAATTAAGCCTCATACTACGGAGGAAAAGAGAATGGGATACTGTCGGGCTTGCCTTTTCGTGGAGGTAGGTAAATGTTTGATGTTTAATGTGCTTATTTTTATTGACAGGCAAGTAAATTTTAAGTACATTTTAATTACACACATTGCACACTTATTTGACTTAACCTTTTCTCAATATACATTAAATTTATTGTATAGCACATTGTCTCAGAGAAATTATTCTCCATCTTAAGGTACATTCATTTTTTTAAACATTCTATCAAGATTATTGCTATGAAATTAGTAGATGACGCGTCACATACTTATTCAAAGATTTTCCAAAGCAAGTTCAAGAAGTACCTTCAATATTCGGTGATATTTACTTCATCGTAGTTGTGCCACGTCATCGTAGAGGTTTAAAGAAGACTCAGGCGGGCGAGAAGAAACCACCTCTGGAGACAGGAGTCGCCCGAGAGCATCCCGCGGTCAGGTTTCACTCACACCCACTTCTCAGCCCAGTTAATCCCTTTTCACTTTTGGATACCTCAGAAGGCACAGGCCCTCTGCACCACGGCCTGTGCTTTAGGAGAGAAAACGATGAAACTATGTCGTTAAGTTCCCTTTCAAGAGTAACGCAAGTAGACGACACGTCAGTCGAGAGGAAATCTGGTACGCAGGGGCAGAATCTGTGGAACTGGGTTCGGTAACTAAAATAAAATTATTTTAATTCCACATTCCATTAATCGATTTTAGTGAAATTGAGTGAACTTTGGTGAAATTGAATTTCAACCTACTGCTGTAACCCTGTTTAAGCAGGAGGCCTTTGCCCTTTACGGGATGTTATGGGCTAATAATAATAATAATAATAATAATAATAATAATAATAATAATAATATTAGAATGGTTGAATAAATTCCTGTTGATCCTGTTTCTAATATTGTAGAAAGATTGTTCTTTTTAAATTTATTGGATCATCGTAGATTGATCCTATTTGATCCAATAAATTTAAAAAGAATCATCTTTCTATAATAATAATAATAATAATAATAATAATAATAATAATAATAATAATAATTCCACTATTTTAAGGGAAAACCATAACCTCCATCTCCTCCCCCTCGGAAGCACTGATAACTGGGCGAGAACTTCCTTTACTCGCGAGGAAAGTACAATGAAATGAGTAGGGTTACGCCTTTTTGTGCAGATAGATAAACGGTTTAGTAAAAGGTGAGCAAGGGATGCTGTCGGTATCCGAAGCGCAGCGGGCGGACTCTCTCCCTCAGGCCTGCAGAACCGCTGAAAGCGATGGCAAAGCAAAATTCGGACCAATGTTAGCAACTCATCATAACGGCAGGAATATTCAAACATTTAGTTGAGAACACATGCAAAGGATTTCTGAAAGTGAAAAAAAAAAAAAAACCTTGAAAATTAACCAAATTCAACGAATTTCCAAATTCCCAAAACTCCTAAAGTATCAGTGAAGGGAAAGATGACCCTTATTTTTTCCTCCCCCTTTTTTTTAAATTGGTTATTTAAGGTCGCATCAACATCTTAGGTCATTAGCGACCACTGTTGCTGTTAACGGTATGCTAGTGGATGAAACGATATGAAGGGGTGAAAGGACGAACACAAATACAACCATGCCCGAGGCAGGACTCGAACCCACGACCCTCCGGTCTGAGATTACTATGATACTACTGCCTGAGCGATCTCGGCCACCGGGCCGACCTCCCCCTCCTTTTTATGGGTGAAAAAAAATAGTGTTTATTGTTTCTCGGGATTGCTCAAGGGGCGCAGTGAAAGGGTTCAGGAAGGGCCTAGCGCGGGACGCAGTCGAGGGCCGCGCGGGGAGCGCGCTCGCAAACTGTTATTTATCCACTGCCGCCGCGGGCGGTGGCGGCGCGCGGCGGCGTTCGCGGGTTGGCAAATTGACGCGTAATGAATTACGATCAACGGCGCGGGCGCGCCACTGCGACGCGGCCGTGCTCGCTCAGACGCAGCCACCGCCGCCGCCGCCACCGGTTGAGCAACGGTCCCCTGTCGCGTTTATCCCAACGGGCCGATGATGCACTGCACCACAACGCCACCTATCTGTCCGGCTCATCGCGCAATACATAATGGAAGTACATGCATTTTTTGTCCGTACTGACCCTGACGAATTGTTCTGATGAAAACGTAGATTCCGAGTACGAGATTTTTAAAAATGACAACCGCTCGTTTTAACGTTCGCTGTCCACTTTTCATTTTTCATTTGGTACAAACATATCAGGATGCGCGCGGGTTCGCCGCTGATGCACGCGGGGAAGCGAGGGGGCGTTTTACACCATTTGTCCCTCAGTCGCGCTTCAATAGCAGGAACGAGGCAATTTATATTTGTTTAGTTTATATTTACTCAATGGCGATGCACTGTGCGGAGCGCCAGTGATGGCTGGCTGGCTGGCTGGCCAGCGGGCTGTTGCCGGGCGGACGGGCACTTCCCAGCGAGGTCACCCTGCGCGCGCCAACGAGCTCCTGGTTGTGAGGTGCAGGCTACAAAATTGCCTCACGGTTGCGTTTTGTCTAGCGTGATTGCCTACATGAGGTCATCATCCACGCTGGGCACTGTAGATGATGCCGATTTCGCTCATTTTAAACTCGTTACCTTGACCTATTTTCAGCTTGGTTGTTTTGTCTGTCTTCGTTTATAATAGGGCTATTCTTTTATTAAAAATAGCTAGACTATGAAATTGTGGGTTTTACACCTTCGCGACGTGTCGGAATTAAGTAAAACTATAAAATATCTGATTAAGTTATGAAGTCTAAATTGGTCTCTCGAAAAACAAGACAGTGAATGTTGGCTGCGATCCATTGGAAGTAGACACTTTTCTTTCACTTTTGGATATGAATGTAGGAGAACATAAGGGATCATTCTTCATGCAAATTGAAAGTGGAGGGATTTATTTTTCTGCGTAGTTCTTATTTCCCTCCTTACTATCCTTTCACCAAATGGAAAAAATTGAAATGATTTCATTGGTAATGTAAAACCCCGTGGTGGTCCGCAGGACAATTTGTATGTAATTGCAGTTATAAATAAAGATCAATAAAATTGATTTGGAAGAGAAGCATTACCAGATGCAATTTGAACTACAATGTAACTATAAATAAAAATGCAAATTATAATGTACTTACTTTAATATAAGCTACTTTTACGCTATCAAAACGGCCATGACGATAGCAACACCAACAACAATAATGGTATATCTACATGCACGATTTTTTTACCCGCACTTGAACAAAGAGATTTAGGTCAACTGACCTAACTCGGGCGCATACGAAAGCGTATCTACAGCTAAGAGTGCTTACGAAAAGCAAGTCGGTATTTTTTTACTATTTAACTCATCGGCGTGACGACAAACCCCGGTAGGTAAGAGGGAGCGGGTAGCTTTAAACCAATCGCTTCTGAATGAGAATAAGAATGTAATAAGAATGTATTTGAAGAAATAATGCTTCAGTCTCTCTTAATTTCAAATACACCATAAATTTGACAATGAAAGTAATAAAATATAGGGTTGCATAAACTTACAACGGAGCTAGCAAATGCCCCAATAAAATCTCTTCTTGAAATATTTTATTTTGTTTCCTTCAGCTTCAGAAGTCAGAAAACACTTTGTCATGTTCGTAGAATCTTTATCGTCAAGCGAATGATAGGCACGTTTGATATAATATTTAGAAGGTATCCCAAATCTTTGACTGTAAATTGATTTGATTACGAACCATCCAGCATTATCATTCATGTTACAGAAATCATCTATTTATTTTGACAAACAATCTATATATTAAAAAAAAGAAGGTATTCTGCCATGACTTCGTTTCGAGCTTCTACTGAATCGTTTGTAGTATTTTTCCTTTAAATGAAAGAATGTGATCCCTAGATGTGTTATTAGATATTGTTTGTGTTGATTCACCAACATTTACGTGTAAATTAATTAATTAAATCATTCTTTAATAGAATGCTTATCAATAGTCAATTGTTTTCTCCCTAAGGTGGCTTTTTAAAATATATATATATATATATCTATATATATATATATATATATATAGTGTGTGTGTGTGTGTGCGTGTGTGTGTGGTGTGTGTGTGTGCGTGTGTGTGTGTGCGTGTGCGTGTGTGTGTGTGTGTGTGTGTGTGTGAATCGATAGATGTGAGTCCTCGCCGCTTCATGGTGGCGTTGCTTGATGTTTTGTTTTGATTGTTGAGATTTGTTCAGAATTCGTTAAGGTTTTGTTTCAGTGTAATAATTACATTGTGATGACAGTTTGCATGTATTTACTTTTGTAGTGTATTTTGTAGAGAACATTCGGATAGTGGGTTTTGTACGGTTGTACTGAAGTAGTGATGTTGTTCACAGGTTATGTCGAATTCCGAATCGTTGCCCACGCGCCCCAAAAGACGCAAACGTAGTACATTGACTGGGAGCAGGGAAAGAGAAAGGCAGCGTATGTGTCGTGATAGTGAAGTCATTTCGTTTTCTGTTTGTCACTGTCTATGAAATGTCAGTTTTGTTCTACTTTGTACTTCCCATGTGAGAGAAATTCTGTAAACGAGTTTACTCTGTGTTGCTTAAATGGGAAAATAAGTTTACCTTCGAGCAATATGCCAGAAGAAATCAAACAGTTGTTTATAGGAGACCATGACACATCAAAAAACTTTAGAAATAATATCCGTCAGTATAATAGTGCTCTTTCTTTTGTGTACTTTGTTGCCGATATTGCATTGCCACCTGGTCATGGGCCATATGTGTTCAAAATTTTGGGAACTCATCACAGAATATTTTTTATCCCAAAATCTGAGAACATTCAAATTTCTCAAAATTTTTCCGCCTAAGAAAGATGTGTCTAATCACCACTTCCATGAAATTCAAAATGTGATTCGCAACATTTATTTAATTCCTTCTGTCTTTTACTTTCCCAAAATTGAACATTTCTTGTGATGACATTTACGTCGAACGAACATTCAGAATCATGACAAACTGCCGACCTCTGTGTATCAAATGTTTTGATGAGACATAACCAAACAGTTTTTAAAGATTCGCATTCAAAACTAAAGATGATGAACAATGGTTTTTGCGATAAACATTTACTAATTTCGTACTAGTCTCATAATTCCAATCTTTCACTTAAAAGAGCATGTTCATCCTTTGAATATATTAGTGTGAATGTTTTATTCGGTAATCCAATGTGTAAAATATGTTAATTTTTTTATTAATGTCTAAATATCATTTTCATGATGTCATTCTGGAAATATAAGTTACTTGTATTGGAAACAGCAACAAAAACCTTATAGGTATAAATATTAGACAAAAATATCGAGAAATACTATTCTGAAAACAAAACTGATCAATTTTTTTTAGTACTTCAACGCGATGGAAGTAGCGAGAGGAATTCAACCATGAAGGAGGTGATCAGAACGCTGGAGACTGGTTTGCTCCCTTTAGTCCAAGCAGGCCTCCCGCAAACATCATGGCGTCCTCAGACGAATTTCCCGGGGGCGCTAAGCAGGAACCGGACGATGCTGCTGCTGCCAGTTGCCTCTGGGGGCGGGGGCGGGGGCGGGGGCACAGCGTGGCAGGCGGCGTTGTTTCTCGAGCGAGCCGCGTCCGAAGCCCATTGTGCGTCGAGCGGCGACCGTCTGTCCGTCTGCCCGTGCCTCCTGCCTCGCCCCGCCCCCGCCGGCCCCGCCGCCCCGCCCTGCCCGTCGCCCCGCCCCCCCCGCCCCAGCGAGGACATGAATAACATCCTGACGGCGCACACTGGTTGAATCGGGCCTAAAACTTGGTCATAATTGCAAATGTCAGTGGATTTGCGTAAAAATTGGTATCAAGGGGTTTTTGAGGTCGCTGAATTAGAATATCATTACGAAATTTCAAAATTCAAAATGGCGCCTTCAAAATGGCGGATTGACTCATTTAAAAACAAAGAAAAATGCATATAAAAATATACATATGGGGCTCTGAAGGTCATTGATTTCAAATGTCATAATGAAATTTCAAAATTCAAAATGGCGGCTTCAAAATGGCTAACTGATTCATAAAAATGAGCCCAATGTGCGTAGAAATATGTATAAAATGGTTCTCAAGATCGCTGATTTCGAATGATTATCGGAATGAAATATCAAAATATAATTATATATATATATATATAATATATATATATATATATATATATATATATATTCAAACAAATGTCACCCATCTGCTGGGAGCCCAATATCTATGTATACAGATCTAATTTCGTCGGCACTTATTGAATAAACAATATTTTATTTAATATTTAATTATGAATAATTGAATCAAAATTAGTCAACAATACTTTGAGGTGACCACATTGAATTCACTCTACACCTTAGTTACCCATAGTTTTGTTTGTTGCGTCAAGAAAAGAAGAATCCTTAAAATACACTAAAATCTGAAAGTGCTCAGTGGCTTGGTTATTATTGTTTAATCCTCCAAAGTTTATATTATTAATTTTACTACTAAAAGTAATTATCTGAAGGAGAAGTAAAAAATTATTCCAAGAAATCAATTCCTGTGGCATCGAAGAAACCATCGGGGCGATCTAGTGTTATATCTTACTACGTAGCATTGTAGTATAGTCGCTTTAAAACAAAAGATGCAGATATGTGCAGCTAAATTTGTTTATTCTGATTAAGGACATTCTACTTGATAAATAAAAATAATAATTGAGGCAGGACCTCGAGGACAAAAATATAATCTACAATATAAACGACTAACTTTGTTACGCTACATGGTTTAGAATTCAACGCATCATATATAAAATATTATACACTTTTTCTTAAAAATATACTTAACTTACAGCCATAAGTGTCTTATATTCGGATATACAAAAGAATCTTAAAAAATATTTTTAACCCGTTTTTAATTTCACGAATATCGTTGGCAAGAATCAACGAATTCGAGCCATTCGAGCAACGGTAACTTTACAACACCGTGTGGAAGACAAAATGATTGAAATAAATTTCTGAAGCTGAAGTAATATGCTCCAATGTCTTCCAAACGAGATTTGATAAGTCAAATTCCAAACGCGCACTTTGAATTTTGCAATTATGGCCAGGTTTTTGCCGCGATAAAACCAGTGTGCGGCGAGGGAACCTCGACGCGGTCCGGGGACGCGCGCTCCGCCACCGCCGCCGCCGTCGCCGCCGCGCCGCTCGGCACCGCGAAGACGCGACAGGAGGAAAAGAAAAAGAAAACAGAAAAAAGGTAAAAGAGCTAGGAGAGTCTTAAAACGACAATCTTTATAACGAGGTCATAAAGTGTCCTCATTCAGACCAGGCCAACGGTCGTTAAGGGGAACGGTCCGAGGGAATAAGATACAACGGTGGGGGGACCACAAAAAACGCCGCGTATACACACAAGGGCTGTCGGCCCGGTGAGGCGCTCTTGTCAATCACCCCGGCGTCTCTCTTAGCGCGCTCCCGGCGGCGGCGGCGGGGGCGGCGGGGGCGGCGGCGCGTGGCGCGGAGGCGACTGGGCGAGCCCGCTCCCCCGCCACCACACCTCGGACAGGGCGGGGACTATTGCAATGGTCGTCATTCCAAGTATTAACAACTCTAGATTTGTTTACCTGACTGTGATACCCTAATATTGCGCCGGACATCGGTGAATACCTCACGGAAATGTTCTCACGTCGATCCCAATAACGATGGTAATGGGAATTATTTTGTTTACTTCTAATAAGTGCAAATGAACTTGGGTTTTTAGGTAAATCGGTACTTTCGCGCAATAATTTCAACACAGTTCAATATGATGGACTCTTAAGTACAATCTTGATGAAGATGAAATGAAATATTCAGGTCATGAGGGGTTAACGTAAAAGCAAGTTGTTAGTGGATGTTTATGTTGTGTTGCAGTTTTTAATTTAAATCAAACATAAACATCCATTATAAATTTGTTTTTATATTAATTTCTAAAGGCCTGAATATTTTAAAATAATCTATTTTTAATTTAAATTTTATTTATTCATGATGGCGTCCATTCTTAAGCAGTAAATGAAAAAAATAAAACGCTGCTTACTGTCTTTGTTGAGAGGTAAACGAATCTGAACAGAAACACAATTTACAAAAATGTTTCACACTTTAAATAATAAATCAGAAGTTTCGAAACTCAATATTTAGCCTGGAGTCGTTTGACATCATGAATCCTCAAAAGAAAAAATAAGCGAAATGTAGATAAAGTGTAATTAATTGGAGATTGAAAATCAAGCATCTCATCAATGTTTCAATGTTTTTTCTACTTTCATTTAAAAATGAAAAAACGTTAGTATTTACGCTGTTAATGAGCTAATTGTGAAAACTATTTTAATAAAAGTAAACGAAAGTTCAGTATAAACAACATTATCGAGGTTACAATTGAAATAAAAAATATATTGTTTAATAAATTACGACAAAATAATGTATGCCATGTGGACTTCGGTTCACTACATGAATAAGTGCCCTAACTTCTTAAAGGGGATTGAAAAGCTCCATATTTCGAGGTGTAATTGATACAAAATCCACACTTTTTCATGTAATTAGAATTATATTATTTCTGCAAGAGTTTGAAAGGTTTTTCATAAATAATATTCTATATTATATGAAAAATATGTATCAACAACGTATATTTATAAGTCCTGATGTGGGAATTAGTGATTTCTTAGAAGTCAAGAGAAGACTAACCCTTGAAATGTTTCATGTCGTATCTCCAATTATCATCGTTCTTACGAAAATAAGTCTTTCCAATCCAGACAAGAGAAAACCATTCAAGTATGTCTTTTTAAGCTATGAACGACATGATTTTTGTATTGACTAAAAGACATTCTAGGTTTCTCAAATCGAAGTATTTGTTTTTACTGTATTTTCATATTCGAAAATAATGTCAAAATAGGATATTGCATGAGTCAAAATATTTCTTTTTTCAAAACGAAAATACGAATAAATTTAAATAATATAAATTATTTTGTAGGACACCATTAACGTTATCTTGTAAATGTATATAACTTTTGCATTTTTGTATATATAAAATGTATGTTGAGGAAGGCTAGCAACAATGTCAAAATAACATTTTTATAGCACTTTTATGTACATATGTAGGTTATAATACCATTCTTATTCTAAGCCTCCAAATCTCATTTAATTCTAGTAGTTTTCTGATCCTAAAATATTTTAAATTATAATTTATTTCCTTTACGTTTCCACCCTACTGAGGTTCTTTTTCAAAAAATATTCTAGGGTCCAGGTTTGTTGAAAACATTCGGGAGCATTTTAAACAAAAATCGGCAATATTATAAAAGTACTAGTCATGTATGTGGCGGCGCAAACATCATCCGACCAACTAGTGATGATTGCGTTGTACAATTGTATCAGATGATGCCTGCGACTTCACATACTTTGTTTTCAACAAACCTGAACCCTAGATTTTTTTTAAAAAGACTTCAACTAAGGTCTAACCGTCAAAGATATAAATTATTAAAAAAATAAAGTAATTTAGGCTTTCACAGCTGGATTCACTATTCCAATTACCTTCCGGGTTGGACGGTCATCGTCTAGAGGAAACCCAGATTCCAGACGTTTCGTCTGCATCTGCGGCTAATGCAGACGAAACGTTTGGAAATATGACTTTCCCGGAAGGTCATTCGAATTACTAACAATGTATTTTATGACTGTTTCAATAAGGTCAGAAAACATTTCCTATTTAAAACACCATCGGCATGTCTATGTTGGAAAGTCCCCAGCAGCAGCACTAACGGGCGCCGGCCAGATAAGCCGCTTCTCTGCGCGTCGCGTGGCCGCGTCCGGTTGGCCGGCCGGTGGCCATGGAATCCAAAATCGCCTCTCCTAATATGGGCCACGCAGCGTCCCAGCGCGGGCAGCCGGGCAGATGCTGATCGAAACGCCACGGAGCGGCCATGGCACTCAGGCCTAATCTCGTGCCTCGTCCATGAGTTATACCACGCAGCAGACAAGTGTCCATTTAGCAGAACAAAAAACATAATGTTGAATTGCATTTGGGAGCAGAGATCATCGAAGGTTAAATTACAGCCGGAGTCAATTTCTGGGACGTGGGAAGGATACAAGAAATAAACCAGACGACAAAAACGAACTGGGAAAATTAATGCCTGAAACACCAAACAAAAGTGCAAAAGGAAAAGAAACAAATAACATTCATAAACGCGTAACACTAAAATTGAATATATTAATGAAAAGAATTTACAACCAAGGATATTAAAATAGGAATAAATACTGCATTAGTGTTCATAGTGAGAACAAAAGTAACATTCGATTCCTGCAATATTGGAAGTCGTTAAGTATTATCATAGTTCTTTCATTCTTGCTTGTGTTCATTAAACATTTTTTATTAACTGACTTTGTGAAAACGTCCATCATTTCCACGATAAATCAGAACCATTCAGCAATTAAAATACTGAAAGGAAGCAAAACACGCCTAATTTTGCAGTTAGAAGAATTTATGGTTAAACAATCCCTTCCAACTTTATTTTATGACCACCAGAGAATTATGATGATGGCAATACAGTACGTTTACCCTTAAAGAATAGCGAGAGGTATTATAATTTCCTTGCCTTGCAGGTCTCATGAAATACTTTTTTAAGAAATATTTTTACATAATATTACAATAATAATCCATGTAAATATAGTAATTTCGAAGTAATGAACTTGAATAATTTCACCTTTGATATACAATGGTATATATTTTTATAATATAATTATTGTACGAATTATACTATTACTGAAAGATATAACACGCATTTTTTTGGCATTACTGAATATTCTGGTGATTAATTCACCATGAAAGTTACCTTACGAACAATTAAACGTTGCAATGACTTGAGAACGAACAACATTATTTATGAAAATAATAATCGATTTACGAAAAACAATGTAAAATAATGACAATGCCAAACAAAGAATGCATTCAAAAATTGTTTTAATTACAGAAAGAGGAACAAAATCAATTTAAAAAACTGGGATTTGAAATAATAATATATGCATTTTAAGCGTTCATTATCTATGTTTAATGGAAAATCTCTAAATAGTTCTAAATAATTTAATTAAATATTCATCAAAATTTAAATTTTCTAATATCAATCTGAGTCTCTCTTTCCTCACAGATCTTATCAGTCTCTCAGATATTAATAAATTGAATTTAACTATTTGAGGGAATAAAATCAATTGAAACGTATTAAATTATTTTATTGTGTAGCGTGTCAAAATGTGTATATCTTTTAAATTAGTCTTTATAATTGAAGTTGTTTAGAAAAACAATTTCAATCCGACACAAAATCACTAAACTGTTCCTTTCGTTTCCCCAATCCTCGTGCGCTTGCTTTATCCCTCCTCCCAGCACCTTATCGCGAGGCACTCTCCCGAAGGCGGTAATCATTCAGCATAAAAAGATTGAATTTAAACGTTTATTTTTGAAGTACAGAGCGAGGAATAAAATCAATTGAAAAAACAGTATTTAAAATAATATTTTGTACTTGTGTAGAGCGTGTTCAAAATGTGTTTTATTGTTTATTTACGCTTTATAATTGAAGTGTGTTGCTAAGAAAAAACAATTTCATCCGACACGAAAATGCTCTACAACTGTTTGCCTTTGTTTCCCCAATCCTCGTGCGCTTGCTTTATCCCTCCTCCCAGCAGAGGCAGCTTTCGCGAGGACTCTCGAAGGCGAGTAATCATTCAGCAAAAAGATTAATTTAATACTTTATTTTGAAGTACAGAATGAGAATAAAATCAATTGAAAAAACAGTATTTAAAATAATATTTTGTACTTGTGTAGAGCGTGTTCAAAATGTGTTTTATTGTTTATTTACGCTTTATAATTGAAGTGTGTTGCTAAGAAAAAACAATTTCATCCGACACGAAAATGCCTACAGCTGTTTGCCTTTGTTTCCCCAATCCTCGTGCGCTTGCTTTATCCCTCCTCCCAGCAGAGGCAACCTTATTCATCGAAAGATACTTCCGAAGTGCGAGTAATCATTCAGTTTTAAAAAGATTAATTTTACTTTATTTTTGAATACTAAATGAGGGAATAAAATCAATTGAAAAAACAGTATTTAAAATAATATTTTGTACCTCTGTAGAGCGTTTTACAAAAGGTATCATTGTTTATTTACGCTTTATTTTGAAGTGTGTTGCTAGAAAAAACAATTTATCAACAGTATAAATGATAGCTTTGACTTTGTTTCATCCTCAAATGGCTTTGCTTTATTCCTTCTCAATGAAGGGCAGCCTTTATCCGAGCACTCGAAAAGTGCGCAGGCGTCTGCCCGTGGTTCACGCCACAGGCGACCTCTCCTCACGCGTGCCCCGCCAGCAGAGGGCGGCCGGTCGCCAGATGCCTCTCGTAGGACACAATCCGAGAGTTCGCTATCAGCCTGCAACAGGGTCGCGCCATACCGTCATCGCCGCGCGTAGGTCCTCATCGCTCAATTTGAGTTTCGGACCATCTCGAATTTATTGCTACCGGTCGCGATGAAGCGCCCGCGCCGTGTCCGTCTTCGCTTCAGATAATTCGGCCGACGCAACCGTGGGTGAACGCGCCACCGCCGCCGTTTGGCTTCCGCCTCGGCCTGCGGCCGCGTACACCTGACCAGGCTCCGAGCACCGAGGGGCGGCACCTGGCCAGGGTTGGGACAACGTTCTGGCAGGACACCTACAATTATAAACCTAGAAAAAATTACGTGAATTTATTGATAATTTGGAATTATTTTACTTATATTATTTTGAAATTCATCATTATAGTCCTAGTAGGCGGTATGTATGATTTTCTACGCCAATTGTGCAATTGCCATTGTTGTGTTAATCACTGAAGACAATAATGTCAATATGGATCAAGTTAGCAGGTCGAACAGTCTCAAATTCATGCATTATTTGTTAATACCAGCGAAACAATTAGTAATGATTGGTTATTAGCGATTCAACTACTGATATAATTAGTCCCGCAAGGGTAGTGCATGTTTTTCCATCGGGAGGTGACGGTGACCTTCCCCGCTGGATGATGGGATTCGGCGCCGACCTCCTGTCGATTAGCGTGGTTCTCCCCAAGCACATATCTCCCACCAGCGAGGCACCGCCCCAGGGACACGACTCCAAGCCCCCGACCGGTCTCCTGGCTTGTGCTGGTAGTGTAGAACATGTTAGTGTAATGTGTGTGTGTGTGTGTGTGTGTAAAGGGAGAGGATAGGACAAGGAAGAGGAAGGACAGATGCGCGCGGTCCGTGGCCCGTTTGGTAGGGTACTGCTCCGGCATTCGTCTGGTGTTGATCGAAGAAACCACCAAAAACTACCGATCAGAGCAGCCGACCGCTAGAATTCTCCTCAAGACAGCGACTGAATTCGACTTGGCACCAAGGAGGGCGGGATAGCTAGGGAAAGGAGTGTGTATGGTCCGAGGCGCCAGACGTTCTGTCAGGAGCACCTAAAGGGGCTAGGGAAGGGGCAAGAATATGGGGCTATCCCACATTTTTTGTAAAATTGAGTTAGTAGCGTAATACAAAACTTCAAATATTATTCTTTTAGTGTAATATGCTACTTAAATCCAGTGTGAATTTGTTTAACACACAAGTGTACTGTGTTTAAAAGTTTAAAAATGTATTGAATGAGGAAAATTCAGGTAAAATCCTCATTATCTCAGAACTATACATCTGTCGGATAGACCATTGTTCCACTGAGCCCTTCAAATATAAACCTAGAAAAAAATTACATGAATTTATTTTAATTTGGGATTATTTTATCAACATTATGTTGAAAACGATTATATTAATGGGCGAGCCGGATTGAATTTTGATATCAACGAGCAAAATTACCTTAAGAGTTTAGCAATTTGTGACAATGCATGGTAATGTTAAGCCACCAAGAATTGCAATGTATATTTATGCAGTATATATACTTAAGCAAATTTATGCATTATTTGTTAACACCAGCGAACCAATTAGTAATATAGCAATGAGAAAACAACATTTTATATTTTTGCGAGTAATAAAACTTATCGTTCTATCGCTGTGCGCATACAACTCTCAAGAACCCTCCGTAACTTGAGGGGCTGTAGCGAGGCGTAGCTATTAGTCCTGGTCGGGCTTTCGTCCCGTCCTGCTTTTTGTCGCGAGCGATCTTTCTAAATTACCCGTACAGCCGGCGACGTTCTATCGATTGATTAGGGAGACGTCATAAAACTCCGTTAACGGCCGGCGTCATCGGCTGAGGGGATAAATCCTAGGCTCACCTGCCGCGGCCGCCGCCTCCGCCGAAGCAGCAGCAGCAGCAGCAGACGAACCGGCCGGGCGGGAGGGCGGGCGGGCCGGCGTGTGGACAGTCGCATTTGCTCTGCATAATTTCATGTTCGAGGCGTCGCCGGGCGTCGTTGGAAAAGTGCCTATATATTCTCCTCCGTCGCGCCTCCCGGATAAACAAGCCGTTGCTTCGGGTGTTCTATTTTAAACTCATTTACCATGTGCGGCCGCGTTTCTGGCCTGCATTGGAAATCAGGTGCCCTGCTGAAATCCGGCGGATCGGGCGTTGGGACGTTAAAAGAAGAGCCCCGAGGGACCATCTGCTATGGCGGTTGTGGGTTCTGGCCCACCTACGATTGGAACAACATGGTGGTCGAGAGTGGGTCAGATCAACACAAGTGTTAACCGATGTAAGGAGGAGATCGCAGTGTTTAAGACGATGATTCAACTAAGACTCCTTTGGATGTTTATTGGCGGCAATATATTTTGGGTAAACGATCTATTTTTCTCTCGTTTCCCTACGTGTTCACAGTATCAATTAAGGAAAATTCTTAGTTGCTTAGTACTAATTCAGTGTATTATTTGCTTAAAAAGAGAAAGCTCGTAGTAGAAAGATGTAAATTCATGATATAAAAGTTTTCCAGAAATGAATGATAGAATGTGCTTACATGAAAAATACAAAATATCTTCATTTTCTTAAAAAACAATAATCGCTTTTTATACAAAAATTTGCTAAGCTTATCACAAATAAGAATATTAATGTTACTGATAAGTACGTCATTTTGTCACAAATGCAGACGTGAATTTTGTAATAATATACACAAGGATGATACTCTTTTATCTTAATTTTGACTGTTAACAACATTTTCACACTATTCAGACATGCTTCCTCAGTCTGGCATCCATTCTCTTTTCATTTTCAGTTTTCAAATAGGACTTTATGCCATTTGCGTTTCAGAATTTTCTGCTGAGTAAATTTTATTCTGAGAAGGAAATTGAAAGGACTGTACATGATCGGAAAGCAAAACAAAGCAAGATGTGTAACATGGCTAATCGTGCCGAATCCCCTCCCAACCTCAATTCCAGGCGAATGGCGGAGCAGTAACCAAACAAATTCGCTGCGCGTGATCCTTTCTTCCGCTTCCTTGTCCTGTCCCTTGACCCCGCAGGTGAGTTGCCCCTCAATTCCTGAGCAACCAGGATTCACATCAGTTACAGGACTAATGACCTTGACCGGTAGCGGTAGCTCGGTGCATCAATGAGTGTACTGCGAGCGCTACTGACCAGGAAGGACGTCCTGGGTTCCCACTCCCATCGGCGGATTTCGACACTGCTTTTCAGATAGGATCCAATCCAGTCGCTGTCTAGGAAATTCCTAGCTGCCGGCTGTCTGATCTGATAGTTTTCCGTGGTTTCTCCGATCAGATTCCAGGCGAAGACCGGAGCAGTACCTACTTGAACAGTTGAGCCACGACTCCACGCTGATCGTCTGTGTCTGCCTTGTCCATCCTCCTTTACACACACACTTGCACTCGCGCTCCCTACTATTCCGGAAACCGGTCGGACAGAGCTTGTCCGAGTGAGAGACGGGCCCCTGATGGAGTCGGACTTGAAACCCCACTAGCCGACAGCGCTAGGTCGGCACCGGACCTCGCCATCCAGCGGGAAGATATGCCATCTCGAGAGAAATAAGACATGCATACACTAACGGGCTGTAAGTGCCAAACCAGTTGACCGTCCGGAATGAGAAATCAATCCAATCAATCAAACTGAAGGCCTTAGCGAGTTCGACGCGATCGGAATCACACTCGCTCAATCAATAACCAACCTGTTCGTCGCCAATCCGCAGTGCGTTGTTGAGGACTTTTTTCCGGAGCAGGGCAAAAAGTGCGAAAGTATAAACTTGCAATAAATCGACTCGTTTAATTTGAATACAGCCATTACCATTTTTAGGCAATTTAAGTGTTGTTGTGCCTACTTGAAAGAAAGATAAATGTTTTTACAATCGGTCGCATCATGGACTATCGGGAATCCGTCCGTAGCTTATGCATGCCAGGCAATGGAAAGCTTGAGGATGAGATCATGGAGATGGTGGATAGGTTGTAGCAGATTCGATATTAGGATTTTGAGTCTGCGCCTTTTAACTTAGCTAAGAAAATGTCCGACCTTTTATCTGATTTCATACATTATTCCTTTGTTTGCTGTAAATACTTTCTAAACTTCTAATTTCGCGTCAGACAATAGGATCTTCAACTTGTCAGATGTCTTGGACAAGGATTAAAATCCCCATGCGTGCAAATTGGTTGCATACTAGATGTTAGGGTTTTCCTCGTTCATGAAATTTCATCATCATTTTTCATGAAATATTTTTTCCATGAAAGCTTTTTAGAGCCGATCGCCTGGTTTGGTTTGGTTTTTCGTGTTTCCGGACGCGTCAACTGCTTAGTCATAGTCCCGTTAGTGTAGTGCATGTTTGTTCTCGGAGATGCGTGGTCCCCGCTGGATGGCGAGATCGGCGCCGACCTACCGTCGGCTAGTGGGTTTCCCTAACAGGACTCTCCACCAGCGGGGCACCGTCCCAGCCGGGACAAGCTCTAAGCTCCCGTTTCCTCGGAATGTATGTGGTCTTGTTAGTGTAGGTGATGTGTGTGTGTAGTGTGTGTGGTGGTGTGTAAGGGGAGAGGATAGGAAGAAGAAGGACAGATCGCGCGCGGTCCGTGGCCTGTTTCGTAGGGTACTGCTCCGACATTCGCCTGGTGTTGATCGGAGAAGCCGATGAGAACAGCCGGCCGCTAGAATTCTCCTGCAGACAGCGACTGCATTCGACCTAGCTGAAAAGCCAGTGTCGACATTGCGGTTGATTGATTGATTGATTAGTGTTTCCAGGGGCATCACTGTACTGGGTCCCTAGTCCGTAAGGTGGGAGTGCGTGCGTTTATATCGCGGGAGGTGGCGGAGTGTGTAATCGAGATCCGAATTTACCAACCCTACCTAGGGCCTGCAGGTTTCCAAATCCGATGTCCCACCTTGCGGTACGAATGTCAGCTGAGTAAGATACGATAATTAAGGGAAAGGAATGATTGCTCGCTGCCCCTGGCTCATTTGTTCGGGAACTGTTCCGGCATTCGCCTGGTGTTGATCGGAGAAACCACGAACCGAGTGTAGCCGACCGCTTGAATTTTTCTCCAGACAGTGGCTGAATTCGACTTGTGTAGCTAGTGTCGAAAGCTAGCTTCACCAGGACTCGAACCAAAGAACTTCCCGTTCAGAGGCACATTAGTGACATCAATTGATGCCTTGAGCGTTCTAATCCAGTGCTGGGCAGCGCGGTTGACTACGGGGTCGGCAAGACGACAAGTGATACGCTGAGAATTTCTACTTTGTGGAACGAATGCCAGACTGTCGCATGCGATATTCTAAAGCTAACAGGGTTTGCTAACACAATAGCAAATCATTACGCAAGGATGCAAAACATAATGATATAGCTTTCGTGACTAAACATTGGTTACTTGTTTACTACAAAGAATGGGTCCGGAAATAACATTTTTGAATTCTTCAAGTTCAAGCATTTGCGGAGGTTTGCATCTCCGAACGACTCTTCAAATTTACTTTCCGTTGCGTTGAGGTAATAACATTAACTTTCGCCGCGAGTCGTCGACGTGTTTTGCCGCCACCAGCAGAAGTGATAATGGCACCTAACACGCCCGCGGTTGAGGCTGGGTGAGGACGTGCGCTCAGTGCGACAGATGCAGCCTTCATCTCCAGCGGGGGCGGCGCGGCTGGAGCAGCCACTGGAGAATTGTCCCAGACGACTCTAGTGCAAACGGGCGCTCGGTTTTCTTGCTTTCATGTCGAAGGTGAAAGGCGGCATACGACGATTTCCCATTTTAATACGATTTCCTCAATCAAATTAGTTTGTATTTTAACTTTAGGCAAATTACTAAGTAACCTTCATCGCATATGTAAAATCTTTAATCGTACTGATCTGTGTTTGTCCTGTAAATAATAGTACTAATAATACTACTACTAACAAAAACAACAACAATAATAATAATAATAATAATAATAATAATAATAATAATAATAAAATGGACATTTTAATAAAAATAACTTGGGACTACAGAGCTGTGCGAAACAAAAGATAAGGGCCTAGAATATTAGGTGAAAGAGTGGGATGACTAGAAATAAGTGATCAATGACAAATTAGTTTAATGCGCAGGAACTGGACGTTGAGTAAAAGAAGAAGACGGGGTTACGCACTGAAAGAAAGGTAACGATCTCCCAAGAATATAAAGCATAGTTAGAACGAACGTGTTTGATGATCGCAGGGAAATGTTAGGATCACTGTACTGATTGCATCGAGAGTGCATTTACATATCAAACGTCCGCGATGCTACAGCAAACTGAAAACCTGTTGGGCCGTTTTACACGTTCTGCCAAATGCAAGATGTAGGAATCTGTTGGCAGCAAACAAGTATTTTCCTCAGTGCGTGGCAGTGAAAGCAACGTGGGGAAGACATGTACGGGAGACGGGTGGGTTAGGGGCGAAACACCCTGCGGCGGGTGAGGTGCAGTAAAGAGGAGTACCGTGGGGCGCGAAGTGGGAGGGGAAACCGGGGCGGGGGGGGCGGGGCGGAGCGGGGCGTGGAGAAGCGGCGAGCCGGGGCCGGTCCGCTACTTAGTTAAAATGGCTATGGGGATCCGTCCTGGACACTAGAATTAAGGTGATGGATTAGAACACAAAGATAGGTTTCCCCTTTTTCTCTCCGGGCCGGATTAAAACGTGGTCCCCGTCATAAATCTTCGCTCCCCCGCCTCGCGCGCACGGACACTCCACTCACCCCCGCCCCTGCCCCCCTCCCCCGGCCCCTCCCGCGCCCCCGCGCCGCGTGCTTACCAGTAATGCGTAACACATCGGTGTAATTGCGCCGCGCGCATGAAGACACCATCGCTCAATTAAATGCGGAGAGTGCGCGCGGAATGGGCGAACGCGGAGGCAGCGGGAGGTGAGCGGCGTTAGCAGGGTCTGAGGACGCGAAACGCCCGCGTTGGCGGCGACGGTGCTGCGACTAGACGAGTGCGGGGGCGACGGTGACAGAGCCGAGACAGGCGGGACATAATTCGAAACACAGAATTGGTGAAAGGGAAGTGGATGGTTTCTGGCAAGTGCTAGGGCGGACGGATGACAGTGGGGTGGGGCGGAAAACAACGAAAAGCGTGTAGAGGTTCAGCGAAGGAGAATCATCTCGAATAGAGACGGAGGGCCTAGGGTCGAGATAGTTCCCGTCGACGGAACGACGCGACACAAGCAGCAAGGGCATCAAGGGAAGCTATGGCATCAAGAGCAGTTAGGGTAGCTAGGGAAGCTAGGGTAGCTAGGGATGATAGAGAAGCTAGGGAAGTTACGGTAGCTAGGGTAGCTAGGGAAGCTAAGGTAGTTAGGGAAGCTAGGGTAGCTAGGGATGATAGAGAAGCTAAGGTAGCTAGGGAAGCTAGGGTAGTTAGGTTAGCTAGTGTAACTAGGGGAGCTAGGGTAGCAAGGGAATCAAGGGCAGTTGGGGTAGCTAGGACAGATGGAGAAGCTATGGTAGCAGGGCGGCGGGGAAAGGTTGGGGCGGGGGGCGGGGGGTGGATTTGCGGGGCGGGCGCCGCGCCCGGGCGGAAATATCGGCGAGCGCCGCCCGCGCGCCGCACATGGGCCGCCCCGCACCCGCCCCGCCCCTCCGCGCCGCCCCACGCCTCCAGAGGGACCTCGCCGCAGGGGATCCCCCGCAGGGCTGCCACCTTTTCGCAATCGAAATGTCCGCGCCGGCTCTGTTCTCTGAGGAACAAATCCTCTAGGGCAGCGGTTCCCGACTGGCGTTTCTATGTTACCCGCGAGGGCGTGATTTTTAAAAGAATTAATTGCACTTTTTCCAAAAGAAACATTTTCCAATATTCCCATTCCAAATTCTGCATCTTTTGTGATGATGGTGGAAGGGGTGGTGAGCTCTCTTTCTATTAAGGTCTTGGCAACAACTCATGCGAATTTCTGAAAGTAGCCCAGAGGAGAATTTGAAGTGGAAAAGTGGACCATGGCTTAAGTTCAGTTATCTAACACATCTCTTTGGAAGTAGTGCAACATTCTATGCGGCTTAGAATACAACGACATATTTGCTTAAATCGGTGGAAAAGTGTGACAGAATGACATTTGTACTAAATAGTAATAAAAATGAATTTTCAGTGCTTTTTATATTTCAGTACTTCATGTGAAATAATTGTTTTGTGCTGTACGAGGCCTCTTTTATAAGAAGTTCCTTGGGAAAGTAAACTATTTTTATGATGTGAGAATTACAATAAAACTATCTGTTTAGAAGATTTGAAGATTTTTATTCATTTTTTATTTAAGAGAGTGATCTTATACATCGGCAAACAAATAAACAAGTATGAACAGCTCTCACGATTTTGTGGAAATGGTAAAGATCTCACGCATTCTTAAAATGAAGTATACTATTTAAGAGAGGCAAAATTCCAATATCCAAAAGAAACCGCATCATACAAAGTGGAATATTTGCATGAAATGTAGACTAGGGTATCAGCGTCACAACAGGGATTGACGATTCAATGTCGGCAATTTCGTCAGGACAGAAAAATTTCATTTCCTCTGCAGAGAAAACGTGTCAAATGTAACAACAAATGAAAATGATTTCTCTACTCAAAAACTTACATCCCTAATGCAAATTCTTTCTCTACAAAACGAAGCATTGGTTAATTCTCATTTCTTTACTTTATTTTAAAAATTAAAATATATATTTTTGACTTGTAGTATTTCCTCTCTCTGGATTTTCCATTCCCATTTCTGATGTCAGTTTCACATCGTAAATTCTGTAAAATTGTTTTATGATTTTTAAAAAATGAGTGTAAAATTGTTTTAGAGTGAGAGTTTAGTGAGAGATCCTCAAAGTTCAAACGAAAAGAATCTGACCCTTTACATTTGCATTCGGGTGTAGGCTAGGTTAGATACGTTTTTCTGGAATGATTTTAGACTAAACAGCATTGAAATGACGAAAACGTTGGCTGATAATGATGGAGGTAAGAGGTTCAGATGGGTATCATAAATTCCCTTGTTTGTTTATTGTCACCGACCATTTATAATACAGCGACGCCGATAATAACTAGAGGCAGAAACAGTTATTTTAGTACATAATATTCCCCATAATGCCGCACCAAAAAATTTAAAAAGTTGACTGTATAACACTGAAAAAGTTGACCGCTTAACACTTAGTATCTTAACAAACGTACCATAATTTTTTTTTTTATTGCAGCATTATAAACTACTTCTTTCGTTACAAGAAATCGTTCATAAAATGACATCTTATGACACAGATTATGATGTAATTGCCGTTTAAGACACGAATAATTGCGTCGTCATACATTCAGGCAATCGCAGAGAAATAATCATGGGATGGTTGCGGAAAACCAAAAGCCGGCACCGTTTTTCTGCACAGATCTTACAGATACCTTGACGTAACATCACAATAAAGTTGTTTCTAAAAATTAACTTTGATTCTCTAATAAATTTGTAAAGCTACTAAACAAAAAATAACAAATGTAAGTCGTTTATAATATTGCTTTACTACATTCGTACAAATTTGAAAATGCTTCTAACGTTGCTAAACCATACTCATGAATAAATACATTCGTACAAATTTGAAAATAGCTTCTAACGTTGCTGAAACCATGGCCGGCTATTTCCGACGCTCGTCGCGCGCCACCCCGACACTCTCGCACTCGCCGGGGGTGGGGTGGGGTGGAGCAAGGCGGGGCGGGGCGGGGTGGGCCGGCTATTTCCGACGCGACGAGGGGCGCCGCAGCGAGCGAGCAGGCGCGTGCTCGTCGGCAGCGTCTGCCATCGTCGTTAACGCGTCCCCCCTCCCCCACACACCAGCCTCCACCGCCGCGATGACAGGCGGAGTCCCGCTCCTCGATTCTTTGACCCCATCACTACGTACACCTCCTTCTCATCATCATCGTCACAGTGGCAAAAGTACTTGCCTACGGACAACAGATTGCTGGAGTTAGTGGAAAACAGCCAAAACAGATCAATCAGTTCAATATTATATATTATTGTTGTCAGCAAACACGTTCTTTGCAACTACGGAAATGTGTGCGCAGTTTTAGACTGTTATCTCAGTGCTTTCTGCCCCATAGTCGGAATTCTCATCTTTTTCATTCTCATTATTCCTTGAGTCATTTCGTGGTTTCCTAATTTTGTGTCATTTCATTATCTTCCTCCTTTGCAAAACTATATAAATTAGGCTATACATTATTCCGTTTGAAGCAAATTTAGCAAAAATATGTGGAATCTGTATATGACTTCTTTCCGAGCATTCAGGAGAAACAATAAACATTTTTCGCCCATCAAAAGGCAGAAGTAAAAAGAAGGGGCATATTTTCTTCACAGATATGTTATGAGATTTTAGGTTTGTAAATACGTTAAATTTTATTAATTTTTAACATATTTTCTTTGTACACTTTTAGAAACCCGTTCTATGTGTTCGAAACTGAATGGTTGAATGTGCCTTTCTTTGCGATGGATTCCTAACGTGGGACCGAATATTGGTGTGAAACCGCTGCCCGCGGTTCTTCCACCCAAGGAAAGTAGTCAGTCACACCAGGGGACCAGTCATCTTTTCCTAAACTGTTTACCTACCTCTCCAAAAAAGCATGCTCCAATTGATCTATTATAATTGATATATATATATATATATATATATATATATATATATATATATATATATATATATATATCTGTTTTCAAGAAATATTTGCATGTCCTTTTAGAACAGTGCCAGCATTAAAAACCACGCTTAAAAGTTCGTGGAAACAAAACGAAAATCCTCCTATCAAGAGCATCTTCTTACCCCGCTGACTTAACATCCAAACTTCCGATCATTCTGTCATGTTCGCCTGCATTTGAGGTTTTCTCGGGGCTGGTGCAAGAACATCTATCCTTGCTGCTTATCAATGTAAGATTAAATAAAATTTTACACTTGATGAAAGAAGCGGGATGGCGTCGGGCTATGCCATCTCAGGCAACGAAAAGGGAACGGGAATTTGCTGGGAAGCGAGGGTGCGGGAAAACCGACCGCGGGATGCAGTCGGGCAATTCTCGCCCTTCGGATATGCCGCGGCTTCCGAGGTGTAACAGTGTATTGGGCTGTTGCATGCAAGTTTACTGTTCAAACCCGTAAGGGTGAAAAAATCGTTTGTAAGGCATCCTTCGTAGGAGAAGTAAAGCCGTCTCTCACATGTCGTAGATGTACTGCATGCGAATAATCCTCAAGCCTAAAAGAAACCTTGAGCTAAGTTCTAATCGCCTGTTTCGTCGCCCTAATGATACCTTCTCCGCTAGACGGTGAAAAGGCCGTAGCAAAACTCGTGTGGCCAGACGGAAGAGCGGGGCTGATGGCCCATGTCTCAGCACGTGAAAATAAGGCTTGAACTGAACTGAATCCCGCATCCCTCGTCACCTCCTCCGCCAGCGCTGCCGCTCCTCCCGGGGCCGTTAGTAAATTCAGCCGCCATCTGGGGGAGCGAAAGTGCAGGCGCAGCCGCAGGCACCGCCCCCGCTGTTTCCACCTGCTTGCGACCCCCTCCACTCCCCGCCCCAGGGGAAAGCGTGAAGGAGATGCTCCGCTCTGAGATGTGGGTGCGACGCCGGAGAGCGGCAACGATCGCGGTGGGTTGACGGAGAGAGCGAGAGGATGTGGAGATGTATTCGCGACAAAGACACACGGCTAGAACAGAGTATCTAGATTGATTTATTGATTGATTTATTCATGTTTCCGAGCGCGTCAACTGCTCTGGTCATTAGTCCCGTTAGTGTAGTGCATTTTTTCTCGGGAGATGGCGGTGATCTTCCCCCGCTGGATGGCGAGATCAGGCGCCGACCTACCGTCGGCTAGTGGGTTTCCCTAACAGACTCTCCCACCAGCGGGCACGCCCAGCCGGACAAGCTCTACTCCGACCGGTCTCCCGGATATGTGTAGTGCAGTGCATGTTGTGTGAAGTGTGTGTGAGTGGAAGAGAGGATAGGACAAGGAATGGGAAGGACCGATCGCGCGCGGTCCGTGGCGCGTTGGCGTTTGTCCTTGCGTTTGATAGGTACTGCTCCGGCATTCGCCTGGTGTTGATCGGAGAAACCACGGAAAACTACCAATCAGAGCAGCCGGCCGCAGAATTCTCCTCCAGACAGCGATGAATTCGACCTAGCTGAAAGCTAGTGTCGAAAATCCTACCGCCGTGGGGAGTGGGAACCTAGGACCTCCCGGTCAGAGGCGCTGCAGTGACATCAGTTGATGCACTGAGCTACCGCTCCCGGTAGTGATCTAGATAATAGTAACACTCTAAGAGAATGCAGGGCGATATTAAAGAAGACAAGAGATGATAGGAAAATAGAAATTGAGAAAAGATGCATCTGGGGAACGTGCGGATGTAAATCGATGATGTAATGATTCAGAAAAATTCGCGCCAATTTGTATACTATTAGTCAGAGCTCACGCAAAATGATATTTGTAATAGACTTCAAGAATTACAAAAATTAGTCTACGACGAAGAGGAGCAAAGGAAGAAATGTTGTGTCATTATTAGAACCTCGTATATGCTTTTATAATCTAAGAAATATGTATTTATGGAGCAAGAACTGCAAAATATGCACTAAAATAAGCCTTGTAAAATACCTTAAAGAATGATAGTGCCTCCTTCTCACAATGCTTAGACACATTTATTCGGCACTTAACCCTTACTATAACTCAAATTTCGAAGAGCAGTATTAGTTCAAAGTATTAGTTTTTACAATAGAATGTGTGCCGCTCGACCTTTTCAGAATTAGCCTTAGAACCGTCTATGAAAAAATTTCGGAGAATTCCTTAGTAACCACTTTCATGCCATGAAATGGAACGCTCCTTCCTGTCTGGTATCCTGTTTCGAGACATCTTCTGTTTGGCTCATCTGCGTTCAAGATACGTGTGTAGTTCATCAGCATTACCAACTTTCAAGATTCGAAACGATTATGATTGTAATATCCCGATACATTCGGATACAGCAAATAGAAATTCGCCTGAGTGAACCATATTTGTAGAAACACTCATTATAAAATTGAAAAGTACCTATATTTAAATAACGTAAACATAAGTAGGTAAATGATACACGTTTTTTAACAAAACGTGCAAAACAACTGGCAATTTTAGAAAATATGATGCTTACTGAGAAAATAGGCATGGTATGCTTAAAAATCATGGTTAAATAACTTCAAATGGGATGTTTCATGGACATATCCCCACGTTGTGACTGGCGAGGGAGAATACGCGTTTGCCTTGAAATGCAGACCCTAGTCGTTGGTGGAAGTGGCGGCGAAAGGCAGGAAGGTGGCGGCGTAGGCTCAGCTGGCGGCCGATGTACCGTACAATTACGCATGACGGGCGCCTCTTCTCATCGCTGGAAGTGCGGCGGCGCCGACAGCGGCACTCGGATTATAATTAGCGGCGGTGGCGGCGCGGTGGCGGCGCGGTGGCGGAGATGGTGCGGTGGCGGAGGCGGAGGGAGGCGGTGGTAGAGCCGATGGGAGGCGGAGGCGGTGGTGTAGGTGGAGGCGGTGGTGTAGGTGGAGGCGGTGGTGTAGGTGGAGGCGGAGGTGGAGGCGGAGGTGTAGGTGGAGGTCGCGTAGGCGGAGGCGGAGGCGAAGGCGGAGGTGTAGGTGGAGGCGGAGGCGGAGGCGCTGGCGGAGCGGAGGAGATGCGGAGGTGGAGGCGGAGGCGGAGGCGGTGGTATAAGTGGAGGCGGAGGCGGAGGCGGAGGCGGAGGCGGAGGCGGAGGCGGAGGCGGAGGCGGAGGGGAGGCGGAGGCGGAGGCGGAGGCGGAGGCGGAGGCGGAGCGGAGGCGGAGGCGGGTCGAGGCGCTCTATCGCGCTCATCTGCGCGCGCCCACCTGCTCTGCCGGCCGCTCCTAATGAGCCGGCGTCGTCCCCTCCACCCACACCCCCCGCCACTCCATTCCCCTGAGAGACAGGATGGACGCTTCCATTCACAGATTTCGTTTTATGCAGCGAATGTGAACATTGCTGGATTACATTTCAAGAAATGTTATTATTCTAAGGACGCTATCGTGCACTGACTTAGGTGACTCAGAGCATTAGCTGACGTCACTTCACTGTATCTGACCAGAAGGTCCTGGAGTTCGAGTCCCGACAGTGGCACGATTTTCGTTGTTCGGATCGGTAGTGTTCCGTGGATTCCCCGATCAACAGGAGGCGAATAACGGTGCTCTACTCTAACAAACGGGCCATGAACCGCGCGTGATCTTTTCCTTGTCCTATCCTCTCCCCTTACTTACACTTGCATCCACTACACTACCATGCATGTCGGGTGTCTGTCGGGAGCGTAGAGCTTTCGGCAGGGAGATACCTGGTTGAGGACAACCTCTCAATCATACGTGTAGGTCGATGCCGGATGTCGCAGTCCTTGGGGAAATTTCACCGCTATCCTTAGACATTCAGAACAATATGGGTGTACTCATTTTCTTCGCTTCCAATATTGAACGAGTGATTCTGAATAACCGATGAGAAAATATTGATGAAGTGGCAAACCATTTGCACGTTAGGTTCTGTGTATGAAAACTTCCATATGAATAGTAGAAAGGCATTATTTTGCTGCAAAACAACGCGAATCTACATACCACCGCCCAAGCTATTCACGATGTGTACTTCGAGGAGGATTATTCCAAACTTGGGCGTCTAATATGTTTATTCTACTTAAAGATGCTTTGAGGCCGAAGATTTGGAGGTGAGGGAGTTGTGCATTCATGGCTTTCTACTTAATCGAAAAATCTTCCTTTTCTGAGTGTAACGAAATGCTGGTGCAGTGACCGGAAGCGGTGGCTCAGTGCATCAACTGATGTTACTGCAGTGCTCCTGACCGGGAGGTTCTAGGTTCTAGATCCGACGGCGGCAGAATTTTCGACACTAGCTTGTGAGCTAGGTCGAATTCAGTCGTCTGGAGGAGAATTCTAGCGGCCGGCTGCTCTGATCACTAGTTTTCCGTGGTTTCTCGGATCAACACCAGGCGAATGCCGAAGCAGTTCCCTAACAATCGGGCCACAGACCACGCGCGATATTTCCTTCCTCTTCCTTGTTCTATCTTCACCCCTTACACTAACATGCACTACACTTCCACACGCCGGGAGACGGGTCGGGGACTTAAAACTTGTCCCGCCTGGGACGATGCCCGCTGATGGATGAAACCTGGTTTGGGAAAACCCCGCTAGTCGACAGTAGGTCGACGCCGAATCTCGCCATCCAGTGGGGGAAGATCACCGCCACTTCCCGATGAAAAACATACACTATTCTTACGGGACTAATGTCCGCAGTAGTTGACACGCCCAGAATCACTAATCAATCAATCTGGTGCTGTAATAGACCAAGCACATTGAAAAGCATGGTGATTATCTGTCTCAAATACTAATCCGTAAATTTCAGCACCCGTCTCATCCCCCTGACCTCTTCCCCAGACAATCCTCTCTCCATTGCTCTTCTATTAGAACATAACATCAGTTGCGACAGTCAATCGCGAAGTCGCGTTTTGTGATAGCACCGTACCACCAAATGCCGGCAAAAACTCCACAACAAATTTTCCGAAATATCGACTTCATCTACATCCCTAATTTTTCTGTGAGGTTAGCCTCATCCGACTCACAAAGTATATTCTCGAACTAGGAGTGATGAAGTACCCGAACGCTAGACGTTCTGTCGGGAATGCAATGGGGGGTGAAGGGCCCGGAGGAGAGGTCGGGAGGGCGCCGCGGATGGCGTGCGCGATAAAAGTGGCGGAGTTGTGTCTGCGGAGGAGCAGCTGCAGCGGTGTCACTGCGGGCGGGAGGCGCTCCGCTGCCTGGCTCCTCTCTGCACCTGCTGGCGCGCGCCGGGCGACCGCTCCGCGTTGCTCCTTTGTCGATTTGTTTGATAATTAATCTTGCTTACTATGACGAATGACTGGTCGGGCTTAGCCGCGGCCGGCTTCAGCAATAAAGTAGCAATAACGAGAAGGCGACACGTCCGCGTGATGGTGCGATGCGGTGTTGGTTTAGTTAACATTTTTTTTAAAAAACAGAGGAGTTGATTGTAGATAAATCCTTTGCCTCTCACTCGCTTCGTAAATTATAGTTGCTTTTTGTAAACGTATCTTGGAGCATCTATGATTGATTGATTTTTTCGTGTTTCCGGGCGCGTCAACTGCTCTGGTCATTAGTCCCGTTAGAGTAGTGCATGTTTTATGGGAGATGGCAGTGATCTTCCCACGCTGAATGTCGAGATCCGGCGCCGACCTACCGTCGGGTAGTGGGGTTTCCCCTTAACCAGGACTCTCGCACCAGCGGGGACAAGCTCTAAGCTTCCGACCGGTCTCCTGGGATGTGGTAGTGTAGTGCATGTTGGTGCAAGTGTGTGTGTGTAAGGGGGAGAGGATAGGACCAGGAATGGGAAGGACAGATCGCACACGGTCCGTGGCCCGTTTCGTAAGGTACTGCTCTGGCATTCGCCTAGTACTGATCGGAGAAACCACGGAAAACTACTGATCAGAGCAGCCGGCTGCTAGAATTCTCCTCCAGACAGCGACTGAATTCGACCTAGCTGAAAAGCTAGTGTCGAAAATCCTGCCGCCGTCAGGACTCGAACCTAGGACCTCCCGGTCAGAGGCACTGCAGTGAGCATCTATGAAGAATTTTAAATTCTCCTTAATATTTACGACTTTAGTATATAATTCTATTGAAATTATTTGCTATATTTGTGATGTAAATACATTTTCGCAGCATTTTTTTCTTATGTGTCATTCATGTACATTTGGGTAAATACATTTTTAAATAAATTCAAAGCATATTTTAAATATTTATTTTATTGTCACGTTTTTTCAGAACGGAAAGATTTAATACCGTATTTAACCAATTTATGTTTCTTTTTACTGATTTAGTTAATGCCTTATTTTACGTGGCGAGACTCGGGCCCGCTCTTCCGTCTAACCACGCAAATTTCGATACGGTTCTTTTACCATCTAGCGGAGAAAGGAGGTATTATCTTGGGCGACGAAACTGGCGGATCTCAATTTTGCTCAGAGGCTACTTTTAGGCTTGAAGATGTTAACATGCAGTAAATCTACTAAATGGGACAGCGGCTTTCCTTCCCTTCCTAAGCAAGGCGTGCGAGAAATTTTTCGCCCTTAAAAATCCACGGCTTCGATCGGGTTGGAACCCGCAAACTCGAGTACAACAGTTCGGTACGCTGACCGTTATACCATCAAATTTCTGGTTGTCTCACACGCTGTCATGGATCATGTTTTTGAGAGTGCGTTCTGAAGAGGGAGAAATCTATAATTTCCTAACAGCAATTAATTATTAATACGCAATTGGTCTCCAAAGTCCAACTGTTAAATCAGATATAATGCTAAATTTTCATGCTCAAGAGTGAATAGTTTAAAATATCCTTTCAAACGATGCTGCTGAAGGCTAAGCAAACTTGTGAAACTCTGGGTTCGAAAATCGTCAACGGTAACGTCTATTAGCAGCGACTTCTGTGACACCACTTGACTCATCGTCTCCAACCAGATCTACGCGAGCTATGTGTCAATCCTAATAGTTATAGTATTCCTCTATAAACCATGTTTCCGAAAACAGTTCATGATCAAGACCGTGGAAAATGCTAGGTATGAATAGATTCATGACTTGTGATCCGATATATTTGATGAGAGTTTTAGTGAGACGTCTTCTGATCGTGGAAAATCACCCGACCAACAAAAATTCTTGTTCCAATGGCATTGAACATTTCAAAGAGGCATTTCTTTCCAGTCCTGACTGACGTCAGAAATGTAATAAATAAGTAGGTTTTAAAAGTGTGGCCTACCAAAGGCAGATTCGGCCACAAGACATGAATAACTCTATATATCAAAATTATGTTCATTTTCGGCCATACCAATTGGAATCTTCGTAAATTTGAATTGTGAATAAATCTACAATGTGAAATTCAACATCTTCGAAGTTTCGTTTCTACGAGGTGGATCTTGTGGCACTCCACATCTTCTCGGTTTCTGCGTCTGAGGGAAGTGGAGGCCATCACTCGCTGCCGCCACGATCAAAGCTCCGCGCCCGAGGCCGCGATCGGCGTTTGTTGAGCCTAGGCGTTCGCCTCGGCGTAGGCCAACCGTCTGGCTTGCGCCCAGGCGCCGCGGCGCGCCGCTTATAAAAACCGCATTAGATTTAGTGGCCCGCAGCCGCGTTGGGACACGCCCCTCCAAATCACGCGTGTTTGACACATCAGACCAAATGAACCGCTTGACGTCAGCGCCAACGGGGCGGCGTAGGTGGGGATGCGCTTTTCGGCGCTGGTATTTGCTGGGGCGTGTGCCGGAGGGAGGAAGAGAACGCGAGAATCAGGTCATCGTGCCCAATTTCAAGTACCTCTACAAGCAGTCATGCATATGACTTTTGACTTGAGAGAGCGATGCGAGAGAACCGTTGTTTTTCTAAAAAAAAATTTACTCACAATTTCTCAATATTACATTACTCAATACATTCAATATATATTTCCATACGAAATATAATTTATATTTGAATATATTACAGTTAATAGTCAGTTATAAAATTTATGAAATCGGCCTGAGTTTTTATTTATCACAACTATGTAGATTGGAAAATAGAAATGGATTGTATTACAATTGGAAAATTTTGAAGTGGAAAATGGAAGTGACTTTGCTCCAATCACCGCCGTCACGATGACGAACTCGTCGCTTTGACCCACTCATACTCCGCTTCCGTTCCTTCCTTCCTTGTCTCACTCGATAAAAACCAATGTTCAACTTAATTGATTGATTGATTGATTGATTTTTTCGTGTTTCCGGGCGCGTCAACTGCTTCGGTCATTGGTCCTGTTAGTGTAGTGCATGTTTTTCTCGAGAGATGGCGGTGATCTTCCCGCTGGATGCGATCGCGCCGACCTACCGTCGGCTAGTGGGGTTTCCCTAACCAGGACTCTCCACCAGCGGGCACCCCCAGTCCGGACAAGCTCTAAGCTCCCGACCGGTCTCCCGGAATATGTGGTAGTGTGGTGCATGTTAGTGTAAGTGTGTGTAAGAGGATAGGATAGGACAAGGAGGAGGAAGGAAAGATCGCGTGCGGTCCGTTTCGTAGGGTACTGCTCCGGCATTCGCCTGGTGTTGATGGGAGAAACCACGGAAAACTACCGTCGGAGCAGCCGGCCGCTAGAATTCTCCTCCAGAGAGCGATTGAATTCGACCTAGATGAAGATCTAGTGTCGAAAATCCTGCCGCCGTGGGGACTGTAACCTAGGACCTCCCGGTGAGAGGCGCTGCAGTGACATCAGTTGATGCGCTGAGCTACCACTACCGGTTTCAACTTAAAATTTAGATCCTTGTGCTGAAGTGATTTGAACAGTTATTCTCTCCTTGCATTGAATCCAACCTCTGCATATAAAGTTGAGAATAAAAATAGTATTTCAGTGGTGTATCGTTCCATCTATAAAATGTACACATTCGCGTGCCTCAGGTGCAACCATTATTGCAACGCTCCCCTTAAAGCTCAATCAGTGGCTGTGCAGAGCCGTTGGGCGAGGCCCAGCACCGTGGGCTTACAGGCTGCTGCGCCTCTTTCCTTTATATTCAATTACGTCGAAGCACGCATTACGGTTTCCTTATTGCTGCTTCTTCTTAATCTTACGGGGGAATAAAATTACAGTCTCATCCCAGCGACGCAGCCGGGCGGAGGGGTCGCGCAGCGATGGGGGGGGGGGGGCGCGCGGGGTAATGAATATACGCGGGTGCAAATAAGAGCGCCTGGCGCAGGGGGGAGGCCAGGGCGCAGGCAGCGCTGCCGGCAACAGTGGAGGGGCGGGGCGCGGGAGCTGTAAATGCAGTCGCCTCGCACTCTTCTTGGGGAGCTGGCCGGGCCGTAAAACAAAGGGAAAAGAGGCGTAATGATCGTCGCAAAGGGCGTGCGCGCAGGCCGATTCAATATGCGGAGGGAAGTATGGGATGGTGAATGATTAACAGAGACAATGTTAGGCGTTGTTTATTTTGGGTTTTTATTTGTATTTAAATTTCCATGAAGCAATGGAATGAAGATTAACCGACTGCTGCGATAGTTACCTGTATTGATGTTTGAAGAATTTTTGACGGCATCCAAACAATCCAAATATTTAATGTCGCACTCTGCACTGCCATAATTTCAAGATTAGCATGAGATGTAATACATACTTTACTCTGCGGGAGCACGAACAGTGGGTGTGTAATATTGCTCAACCACAGACAGCTGATAAGTTGTTCAGCTGATGAGTTCGAGGTAATTCCCGACTGTGAATTTGGGTAAACAAGACACTTCCTATCATAAACAATATTTTATAACATAAAAAGTTGTATAGAAGTAAAATTGAATAATGAACAAAATAAATACAGTAAGTAGAAACGATTCTGTGCAAAAAAACAATGTGCGCAACTGCTATTTTAAAGGAACAGCGGGTTTCTAGAATTTTCGCAGTGGCAGAGACGTTACTCGTTATTGGTACTTTGCTAGTGTCTAAAAATCCGCCATTATCAAGACCTAAAACCCTGAAATTAGGGTCGTTCTCTCAAAGATGCAATGAGGACTTGTAATCTCTACGTAATGGCATCCGAGTGTTGAAGATAAAGAGAGAGAGAGAGAGAGAGAGAGAAAGCAAAATTGGCAGTGGAAATTGCTGTAAAGAAGATGGACGTGGCAGAGGATATTGAGCTAGGGAAGATGAGATAGTTGAAGCTACGAAAAGGGGACGAGGGTAGAAAAGTTGGATATAGAGGAGGCCGTTCCAGAAGGGGATAGAATGGAAGAGGTGGAGGTAGATATAAAGGAGGCTGCAATTGAGAAAATGGAGAGAGAGTAAATGTTGGTGACTGAAGTCTGTGGTAGAGAATGCGAAGATAGAGGGGGCATTGGAGGCCACAGTAGATACGATGGTATCCGAGGTAGAGAAGATACGGAGAGTTTGTGGAAGACGCTGAGGAGAAGTCCAGGATAGAGAAGACGGGTATGACCGAAAACGTAACAGAGAAAGCTGAGATGACACATGTGGCTGCGATAAAGAAGGTGTAGGCAGAGAAACAGAATGAAGAGAAGACGTAAATGCCGGAGAGGAGGACGGAGTAGAGAAAGCGGATGGAGTACAGCCCAAACCGAGGCAATGAAGAGGTGAAGAAAATGGAGAGACAAAATTAAAAGATGGCGAAGAAGGAGGTGACGGAGAGATAAGAGAAAAAATATGACCATAGAGAACACAAGGCTGGGGTAGAGAAGACGCAAGTGATCAGGCTTCCAAAGAAAAGGTGAACACAGAGTAGATGAGAATGGGCTAGAGAAGGAGGTGATAAGGTGATGATAGAGAGGGCGGAGGTGATAAGAAGGCTTCCATAGAATATACGTAGAGAAGGCGAGTCTTGAAGAAAAAGCGAAGGGCGGAGCAGAGGCGGTGAGGCTGCTGGAGCTGGTCGCCTGGGGCGGGTGATGGAGAAGGCATCGCATTGATCCCCTGCCGCCGAGCGCCAGAGGGAAGCGTTTAGCAGTAAATCAAGCTATAAGACTGAAGGCGTCGGCGCGCGCCGGAGCGAGGGCTGGCGATGACGCGCGGCGTCGGCGATGCGAGCACCACGACGCGTCCACCACGAGGCTGCACACTGCCGTTACCGCATGGCCTTGGGAGAATGCTTGCAACCAACACAACTCCTTCGCTTTGCTGCCAAGAACCTAACTCATTTTCTCAGAAATCTTAATTATTGCAAGTAAATGCTGTGTGTATTTGGCATTGTGGGTCGACTCACTTCCCTTCTCTCATTTTTCTCTTCTCTTCCATTTCTATACATTAATGCTCTTCGGCCCTAAGCCGCCATCCTGAGTGAGGTTTTCTGGGTTTACTCAATCGCTTAAGGCGTATGCCGGGATGGTCCCTAGTTTTGCACTCCCAGACGTAAATGTACACATTTCCCTCTCCTCTTATATGTTACTACTCTGTATCAATGTAGACTCCGTGGTTAGGCGGAAGAGCAGGCCCTATGGCCTGAGCCTCGCCATTAATAAAGACATTATTATTATTATTATTATTATTATTATTATTATTATTATTATTATTATTATTATTATTATTACTCACCGACTTTGCCGGGTAGTTAACGGTGTACAGTATGCCCGGGCCTGGTTTAATTTCCACGCTTGGGGAGAAAGAGAGACATGTAGAGAACATGACCTTTCATCATAACTAGCAAACTCCGCCTGGCTGAGTTTTTCTTCGTCACACAGCTACAGAACTGAGACGATTTCAAAGGAAAGCTACAATCGTATTAGGGAAAAAATTATTACAGCTGAATGTTCTTAGGAGCTATTCTTTACTTGTAAATAATTTTCTTTCCTCGAAGAAATATTTGCAAAATCGTGAAGTCGGGATGTTGAATTTATCTGCCCTAAGAAGAGAAGAAAAATATGAAGATGATTTTAAAACTTCGTTCAATTTGCTTCTCCCGAAGTTATATTTTTATGATTATTAATGTTGAAACTGATAAGGTGTTGAGTAAACGAGGAAATTGATTGATAGATTGTCCCTTCCAGAACCTAGACTTTTTATCTCGTTCAAGTAATCTTCTAGAGTATTAACGACTATTATGAGTTCTAGATTGTCAAGCACCTGCGTTTACGAGGAACAATCTGGATATACAATATCTGAATTTCACTGTGACACATGTTTTGGTTAACGTTTATTAGATTCGTTTTCTTATCTACGGCGAATAAATTGAATACACTCCGTAACCGGCAAAAGTGAAATGCACCTGCAATTTTCAAGACTTCCTTAACGCAATTTTGAGGCAACAAGTTTGTGTGGAAACATTTATCTTTGAAAAAGGATCTAAAACACCAACACGATTGAAACTGCCATTGGGGTTTGAAATATTAAAAATACCATACTGTGATTTTTTTCACAACTCTTTGAAATTCGTTTTTCTCGTAACAACAGTCGATTGCCAACTTTCCATGAGCACTTCGTTTCTTGAAATATGGATTGCGCTGGCCTTTAGCCTCCTGCGAGAACCTGCTCGCCCTTCCTGTAGCTTCGACGCCTGCGATTAAACGCGGATTAACGGGTCTCCTTGGGCTACGCGCCTGCGCCCGCGCCCGACGCCGCCTCGCGCGGGTGCCGCCCTTTTTAATTATTTCTTGCCGCCGCCGCCGCCGCCGGTAGCAGCGCCGCCGAGGGCGGCGGCGGTGGCGGGGCGGGGCGGCGGCGGCGGCGGCGGAGGCGGCGGCGGCGGCGGCGGCGGCGGCGGGGCGGCGGCGGGGCGGCGGCGGCGGCGGGGCGCGGCGGCGGCTTATCGGAGCCCCATGATGAAGGGGCTCCCGGCGGAGCCAGATTTATGGGGCGCTGGTTGCCGACTCGCTATCGCCCGCGCCCGCGCCGCGCCGCCGCGCGCCGCCGCTCGCCGCGTCGCCGCCTCCCTCGCCGGCGCTCCTCCGCCGCGCCGGCGAATCCACGCTAATCCGCCGCCGGCGCCGTCTACGCGCTCTGCCGGCGCGGCGGAAAAACAGAGGGTGGCCGGGCGACGGGAGCATGCGGCCCGCCAGCCCCACGCGACGGAGGCGCCAGGCGTTTTAATCGAAGGATGCGATGGACACTCTGAGACCTTGCGCCTTCCTACCTTCTCAACGATGTACATAAAAATCGTCATAACAACTTCATTTTTTAATCATTTCAAAAAAGGCAAATTTTATGTGAAACAAATGATTATTTATTTAAATAAATATTATCCCTAGAATGCATGGACCCCGGGAAAGTACATGAATACGTACGCAGGTCCTCTGAGGTCCTGCGTAATACGCTCTAGAAAAAGGAACACAAATATTGTTTTTTATCCTTAATAACTTCATTTCTTAATAATTTCGTTAAAGGTAAAAGCTTAATGTTAAACACACGACTAATTGTTAAAACAACTATTTACCCTGTATATGTATGTTTCCTGAATATATGTATTCGGGAAACTACATGAATGCATACGCAGAGCCTCTGAGACTTTGCGCAATACATTCCCGAAAAAATCATATATTTTTTTATTCTTAATAACTTAATATTTTAATAATTTCAATAACAGTCAACTCTTTATGTTATACAAATAATTATTTCTTTAACAAAACAATATACCAAAATGACCTTTACGTCATATTAAACAGTGTAATTAGCACTATCTATTGGGAAAATTTGAAGAAACAATGTGAAACCATTTTTTAGAAAATGGCGTTTGAGCGTTTCTAAAAATGCGGACATTTGAGCACATTTTCATAGAAATCTGTTGAGTTTTGAAAAATTTTAATTGACATTATTTAAAGCACATATACTCATAAATACAATAATGTGAAGAAATCGCTTCTAATTAAAATATTCCTGACGTACCGGTATTACCGACGAAGCAAGTCAAACAAAATTATTTTTGTACTTTTTGAAAAAATAAATGAACAGAGCAATATGGCGTTGATGTCATCGTATAGGGTTCGTTTGGCCCTACCCCTACGAAAAATGTACAAAAAAAAATTTGAAACCGTGTTTTAGAAAATCTTGCGTTGATAATTTTTTTTAAAATTGCAAATATTTCACTCACTATTGCACGAAAACAACTAAAATTTTCAAAAAACTTTTCATGACCTTAATGAAAGAACCATTGGTGGACAATAAATTTCATTTGAAGGAAAATTCTGTGCCTTCAATTTTATAGTTGTAGGAAGACGCCGAGGAAAATTGCAACTTCTGCAATTCTCGATAATTGAGTGTTAACCGTGTAAATCGGACGATTTCCACATTTATAAGTTCATTTAACTTTATTCATACAATAAATTTCAAGAAAAAATTTGAAACCGTTTTTGAGAAAATTTTAAGTATGTTGGGGAACTTCATGCGAAGTATCCCCAAATTTTGAAGAATATTTTTTAAAATTTCAAATTTACAACTAGATGCAGATGGACAGAGATTTCTTGACTTTGGAAGAAATCGTATGAATAGTTTAGGCGCAAGTGTTGTTCACATACACCGGATAGACGGACGGACGTTTTGCTTTCAATTGATTTTTCAGCATCAAGGACCCACAAAACAGATATTCTGGCTACACCATGTGTTAGAGAATTTTTTTCTCTCAATTTAGGAACTGGTTTTAAGTACTTTTTCGTTCCCAGAGACCGGCAATGAAATTTTTCCGCCGAAAATCCGTCGTTTTTTTGCGCAACATTACATTATTTTCTCTATTCTACGTATATTACCCCGTATATACCTACGTATCCGAGAAAGTAAAAAAAATGAATATAATTGCTGATCGGCAAAGTGCGGATTCCTATGGCTCTTCCAATATCTCTTAGGTGGCTCAGGGCGTCAAGTAATGTCACTGCAGTGTCTCTCACTGGGAGTTCGGAGGGTTCTTGTCCCATCGGTGGCAGGATTTTCGACGCTAGCTTCATAGCTGAGTCGAATTCAGCCCTGCCTGGAGGAGAATTCTAGCGATCGGCTACTCTGATCGGTAGTTTTCCGTGGTTTCTGCGATCAACACCAGGCGAACTTCGGAGCAACACACGGATCAGGGAGCGCCCGAGATATTTCCTTCCTCTTCCTTGTCCTATCCTCTCTCCTTACACACACTTACGTGCACTTCACTAACACGTGTGCCAGGAGACCAGCCAAGAACTTAGAGGTTGTCTCGGCTGAGGCGATGTCCCGCTGGTGGGAGATACCTGGTTGGGGAAATCCCCGTTAGCGGAGCGGTACTTCGATCTCACCATGCAGCGAGAAGAAATCATCGCGACCTCCCGAGGAAAAATCATACACTACTCTTACGGGAATAATATCCTTCGCTGTTGATACGCCTGGAAACATGAAATAATCAATCAATCAATCAATCCATTTTTAAGGTCGCTTTATAACTACTATGGGACTTAGAGACCAGTTTGATAGTTTAGGGTATCCGTAGGAGGAACACAACACGTAATGACTCCACAAGCACACAGAAATATCCATGCTTGAGGCGTGATTCCAACCCGCGACCCTTCGAGCTGAGGCAACTACAGCCCTACTGCCATAGCGACCGCGGGGATCTAAACCGACTCCATCAATCCATTATTTCTTGCCATAACACCGACAGCCAAACGAACGAGAACTTCTCACCCATACTCGTTGTCGTGTGAGCGCTGGGAAGGCGGTGCATAAAATCTGGCGCGGGGCGTCTTCTCGGGAGAGGAGCAATGGGCGTGGGGGCGAGCGCGCATCCGAGCGGTATCTGGACGCGCGCCTCGGGCGTCTTCTCGGGAGAGGAGGGATGGGGCGGTGCGGGGCGAGGCGGGGCGAGGCGGGGCGAGGCGGGGCGAGGCGGGGGCGAGGCGGGGCGAGGCGGGGCGAGGCGGGGCGAGGCGGGGCGAGGCGGGGCGAGGCGGGGGCGAGGCGGATCGAGGCGGGGTGAGGCGGGGGCGAGGCGGGGGCGAGGCGGGGGCGAGGCGGGGGCGAGCCGGGGGCGAGGCGGGGGCGGGGCGGGGAGTGGCGGGGAGAGGCGGGGACGGGGCGGGGCGGGGAAACGACGCCGTCGCGGGACGTCACGGGCGCACCTCGCGTCTATCGACGCCAGCGATCGGTCGTTGAGACGCACGGTCGCCGCCGCCGCAACAGGTGCCAGCCTCCCGCCTTTATAGGCGCGCTATAAAAGTTGAGGCCTTCCTGCAGCCGCCCTCCCGGCCTGTCTTTTACCGCTCGTGAGCGCCGCCGCCCTCGCCCCCGCCGCCGGCCGGGCCCTCAGCCATTCGCCCTGCCTCCAGTGAGGGGCGAGCCACGAGTCATTCTACAACCACTCTGTAAGAATACGCGTCGGTTTGTAAATATCGTTAGATTTCGAAATACTTCACGTATTGTAAGTGTGAAGATGTTTTCGAATTTCAAATTTGTTGTTTCCTAAAAACTACTTGTGGTTTTGTACATAGCACATTCGGCGGTTCTTCTTTTAATGTGGAATCAGCTGACTGATGCTGATTGGAGACTCTTATTAGAGAAATTACAAATGTTTGAGTAAATTAGGAAGCTAATCAATTATTTTACTTTCTCATCACACTACGGATTTCCGTACAAAAGAGAAAGCTCTGTAAGTCTGGAGCCAAAATCGGCAGTTTTACAACAGAAAACTCGTATTCTGGGGCTCTGGTATCGAAAACTAAGATAAATATTGTTCAAATATATATAGTAAATTACTTTCTCTGCAACGTTTAATACTCAAAATTCACGTTTTCTGGGTCTTCGATACCAAAACTAGTAGTGCTACAACATAATGTAGTTTCTGGCATAACTGTTAACTTTTGTTATTTTAGAAAAATCCGAGAGTTCAACAAAAATGAGACCTGCAACAATTTTAAGCGTCTTTGCTTATCTCTATCAGAGGGAGAAAATAATCAAAGTTTTAGTGCAGTTTTCGAGAAACTTTTATAAATTCCATTGCCTTCAAGTAACAACTACTCAAAACTAAACGTTTCTTCAAAATACTGAACGTGACATTATTTAAATCTACGTTATACTTTTCCGAATATTTACAAGAATTGTGTAGGGTATGGAGTGTTGTGTAATGCTGCAACGAAAAGTGCCGCTTTATGATAGAAAATCTTTTTTTGTGACTCTCTGATACCACCAAAGAGGATTTTTTATCCTGTAGGTGTTGAATTACTTTTTCTATCCAACAGCGTACTCACAATCCTCATTTTGTGGTTCCTTAACATTGAAAAAAACGTTCTTTTTCATAACGTCCGTCCGCCTGCCTCTAGACAACATAAACGCCTAATCTATTTAGGATTTTTGCCATAATGAACATTTCATTTGTAGTATCAGTTTCTCCCATACACACTGAAAGACGCAAATTATTAATTATAAGTAAATATTAATTATAGTCTATTAATTTCTAGTTTGTGCATTTCTTGTATTTCTTAAAAAGCACTTGTGTCTTTCTGGTAGTGAACCACACAATGTACCACCTTATCACGTGTAGACGTTCCAAAAATTAATATTTCCCTATTGATTCGGTCGACAAAACCCTACAATTAATACAAATTCGAAACTAATCTTATTTTGGGGGTACTTTACATGTAACCAGAATGAATTTTTAGAATTTTCACATAAAATGCTCAAAAAGTATAAAGAAATTATTGTAGTATAGCAGTCCACGTTTTGCACAGAAAACCTCATATTTTGTGACTCTGATAGCGACAAAGTGTATACTTCTTGTTCCTCTACGTAGTAAATTACTGCATCTAAGATGTTTTTTTTATTTATTTATATATTGTCACATCAACTACAGGGTCATTAGCGACAGGTATAAGGTTACAATTGTTTACATTGTATTACAAGGATACACAGTCCGTTGTATATACAGTTTAGATTCCAGAAAATTTGATGAGGATACAGCACAAAATTATACAATAGAAAATATACCACGAATACAAAAAATGCAATACAAAATACATAAATGATTACAATAGTAATTACATGATTACGTGATTAATACATGATTAGAATAGTAATTACAGAAGGTGCAGTGAAAAGGGTTTTCATTCTTTGTTATGTTATTGATTTCTTTTCGTTTCATTGTACTTTCCGTAATAGACTTTTTCTGGGTTGGAATTCTTATTTGGGCATTAATACTTTAATGCAATACCTATTGGATTTTAGCATACTTATTTGGTAAATAACTTCCTCAGATAATTGCCAAATATAATATATTATATTGAATCAGTTTACAAACATATGTGCATATATTTGAATATTTTAAAGTGCATTGGCGCTAAATATATACATAGTGTACACAAAACTTGATATACTTGTTGTTCCTTGTCGTATACACTATTTCATATTCTATTCTACACTATTCTAAGACGTTGTATAGTCAGAATCCACGTTTTGAGGGCCCGTGGTATCGAAAAATTGGTTTACGTCAAAGCGTCTCTGTGCCTGTCTGTCTGTGTCTGTTCGTTCGCCCGTCTGCGGTCAATGTTAACAACTGAACTGTTAAGGCGATTTTTTCCAAAATGTATTTCCTCCCCTTGATCTGACTGCACTCAACTACGTATTTGAAACGAATGTTTTGATTTTTCAAGCCTAGACCCTTTCCAAATTTTCTCAAAAATTGCCCCAAATTTTTTGGCACCGATTTTACTTAATCGCTGAATTTTCAAAAATAGGAAAAATTACAAATAATGCGAGGAAGTATGTGCTGTTGTGGCACCATTAGTTTATATTTCGATAACTTTCGCCCTAATAAATTAGTACGGTTCTAGATTGGGGTTAGGCAGGACTAGACGAAATAATTTCGGAGATCGGAAGGAGAAACATCGGTGTTATTTCAATTCTGCAAAATGTATAAGATGTCTACAGAAAACGAGGCTGTTTCATATCAAAGGAAGAAGCGGAATATCTGCAATTCTTTCAGTGCGTATTGTTCATGGAAAGATGGTGATGATTGTTCTGATTTTTGACAAACCAGATAACATGAAACAAAATTATTTTGTATTTGGAAATTCTTATTGTATTCTTATTGAAATTCTTATTTTGAAATTATTTTGTATTTCAAAATGTATTTGGAATAGTGTCTGTACTCGGGGCAGTGTTTATAGCGTTGAATAATCTTTTGTTCTTTCAATATCTGCCTGGGAGTGAGGAACTCGAAGGTTTTGTACCTCTTTAGAGGGTCTGTTTTGGACATCGTAAATATGTCATTCTGTATAAGGTTCTCGTTCTTCAAACTAAGCTTCCTGGAAAGTTTTGAAGTACATTAATCCTTTTAATTTTTGCAGATTTTTGTTTCTTTTATGGTACAAATGAAGAGAAAATGTAACTTTACCGGCAATTTACTACTGTGAACAAACATATCTTCTAATTCGAAATCCAAGAGATAAGGATCTATCTGATATTTATATTTATGTCGTAGTGTTTATTAATAATTTATTAATGTATAAGTACATATCAATATTCAATTTTTACCTCAAAAGTAATGTAATATCTTTCAGATGGATTTTAGTTAACACTCGAGTTTTGAATCGTAAAGTCATTCTGTATAAGGTTCTCGTTCTTCCTCCACCTATCTTTCTAAATCGCGGGGGGCAAACATTAGTATAGTGCCAGCCGTTTTGAAGTGACGGTCATCGTGGTCAGCGGCCAGTGTGTCTCTCAGATACGACGACAGCAAGTTTGGTGGTATTTTTTATCAATCTATATTTTTGGTTCTTTACCCTTATTTTTGTAATTTTCGTCTAATTGTTCTCATTCTAGATGATAAAGCAGTCAGTAGTTTTTCTGGTTTGCTACAAATTCAAAATTTTGAAAAATACTGGAACACGAATTTCAGGTATACAACGAAATATTTACGTAGTTTTTTTTCATTATTGCACAGGACGGCATCTCAGAAACAATTTTTTGTTTTGCATTGCCCGAATGATGTAGCAATAGTTCAAAAAATGTTATTTGATGACACGGATGAGGGTAATACCTTCATGACTTGTAGACAATGTTCATAGCTGCATGACTGCGTTTTTACGTGTACAAATGAGTGTGACTTAGGAAATTCCGAGAATAGAAAACCTGTGCCTAATTTGTTCATTAGAAGTTATTATTTAGATTATTTTCTATTTGGACTTTATTATTGCAAAATGTGTCTTGTAGAGTAAAGCAAACGGGTAACAAGGTATATACATAATAATTTTGCGAGATTTTACAAACCATTTATTAATTTTTGTTACAAGAAATATAAAAAGAGACATACCTCTAGCTATTTACATTTTCACCAAATATTAATGTAAAATTTCAAATATTACCAAATGTTGATCTTGTATCTCGCAGATAAAAGGATATCAATAACGCAGTTTTTTTTATGGTAGCAATCGAGTGTTAATATTGTCTAAAAGTTCACTGCATGTGAAGTTCCTGTACCTTTCCTACCAAAGATTATAAAATCCTGTCTTTGTGTCGAAAGCGTATCAGGCATCATTTCTCCTCTCCTCTATTAAAACACTTCTTCCCATTCAAGCGTCCCCGTGATAAGCCAAGGCGTAATCGCTTCATACACTGCCCTGTTTTCCGTGGCGAATGCGGGGCCGCTCGAGGCCTTTCCTATCTCAGTGTTTTAGTACGCTAAGGGCGAAGAAGCTTACATTAAACACCTTACGTCATAAAGTTGCAAACAAAACTTCTAAAAGTTTTAAGTGCTTTAAGGGCTTCCCGCGCGTGGGAGGGGGGGCGGGGGGCAGGGGGCATGCGCAGGTGACGGCTGGGGTGCCGCAAGGTGCTGGCGTAGCCCGCTAATTGGAGAACGTGTCAAGGAAAGTTTGTCCGGAATTAAATAAAACTTGACGACTGAACGCTGCCGCCCTCGACTCCGTAATTGCCACGCGCCGTTCCTCAAGGAAGAAAGTTGCTTGTTTTCGTAATAAAACCCTTTTTGACACTATATTTTATTTAAATTTCCCTTAATGCAATGCCACGTGCGTTCCGTTTTAAAAAAAAAGAAACTTTTTTTAATGGTATTGTTTACGGACGTGGGAGATAAAATGAAATACACACAAACGCACTCGTAAATTAGTTAATGCAGTTACATGGACAGCGCGATAAGACGGAGGGGTCTGTGCGTATCCCAAATTGCCGTATGCAATGTGAGCATCTTATTTCACTTTTAATGGCCTCCGCTGCCCGGCAGGTGCCCGGCGCGGCGCGGCGTCGCGACGAGACACGACGCCTCGGCGCCGTGATGGCCTCACCGTCGACGCGCTGTTTCGCCGGCGTCGGTCGGAGATGATTAATGAATAATTTAACATTATGCGAATTGCTATGGAGCCATAAACACCGCCCTTCGCGGTGGGCTTTCCTTCCTCATCGCCCCACGGGGACGTGGGCCACTCTAATTTTCATGCGGTTCACCTTGTCGCGAGGTTGGATTTCATGGTAGTGCTCATAGAATATGTGACTACATGAATACATGCAAAGACAGAATACAGCGCGTTGATAACGGGATGTCGTGCTTGGCCACAAATGTAGTTTTAGAGTATTGTATTTCATTAGTTAGTGATCAAGATCAAAGATACAGATATTATATAATTGTAATACATAGTAAAGTTAATGTAATATTGCGCAAAAAAATTTTGGGGAATTCATTTTCGTAATAGCCAAAAATATTTATTTATTTTTCGTACACAATTATTTAGTTTAAGAAAATGTCCATAAGCACTTTTAAAAGTTCAGACAAATAAATGATTAATGTAATCACTCTTCTGTAGAGTTAATCGATTTTTATATTTGTAGGAATGAATTTTCAAATAATACTCAGTGGAACCTGGATCCTGTATACCAAATTTTGAAATTATTTAAGTTTGACATAGCTCTATGACATAATTGATGTTTTCTAATCATGTTTTCCATTATTTTTTAAAAATATTGCAGTTGTTATAGTATAAAAATACCAGGTTTGTGGTATTGTGGAAAATTCTCACTGAATCATTTAAGACTGAAGAGGAAACTAACGGTGCATCAACAGAAAATACGTTTTCGCGTTATTTATAAGTTTTATGTTGTTCGAAAACTCCGTTAGTTCAATAAATATGAACCCGGCGCTATTTTAAGTATTCTTTACTCTATCCGACTTAAAATATCAAAGACACTAGTGGTGCTAAAACAGCACGTACTTTCTTGCCCAGGTTTTCAAGCAAATTGTGCGAAAAGTATGCGAATTTTTCCAAATTACGCAAAATTACGCGAATACCATCGATAGACGATGCATATTTTAGCCGTAAATAAAACTATTTGTTTATATTAATGCGAAAGAAAAGGCAGCAGTCATTATTGCCTTCTGTTATCAGTGCTGCGTTACAACAATGGTTACAAGCAACAATGACCGCTAATTCGTATGGGATACACATTTTACCAATTGGCATTGTTGATACCATTAGCAATAAAATGAAAATAGAATAATATAATAATTAAATTTTATATTCATCAAAATTACTCGTTTTTTACATATATTACTTTTTATTGCCTCACCTTTTTAAGCAAAGAGAAATCATCTATTCCTTCTCACATTTAACTTACTTAAGTAAAGAACACAATTTAAAATAGGTTTTAAGTAATTTCTAAAAGATTAATTTTAAAACTTATAACAAAAGCTCGAAGAAGAAACAAACAAAAAATATGAAATAATATACAAATTCTAACTTACGTAGCATCTAACTTCTTAGCATCACTATTCATTTCATGTTTAGAAAGCGCTGTGAATTGAAAGCGGTCGACCATTTTTTGTCGCCAAATTACTCAAAAAATCTCATAGTTTCGTAAAATATAACATGACGTTATTTGGAGATCTATTTTTTATGAACATCTTTCATTAAGAAAAAAATTGTATCTTCATAATTGTAGTTGTAGAAAGATGCCGTTTTTTTTTCAATTTTCGAAAAATCGGTGTTTTCAACCGACATGAGAACTGATACACCGTTCTCCTAAACGTCCTTCAGACTATCCATCAACAAAATTTCATCAAATTGATGGAGCCATTTGGGGGGAAATTGTTTCAACAAAAATTATAGATTGCCTATATTTTACGCAAAATTACGCTAAAAATACACAGAATTTCGAAACTTTATACATGACATTATTTCAAAATATATCTTTAAGGAACATATTTAATTAAGGGGAAACTTTTTTGATATATTAGTTGCAGGAAGACGCCGAAAAGAACTGATTTTTTTTCAATTTTCGAAAAATCAGAGATTTTAACCATGATGAAACCTACGCCATTCTCTTAAACGTCTTTTAGACTATCCAACAACAAAATTTAACCAAAATCGATGCCGCCTTTTTCTTTGAAAATTTTGAAAATGTCACAGGGACTTCATGTAAAGTACATCTCAAAATTAAAATATCAGTTTCAAATTCAAGGGGTCGCCGTATCAGTCAGATCGATTAAGAAATGTCAATTTTGGAGAAAATCGGCTGAACAGTTTAGCTGTAAGCGTTGTGCACAGACGTTTTGCCGTCAATCGATTTTTCGGTATCAAGGACCCACAAAACCGGGATTCTGACTACACCACGTGTTAGAGGATTTTTTATTCTAAATTTATCAACTGAGTTTATCCAGTTTTTCGTTACCAGGGCCCTGTAATATCCATCGACATTTGAGTTTTGCAAAGCTAATTTTTTGCAATATTTGAAAATACCGAGCATCCAAAATGCAACCTGCAACATTTTTATAAACGTAATGATCTCTACTTGACAGAAAAAAGAAAGAAATTTGAGTTACTTTTATTTTAAATACTTTCATTTCACGCAAAATTACGAGGAAACTAGTCATATTTTAAAAATTGTACATGACATTATTTAAAGATATTCCTTTGAAGAACAGATTTCATTAAGAAAAAATATATTTTCAATACTGTAGTTGTAGGAAGAATGCAAACAACCTTTGAACTTTTGCAATTTACAAAAATTCAGAGAGGTATATAAAAATTAGATTTGCGCAATTTGATATCATCCTTTGTTCTATCTGAGTAAAAAATCCAAACATTTTGAGCCACTTTTAAAAAAAATTGTGTGATGTTGAAAGTGTAAACAAAGTTAAAAAATGTTTTTCAGACTTCTTTTAAACTATTCCTAAAAGCAAAATAGCCATGGATTCTGTCAACACGTGTTATAGGAAGTTAATTCCCACGACAAGATTTATCTACTTTTTCGAAACCATGACCCCACAATACAAGTTTTTTGTCCAAAAAATCACCATTTTTGCCGCAGTATAACACAACTCTATACTACGTATGTAGTATGTGAGAAAGTAAAAGGACCCTGGCTAAATGTCAGGCAAAATCAATTTTTTTCTTCTTAATTAGATCCCATATTTGCTCAGCCAGGGCGACATGAATAAATGCCGGAGGCTACTATCGATTGCCGTTGTTTCGATTTTTGGGGTATTTGTAAAGACGATTGTTGTGGCATTTCTTAGCAAAGAATATGGGAGTTAAAAAGAATATTTGGTTCAGAAATGCCTAATAATACAATGTCGGGTCTGGGTAAACGGATAAGTTTCCGGAGCCCGAGCATAAGGCGACCACATTGAAAACAACTAATACAACATAATATATGCGTGCAATAGCTACATTTTACTATGTAACAAGGGGTTAACGCGTCCGAAATGCCGGGACGTAAGGCTTTTAGGCAGCTCCATTCCGCTGCTAGTCTCCCACGTGCCGCGTGGGTGTTAAGCGTCGGTGGCCCCTAGGGGCGAGCGTTCGTTCTTCGCCCCGCTTGTCTTCGCGCGATCAGCCGCCAAATATATAAATTTCCGACGCGCGGAAGGCGGAGCGGCAGCGTTAATTGAGAAAATGGCTGAAGCGCCGCCTCTCCCACGGCGGTGGGCGGGGCTCACCTCTTCCCCTCTTTCCCCCTCTCCCTCCCACTCCCACACCCACTCCAGCGCATGTGCATTCGAGGTGTGTTTGTTTTTTCGCTTTATTTTTCCTCTCATTTTCTTTCATTTCTGTTCTAGTATCTATTTCTTGTTTGCCTTTTGGGGGATTTTCACTCTTTCGTGTGCGTAGTACACAGAAAGTTGGGCATCATTGCGAAAAATCTATTTGCAGCTTTTGACGGAAATACGCTTTTATGATATCGAAAGCGTTTTTTATAAAAAAAAACGACAGTCGGTCTGACTTTTCTTGTTTACATCTATCGCCATTTGTCTACCTGTATCTTTAACTTCGTCTCTGACTGTCTCTGTCGCTCTGTCTATCCCTGTCTTTCTACACGTCAACAACATACACGCTAAGTTGCACACAGGATCTTTCTCCGACATAAACATTCTTTGGTCGATCTGGCTCAGCAGTTATACGGCTTTTCAGTTGTTAGGAGCGAGCATTTTCAGAAGAAAAAGGTGTGAAGAGAGAGCCTACGGCGACTTCCCTTTAAACATTGAAATGAATCAGTGCGAGTTTTAAAGTTGGGGATTACATATTGTTGACTGTTGATGGGAGGAGTGTTTATTTCATTACATAATATCAGCCAGGTTACGGAGGAAGGTGTGAAAAGGGAGTCGGTTTTGCAGAGGAGGTTCTACGAGATGCTCTTTACCTAGATTGAAATGAGACGCATCGGCCATTGAGGGTAGATTTTGATAGAATGTATGCGAAAGTTTGGTGATATATGCTAGGACAAGTTCTGTGGTTAGGTCTTAGTGGAGATTCGTGATGCTTATATACAAGTGGGGTTAACTGCAGTCCTGAGGACCTGACTTTGGAATATTTGGATTTTGTTGATGGTTGTAGGGGCGGGATTGCACCAGACTGGACCAGCGTACGTACGTAATGGACGTAAAATGGCTTTATATATAAGGAGAGCAGAATGTAGCTTTAATGTGGAGTGACGGTTAATTACTGGTCGAAGAATTCCTGAGAGACTGTTGGCTTCATTCTCCCCATTAGTGTTCTCTGGCTAGAGGAAGGGCTTTGGTACGCGGCTGTTAAAGATGCCTTCCCGCTGCTAGCACCAAGTGAGACTATCCAGTACCTTCCCTTTGCCGTCCTGGGCATGTTGTCCGTTTAATGGGGTGCCATGTCACTTGTTCTGCGTCCCTGCAACTTCCTCTCGGTGTAGATAAAGCAGGCGCTCCACAGGGTTAGCCTGCCCACGTTCTTCACTGAGCCTCGTCTGACTTCAGTTTTTAAATCTTGTCTGCCAGCCTATCTGGACCATTTTGTGTTACCTGCGGACGTTCGCAAACTCCGGAAGTACGATGTGGAAAAATGGTGATTACCTCCACGCGGGTGGAGAGTGTGATAATAAATCATTGGTTTCATGGCGGTTCAGATTGTCCAGTGTATTAGTGCAGCAGTTTTTTCACCTGTTTTATAATTATATTTATTGTCCGAATGATGAGTACATGGTTCAGTAGTTATTACTTTTTACATGTATTTGGAATGGCTTCTAGCTCATCTAATCTACAACTAATTCTAATCTAACTATAACATTGGTTTAGGATACTCATTGAGCACCTACGCATAGTTTACGTCAGAAAATATTTGTTGGAAGGCGTGTAGCGGATGTCTCTTTCGGATTCGGGTCGGGAAATTGTTGAGTGCGGCGAGGTTGTAGTGAGCTATTTGATTTATTGGGAATATATTTTAGGAGAAATTGTTGGAGAGATGAGCGATGTGATGAATGATGGATGGTTGCATTAGAAATGACCCATGGGGCGTGAGTGGTTAATCTTAAGTATTTGTTTTGCATTATTTGTATTTGCTTGATGTTTGTGAGGCGTTCGTCGAAATTGGCAAGCATACAGCATTAGAGGTTTTATTATTGTCTTGTATAGGGTTACGGCATTGTTTAAGGAGCGACAATTGGGGAATTGATTTAATTGGTTTGGAATTTGGTTTGTTTTTTGTTAGTTTCCGGTTAATCGTGTGTCAAAGTTAAGTCCTAAATATTTAACAGTTTGGTTGTACGGGATCCAGGGGATTATGTTATTAATTTGGAGTGGGATGGAGGTGGCAATTGTTGTGAGAGACGGTATTTTGGCTGTTGATTTTGACGTGTTGACATTGATTTTCCATTTTAAGGACCAGTCTTTTATGTTTTTCAATTGCAGTTGAATTTTATTGCTACTGTGTTTTCATGAATGGTTTGATATGAATATGACAGTATCGTCAGCCAACTGTGCAGGGAGAGGTAGATATACGAAATGTGTAAAGGTTGAAAAGGATGTCACCAGTGCTGCCTAGACGTTGGTATTGAAGATAAGATATCCACCGTTGAGTTTCGTTCGGAAAAGCTTGCTCTTATGTCGTTTGCACTCAGACGAGAAGATTTTCTTAAACTGATGACAATATATATTTGCGGCTTTCTCAAGACCTATTAGGTACTTGTACTCCTTCATGAATATAACTGTTATTGACATCTGGGAGTTAGATATTCGATATTGGTCGTCGATGTAGAGAAGGATGAAAAATGAAGGGGTCATCTTTCTTGTTTGTGTTTGACCCAATTAGTGTCGTGAGCAGTAATGTGAAAAAACTAGAGCTGGTATGAAGAGTAGCGAAAATTAAACATGTAGTATTTTACAACATAATGCACAAAATAATACAAAATGATATTCATTCAATTTTCTTTCCATTCTTCATATTCTTCACATTATTATTATTATTATTATTATTATTATTATTATTATTATTATTATTATTATTATTATTAAATGGTTCTACTATATTATTGTTATTGTTATAGTTATTGTCATAGTTATTATTATTATTATTATTATTACTATATTTGCTCTACGCATAATGTAAAATATATTACATAATTATTGAATATAGTAAATACTCTGACAGTTCATTCGGAAGGTAGTAAATCTATAATATATCCGTACGGCGTAAAATAACACTTCATCCTTCTGCACGTCATTTCCTTCTTCGGAATTATCATATTTGTTATCAATATCCTTTCCTTTCACCTTCACATGTGTTTTCCACTTATTCTCCGGCACTTCTTTCCTCTTCTTTTGTTGGTCCGCTTCACCTGCTCCGCCCTCCAAGAGCGAGGGGAGGGGAGGGGAGGGGCTGTGCGGCGAGGTCGCAGCCTGCGAGGTCTCATCGCCTCCCCCGCGCCCCCTCTCGCCCCCTCTCGCCCCCTCTCGCCCTTTCGCCTCGCCGAGCAGCAGCCGAGGCACGCACCCGCGCGACTAACTAATTTATTGAAATGGTTTTGATGAAAGCAATACGGCTCTCGCCTTGCTTACGGGGCGCTGCTCTGAAAATATACAGAGCCCCGCGCGCTGCGGAGACGTCTGCAGACGAGACGCGCCCGCCCCCGCCCGCCCGCTCCACGGCGGCCGAACCTGAGCAGCCAGGGCGTCGCCCCGCCCCGCGGGCCCGTTTCCCCGCCCTCCCTGCCCTTCCTCCTCGCTTTGGTTCGCCGCTCTACCATTCTCCTCCTCCGCCTCCTCCTCCTTTTCTTCTTCTTCTTCTTCTTCTTCTTCTGTCGTCGTCGTCCTCCTCCTCCTCCGTCTACACCTCCGTCTTCTCCTCCTTCTTCTCCACCGTCTCCTCCTTTTCCTCCTCCTCCTCCTCCTTCTTCTTCTTCTTCTTCTCTTCTTCTTCTCCTCCTCTTCTTCTTCTCCTTCTTCCATTTCTCCGTCTACACCTCCGTCCTGCTCCTCTACCTCTTTGGCAGCTTCTCCCTTCCTCACTTCCCCGTTGCCCCGCCCTCCTCCCTTCTTTCCCCACTCTCGCCCCTCCGTCCGCGCCCCGCCCTGCCACGCCACGCCACGCCCCGCCCCGCGCCGCCCCGCGCCGCCCGCGCCGCCCCGCCTCGTGCCGCCCCGCCCCGCCCCGCCCGTCCCCGCCCCGCCCCGTCCGCCGTCCCCGCCCGCCCAGCGCGCCTCCGCCGCCGCCGCCGCCGTCGCCGCCGCCCCGCCGCCCCGCCGCCGCCCCGCCGCCGCCGCCGCCGCCCGCCGCCGCCCCCGCCGCCGCCGCCGCCGCCCCGCCGCCGCCGGCACAGCCGCAAACGCAGCGCCCTGGGAAAACACAGCTCCGACACGGACCACACGATCCCGCATTGTGTAAACTGGCTGCTGCTGCAGCACAGCACCCGCCACCTTCGTGCCTCTTACGGCCGCTCCAAACACGCGCGCACACACACACACACACGCTCATGCGTTCGCTCGCCCGCTCACGCACGCACGCACGCTCCCTCGCCAAGCCTGCCTTTCGAAAAGCAAACCCATAATTCTGTTCACAGTGTATTTTAAAGTGTCTCGTTTATATCAAAACTTTATTTATTTTCGGTTATTTGACTTCCTCTCTCACAAGAGAGGCAGAATAAGCTAAGAATCTTCTCTCCCAGTAGCCAGGTTTCCTCTGGGACGAGGCTCACGCAGCGATGCGTCTGTGAGTGAGGACGGAGATGTTTCCAAGCTGGCGGAGGGGGACGGTTTGAAGTTTAGGATTTAGCTATTCGGAAGAAACAGTGTCATGTTGTGTAACAAAAGACATACAGTTGATCGCGGGTGTCGAGTAGTGTGATTTAAACCTTGGCTGTGGATGAGATCGTACTTTGCCTCTCAAGTGAAATATATTGCTGTCATGAAATTAGAAATCAATGACAGTTTGGCGTTTTGCTCTTGTTAAAAACCGTAGCTTATGTCACTGATTTAAACGTTTTGCTTTTGTCTCGTGTGATGTCAATAATGTGAACTATTATTGTCTTATGCAAATGAATGGAATGAAGTAAACATTTCATTTTATACAAATAATGTGGAGATTTATCGCAAAATACACGTTGAGGTTCTCTTTATTAATGGTACTGCAGTATGTATCGATGTAACACAGCATTTCAATATAAACACAGGTATATTACGAAAGACAGTAATTACACTGGTGAACATTGTGCAGTGTCTTTCGTGTATCAAATGAGTGCCTTTAAGTGATATTTTGAGTGACGTGAGGTGTATTCACAACATGCTTCACTTGAAATTAATTTTTAGAAGCGTGCTAGAAAGAATTATTCAAGAAAATTTCTGAAACCAAAGAAAACGCTGATCTCTTGGAAAAATTATATAAATGTGAGTTATTTATTATTTTTATTTATTTCATTTTTTTCTTAAATGCGGACAAGAAGTTATTATTTAATGATATGAAAAATCGAGAAGTAATTACATTCTTTTTCTAAAATCTTTTACAAAATACGGTAGCAGATTTGATGTTTTTCAAGAAAACCATATAGTTATATGAAAAAGATATTACAGAAACTTTTCATTTGTTAACTGAATACTCATTCCATTTTCGAAAGTTGGTAAAAAATGTTTTATAAAGATTTCATTATAAAGTCAAGTATTTTTTTAGCAAATCGTATGCAACTAGATTTATATTAGTTCACATTTCACAACTAGTTTAAAATTTGATTCAGTATCTCGTACTTCTGAAGATTTTATTACTTCCATCATGCCCTTCTTATTAAAGGACGAAAATAGAAAAGATACTTAACACATAACACTGAACTTATCAAAACATATGCTATGTAACTAAGTAATATTTGAGTTCCTTAATAATGATACTGTGTGTTCCTTAATGATGATACTACTCCAAAATTCATTTTTTTCCATTCTCTTCAAGATATAGCGTAAACTTGAAGTGTCAGAAATGTATATAACACTTATTCTCTCAATACTATGAAGACAAACAGTTGTTTCATTTGCCATAACACCAATATAAAAGCATTGTTGCCGTTCTTTAATACTATAATGGATCAATACATTTTTGAAAAACTAGTATTACTTAATTTTAATATCAATCATTAAAACCCAGACTTCCATTTAAATTCATTCTGTAAAGAGACCAAACTAATAAAAGATTGATTCAAATTAATTAATAAAACAAATAATTAGATATAATGGTTGTGGGTTCTTTGGTCTTTTATTCAATTCTTGATCTTGCATTTTTTTCCTTTTTCCAGTTTGCAAGTTGTATTTTATTATACGTGCGCATATGTAATTAGCTATAACTTTTCGAAAAGCTTGTTTGTGTTTATAATTTTACTAAGTAAACATTTTGTTCCGTAAGGAGCTGGTTCAGTGACAGTTGTCAATGTTTCACCTACCATCAACGAGGAAACACTTTTTGGCATTGCCATTCTTCTCGCATTTATAGTCCTGCATCCCGTTCAGGTCAGCAGACATGTTTTTTTAACCTGTTCTAAAATACTTGAACAATTTCTGCATCGCTCTGCGTAATACGTCAGCCATGTCAGTGGAGCGCCAACTGTTAATGCCTCAGAGTATCAGTTCAGTGCTTGTCGTTGGAGGTTAGGAATAGTTTTCACGAGTGATTTACATTGCTCCAATACAGTCACTAAAAATAATATTGTAAGAATTGATACAAATCATGTCAAAAAGTAGACTATGTATGCGTGAAGTCATCAAACGAATGCAAACAGTCAGGTCGTAAATATCGGATTTCAAAGAGTCTGCGTTGTTTGCTTTCATGACGCATGTATTTAAACTCGCAATAGAGTAGATTTAATCACAGAAATTTGCATGTACATTATGTTTCTTAAAAAGGAAATTTCAAAATTTACTTTCCTGAATTCTAGCTGTACAATACTGTGAAATCATGCGAACATTTTCCAGTTAGCGGAATGTCAAGGATAATTGGGAGTAAAAGCTCTGAAGCACAAGTTAGCCATCTACATTACTACACATATTAAGGGTCTAGTCGAGAGCTTAAGCTTGCCTCCGCTGGGGGAGAGGGGGTGCCCCGCTGGAAGATGATACCTGGTTGGGGAAAATCTAGCTAGCCGACGCATGCTCGGCGGCAGATCTCACCATCGCAGAAGATCACCCCCTCTCGAGAAGAAGACATGCACCACACTTGCGGGAAAAATTGTTAGAAATTCACGCGCCCGGAATCACGAAATAATCAACCAATCAATAAATTAGTCAACTTGTGAAATAAATGAAATCATCTCCATATGTTTCTCACCGACCATTCCCCCCTCCATTTAGCTTGTTATCAAGAAGCGTCAAAAATAAAAATACTTCTTACATGACAGAACAGACAATAGCTCCTTCACAATTGTACCGGGAGCGGTAGCTCAGTGCATCAACTGATGTCACTGCAGCGCCTCTGACCGGGAGGTCCTAGGTTCCCACTCCCCACGGCGGCAGGATTTTCGACACTAGCTTTTCAGCTAGGTCGAATTCAGTCGCTGCCTGGAGGAGAATTCTAGCGGCCGGCTGCTCTGATCGGTAGTTTTCCGTGGTTTCTCCGATCAACACCAGGCAAATGCCGGAGCAGTACCCTTCCAAACGGGCCATCTTACCCAGCGCGCGATCTTTCCTTCCTCTTCCTTGTCCTATCCTCGCCCCTTACACACACACACTCACTTACACTAACATGCATTACACTATCACATATCCCGGGAGACCGGTCGGGAGCTTAGAGCTTGTCCCGGCTGAGGCGGTGCCCCGCTGGTGGGAGAGTCCTGGTTAGGGGGAAACCCCAGTAGCCGACGGTAGGTCGGCGCCGGATCTCGCCATCCAGCGGGGGAAGACCACCGCCACCTCCCGAGAAAAAAACATACACTACACTAACGGGACTAATGACCAAAGCAGTTGACGCGCCCGGAAACACGAAAAAACCAAACCAAACTAATCCTTCACACTTGTCCCAGCACGGGACGAGGCGATGGCGTTGGGGCGTCCAGCAGCGGCGGCGCGGCGCGGCACGGCGTGGCGAACGCGAACGGCGGGGCGCGGCGCCCGGCACCCACAACCTCCGCGTCAACGCCCCCGCGCCCGCCCGCGCCCTCGCCGCCCCACTCAAAGCAGGCCTTTATGCCGCGGTAATTAAAAGCTCCCGCCCCGAAGAAGGCGCCCCGCCCCGCCCGCACAGCGCCCACAAAAAGGCGGAGCGGCGCCGCGACAATACCGTGCCGGCGAGGCGTCGGGGTGGTCCAGCCCCATGAGGCACCGCGGGCGCGCAGGAATGCCCTCAAAAAGCGCTGCCTTCGCTTTTTCCAAAATTCTCTACGGTGACGTCGCTCGCGATGGGAGCCCCATTAACAAGAGGCGGCAGAAGGAGCCGTTGCAGGCTTTGCAGATGGCCGTGAAAGCGCGCTTGGCTTCGGATGCGAGTGAATCTTGCCAGATTGTGGGAACTGAATGTGAGGAGGATGTATTGTCGTCTGTTGGAACTAAGTCACTAAAAACCTTAACAGGTTGTCTCAAAATAACGCAAATTCAGAATGAGAAGTAGAAAGCTAAAAGTAAAATATGCATTTTTTGCATTTTGCCCAAGATCTCAAATTTATATCATACCGATACTTCTTTTAACAATTTCACATTTGCTGTAAGTTAAAATCGTTCGTAAACTCATAATTTTCTTCTAACCGTACCCCCTACAAAATTCTTGACAATAAATTTTGCTGGTAATATCTTGAGTGAAATTTCATTTGCCTTTCCTTTTCACCCTTCGAATACTTATGTCTATAGACATACATAATTCCTAGACACAGAAAAAGTACACACGAAAATTGTTCATAGCACTTTATCCCTATCTCATAAAATAGCATTTCATGTTCGAATGAGAAACGAATAGGATACGAATTCAAAACGAAGTACTCCAGTATATTTTTCGCCTGGACTTTACGTGCCTAATCCCGTCTTTTTTCCAATTCTCCATGTTCTCCTCTTTCAATTAATTCCAAGAAATCCCCAAAACTACGTAAATTACAGAAGTGTAAAACCTTTCCGAGTCTCTCTCTCTCGCTCTCTATAACTGTCTGTCTGTCTGTCTCTCTCTCCCTCACACATACACATACACACACTCACACACACACACACACACACATATACATCATTATTTATTTAAATATTTATTAATAAATAGAACGAGCGAAATAAAGCACGTATGGCCTCGGAGGCCTTGCACAAGCATCCTGGCATTAACCGTTAGCACTTTACATTTCCCTCAAATGCAACCCTACCGACTGAAATATAAATTTTGCATGACGGTTCATATACCGTATTTACGCGAATCTAATGCACGCCTTTTTTTTTTTACCAAATGTAGTACTCAAAATCGTTGTGCGGATTAGAATGAATGGTGCATTAGATTCGAGTGCAAATCCGTTCCCTAGAGCGCCAGTAACTTCATTATTTTTTCGTTTATTACGTCACAAAGGATTGCTGGAGTTTTTAAATTCAACCTCGTTTCATTTATCATTGGCCTACTACTGAGGATTATTTGTTACGATATGGAGGACAAATAAAGAAGAACGTCTTGTAATTGCATCATGAAAACGCAAAGCACTTAACAGTAAAGCAGTTAGAATGCTTACTATGCATACGATAAATCCATTGTCGTATTATATAAATTTAAATAAAAACTATACGTGTCGTGGATGCGTACTACATTCTATACAAAACCTGAAATACAAAACATGAAAAACGATCAGGATATTTTGAACTCAAATAATAAAACAAAAGCAATGTGGAATATAATACCAAAAAAACTAAAAACATTGTCGTATATATAAATAAAAAACGATCCGGGAAATGCTAATCTTTACTAAAACTTTCGAGAATTGCGCATCACACTGGTCTTAGACAATTCAACAGACAGTTACCAAACCATTTCATAACATTAAGTTTCAAATTAGACGCATTAGTCAGTAACGGATATAAACACTCCTGCTTTCCCGCATCAATATTCGTTCAGAAACGGTGATGGTTGAAGGATGTTAAAACTGCACCAGCGCCAGTCCCCTGACAAGAGGTTGGGGTGATCGCCTGCGCATGCGCGCTGCGCGGGAGCGAGTGCTCCTCTGGGGCGAGAGCGGCTGCCGGGGCCACCACGCCGCGCCGCGCCGCGCCGCGCCGTGACGGACAGGCTGGCCAGGTGGCCGCTCCCGCGCCCAATCCATTCGTTCGACTCATTAGGAGCCAATCAACCATCCAGTCGGAATGCGACGGGCTGTTTGCATGAGCGCCGCAATTGAGTAAACTTTTTAATAGCGCCCAGGCCCCCGACCCCGGAGCCCCAAGGTCGAAGCCGCAGAATAAGACCAAGACTGGAGTTGGGGGCGGCGAGTGTTCATCTGCGTGTTAGCACGTACGAGGCTTCTTTGACGCGCCGGTACAGTCTATGCTCCCGCTACGGGTAACGGCGAGACAAATATGGTATGCGCAGCCTAAAACAAGGGGGCGGGCAATTGCGTTTCTGGGCCCCTTTTGCGATAAAATTTATTATTCATATTCACTCCGTATTTTACTAGAAAATATATTACATGGAGAATGCAATCATAAATTAAAGTATTCTATTAATAAATACAATTGACTGAATGCTGAACCATTAAAGGTTTACCATTTGGCTTGGAGAGACTCTTCCCCACATGTATTACGTTTCCCCAGTTGTCAGGCTATTAAAGAGGTAAAATATTAAAGACTGAACATCTTTAAAGAAAATAAATGTTTTCTTATTTAAACGAACGGGGCCCCATTCAAAATTTTTAGGGAGGCCACAGATTGTTCTGCCCACATCCTTCTTCGCGCACACTTATAATCATAACCGTATGTTTCATTGACTGAAGACTATTTTGGTATTTTCAAATAAGCAGGTTTACGTTTTCTTTATATTAAATTTATTCTAATAAAAAATCGTTAATGTGAAGAAGCCAATCTATTTAAAATTATATTATTGATTTTAATTACATTAGAATCCAACCATTTATTAAGGAATATCATTCAAAAGTGTTTTATATTGTTTTTTTTCAATTGATATTTTAACAGAAGTTCATTTAAAAATCTACAGCCCTACTTAGCACTGAAGATGCAAAACGTTTGAAAGCCGAAGGACTTTTTAAAAATTTACCAATTTCCCTTGAAAATTGATGGATTTATTTACTGATTGTCTTGATTTTGAGACAGAATTGTTAAAATTTTTTAATTTCCCGGAATCAACCAAAAATTGTAATATTTTGATCACATACAAAAAATCTCGGTGCGACAATTGAAGCCTTCTGGAACGCGTCGTCCACTAAGATGGCCAACGCGGCAGGCAGCACAGACGTGTCCACCGCAAATGCAGCAATTCATTGCTCCATTTGCAATTACGCCGCAATTTATGTTCCACCAATGGGCATGAGGTGAATCGAGCCTGTGTCCGGAATTCCACGTGGTCAAATAAGGCAAACCAATAATTAGCTAAGATCGAAAGGACAGTAATGTGGCTGCCAGTGTTGCGTACCATAAATAATGCAGGAGCATTATTTCTGTCGCGCTTTTCGTAAACGAAGCGACGATTGTCATTTGCTTTGATACGTCCCGTGTTCTGATCGACGTTAAATGGAATTTCTGTGTCAGAGTGCGGTTTCCCTATTACTTTATATTCCCTGTTCGTCTCTTTCAGGGTACGAAGGGACATTGTGTTGCACGGAACCTGTATATCACCGGAGTGTTCAATGTTTCTTTCATGCTCGAATTTAATCGAAATTGTATGTACTTCATTTGAGTGAAGGTGGTCAGACGTGAACCATAAGAAATATCCTTTTACCCTCTCACCTAAGCATTAATGAGATGACCCGACATAACTTCGATATAAGAAAATTAAGAAAAGTAATTGATATTAGCTCTAACGTCCTGGCTATTAATCTTTCGTTGACAGCCTCCGCGTTCTCATGTTCTCTAATCAAGGTGCGATAGACATACAGCGACTTCGTCTTAACCAAATGAAGGTCACGTGCTGTGGATTTTCGTGAAGATGCAGTTGGAATGTTTAGAATGTTGATGGCTGTCAAGTGAATGAAATTATATTTGGCATATGATTTGTGTAGTCCGAAACATGGTTCAGCTGCATCTGAAATAAACAGTTCAATTTCGGTGGAGTACATATGATGTATGCTGCCGGCTGGGTGACATTGTCGGCGATTTATGCACTGGCATACGTGAGAATCACGCAAATCAATGGTGACCAGTAGAGCTGAGGTTATCATTCACGAGGCACATCGAACTAATGCAGCTAAAGCTGAGCATTCTGCGATTCTGAATAAATAAGCTTTATTAATGTGAGAAATAAAATTCATGTAGGTCAAGAATTATCTAGTACAGTGGTTTCCAAAGGGATTCCCGCAGACCTTTCGAGGCCACTGGAGAAACATCTGCGGGTGTCACAGCGAACAAAAATTAATTTTGAGATGCATGGGCAACGCCAGGGGGTTTCAAAATTGTTTAATAAATATGAAAATGATTGTGACCCCATCTTCAATATTATGAGAGTTAAAATTACATGGCAATGAATAAGTTGAATGTCATGTTTACGTCCTGAGTAAAATAAAAAGCGAATGCTTGAGGGTCTTTACCGCAAATGTTAATAGATTGCAGTTAGATTACTGTCGCTCTTGCTGCCTTGGATATAAATGTCTATATAGAGACATAAAGTACAGGAAATGACAAGCGTCTCACGGCGTAAACGGGACGATCGCAGTTAGATTTATAAGTGGGAACGCTTCAAGTCGAACGGCATTTGAACACTGGTCACACGGCTCGGTTTCCGCCTTCCGGATATTCGGTATCGGAGTTCAAATCCCGATGAATCCCAGAGGATGTCACCCATGTGGTAAACAAAGTGGATTCGGTGGTATAACGGTTAACGTATTTGAGCTGTTTATACAAGTTTGCGGGTTCAAACCCGATCGAAGTCGTGGTGAAAAAATCCTTCGTTCGCCTGCCTTCGCAGGGAAAGTAAAGCCAGCTGTCCCATGTTGTAGATTTACTGATGTAAAAGATCCTCAAGCCCAAAAGAAGTCTCTGAGCTAAATTCAAATTATCTATTTCGTCGCCCGAGGAATACCTTCTTTCTGCTAGATGGTGAAAGGAGCGTAGCGAACTTTGCCTACTCAGACGAAAAAGCAGCCGTGAAGGCCTGAGGTGCGCCACATAAAACAAGGCATCATTAAATTGAATTGAACTGATTTGCAGCTAGTGCACTAAGATATAACCCGTTTCCCATGCTTCTCCTCCAACAATTTGTTAGTCACCACAGCTTCATAAACACTTACCCATCAAAATTGCTCATCCATTTATTTAGGCTCTGACCCCACAATAAAGAATATCACGTTCGTAATGTTCGAATTTTTTTTAATTTTAAAATTAAGAATTTATAACTTTAATTAATATTTCTTCATATATTAAAATGTTCTATTTGTATTTAACATTTCGGCGCAAGAATTTCTGGATAATAAATTTGGGAACTGCTGATTTAGTTTTATATAGCTTTTGATTAGAAACAATATTTTCCTTAGATTTCTAAATACTCGCGTCAATTTCTCACACAAATAGTACCAACCTTTCCTAACGCAATTAAAGTGTTTTTTTTATAATATTTTATTTGAACTACTGTGCAACCTCAATAAAGTACTGAGCCTCTGTTATTTATTTACTGCTGATGATTTTATACTACTTTTATTTTTACTTAAGTTTTGTTTAAAAAGACGCATTTTATTCTTAAGTTTCTTTTATGTTGCAATCTAAAAAGATTTCCTTCACATGAATATGTACAATAGAGTTTTCTAAGCACACCATAAAATAATAAGCAAAAGATGCGAATAACTTTCTGATGCCTGAGATAACATAAAACGAACGTGACACCCTGTCTGGAAGAAGACAACACAACTTAAAAGTCATTTTTCAGGGGAGGAGTAAACGATATACAAATTCGGTTTTGCGATTGAACTTTGCATTCGATTGGACATTTCGTTTGTTGGTTCTTCAGGATGGACGGAGGAGAGCGAGAACGTACCCGTACGTATTTTTTGTATAAAAATTCATTGGTAATTTGGCAGTGTGCAAACTCGAGAGGGTTTCTTGTAAATTTGGAGATGCTTCAACCTCATCAACTTACAAAAAAAATAACCTTGCTTGGATTTGGAATTGAGCGAGTGAAGCAGATCACTTTATACGTTGAAGTATTTTGGAATAAAGTAATTAGAATTTGGCAATTTTCAGAATAAGATTGTTTTTCGTTTCATTTATTTATATTAATGTCAAAAAAGACATACGGTCCCTTTCACGGCAAAAAATATATTTTATCCTCAAGCTGAGGGCAAATCTAAGATGAATTTCAAACAATCATGAAAACATAATGATGTTGAAACTCTGTAACTGCCATGGCTGATAACACACTTGTTATAGTTTTCCCAATTAAAAAAATAACCTTTTTGGGTTGTTAGGTCGAATAAACAGAAAAATATCATTTTCAATTTTGATAGACTTCTTCCAATCCCATGATACGTTTTGTAGTGTTAGAATCATGTTTGTACAACCCTGACAAATCTCCCGTTGTATGTAATTACCGCTACTGGATGATGATCTAAAAGATCCAGAAATGGCTCAGTTTTCACCCCGTCTGTTGTGCGCTCGGTTAATTTCGCAAAACAGATGCGATATCGATGACTATATTTTCATAACATGCAAAAACTTTAATGTATTTACCATCGATGTACTGAAACCGATTTTTTTTAAAATATCGATATTTTATACTCGATGTATTATTTTTATTGAAATAAAGTACCATAATAAGAAAAGTATAAAGATTTTCATGTCAATAAATTCCATATACTTTCAGGTCAGTTAGACAAGTTTTCGTCGGTAAATGGAAAATATTCTTCATGCACTATCCATTCAGATAAGTAAAGTTTTCTAATTGTTCAATATATTTTTTTGACTTTTTCGTCAGTGGACTTTCTATTGTAAATTAATAATCATGACCACCGTCAAATTACAGCCCCTTCCCGCCCACCGCAAGCGGTAATCAATGTAGAGGGTATTAAGCCAGATTTAAGAACAACAATGAATCGATGATTTTGGGGCGATGTATTCAATTCTGCTCAATGATGTCGTATTTCACGTGGCGAGACTCAGGCCAAGTGGCCTGCTCTTGCATCTAACCACGCAAACGCTTCGCTCGTGTCACCATCTAGCGGAGAAAGAAGGCCGCACTCGTGCGACGAAACATTGCGATTTGAATTTACCTCAGATGCGGCTTCTGGGCTTGAGCATATTTTACATGCAGTAAATCTACATCATGGGACCACCTGCTTTACTTTCCCTCTGAAGAAAGTTGTTCGAAGGACTTTTTCGACCTTAAAAATCTCCGTTTTCGATCGGGTTTGAACTTGCAAACTTAGTGACAACAGCCCGAAACACTAAACGTTATACCACCAGAGTCAATGTATTGTTAATATCGATGTTATTAATGTCGATAATTTCGACGTGATGTATATTGAAAATCGATGTTTGGAAACATCAACGTTTTGTTTGCGATGTCGCCTCCCTTTCACCCAGCTGCGAGCGTCGCAACGCCCGTGCCGCCCAGGCACTGCCCCCGCCCCGCCGCCCCCGCCGCCCCCGCCGCCCCCGCCGCCCCCGCCGCCCCGCCGCCCCGCCGCCCCCCGCCCGCCGCCCCGCCGCCCCCCGCCCCGCCGCCCCGCCGCCCCCGCCGCCCCCGCCGCCCCGCCGCCCCGCCGCCCCGCCGCCCCGCCGCCCCGCCGCCCCGCCGCCCCGCCGCCCCGCCGCCCCCGCCGCCCCGCCCCCGCCCCCGCCCGCCCCCGCCGCCCCCGCCGCCCCCGCCGCCCCCGCCGCCCCCGCCGCCCCCGCCGCCTCCGCCGCGTGGACAAAGGTGGCGTCTGGGGCGCGCGGCCGCGTCGTAATAAAGCAGTGGCCGTGGGGCGCGCGGGCGAGCGCTGCTGGCGGCGTTTACACGGGCTGCAATTCGTCGAACACAGCGTCTCGGCCGCCGCCGCCTTCGCCGCCGCGTAAATACGTCACTTATGACAGGAACAACACGGAGGCCGCGCGGGGCTCCGCCGCCTTGCCACAGCGGCTTAGAGTGCTCGCTTGGCAGTGCAGCTGCAACGCGTGTACTCGTCGCAGGCACTCTGCGGATTCGCCCTCAGCCCCTGCCTCCACCAGCATCCTGCCAATGTAGTCGTTTCTCAGGTCTGGGCAACGAGTCGATTGCAGCAAATTTTGTGACGTTCTCTTCTGTAATTGGCGCTTACTAATGGGGCATCTGATTAGCAGATTTTGATGCATGATATGAAGACACGGGCATAACATTGACCAGAAAATTTAAGTACTCATTGTGTTGTGAAGGTTATGCATACTTGGGTAAATAAATAACATTTTTGTTTGAACAGGGTTGGTTTGTTGTGTAATAAACAAAGATCTCCCTTCCTAATAACATTCAAATGGGTACTGGTCGATCACGTTGGCTTTTATTTATAAAAGTTGTTCTCATGTGAGTTAAAGTTGCACGGGCTTGGTATATCTCACGCTCTGCTGTCATCGTTTCCATTGTCTTTACGTATTATTGTAACCATTTTCCTGGTAAATATCAAACCAGTTGTATTCATTTTCCTGGTAATTATCAAACCAATTGGGAACAAGAAAAGAAGAGCAAAGCTATATAATTTCTTTCCAATTCAATTTATTTTTTTTTCACTCTGTATCTTCATTTGCGCATCACAATCACTCACTGCCAAAATTAATTGTTGCTGTTTAGTAACTCCATAAGCAATATCGGTGGATATTATCGCAGCGAACTGTCGCTCTCTATGATCCAAAGACTCTGGGAGGCTTACACCAGACATTTGACCGAACACACAGCTAGCACAAGTATGCTATGTTTTGGGGTTCTTCTTAGAAAAGAAGCTGTTAAAAATGTCCCAGTATTGTTTGCGTTGAGAGTTTTAATAATTCAAAGTCAACCAATTCAAATCTGTTCGGAGTAATATTCGGCTACCGTTTTTTTATGTCGCCCGTCCCAATTGACGCCCGCTCTGGTTTCCTTGGCGTCGGCCATCGCCGCCCCCGGCGCCATCGCCGCGTTGTCCGCCTTGCCGGCGCTGCGCGGCGCTCGCCCGCTTTTAAACAGGTTCTGTGTTTACAGCAGCGAATAAGCTATACGTTACTGCATGTATGGGTGTAGTACGTTTGGTACATAAGCACCAGTGTAAACCAGTTACTCTTCCCGACCGTGCGAATACGTGCCTAACGTATAGCTTGTTGTTACTTCTAATTCCCAATAAACTTCTTGCTCCCGCGGCCTGATGCGCGCTCGTGATATATTCCAAATGGCGCTTCCATGTAGACATTAGAGCAGGGCGCATTGATCACTATTGACCGCCCCAATTTGTTATTTGTTTGATGCATGCGGCGCGGGCGTTTGCTTTCGGTGCTGTGGCGCGGCGGACCACCGCGCCCCTCACGACCACTTGATCCCCCCCTTTCCCCCCTCCCCCTCCACCCCGCCGCCGGCGCGTCGCACCGCCCGCAGGTATCGATCGCGCATATTGACGGGGTGTATGCAAGTTTAATATATGTTTGCTATCAAATGTGTACTTTATTGCGTTTTGTACGAGCGTGTCAACAATCAATGGGACGTGGGAAAAATTGCGGCACGCGAGCCGTGTGCGGCTCCCTTGCGGGCCCACTGCCTGCCCTCGCTGCTGTAGACACTGCTCGAGCACCCCTCCAAAGAGCCCTGGGATTCTAATCCTAAACGTACTATGTTTATTAACTGATCATACCTTTTTGTATGTACTCACAAAATTGAGAAGACGTGGTTTTAAAATTTATTGTTAGCGCACTTACAATCCTTGCTTTTCTTTAGTGATCTGCCTCTGTTCGGCCGGGCATCACTCACGGTTACTATCATCCACCAATCGAGACAGATGAGATCTGTCTTGAGTGACAAATGTCATTTGTCGCGACTCAGTCTTTTGGTGGAGAACTGTTAATTTGTTTGCGGAACCGTTCAGAAGATTCTAAGAAATTTCCAAAAATGTGTTTTTGCGTCTTTTAGCTCTGCGATCTTGCGGTGGCCGTGCGAACCACGAGTCACAGCGCAATCGCCTCGAAGACCCCACAACCAGCAGGGATGACAGCTAAATGTGACGCCCGTGTGGCGATGATTGACACAGCTCCGCGGATGCACTGGGAGCGATAGCTCAATGCCTCAACTGATGTCACTGCAGCGCCTCTCACTGGGAGGTCCTAGGTTCCCGCTCCTCACGGCGGCAGGGTTTTCGACACTAGCTTTTCAGCTAGGTCGAATTCAGTCGTTGTCTGGAGGAGAATTCTAGCGGCCGGCTGCTCTGATCGGTAGTTTTCCGTGGTTTCTCCAATCAACACCAGGCGAATGCCGGAGCAGTACCCTACCAAACGGGCCACGGACCGCGCGCAATCTTTCCTTCCTCTTCCTTGTCCTATCCTCTCCCCTTACACACACACACACTTACACTAACCTGCATTACACTACCACATATTCTGGGAGACCGGTCGGAGCTTAGAGCTTGTCCCGGCTGGGGCAGTGCCCCACTGGTGGGAGAGTGCTGGTTAGGGGGAAACCCCGCTAGCCGACGGTAGGTCGGCGCCGGATCTCGCCATCCAGCGGGGGAGATCACTGCCATCTCCGGAGAAAAAACGTGCACTACACTAATGGGACTAATGACCAAATCAGTTGACGCGCCCGGAAAGACGAAAATATCAATCAATCAATCAATCCGCGGATACCGCTATTTACAGAATGCGGTTTACGGCTTGGGCCACTCGGAAGGAAAAGGTTCAGCGTCATCGTTGCCACTCCTTACGATAATTATCGTTTTAGACGATACTTTCGTTAGGTGTAGCATATATGATAGTGCTAATGGGATGCTCCTTTTGTATGATAATTTTGACTTCAAACAAATTTTTAGAGACTGAAGAGAGATGAGAATTTAGACTTCAAAATAATTTAAATTTATAGAGTTCTAATATAAATCTAAGAGAATGGAACGGTGTGTTGTAGAATCGCAGCCTGCAAAACGCGGCCTTAGCGCTGAAGAACATTCGACTAGAAAAGCTGCGTCTCACATGTTTTGTTTTTTTGATTAATTAATTTTATTTCTTAATAGATTCTTTACCTACTACACCCGAATTTGAAAGAGCCAGAGAACTGTCTATTTGAAGTTTCTTTGTTTTTAGAACTTGCATAGTAAAAATGTTTATCTTATGAAGATACATATAAAACAGCGTCGGCGACCCCATATTCAGCTAGTCATTCGTACTGTTAAATAGGAATATCAAGAGTAGCTGTATTCATTAGCTGTATTCATTACTCTTGTGTTATATGCATAGTTTCCTGTTTAATTCATTTCTTCAACAATCTGAACTTTTAAAATACATTCAGATGTAGTGTTGTAAAACATTCTGTTTTTTTTTTTTGGTTGATAATCGACTTCCAAATGACTTACTAATTATATAAAAATGGTTATTTTTATGAATAATAATTAACAGAGAGCAATAATTGAAACTGAGGTACACAAATGACTTACTGAGGAATTGAATATTTACACAATAGCTTTCAGAGTTTTCCATAAGGGTGATCAAGAAAAGAGTTTGATCGAATTCAGTGAGAAGTGGCAAGGAGTGTACAGTAGCTAAAAGCTTCCTTCATGCAACGCTCACAATGCACTCGCAGTACAATAAAAATGATTTTATACGTATTTTATAGGTTTATTTTATAGTACGTGGAAAAAATGTAGAAATAGAGATTAAAGTATGTTACAGGGGGAAAACGTTTTAAACGCAACTTTTTCGTATGATTTCCATATTATTTCCTCCAAATAAATTTTCATTACATGATTTATTACATTCTGACATTAAAGAGTATATTTTACATGCAACAATGGGATAAAATACATTGTCGAAAAAGGATCAATAAACTTTAAAAATCCATGATTATTCAACATTAACGATTACTTCATGCATGCGAAGCTTGTTTCAACTACAACAGCAGCAAACATTAAATTATACGCCATGCCATGCCTTCATAACATAATTCGCATGAGTTACCGAAATTCACATTTAAAGGTTTAGACTCTGAGCAAAATTTGCCCATTTCTTTCCAACTCCTAACATAGAAAGCATATTAAATATTTTTTGGAGACCCTTGTATTGCTGTAGTTTTCATGTACGGGCTTCCTGATAACAGTCATCACCATCATCATAAAAACATCGGCTTCAATAAATCGATATTGAGTACATTGATGGTTTTATACAAACATCAATGTTTTGAAATCATTAACATGGACCTGGCATCCCCAGATAGCAGCCTAGTCAGCCAATATTAACCAAGAAAAAGCATCGAGCTCAAAACATCGATCTCAAAACATCGAGCTCAAAACACGAGCTCAAAACATCGACTCAAAACATCGAACCAAAACATCGATGTTTAAAAAACATCGGCTTCATTAAATAAATGTTAAATACATCGATGTTTGACGATGTATCGAAAACATGTTGAACGATGTTCGTAAACCTTTGGCTGCTGTCGCCTGAGCGCGGTGGGCGCCCTGGTCGGCGCGCGCGAGCGGAGGCCGGGCGAGGCCGGCGAGGGCGGGGGCCGGGGGGCGCCCGTGTAACGTTCAACGTTGGCGGATTTGCCAAAATTACCATGAGTTGTAAACAAATATTGGAAACATTGTTAAAGGTTACATAGTAAAAGAAGTATTTATATGAAAAGGTTGAGAGATTGAAAGACGAAAACGATGTTGATAAAAGTTGAAATTAGGGAAATTTTAATTGTATGAACCTCTGAAAGGTGAAATAAATTGTTATTTTTAAAAGAAGAATCTATCTCATATGATATCTGAAAGTGAAGAACGTCAAAGAATATAATAAACAACAAGATAAAGATACAATAAAAAAAAGGATGTTGTATGGATATACAAAGTTGTAACGGCCAGTTAATAAGGCAAGGTAACGTGGACGTTACAAAATTGGTGGCAGCGGTGGTACGACGTGGAAATTGTTAGAAGAAGCGGTGGTACGACGTGGAAATTGTTAGAAGAAGCGGTGGTACGACGTAGAAATTGTTAGAAGAAATGGTTGCAACAACTTGGTGGAACAACGCGGTGTGCCTGGATTTGTAGTTCGCGGGAAAGAGTGTTCAAAGAATCAGTGTTGGTTGCTGTGGTTGGTAATCAAGACGTATTAATTGCAGTGGTGGTTCTGCGTGGAGTGAAACATTATACGAAGGAGAACTGTGGAATGTTTTAACCATATCTGAAGATTTTGAAGAAGCCTAGAAACTGTCAGATTGAAACGTGAGTGACAGCTGATGTGTGGAAACAGGTATTCAGATAGATTAATTTAAGTGTGTTTCCTTGTCGAACTGGTCAAACAAAGATAATGGCTTTTAAACAAATGTAAGAAAAGTCAATTAATCAATTTAGCTAGGAATTGAACTGCGAGGTTTCGAGAAAGAAACTGTTAAGAATATTAAAAAAAATTTTGGGAAACAGAGGATTATGATGAAACTATAGTAAAGAGATTTTAGAAACGGTAAGGTTGGGGGAAAGAGGATAGATTAAAAAGGGGAGGAACAGAAAGGGAGGATAGATTACAAAGGGAGAAACACGAAATTGAAAGGGAGGAACGAGAAAGGGAGGATAGATTACAAAGGGAACACGAAATTGAACTGGCAAAAATTGAGTTGGAAAAATGTAAGGTGATGTCGAGAAATACTTCTGAAACAAACAATATAAATAATGAAGGTCAATTAACTCAGGATTACAAGTAAAATTCATTGAAACTCACACAGTGCATGAAACATTTTCAATCAAATGAAAATGATATTTCTTTATACCTTCGACAATTTGAAAATTTTGCTTCTGCTGATGACATTTCTAAAGACCAATGGTTACCTGTTTTAATGACACGTTTGCCGGGACATGGTGCGGAATGTATAACGAGAGAAATGGTAGGAAGTAAAAGATTATGATGAAATAGTGAAAATATTATTGAGTAAGTACAAAGTAACCGCAGAAAAATTACGACAGAATTCCTTTCGATCAGAAAAACACCAGATAAAACTGGAAAGATATTGCTTATGAGCTAAAATAAGTCTTAATGGTTGGTTAGAAGGCGTAAATGTATACTCATTTGAGGAAATAAAGGAATTACTAATAACGGAACAAATAAAACGATGCGTTCCGTTTGTAGTTAAAGAGCATCTAGTTAGCAAATGGACTAAATATACAAAACCTCGTGACATAGTTGAAGAATTAGAAAATTATGACATCACTGAGAAAATTTTAAATTGAAAACTTGTGATCAATATTTACTAGAACAAAGAAATAAGATTTATAAATCAGCTGATACTACCAAATTCTATGAAATCCAAAATTAAAAAGGAAAGTAATAAAAGTTGATACAAAACAGGAAATTGAGGAAGGATTCGAAAAAGGAAAGAAGTACATTGTTATTTTTGTAACGGTATAGGACATATAAAACCATTTTGCCCAAAATATAAAAAATGGTTGAAAGAATATAGGATCTGAGCACGTTAATTGTTTAAAACTTCCAGTAAAGATTTATTAGCACCTTATATCGTTCTGAAGCTTATATAAATGGAAAAAATTGAAAATTTTGCGTGATTCTGGTGCTTCTATAGATTTATAGGAAGAAAAATGTTGACAAGAACATTATATTGGAGAAAGTGTCTGGGTATGTACTCCTTAACAGAAATCCATATGTTTGCCTGTAGCAGAAGTAGAAATCTGTGCCAATTTGGAAAGGTTTATGGAAAAGCGGTAGTAGTTTCAGATAAGTTAGACAGAGATGAGTATATATTAGAAATAAAACTGCAAAATTGATAAAAGAATTGGATAGAAATCTTAGAGATGAAATTAACATATTAAACGTTAATGAAGGAGAGAATGTCAAAATAATGATGAAATAGAAACGAACGAAGAGTCTGAAGAGAATGGAGAATCCATGAAACAGAAAATCAAAAGTATGATATAGATGACAAGAATAAACATTTCACCAAATTTCACGAAGATAGAGCTGTGAAAGAAAGGATTCTGAACCATCTGTTTGCAAGACTTCAATTGATTTGGAATGTTTATCTTTGAAGGATGAAGTCAAATCTGGAGAAGAACAGATTATTGAATTGAAGGAAAGAGTATTGGTTTTGGAGGAAGAAATAGAGAACAAGAAACATTACTTGTTGAGAAAGATAGTATGTTAGCTAAAGGAAATGATAATCGTGAGGATAATAAGAAATTCTTGAATTAAGGGACGAAATTGCTGTCAGAACCAGAATCTTGATGGAAAATAGGAGAAATCAACAAATTATCTGAAACAATCAATACGTTTCAAAAGATAACTTTGATAATGAATGCAAGATATTGTATTTGCAAAATGAATTGGAAAATCTTCAGAAATCAATTCAATTAGAACGTGAGTCTTTCAGGAAAGAAATTGAGGAGAAAGATGCAAACTTCTAGATACTGAGAGTAAAGTGACCTTTTTAAAAGAAGAAATAATTTTGAAAGATGAAGAACTTTCGTCAAAGTGGCAGTAGTTTCCGGGCTCACTGGTACTGTTCAAAGGATACGTGATGATAATTCTGAATTGCAGAAAAACATTAATTCCTTGCAGGAAATTAAATTCTGTCAATAAAGTTTATAATACTGAATTGGAATCTCTTCAGAAGCTAGTTGCAGATAAAGATAGTCTTCTGTGTCATAAATTGGAGAAAGAGTTAACTCTCAAATATATAAAAGAAAAACTAATGCAAATTGTAAAATTTTAAGATGGAGTTTGATATTTCAAGCATATAACGTTCAGATTCAGCATAGACATGGAAAGGCACATGGAAATGCCGATTGTTTAAGTAAAGGTTCCATAATTCATTTCGGACTAATCTAGTTGTCATAAAATAAAAGTTATTATTGTATATTAAATTTTAGACTTTGATTATAAGATTTATAAATTTTGGCCAAGGTGACCAAAATTCTTGAAAGAGGAGGTGTTTGTAAGTTTCAACTTCGTTGGCGGATTTCAAAGTTACCATGAGTTGTAAACAAATATTGGAAACATTGTTAAAGGTTACGATAGTAACAAAGTATTGATATGAAAGGTTGAGAGATTGAAAGACGAAAACGATGTTGATAAAAGTTGAAATTAGGAATTGTATGAATTGTATGTAACCTCTGAAAGGTGAAATAAATTGTTATTTTAAAAGAAGAATCTATCTCATATGATATCTGAAGTGAAGAACGTCAAAGAAAATAATAAACAACAAGATAAGATACAATAAAAAAAAAGGATGTTGTATGGATATACAAAGTTGTAACGGCCAGTTAATAAGGCAAGGTAACGTGGACGTTACACGGTCGCCCGTGCCCGCGCCGCGTCGCACCGCGCCGCGTGACCCTCGCCGCTCGGAGGCGCCTCCCGGACAAGCTAAATAAGTTGTAATGGGCGGGAGCAACTTGGAAATTGACTTAAGGTAATTAATATCGCTAGTGTCGCGCCGGAGGACACGTGTCGGAGCGGGTGATGGACACGTGTCAGCGGCCTGCTCGGAAGCGTCTTGGGCCGCGCCGGGCTGCAATATCCATTATCATCCCGTCAGCCACCGACCCGACCGGCGCGCCTCTTGCGGCGGAGGCGGCAACAGACTGGCCGGCGCCCTCTCTTCGCGGCCGGGGATGCGATGCCCATGTCGATTTATTGAGGTCCATGTTTTTTCTTTTCTTTTTTTGGACTCGGTGGTTTATTTTTCGGCTCGGTATATTTTTGGGTTCGGTGTTTTTGTTTTCGATGTTTTTATTTTTGAAATAAAATTTACCTTAAAAATAGACTAACATAATTTTCGTATGTCAGTTGATTTTACATTCTTTCGAAGTAACTAAAGGAAAAGGATCTAAAAAGGAGGCAGGAATTCTTTGATCTGAAACATCAGGGCGTTTGGAGTTGACTGAGTAACATAATACTATCTCTTACCTTTTCTTTGTGGTGTACTAAGGTTCGGGGAGACTAAGTCATTTTAGAAAGGATAGTATTGTTGAATTCCTCCGTCAGCACAAACAATTCCAATATAAAGAATAAAAATTCGCTGGTTAAAACAATTGATGTATTTTATGCAATGAGATAGTGGAATGGACGTACTAATATTGAACATTGATATTTTGAAACCTGGATGTTCTGTTGGCGACGTTGCAGCCCGCGGGACGCTTCGCACAGCCAATGACAGGAGATGGGAGAATGGGAGACCCTCGTAAGCAACTATGTGTAGCACCATATAAAATGAACACGAATAACATGTGAAGCCTAAAAAGAGTTGTTGCACAACGTTTTGTTCTAAATTGAAGCTATTCTGCGCTGAGGAGGCAGAATATGCACTAAATTCCTTTAATGCCACATCTTCTTGATTCGCTCTTATTCGATAGAGCATATCATAAACCACTGATCTTATTATATTATATTAAGACATTATTAAATAAATAAAAGTAATACCATGTATACAGATATTAACAAATACCGATTAATGCCATCAAAACGGTGACTCGGGATTACAGAGTTAACAGCACACACGCCTACCACAATTAGGAACAAATTCCAGTTAACATGACCGAGTGATTCATTAGCATTTGATATAAGTTGCACGCTAAATCCGACAGAATATCGGACTCCCCTATCAGTTCGAATTGAGCCATGCGCAAAGGCTCAAAAGAAGTGCATGCTAACGTGCTTCATACTTTGCAAAATCTGTAATATTTTGTCTATTAAGTTATATAGTTATATACTCAACCACTTTTAGTTGCACGATATACAATTTCTGCTTTTTAGTGATGTTTCTGCTTTTTAACATTTCTTCCATCTTTCTTTTCATGATCAGTTAAATTCCTTGGTTCACTTTCCGAAACGATCCCATGCCCTTTCCTCTGAGTGTAATGATTCAAGATTGTGAGAATTGATTCCACGAGGTTTTTCAGAGATCTTAACACAGAGGAAAATAATAAAATTATTTTTCAAAAAGTATGTACTAATTTCGATGTTTATACGATTATTTGTTTGTTTCTTTGTTTGTTTTTAAGTAAAAGAGAGTCCCTCTTCTTGTAGATTTGGAGAAATGCTTTACAATGTAAATTGAAAGATAAACGAAAGTGTGTGTCCTATCTTCATTATACGAAGAACAGTAATGTCAGTATATACTCAGAAACAAGACACATTGGAACTGTGATGTATTTTTACAGTCATCACTGTCTTCATAACTTTCCTTTATTCTTGTTATGTTTCAAGTGATAAGATTTAAAAATTCTAAGAAATGTATCCGCATCACATATTACCTTAACATTTATATCCTTTAAATCTTCCGGCTAGATAAAAAGCATCGTCGTGATGGTATGGTTCCCCGAAACAATACAGAGTGTTGCATACACAGTTGGTATTACTGTGATTATTGGCGTCAATGTCTCTGAGAACAAAGCGCCGCTGTAGAATGGGGAAGTCGAGTGGCAAGCCGCGTGAAGCCCGGGTTCATATAACATTAACACAGGCCGTCGAGATCTCGTATAAACGTCTAAGCTGAAGACAGAGAACGAGAAGTCATGAAACGTTCACACATGTGCAACGTACAGTTAGTTCCATGCTGGGGTGGCCGTATATCACGGTGCGCCTTTGCGGGGGCGCGCTACGCTCTCGATGCCTGTGCAACAAACCGCAGGGTGAGGAGGGTCGAGTCGCATTCCTTCGGTCGCGTCGGTCGGTCCGTCGGACCGCAGGGTGAGGAGAGCGTCGGGTCGCTTCTGTCGCTTTGGGTCGCTTCCGGGTCGCTTCCAGTCGCTTCGAGTCGCTTCGGGTCGCATCGAGTCGTTTCTCGGTCGCTTCGAGCCGCTTGGAGCCGCTTCGAGTCGCGTAGCGTCGCGTCGAGTCGCGTCGAGTCCGTCGAGTCGCGTCGAGTCGCGTCGAGTCGCGTCGAGTCGCGTCGAGTCGCGTCGAGTGCGTCGAGTCGCGTCGCGTCGCGTCGGTCGCGTCGAGTCGCTTCGAGTCGCGTCGAGTCGCGTCCGGTCGCGTCGAGTCGCGTCGAGTCGCGTCGTGTCGCGTCGAGTCGCGTCGAGTCGCGTCGAGTCGCGTCGAGTCGCGTCGAGTCGCGTCAAGTCGCGTCGAGTCGCTTCGAGTCGCGTCGAATCGCGTTGAGTCGCGTCGAGTCGCGTCGAGTCGCTTCGAGTCGCTTCGAGTCGCGTCGAGTCGCGTCGAGTCGCGTCGCGTCGAGTCGCGTTGGTCGCGTCGAGTCGTGTCGAGTCGCGTCGAGTCGCGTCGAGTGGCGTCGAGTCGCGTTGCGTCAAGTCGCAATGCGTGGAGTTGAGTCCCGCCGCGTCTCCCCGCGACCGCGCTAGAGGTTCAGCCTACGCGCGCCCCTGAAAGGCGCTTTTTTGATCTCTCCGGTAAAAACCCACACATCCGTTCGACTTGTCAGAAGTATAGTCGTTGGCCATGTACCGGCGGTGTTGTAATAAAGGGAGGTTTACTGTCCTCCATATTTTTTTTGATCTTATACATGAATCATGCTTTTCCGACATTTGTGTACTCGAACGCTTTTTATTGTACTTTGTCGCCCCAATTACGGGTAACAAATCGAAGTCTCAGGAAACTCCAAATCCAGATTCCCCAAAGACCTCTTTCGTTCTCCCTAATGTACAAAAATCATTCGCCACAATTTCCCACAAAACACAACCCTCCACTTCTAAACACTAAATGCAAACTTTCCTAAGTCAAGTTATACAATAAATGAAATTTTAAAAATAGTGAAGGGTTATACCGAGACTCGCATTTTCCTGGGGATGGCCAAATAAATTCATTGTATGTAACATTCTACCCGTCAAAATTCCCGAAAGACGAAAGTCGAACGGGAAGAAAAAAAACAAAAAAGGAAACTTGATAGAATCTACAATCTACAATTCTCTTTTTTAGTGAGCGATTGCGAATTTAAATTATGTTACTAAGCTCGAGACAAATACCAGTGAATTCATTTACATGTTATATTTCGCGATATTTTTGATTTCTCCACCTCCTACGAATTCGTGGGTTTGACAGAGATAAGGGCGTCATTAATGTTTGTAACTATATAAGCCGGTAAAAACTGTATTACTTTATTTTCAAAAACGCGTCAAAGGGTGGTGATAACCAAGTCATAAAAAAGTAAACACCAGGCACTCTCTTAAAAGCGCAGCCACGCCTCCCCGATCCATCTCCGATGCGGTTATCGGCGCGCGAGTGTCGATCGGGACAAACGAGCCCGAGTCCATCACCGGGCGCGCCGTATGAGTTCGGGGCCACCCCCTCCACCCCCTCCGCCCCCGCCGCCCCCGTCACCCGACGTGCTACATATGCCGCGCTAATGTTGGGCGCGTGTACACTGATCAATTGATCGTAGATACAAAATGTGTCCTATTAACGCATGTTTGCAAACTTTTATACGCGCTACACTCGCATTACACATTATGTGTAAACACGGGCCGCACTAACACAACTTTTGGCGTGCCGCAAGAGATAATGCTTGATTTATGGTGCGTCAGCAGGGCCGCGGAAACTAATTCAGGTTGGAAGCCGTCGCCTCTCCGGGGCCAGCCGCCTCCCCCGCGGCCGACCCGCGACCGAATCGTCCCGCGGTTTAAGTCAGGTTTAGAGTGTCCAATAACAATATATATTGCTTTTAAATCATCGCGCTATCAAAACACTTTCAGGATATTAGCGCCGGATCCAAGACTGGGCGCAAATCGGATTTGAGCGGGCCGCTCATTACGCTATCGCTGCCAGCTGCCAATTGGGCGTCGGGGTGGGCTTAGTGGGAGCCCTGTGTCCACACCGCGACGGTGGCGGCGCCTGTGGCCGGGCGCGGCACCGCGACGCGACGCGACGCGGCGCTTTGCCGGTTATGAGAATTGAAAGCGGGACGAAAAGCGACACCTCGGCTTTGACACTCCACACATCGCTTCCACCCGCGCTGGACAGTGCTCAATCCTCATGTACGGCTTCAGTGAGCTTAGTGGACAGCTCGGCCCTTTGTCCTTGACCTGCACGAGGGAAATGTGTTTGCCTGAATTATATTTGCTTGATTCGAACGTTTGAGATCAGTGTATGTAACGATATTATTAATTTTAAAGTTGATGATGTTGTAGGCGGCATATACGAATGCAACATTAGTTATGAGTGTACATCAAAACGATGAACGACATGGCATTCTCATTGGAATAATTTACTAGAATAATTAAAATAAATATTTTCTAATACGCGCCTACTCAAAATACTCTATAATTCTAAATAGGATAATTTAAAACCTTTTGGGAATTTGATGTCGTTTGCTCCTACAATAGTGTAAAAAAAGTCAACCCAATCCACTTAATGAAAACTATGGGGTCATTTGCATCAAAGAAAACCAAAACCCGAGAAATTATCCTAAAAATATTAAATTTTCTTATATGAATTTTAATAATTTAGATAATTTTTTAAAATTTAGAGCATTTTTGTAATATAAATGCTGGAAGGGTTTTTATCTTTGCAACTCCAAACTTAAAGAAAAGGAAGTAGAAACTTAAGAACAAAATTGATCACCTGTGTTCCCTGGAAATGAAAAGCTATTAGTAAATTCCTTGTTTGTCTGCCATCTTCAATGAGATTTAATATAAATCATGCGAAGCAAACACAACCTATGTGCTGTATTGAAATAAAGAATAATGTAAGAAGTTTACGTCTCTGCCTCATCACACAAATATAAGATAATTATATTAACATATTCCCGTATCGAACTACATTTCAGGCGAGTTGTGTGGTGCATGTGTAACAATTGACGCTGAACTACAGACATTTCTTCTTGCCATTGTGACGGGGGATGTGGGACCCAAACCTTAATCTTATTTGCCAGAATGAATTCGATATGGCGTAGGAGTGTTTAGATCCAAGCCCTTCATTTTATTGAGAATTGAAACTTCCCAATAATCTCTGACATCTTTCTCATCCCCGTCAGATTCAATTTGTAATCGCAAGTGTGAATTATTAGGCGTAAAATACAAACTCATCGGAAAGTACTTCAGGTCCCAATGCGGACGAGGGAAATACCATTGAATGTAGGAAAGAGGAGTTTGTTGAACTTTCTATTTCAATATACGTACGTTGCATTTACATCGCAGATTTTACATTAAAGCTCATTGTGAAAGGCAGTCAAACAAACAATTTAATGATAATAAATTTCCATAGAACGCAAATAAACAGAACTTTTCTTAAAGAAGAAGAGGAGGAAAAATACTGCCAGTTTCTGATGACATTTTGGCGTGCTTTTCTTTAAATTTGGAGTCCTAAGGAAAAAAATATTACAGAAATTTGTATTATTTCAAACGTATGTTAGAAATTTTTACATTTTTAGGACAGTTCCTACAAGCGGCGCGTAGCTCTACTCGTGTCACCGGGAGCGGTGGCTCAGTGCATCAACTGATGTCACTGCAGTGCTAAACGGGTGGTCCTAGGTTCTAGTCCCGACGGCGCGCCATCGGGATTTTCCTGACGGCGCGTCGTCAGGAGTTTTGACACTAGCTTTCCAGCTTGATCGAATTCAGTCGCTATCTGGAGGAGAATTCTAGCGACCTGCTGCTCTGATAGGTAGTTTCCCGTGGTTTCTCCGATTAACACCCAGTGAATGCCGGAGCAGTTCCCTGACAAACAGGCCACGGACCGCGCACGATCTTTTTTTTCCTCTTCCTTGTCCTAGCCCCACCCCTTACACACACACACACACACACACACACACACACACACACACACACACACACTTACACTGCCATGCACTACACTACGACACATGCCGGGAGGCCGGTCGGGGACTTAGAAGTTGTCCCGGATGGGGCGGTGCCCCGCTGGTGGGAGATACCTGGTTAGGGAAAACCCCGCTCATCGACGGTAGGTCGGCGCCGGATCTCGCCATCCAGTGAGGGAAGATCACCGCCACCTCCCGATGAAAAACACATGGACTACACTCACGAGACTAATGACATCAATAGTTGACGCCCCCGGAATCACTAACAATCAATCAATCCATCTGCCCGTGTCAGCGCGGCATCGAATGCAAGTGAGCAATGCGGATTCGTATAACGGTCAGCGTACCGGACTGTTGTACCAGAGTTTGCGGGTTCAAAGCCGATCGAAGCCGTGGATTTTTATTGGCGAAAAAATCCCTCGTACGCCTTCCTTCGGAGGGGAAGTAAAGCCGGCTGTCCCATGTAGTAGATTTACTGCATGTAAAAGATTCTCAAGCCTAAATGAAGCCTTTGAGCAAAATTGAGTTCCGCCTGTATCGTCGCCCAAGATAATCTCCGCTAGGTGGCGAAAGGAGCGTATCGAAATTTGCGTGACTAGACGGAAGAGCGGGCCTGATGGCCCGAGTTTCGCCACGTAAAATAAGGCATTAACTAAACTAAACTAAGTGAGCGCCGCCCTGGTGCGGGCGCCCCGACGCTCCGCGGCGCGGCGCCGGTCGCTCTCGCGCTCTGCCGGCGCCCGCCGCCACGACGCGACGCCGCCGTCGCGCGCCCGCCAGCCAGGAGGCGCCCATCGGCCGCCCATCGGCAAGGCGGCGGACGCAGTCGAGCCGACTTTGGCCGACATGTCGGTTGCACGATGTCAGGCGGACAAAATTCAAACGAAACAGTTCATATGAATCAAGCGAAACATCGTGCGACAGACGATGTTTTCGGACCCCGTCGGAATAAGACATTCGGGTTCGCTATGACCATTTCCGTTTACCAGCATTTGTTGCAACGAATGCGGGACTTCAGATGACAATATCTGACGTCAACCGAGCAAAATTGTGTCCAAAATCGTTTCCACTTTGACCCCCGCCTAAGAAGTGGTGGTGATCCCATTATTTACGAATTCTCTGTTGCTTTTTTCGAAAATTACAAAACATTGACATTGCAAAAGTACAGTATTGAAGATAAAGATTTTTGTCTGGGGTTCTTAAAAATAAGATTTTAGAAATAGATCATGTACAATTTTTTTTAAAGTAATTTTCGCGGAATTTCTGCTTGAATTTATTGCAAAAAAATATCAAAAACTGCTTCAATTTTTTTCTTTAAGTTTTTTCACGAATATAGCAACGGACGTTCAAAAATGTCGCAGGCCTAATTTTCGTTGAACTCTCTGAATTGTGAAAACTGCGTGAGTGAGAATTAATGGGAAAGACCACTACGATTTTTAAGCGTCGGCAAAAGTGAGAGCGACCGAGCGTCTGCGTGGTGAAGCGGTTAAGTGTATCACGACTTATCTTCAGGTACATGAGTTCGAATCTCTTGGCGTGGAAAAAATGTATACTGATAAAAAAAACTTTGCATTTTCGCGTTCGCGTTACATACAACGTGAGGAAGTATGTTGTACTGAAGAACCACTAGTTGTAAGGAAAATAGCGAATCAAAGCGCCTTGCAAGTTCAGCACCTGGAGCGAGGGGCGTTGCATAAAACGGGATGCAGTCAGGCTTTTTATCTGGTGTTTCACGAGGAGTAAAAATTTTAAAGTTTGCATTCATAAGTATTCTCGCGCCAAACATAGGTGAATGTGGCAGAATCTGAACATGGTTAATTCAGTATGCAAAGAGCTATGTACGTGATACCTATTTTGAAATTTCGTTGTAGTGTATATGGAATATGAAGTGTGTTATAGCAATAAACGTACCTGTAAAGCATTATTTGTAGAATGAAATTAAAGTTGCTATCGACCAAGTCGTCGAAGCGACTGTAAATAATTTTTCTTAAATTAAATTTGAAACATTCTTGACGATTTCTATTGAACCCAGTCATTCCATTCGACATTACTTCAATTAACTATATCACTATTATGTAACAGTTCTCAAATATGAGAAAAAAACTGAAATACGTTTAGAAATTAGCCGTGGGAAATTGGTCCTTCTTGTCTTCAGTTGTAATAAAAAATCTATTCAATAGTAATTTCATTTTGAAGTGAATAATAAAGTAATGTATTGATGAATAATTGCATGATATTGAAACTAATATAAATTGAGGCATTGCAAAGCCAAGGATGCTAAGTGTCAATTTTTTTTTTCGGGAAATAAAGAAAAACTGTATGAATTCGTATTCTTGACATACAAGCAGAGCCGTCACTAGAAAGATTTTTCAACTACTCGAAAGGTGTGGGAACATCGCTCTTCTAACAGTGTATTTTAGCCCCGATTTATAAAATATTTAGATGTCAAAACCTTCATTTCGAAAATTTTGGTACTTAATACTTAGTACTTTGGCTTTCCAAGGCCTCAATTATTGTAAGAACTGTACACATATAGTAAATGACACGTATTATAATGAGTATGACAACAGAAAATAAATTGATATATCACAGATGGGAAAGGGAAAAAAATTACATATTTCACTCAATAAAAGTGGTTATCACTTTAGCACATGCAGTATGACAATAAAAATGTATTCATTACGAATTGAAGTATTCCCAAAAAACATCTATTTGACAATTAATCAAAATGACAATATGACAAATAATGATGACAGGTGAAGCTGAGGCTATGAATTACATTGAGTTCAAAAACATAAATCATTGTAAATCATATAACATTTATGGGTAACTGATCTCACGAGTTCCAAAAAATCAACATCCTTTTACATCAAGTTGTCACATTTTCGAGCTACATTGACATAAAGAATTGATCTTTATTTAAAAAGGCAACTTGGGGCTTAACTCATGGTTCTTACAATACTGAAAATGAATATTGAACATGGTATTATAAAAGGAAACGTATAATTATGAAAATTAAGATAAAAGCAATTTTCTTGAAAGAGAAAATACTATTTTAAAAGTTAAGTTAGTAGTTCATTAAGTGAGAGAATATTCTCATTGAATCAATGTATACTTTTTGAAGTGATGAAAATAGGGCACAAAAATGTAGATTTTTTCTCAGCGAAACTGAAGAGACACACACAGCTAAAAGTAATGAAAATGTTATTTTAAAACATGTCGAATATGTAAGAAAAGTCCGGTGTATTTCTAGATTTGTTCTATGATTGAACAGCTTGTGAAACGTTCTGTGAAACTTCTTCGAATAAGAGGAGGATGAGTTTTTTTATAAGATGGTCTCTTCTTCAATTTGTTAGTAATGAGTTGACTTGGTAGTGTTGTGCATTAAGCGCAAGTGTGTGTACGTAAGAGGCGATGATATGAGAAGGTAGGGGAAGGAAAGAGCACACACGGTTCTTGGTTTGTTTCTTACGGTACTCCTCGGGCATTCGCCTGGTATTTATCGAAGAAACCACCGAAACTTACCCAACAAAACAACCGCTAGTATTCCCCTCCAGAGAGAGTTCGAATTGGATCGAGCTACGTAAGTAGTTGTCGAACATCCGCCACGATCGGAACTCGAACCCTGCGGCCCTCACACGAGCGTTGCGTTGACGCGCGATAAGTAACGCAATTCGTAGCTTAACACTGCATCTTGTGCGAAACGTTCAAAACACTCGTGTGCCGTTACTTAACGCGCGTCAATGCAATATTCGTAAACACAGACCTCCCGGTCAGTGAGGCTGCATCGTCAATGAGTGTTCTCACTGAGCGTCTGAGCCGGAGCTGCTTGTCCCGTGGAGCCAGGGGCGGATCTAGCCGGTCATTTGGGAAGGCATCATACATTTTTGTTAAATAACAAACATATGTTATTGTATTTTATTTTTGTAGTGTATATACTATGGTAATGTGCCCTCACGGATAGCTCATTGGTCAACGTGTTTGCTTTCCATGACGCGCCCTCGGGTTCGATTCCCGGGCGGGGAAGATTATAGTGTGCATCTTCCTCACAATGTCCCTGTATGTGTTGCTGTGTGACGTTGAGAAAATCAGGACACGACATAGGGATGCCTACGTGCTAACCACACGTACTGCGTAATCCATGACGCACGGCCAGGACGCCGCTGGTAGGCCCAGGCTTTGTCACAGGCCAAAGTACATTACATACATACGATATTATGTTTTAAACAATTATATAATTCTAACATAAATATTTAAATTTTGCCAAATAAAGGAAGGTAACAAACGAAAACTCTAATTGGCCTTTCGGAGGGGGGAGGGACCCCCTCCTGGATCCGCCGCTGCGCGAGGCGGCGCGGCGCGGCGCGGCGCGACACGCCGGCGTGCGTGGGCGCGATGCCCTGGCCCGGAGCAGGCAGGCAGGCGGCGCGGCGCCCCGGCGCGACACGCCGGCGTGCGTGGGCGCGATGCCCTGGCCCGGAGCAGGCAGGCAGGCCGCGCGCCGCACCGCCTACGACACGCCCGGCCACCGCCGCCGCCGCCGCCCGCCGCCGCCGCCGCCGCCGCCGCCGCCGCCTGCCGCCGCCCCGCCCCGCCGCCGCCCCGCCGCCGCCGCCGCCGCGCCGCCGCCCGCCGCCGCCGCCGCCGCCGCCGCCGCCGCCGCCGCCGCCGCCGCCGCCGCCGCCGCCGCCGCCGCCGCCGCCGCCGCCGCCGCCGCCGCCGCCGCCGCCGCCGCCGCCGCCGCCGCCGCCGCCGCCGCCGCCGCCGCCGCCGCCGCCGCCGCCGCCGCCGCGCCGCCGCCGCCGCCGCCGCCGCCGCCGCCGCCCGCCGCCGCCGCCGCCGCCGCCGCCGCCGCTTCCGCCGCCGCCGCCGCCGCCGCCGCCGCCGCCGCCGCCGCCGCGATCGCCGCCGCCGCCTGCGCCTCCGCCGCCGCCGCCGCCCGCCGCCGCCGCCGCCGCCGCCGCCGCCCGCCGCCGCCGCCGCCGCCGCCGCCGCCGCCGCCGCCGCCGCCGCCGCCGCCGCCGCCGCCGCCGCCGCCGCCGCCGCCGCCGCGCCGCCGCCGCCGCCGCCGCCGCCGCCGCCGCCGCCGCCGCCGCCGCCGCCGCCGCCGCCGCCGCCGCGCCGCCGCCGCCGCCGCCGCCGCCGCCGCCGCCGCCGCCGCCGCCGCCGCCGCCGCCGCCGCCGCCGCCGCCGCCGCCGCCGCCGCCGCCGCCGCCGCCGCCGCCGCCGCCGCCGCCGCCGCCGCCGCCGCCGCCGCCACGGCCGCCGCCGCCGCCGCCGCCGCCGCCGCCGCCGCCGTCACGCCGCCGCCGTTCCGCCGCCGCCGCCGCCGCCGCCGCCGCCGCCGCCGCCGCCTGCTGCCGCCCCGCCGCCGCCGCCGCCGCCGCCGCCGCCGCCGCCGCCGCGCCGCCGCCGCCGCCTGCGCGCCGCGCCGCCGCCGCCGCCGCCGCCGCCGCCGCCGCCGCCGCCGCCGCCGCCGCCGCCGCCGCCGCCGCCGCCGCCGCCGCCGCCGCCGCCGCCGCCGCCGCCGCCGCCGCCGCCGCCGCCGCCGCCGCCGCCGCCGCGCGCCGCCGCCGCCGCCGCCGCCGCCGCCGCCGCCGCCGCCGCCGCCGCCGCCGCCGCCGCTGCCGCCGCCGCCGCCGCCGCCGCCGGCCGCCGCCGCCGCCGCCGCCGCCGCCGCCGCCGCCGCCGCCGCCGCCGCCGCCGCCGCCGCCGCCGCCCGCCGCCGCCGCCGCCGCCGCCGCCGCCGCCGCCGCCGCCGCCGCCGCCGCCGCCGCCGCCGCCGCCGCCGCCGCCGCCGCCCCGCCGCCGCCGCCGCCGCCGCCGCCGCCGCCGCCGCCGCCGCCGCCGCCGCCGCCGCCGCCGCCGCCGCCGCCGCCGCCGCCGCCGCCGCCGCCGCCGCCGCCGCCGCCGCCGCCGCCGCCGCCGCCGCCGCCGCCGCCGCCGCCGCCGCCGCCCGCCGCCGAGCGTCGCCGCCGTCTATTCGCGCGCCCGCCGCCGTTGCCGCGCCGCGCAAGCCGACCTTTGATCCCGATTCTTATCTCCGCCCGCCCTCAATACACTCGCCGGAGGAAGTCGCTCCCGTATTCAACGCGCCCCCCCTCCGCTCTGCTTCCGGTCGGCGCTCGCGATACCCACCGTCGGTGCTGGGCGGTTGCTCGTTGAGACTTTATCGACTGTCTGTGATGTATGACACCTTAAATGCGGTGGTCTTTACATAACTGTGTTCTAAGATATTTTTTTATTTAAATCTGTAAATTTACAATCTGTTCAAGACATGAACAATAAGTAAATATGCTGTTAGAGATTACAAACTTGCATGGAAAGGTCACCCACTGGTGATCTTCCTTTATCATATTACATCAACAAGCACATGCTGACAAAACAATTGGTGTTGATTTTATTACAGTATTATCACTATTGTCATTTTAAAATCTATTTGGCAAATCCAATGGTTTGAACTTTTTTAGTCTTTTGACTTCTAAACTATTGTCCAGTAAGTTTATGGCTAGTACATTATTATGGCTTTCTAGTTTGCTGACATATTTATGGCTAAAATTTTTAATTTCTTGTTGTACTGTTGGCATGTTCAAATCATTATGTAGCACATCGTTTCGGACGTACCAGGGAGCACTAGCAATGTTCTAAGATTTAACACCATTTTTTCGTGTTCTTGTAAAATGGTAAAGGTTCTTCGAGGCTGGCGAAGGGAAATTCTGCTGCTTAGTGGACGCCCGTTTGTTTCTTAAGTGAATTTCAGATCTCATATAACTTGTTTTGAATGAAATTGTTGCTGAGACCTGAAATTTATGCATATGATTTTTTTCATTTAAGCAAAATAATTCACAAGTCATGTCTTACTTGTCATTACGTTTTTATACATTTTATTTTGTAATATTAGGTAAATACGTATAAGAGGTGTAGGAATTCGAAATCAGGCAACTTACTGCTCTTCGAGTAGTAAAGGATAAACGATATATTGAATCCTTATGTTTGAAGGGTTAAGATGTGCAAAATTATAATGAAGCATTTCATTTTCTTGTTTCTAAGACTGAAAATAAAATGATATCAGTGTCAACCAATGATATCCATTATCAACCTTTAAGTCCCAACAGAAAATCGTAACTGGATGGTACTCAAATCTGTGCGCCAAGAAACACACGTGTGACCGTCCTTCTGTCAGTCACGAATATACGTCATATACTTACTCACGAATATAGCTTATATACGTCATTCGAGAATTTTTCAAAATGAGCATTCTACCATCTGTTTTGCTTAACTTAGTTTCCTAAGGATTTGATTGGATTTTTTTCCTGGGGTAATTTCCATGAAGCTTGCAGTTTACGCATACAGGTTAAAATCATTCAGATAATTTCCGAGAATCTCTTCCTCAAATTGGAGGCACAGGCTGGTACTTTTCTTGGATGGAATGGAACACGTAATGTACACAGTTTTTATTGCAATTATAATTATGAGATACATGAACGATATAGTTCTCCTGCGATAAGTAGAAAATTACCAGACGCCCACCCCCACAACAATGGAGACGCAATAGTTAATGCAACTGCAAATCATGTATTACACAGGCATCTCAGAGAGCATTGTGAGATGCTCAACCAGGAGAATGCAAATGCGTGTCTACGATCTTCCATTTGATATCTTAAATTGCAATTGTGAAAGGTGGTCTGTCATCACAATGCTAATTGACCGTGAAATATTTTATTACCTGGGAAAGAAAATCACTCATCAAAAATGTAAAATGAGAAATAATGTTCATTGTGATAATGTATAAAATGTTATAAAGCTGTTCTGCAAGGTTCTGCAAGAATTGTTGATACTATGCTCTGTCTATATATTTTAAACATTGCATCAATACCATTCCATATCGCTGTTATCGATACTTAACTTCGATATTATCCAGGAACCATACTTTGAATTTTTGGTATTGTTACGAACTGTCTTGTTAAATATAGTAACACAATATCCCTATCTTTGAAATATCCTTCTCATTAATTATTTAGTGAACCCTTATTTACATGACCGACGCCTAAGTATGAATTGCGACTTTCTCTAAACATGTTAACTGGTGAACATTCTGATTTAAAATTTAGAAATGTATACATTACAATATACATACATATAAAATATACTGAGTTTACAGGACCATAAGCAAAGAAAAATATCACAGAGTTGTAAAATCAAACTACATTGTATACGCTAATGAAAATAACAAAATATATTTTCATACCTTATTGGTCTGAAATTATTGAATTTTTGGCGGTCCTCTTCTCTCATAAAGGCTATTTTAAAACAAATAACCTTGTATCATTTCTAGCAGAGTAAATCTTTTATTGAATCGTCTTCTGAAGTTTAATTTTGTCTTTGAAAGATCGTAATTTATTGGCAATAATTAATTGCCATTTATCTGATGCAGTTAGTCTTTTGGAAAGTAAATTGTGCAGTGCTCCATCTTAGGTGAATAGTTAGAAGAGATGGTTGAAATATTAATTTCTTAAGAATATGATTTAAAATATTTTTGATGGTTTAATATTAATTTATTTGTGATAGTTGAAATACTAAAACTATTATAATTGACCAAAATTGTCACACATGCTACGCGAAAGTGTGTGCAGTACAGCACGAGCGGTATATTCAAGTGGCCCAGTCTATATGGAGTATTTCACTGCAACTTTTATTGTTTAGAAAGAATCACCTCCGAGAAAAACTCCTCGCCTGAAAACCGCAACTCTGTTGGAAGCGATGAAGTAAGAAGCGGCCATCCCGCGGCGGGCGTTGGCGGGCGGCCGGGCGCACGGGCCGTGGTTCGAGGCCCGCGCGGAGCGTGTTCCGCCGCCTGAAACAAGGCCGAGCCGGGCATTGTGTGGACACAATGCAGACACCGGAGACCACCCGCGCGGGACACACATTCTCGTGTCGGCGGCGCAAACGAAGGCAAGCGAGTAAATCTCCCTCTCTTTTTCTGCGAATTGAAATTGAAAATCTGGAATACTCGCTCTCTGTGGAGTCCCACCGCTCATTCAAGGGCAGCTCTCGACCGTAGGTGGCGTCTTAAAACCGCTCTGAAATAAAGATGAAGCCTCCGTGAATAAATGACTGCTCTGCATGTGTTTTAGAGGATTTACGACTGTCACCGCGAAGATGCCACGCAATCCCATAAAAATATCTGCCTCTTCCTAACATATATTACGTCATCTACGACTTTTGTCTGCTTCTTTCTTCCTGAAGATAAAAGACAATTATTAAGGAGGAAAAAAGATCTCTTGGCGTCCCACTTGTTTATGCATCGCGATTGTCTCCTGCAGAAGACATTCATACTATGTAGACTTTCGGAAGATGAAAGAAATGCAAAATAGAATCTGCATTGCATGAATAAATGAAAACGACATTATTTATCTCGGAACACAATGGTTTTGAAGTCAAATTTCCCTCAATTCATTTCGAGACATTATCTTACGCCAGGGAGATCCATACGCAGCGAAAAGATGAAGTAAAATAATACCTAATATAAACCCTCGGACGAGGGGCTCGGGATTAACCAGAATTGACGTCTTTCTATTTCGTGGAAACGAATATACTACAATTTCGTGGGACTCGGACGTTTTAACTTTTCCTAGAAGTAATAGATATTAGTCTGAGCAGCCTCTGCCGGCGAGACGCAGATAGATGACGCAATTTTCTCGCTGGCTGAAATCCAAATATTTGTAAACCTAGACGCTGGGTCTTAATACTCGCCGCCGCCGCCGCCTCCGGGTGACAGCTCGGGCGTCGCGGCGCCAGGTGCGAGGTGGTGGCTGCGTCTGTCGCGAGCGGCGCCAGGAAAGAGATGTTTGGGATGCCTTCTCCGAGGGGCGCGGAATATGCATATAAATAATTTGAGGATGCGAGAATCCAGCTTGCTCTCCTGCCGGCTCTGACTCCACGGATTTTCTCACGCTGTGTTTTTGTATTGTGCTGCTCCCTGCTGGTTGCACACAAGGGTCCGTGAATATGGTGCGCAGTCGGACGATATTGAATTCGGGATTTCTGTTGTAAAGATCTGAAAAAAATGAAGTAAACAGAGTTGTTTGGGCGGGCGGTTAACAGAAACGTGCGTAAAAGGCTTGTTAATCATTCACGGGTGTTATTTGTCATTGATCAAAATCATTGATGATCGCCTTAAATATCAACTTTCGCCATTCAACAAAGGAACGAAGTGACATATAACTAATATATTCTTATTCTCATAAAACCTATCAGTTATGAAAAGAATATTAAGAGATTACCTCAGAGTCAAAATCGCTCACGTTTTCTTTCTTTTTTCAGCATTCAAAATATGCCAATTTATGTGATATTAAATTTAATCTATGTACTCATATCTTAGCGGTATGGGAATCTTTGTGCAATACGTTACTGCAACTCGGATATATCTGACCCAAATAATTTGAAAACTTTTGTTTAAGGTCCCGGTGCATTGTCACACTAATCCATTTCTTACGAAGAAACCAAACAACGCACAAATCAGAAACACATTAATTCGGAACCTAAAACACCTAATTCTAATCCTAGTCGGCATCTAATTCTAAGATGAAAACATTATAAAATCATTAATTTTACTGATGTTTAAAAATGTGCTCGTAATTTCGATTTCCCACGTTCCTAATTAAGATTTGACGAGTTGAAAAGTGAAAATCTATCTAAAAGATATGTCAGGTGATATTTTATTAACAAAATCAAACATATATCTGAAAGAAATAATTGAAATAAAAATGTTCATTTCATTCCTTTGGGTCGCTAAATTAAACTTAAGTTATCATATGATTTGAATCACGTGTATACCACAAATCAACAAAGATCACACAATCACGATTTTGACTTATTTGTCTATTCTCAGATGTCACAGAACATTTATTTTCTGGCTTTTAAGATCTACTTTGATTTACAAGGTACATCTTACCCTTTCTACTCTGTGTGTGTGTTTGCGTGCGCGTGCGTATAAGTGCGTCCGTGCGTGCGTGCGCGCACGTGTGCGTATGCGTGCGTGTTAGTGCGTGGGTGTACGTGCTTGTGTTTGTGCGTGCGTGAGCATGTGTGCTTGGAAACCGACAACTGTCAAATAAAGCAGTCCGTACCTGTGGAATTCAACCTCACAGTTTGTCTTCTAGCACTGCTCGAAAGCGTGATAACGACGGCAGCTGGGGCGAAAAAACCGGTTTATTGAAAGATGTCAAAATATACTGTTCATCAATAAGTACACGTTCAAGTTGTCAAAGTTCAAGTCGCATTCAGAAATAATTATTTTTTATCAGAATACATAGCGTTCCTAATTCCATCCCGGAAATGTAATTAGGCCTTATCAGAAAGGCGAAATAAGAGCTAAAATACCCTTTGCGACTAAAAATTCGAGAAAAAAAACAACAACTTAACGTCTTCAACGGCACCATTTTCAAGTACTCGTACACAAAAGTTACCAACGTCTAGACTCTTAATTCGGAGAAAATTACTGTATCATTCATGTTGTCATGACAGTTTGGGGGGAAATTCGAAAAATGAATCCATATTCAATCAAATCACAGAAACCCTTCTTACGTCCTTCTGATGCTAAGACCACACCTTTCAGTAGTTAAACCACTGCTTTCAGTAGTCAACTGAGTGTAAACAATAGGTTCACATGGTCGCTGCCAAGTAAGGGTATTTGAAAACTCGGGTGGAACATAGAATTACGAGCTGAGATGACCAATGGGTACTTAATCAGAGAGAAACTTCGTTTCGATGAATACCTTTGTTCTTATTTTTGTTGAATTTTTAATTATATTTTTGAAGATTATCTGCAAACAAGAATTAGTGTGCAACAGTGCTAAGTACTGCTGGGGAAAATATTTAAGCCTAAATATTTATTCCTACAATATTTGGAATAAGTGGAAAATGACCTATTCTAAGATAAGCAGAATTATTTAATCAAATATGTAATTAAAATGCCATAGAGCAGTACAGTACAATCCTCACAAGACGTAGGTTTCATGTATTGAATTGGCTTGCGTTCTTTTTGAAGAAGGAATTTGACGAAGAATTGCGTTTGTCTTTTACCTTTTATTAGTTACTCGAGACCGAAGAACAATAACTGAGTGCTAGTATAATATTGCGTGATACCAGTCGTTGTATTTAAAAATACAACGAATATCAAGTAATTGCAACTGTCTGAACTTCCACAAGGTTCATCTAAAAGACTTTGTGACTAACTTTAACAGGAAAGGTACATTGAAATTTTATGAATCTGTGTGCGTAAACAAAAGATGCATGCAAAATCCATCCGTGTTATTTTATATTTTAGAAATATGTAACTGGATAAACCAAACAGAAACATCGTAAATTAAAATTTCATAATCCTCCGCTCATCATCATAATAATCTCGGATTAACATCAGAAGTGGTTACTCGGAAACCATCCCTGACTTTCTGGAGACCATTGACCGAATGGGATTGTACAAACGTAATAATAATAATAATAATAATAATAATAATAATAATAATAATAATAATCCACCGATGTCTAATATTCTGTCCGCCGCTTGTGCCCATCGGGCGTCCTATTTTGGACGGCGTCGCAAGAGCGCGCGGGTCCACGTGCGACGCGACGGGACGGGACGGTCGCTAACGAAGCCCATCCTTTACCTCGCGTCCGCGCGCCGACGACGCGATGCGGCGGCGGCGTCTCGCGTGTCGCGCGATCCGGCACCCGCCCCTCGCCCCGCCCCTCCCGCCCTCGCCCCGCCCTCGCACCCCGCCCCTCGCACCCGCCCCTCGCCCCGCCCCTCGCCCACGCCCCTCGCCCACGCCCCTCGCCCCGCCCTCGCCCACGCCCTCGCCCAGCCCCTCGCCCACGCCCTCGCCCACGCCCCTCGCCCACGCCCCTCGCCCACGCCCCTCGCCCACGCCCCTCGCCCGCCCTCGTCCCCGCCTCGCCCACGCCCTCGCCCACGCCCCTTCGCCCCACTCGCACCTCGTCCCTCGCCCCTTGCCCCGCCCCAGTCCACGCCCTCGCCCCACCCTCCCACTCCCGCCCCCGCCAGCGACGGAAGGGCGAGCGCGCGCCGCCCGTATTTCTGGCCCCCGTAACTAATGCGCCGCCCTCGAAGGCGGGCGGCGCTGAGCCTCCGACGCGACGGGACGCGACGTCGCCGTCCCGCGGGAATGTGGAAGCGTATGATAAGTAGGAATGCGCACGTGCCGACACGGCAGACGTCGCCGGCTGGCGGCTGGCAGCTGGGGCAGCGCCTCCGCCCTGCGTCATCGCCTCTGTCATCGCCCACGCCCCATGCGCCTCCCGCCCCTCGCCCCTCGCCGCCCTTCGTTTCGCTAATGCATCCCGCAGTTCGCTTCTGTCAGCCTCGTTTCTACGTGCTCATTCTCTCCTTCGCAATCGCAACCTGAAACTTTACCGTCCACGATTTCTTGTCGGAAAGAATTATTCTATCGGTCTTGTGTGATTTTCACGCGATCGAACATGACGATTCTTACATTTTTCACGGCATCCATCTTCCCTTATTCCTACAGGTCTGATCCGTGTCTTCTGTTATGTTGAGAGTCTCTCCTTTACAGCGATCCCGTTGCTTTAGCTTCCTGTGAAAACTGAACTCCGCCACCGCTGAGCGCCGCCGTCACTGTGACGCCCCCGCTGCGGACGCCACCTCCTCCGTCACCCAGCCGCCGCCGCCGCCGCCGCCGCCTGCGTCCCGGCGCCGCTGTAGCGGCACGGAGGCGACGGTGGCGGCTCTATATATAACGGCGAGGCGAGGCGAGGCACGCATGTGGGGCGGGGGGCGGGGCGCCCCGGCGCGGGCGAGGGGCTCGCCTCCGAGAGAGGGAGCCGCTCTTTTAATCTCTGTCATATGTGGACACACGGCCAGTGACATGTGTGGAATGCCGCCCGCGGTCCATCAGGCCAACTGTCTAGCCGTCTGTCCTCGGCGTAATTTGTTCCGACAACACCAGCAGTGTCGGGGGCGGCGGCGGCGGCGGCGGCGCTGGGGGTGGGCGGGGCGGCAGTGGGCGGTGGGGGCGGTGGCGGCCCCCGGGCGCCGTCAGACCGTCCCGTCACCTGACACACGCACGCGCGCACGGAGACGCACGCCCCCGCGCCCACATGCCCGCCCCGCGCCCGGCCACGCCCGCCCCGCCCCGCCCCACCCCGCCCCGCCCCGCGCCGCGCCGCTTCGCCGGTATGAATGAGAAAAACACATGGCGCGGCAAAAAATGCCTTCCCTGTTACATATCACGTTGAACGCTGCGTTTTTGCTTCTCGCCGTCTGTGGGCGCTTTTTTGCTCGATGCTCTCTCTCGATAACGAAGTCATTACTGACGGTAACGACAGCTAAATATTAGGTATCATACAAAAATCTCACTATTGGATTAAGAGCAATTTTTCATTAGGGTATTTACGCTCGCTTTTTTCACTGGGAGCTCCCTCTCGCGCGCTGCGCAACGGCGGCGCCTGGGGAGAGCGGCGGCAGGGAGCGCGCGCGGCGCACGAGATGTAGAGATCAGATATTCTCAAGGAACTGCCTTCCGTAGAAAGACACGCCATTAATCACTAATGATAATTGGTTTGTTTCTGTTTAACTCGTTAAAAATGACTTAGGAATACGAGCGCCGGACCTAGGGAGGGGAAAAAAAACGTGCTACCAGGCTTAGGAAATACGAAGCTCGACCTTAATTCATAACCGAGGCTCCCTGAATTCATCATTCGTTCCGAGGAAATCGCATTGTCTGAGTCTTCCTCCGCATTGCGGGCGCGGGCGGGCATTGTAACATAAATTACGAGTTTTTTTGCCCTTCCGTTAGGAAATTGTCGCATGTGAGGACGGGCGCCGAGCCGCGGTCCTTCCCGCCGCAAATGAGATTAAATTTTAAACCCAGCACTGCTAATAAGCGTCTGAATATTGCATCCAGCAGTTGGGCGGGGAGCAATAACCCGGGTCTGGGTTGACCACGCGATGGCCTCGTTGCCGCTCGCGTCCTCCTCGCCCCGCCCCTACTTCTCCCCTCCCCCGCCTCGTCGCTCCCGGCCCCCGCATCCGCCCCCGCCTCTGCCTCGTAGCACCGTCATGGCGCCCCCGGTGACCGGCCTCCCAGCGCCTCCGGACCGAACCACTTGGCCACTTCTGAAACTGAAAGGAGTTTAATAAAACAATATAGGCTTTCACGGCCGGAGTTGTAGTCAAAGATTTCTTCCGGGCTGAAGGGCCGTGGTCCATTGGAAAACATATTTCCATATATATATATATATATATATATATATATATATATATATATATATGGATATACATATATATGGATATACATATATATGGATATATATATATATATATATATATATATATATATATATTCATATATATGTGAAAATATGTTTTCCAATGGAACGGCCCTTCAGCCCGAAAGAAATCTTTGACTGAAAGGAGTTTGTTTTCTCACATAGGCTGCCTTCTCCACTGCACAATGCGGTAGACGACAGCACAGATGCCCATTAAGGATATAATCTGATCTTTTGGAATGTAATATTATTCTGATGTATTATATCCGAAAATTGTAAGAAACACTCTTATATGAATTCAAACTCTTCCAATATTTCTTTCAGATGGGATCCATTTTTATTTTATGAAAATATCTGATGAACAGATAAACATGTTAGTTAAACGAAATTGGTAATATGAGTTAAGGTTATGTTTAAATATGAATGAAGAGAAAAATACACTTGTGGTTTGCTACTTCTTTATTAATAATTCGGCGTTCGTTGCATGTAATGGATTAAGTGTCCTTATTAAACGACAATACCGAACAAATTATTAATTATTATACACAACTAGTGGAACCCGGTACACGTTGTTCTGTCCCTCTTTCTTCTTCCTTCTCCCTTTCTCTCACCGTCTCTCCCCCCCCTCTCTCTCTCTCTCTCTCTCTCTCTCGCTGTTCCTGTCTCTGTCTGTCGCTGTCTCTTGCCTCTTTTTGTCCCTCTCATTCACATTTAGTAACAGATTCTGCGCATATCTGAGCAGATGGGTTAATATCGACAAGCTCCGGACCAGCAAAAATGTAATAGAATATTCAATCCGATCTCAATCTGTAGATTATGGTATGAAGAACGTTTCTTTGAGACCGAAGGCTTCAAAAATTTAGTTTTAAATGCCCTACAAACTCTTCATTTAGGAGTTATTTGACGATATAGATTCAAAAATTCTGCGGTGTGTTGCAGGTTGCATTTAACACGAATATTTAGTCTTCGTCTGTAGTGCCATTCAGTGAAGTTACAACATAATTAACAGCACATAAACCTTCTGGGTGAAAAAGCACCTAGATATGCCAATTTTCGTGGAAATTGTCACAAGGTGTCGGAGTTAACCGTTCTTATATATCAACATCCATTTTTATATATTATATATTATAAAAATTGACTTTTCATTTGGTATCAATTAAAAGTGTATCGCTTAACAATATTTATAATTTCGAATTAAAAAAGATAATGTTCACGTGTCGATATGTACTAACGGATATTTCAATGTTTCTCCCACAGCGCGAGAAGGAAGGGCTATCATGGCAGCTCCATTTTATTCCAGCACTTTAACTTTCACGGATGCAATAAAGGGAGAAAATGTGTTGACCTGACATAACGCGTGAGCGGATAAAGTTAGTTATGTATAGGGGCGGATTTTGAAGACCTACAACATCGCCAAAAATGATCAATAATATGCTCTTAAAATGTTTTTAAAATGCTCTAAAAGCAAAGAAAAATGAGGTAAAAATGAGTTCAAAAACAGTTGGAATGAACACTTTAAGCTGTTGGATACGTTACTGATATAATCGACACTTCTTCTGTTCGTTCAAGTGAACTCAGCTCGCAAACTTTTGGTTTGGACTGTCCTTTACCAGGAAATCACTGTCTTTATTCATCTCTAAATCAGCTCAAGCGACAATTGCACTGAAAGGCGTCAAAGGGACCTTAGATTACATATTCACAACGGCTGACATTCCAACTTCTGAGCGAAGATTTCGAATGTAGTACTCAGGAATTCTGTGGAGAACATTTGTTGCATCTCGTAAATATTATTTCAAGCAAGAACCATTAAAATGACATGAAATCGATGACATCATCAAGAAAATGCAAAAAAAGTAACGTAAAAAGGTGAGAAAAGATTTATTAGTCGAAATCGACAAAGAATGTAGAATAATGGAAAATAAAATAGGTAATTTCATTTTGTCGCAACATAAAATTAATTTATATGCTGAACTAAAGTGAAAAGAAAATAATGACATTTCATTAAAGCCCGCCCTCTAGTTATGAACATCAAGTGAAAGCAACTGAAACCGAAGCTAATTGTACTAATCCTCTCTTTCAGCCCAAACAATTTTTTTATTTTTTATTTCGTGCTCCTAGACATCTGATACATCTCTTCCTCGTTGAATAATCGTTTGCGAGTTTCGTTGGCGAGCTCTTTTGCTTCTTTGTGCGAGCGCGGACCCGCGCCTATACGTCTTGCTGCGCCCCGAAACGGAAACTGCAGATTCGTCAGGCGATACGCGCCGTGCGCTGAGCCGGCTCGCGCGCGCGATGGGGGCGATACGCTTGAGGCCGCGGCGACGCATTAGTTGCCGTTGCGCCCGCGGTCAGCGCCGGCGCGCCACCATCGATTAAGAAGCGATAAGCGCACTTCCTGCAGGAAGAATTAATATTGCTGGGGAAGACGCCGCACACCGGGCATCAACTGATGTCACTGCAATCTCTCTCACCAGGAGCTCCTTGGTTCGAGTCACGACTGGGAGAGGTAGCTAAGTGCATCAACTGATGTCACTGCAGCACCTCTGACCGGGAGGTCCTAGGTTCCTACTCCCCACATTTTCGACACTAGCTTTTCAGCTAGGTCGAATCAGTCGCTGTCGAGAGGAGAATTCTAGCGGCCGGCTGCTCTGATCGGTAGTTTTCCGTGGTTTCTCCGGTCAACACCAGGCGAATGCCGGAGCAGTACCCTACCAAACGGGCGATCTGTCCTTCCTCTTCCTTGTCCTATCCTGTCCCCTTACACACACACTTCCACTCACATACACCACTCTACCACATATTCTGGGAGACGATGTGGCAGCTTAGAGCTTGTCTCGGCTGAGGCGGTGCCCTGCTGGTGGGAGATGCAAGCCGACAGGTAAGCCGACTCGGCGCCGGATCTCGCCATCCAGCGCGGGAAGATCATGGTCATCTCCCGCGATAGCAACACACACTACACTTACGGGACTAATAAACTTAGCAGTTGACGCACCAGAAATCATGAAGCAATCGATGTCCAAAAGAGTTTTGAGTGCCGTTGTGGCATTGGCAAGTGCTGCAGCGGCTGAGCAGGGCGGGGCGGTGGGCGGTGGGGGGGGGAGCTTCCTGACGGCTCGGGGCAGCGTTTTCGCGGCGGAGGCCGTGCAGCGGGCGGGCGGCGCATGCGAGCCGCTCGTTAGGGCGGCGTGACGGCCCGCGCTGCTCGTCTCGCGGTCGCCGTCCCGTCCCGTCCCGTCCCGTCCGTCCGTCCCGTCCGTCCTGTCCGTCCGTCCTGTCCGTCCGTCCGTCCCGTCCCGTCCGTCCCGTCCGTCCGTCCCGTCCGTCCCGTCCCGTCCGTCCCGTCCCGTCCCGTCCGTCCGTCCGTCCCGTCCCGTCCGTCCCGTCTCGTCTCGTCTCGTCCGCCCGCCCGCCCGCCCCCCCCGCCCCGCCGCCCCGCCCCTCCGCCCGCCCGCCCGCCACCCGCCCCGACACGCCCCCCGCCCCGCCCCTCCCCGCCCGCCCCACCCCGCCCCCGCTAATGGAGTGCGGCAGGGGCGCCGGGCGAGACGCGACGCGACGGCTGCACGCGCGAAAGGCGCGTCGGTTGCCCGGGCGGCGCAAGGAACGGCCTCGTCACACGTGGCGCCTGCGATGCAGAAACCTCGGCGGTGGTTACTTACATTCAACAAAAAAGCCTATCCCTTTCTGCGTTGACAGAATTAGAAGATGTCGCTTGTTACTATCTCATCAGTAATACACTCAGAATAGTTCGACATCGAACCTGTCATTAAGCAAGACACAAATTGTTCAATAACTCTTTTGAATAATGAAATGCAAAATAATTTTAATACTATTCATAAGCTATAATGGCACACACGTTAACTTTCTGTCAATTATACAATTTTGTAGAATATAAATAATCTAGGCTTTAGGTAGATGAAAATCAATCGGGTTTTATGGTGTACAAGTGCGAATTATTTAATTCAAATTCCAATTACTCGAAAGGTAATTGTCGCCTGCCGTAAATTTAATAGAATAATCGGCATAACTGACTGCCTTTTACTTTATTACAATTACAAAAATGTATACATTTTGGATTAACTTAACGAGAATATCCAAATACATTGAGAATTTCTAAAATGATTTTGCCCAGATATTAAGGGATTCCCCGACGAGTCCCATTTGGAGGTGCCTCAAGGAGGAAGTGGGCGAGCAGTTAATGGTTCGAAGGAGGCTCCGCGGAGGGCGTGTGGGGCTAGAATAAATCTGCGCGGCCGGCCGCGCCCCCAGGGGCGTGTGGGCGGGGCGGCGGCGGGGCCGTGTTTTTGTCAAGGGGCCTCGCGGGCGACATCGGCCGCCGCTGATATATGGTCCAATAAAGTTGGGCGGCGCGGGAGGTGTCAGGGGAGGTGCTCTGGCGCTCCGTGACATCATGTAGACACTGTGTTCACAATTACTTGCCCTGATACATAAACTTCTGCCTCTGCCGCAGCGACGCCCGCGCCCCCCCCCCCAACCCCACCCTCAGCGACCCCCTTCCGTTTTTTCCCTCGCTCATACCCCGGAGTCAATAATAAATTGCGGGTCCCATCCCCCGAACGTCTCGTATTCTCTCGCTCTACAAGTGGGTAAGAACCATTACGCTCGTATAGACACGCTTTTATTTGTGTGTTTGTGGTCCAATAACTGTATAGTGCGCAACGACTACAAAATCCAATTAACAAGGTCCTGCAGCCACTGCAGCTGCTGTATGTTAGAATCCACAATATTTTTTCGCCGGCCCAATGCGGATAAATTTCGGGGTTTGGTTAATTGGAGCGGACGCCAAGGTCCGTTGGCGCAGCTTCGCGCCGGAGTTGTAAGTGTAATTCACGCGACGCGGCGAAGGAGCGTCAGTGGCGCGAACGCCGCCTGCGCCTGCGTCCCCGTCAGACGCGCACTTACATCTGCGCCTGCGTCTGCTTCTGATACGGCACGGGATTCCCGCAGAGTAGCGGCGGAATGGTGGGATGTTTTGGAGAGCCAGCAACAAAGACACTAAGTTCTCCACTGCAGCGCCTCTGACCGGGAAGTCCTAGGTTCCAGTTCTGACGGCGGCAGGATTTTCGACACTAGCTTTTCAGTTAGGTCGAATTGAGCCGCTGTCTGGAGGAGAATTCTAGCGGCCGGCTGCTCTGATCGGTAGTATTCCGTGGTTTCTCCGATCAACACCAGGCGAATGTCGGAGCAGTACCCTAACAAACGGGCCACGGACCGCGCGCGATCTGTTCTTCCTCTTCCTTGTCCTATCCTCCCCTTTCACACACACTTAGACACTTGCACTACACTACCACATATTCCGGGAGTCCGGTCGGGAGCTTAGAGCTTATCCCGGCTGGGGCGGTGCCCCGCTGGTGTCGTGGTTAGTGGGAAACCCCACTAGCCGACGGTAGGTCGGTGCCGGATCTCGCCATCCAGCGGGGGAAGATCGCCGCCATCCCCCGGGAAAAAATCATGCACTACACTAACGGGACTAATGACCGAAGTCATTGACACGCCCGGAAACACGAAAAAATCAATCAATCAATCCGATCGTTCTCTGCGCTCAGACGGCTATGGCTGAGAATACTAGTTCCGGCACCGCCATTATCGAGAACGAACGATACGGAAACCAGACGTGTTATCGGGATGCGCCCTCCGCGTCTGCGGACGAAAAGGTAACGACAACGACTCTGAAAACGTTCATTTTAAAACTTTCTTCCAATTTCTACTCTTCTCTTTCATCTTGCCCAGCCACTCCTTTGTACACTCTAAGTAAATCAGTCAATATTTTTTCACGAATCAAATCAAGATTCTAAAGACCTACTACATTTTCCTTAATTAGCTGTGAAGCAGGTTCAAACATTTCTAAATTGAATATTTATGTTTTTAATCCAAATATTGTACGTATTTTTCTGAAGGATCCTTCCTGGGTATCCTTAGTTGTTAGTTTCCAATATTATTGCCATCAAACATTGCATATGTATGATGAAATGTAGTAAAAAAATGATCGTTTATATTATGTAACATAAAAACCCTTGAAAGACATAATATATATAGATAATTTATTTAATTTGCTTTGGGCATTAAGCCCGGTGGCAAATTCTTTACATTTATTATAATCTAATATAATAATGGATACTAAAATGCGTACAATTTAATACATAGTCCAAAATTATCCCATTTAAGGCAAGCCTACTAAATACAGAGGCCCTTCACAGACTACTGATTCTATCGCTTACACTATTATTAGAATTTAATCTTAACCTAAAAGTGTTGATGTTTCTGGGAAAAGTCTCCATATTGTCGAACAAGGATAATGAAAACTATTTGAAAAAGCAACGATGGCTAACGATTGCTGGAGGCATCATCGGATATCTCGACACGGTTTATTGCTCAAGCACCTGCGTTAAACATCTTGAACGCCTTAATTATTCCACTTTCAATGGATAGAGTAACTGAACTGCGTAACAACTAGTATATGTTCTACGTCGGAAACTGAATGAAAATTCGATCGCTCAAAAATTCGATTACAACTCTGCGTAGTTGTTCGATGGCAACTGCGCGAACGCGGATCTGATCTCATGTTTTTAAATCTATTTAAAATAATTAATTTTAATAATAAAAATAAATATTTTCTATTAAATTATTTTGTTCTTTGTAAGAAAGCTCATGGTGCTTCTCACAAGCGAAACACAGCAAACCTTGCAGCAAACTGCGCCTAGCGCTCGCTCCGCTGATACTGACGAGAACAGCCGAGAATGGGCGGTGCCGAAAGTTCCTATCCTTGACAGAGTCTTACTACGTATACTCTTCACAGGCAAATAAAAAGCGCACCCACCGTCCGAGAATACAAAAGCAAGTCAGTGAGCAATATCGATTATATAATGTGTTTTTGTCGGTTCTTACAGCGAACAGAACATGTTAGTCTCAGTGAAGGCGTCCAACTGAATTCTGCCTAAAAATTGATTGAATTTTTCCACTCATTCATTATGCTGTAAATTTTTCACATATTGTATCCTAAAAATGTAGCTAAATATGAAGTATAGCCTGTACTTCTACGCCCAACAAGAAAATTCTCCAATAAAAATAGATAATCCAAGGTTTCCTTTAGTCGCCTCATCAAAGGAAACCGTCAGCGCAAACGCAGAAACACCTCCCTGGTGGTCGTCCCGCCTCGCGCTTCCTCTCATCTCCCAGGAGAGAACCTGCCGAGGCCCACCCGGGCACCCGGGGAGGTTCCGGGTTCGGATATATTTTTACAGCCCGTATCTTGTACACGTGTGGACCACATGGACGATGTGCTGCTCTGCCAAAAGACGACGTGGGCCGCTGCAGCAACCCCAACGTGTATTTTTACCGCCACCGGAACCATGGACCTGACCGCGGGTCAAACAAACGCGAAAAGGGACATTAATTCGTTGGAAATCGGGGAAGCGTTTGGAAAAGGAGTCATTAATTCGTGTCTCAGGCGAATGGCGGCGGTTAGTCACGGGCTCCGCCTTCAGATGGCGGTCGCAGCGCCAGCCGCAGCGGCGGAGGCGGAGGCCATGTTGACGAGCTGCCAGCGGCGGCAATGAGCTGCTGATCACACACAGCGGTTGGCGCAGGCCACGGGGGCGGGGTAGCGGCATGACGCAGGAGAAGGAATTTGCGTTGACACTCACGGAAACGGGGAGAACATTTTTCGTTAATGTGTAGCAAGCATCAGCGATAATCCGGAGAGAAATGTGGTTCTGTATATACATTGTTAATATAAACAGTCAAAAATATATAAAGTAGAGAAATTGTCAAATAATATAACACACAGGTGTCGTCTTTCGTTTTGGACAATCAAAATGCAAAATTTTCAAAGAATGTTTTATTTTCGTGTGTTCTGAAACACGGCGTTTCGCGTTGTAGCTTTACACATTATCAGGTGTGAACAAAATTCATATAAATTCATTTATGCCTGAAAATGAAAACAAAGTTTAATGTAATTCTTTAATATGAAAGGATTAATACTTTTATACTAAACTATAACATCAAACTTTGTTATAAACAAACTCAAATGCAATTAGTATTAATTACATCAAACGTTGATTTCATTTTGAGGCATAAATGAATTTATATGAAATTTTTCATATCTCATGATGTGTGAAACTAGTGCGAGAAACCGTCATGCTTCAGAACATGTAAAAAATAAAACTTCTTTTGAAAATTTTGTACTTTGTCCAAAAATAAAAAAAGATATTTGCGTGTTAAATTACATTGTAAATTGCCGTCTTAGTTCAAAGACTTTTCAACATAGGAAACTTAAAGATTTCATAATATATAGGGTGCTTACATGATAAGTCATCAGAAAGAATTAAGGGTGCAATGCAACGAGATAACTTTTTATAGGTTTATGGTACCGGTCATTTGTCTAGTTATTCATATTATGCTCTCACAATGATGCTACGTTTTAGATATGACCTAAATTTCTTTTCAGTATAACTACAAACCTTTTTATCTCCCTGAAATGACCTTTCGATTTAATACCAACTCTGGTTTTCGGAATTCCAACACTAAATGATGACATTCTTTTTACAGAAAGTAAATTTACGTGAATTTAACTCGAAGATAACTTATATGATTCAAACAATACATTAGAAATGATTTCTTAAAATACTTTCTGTAGTATTTTCATTATTGTTTTGTTTTCTACAACGAAAATACTCTTACTCTGTTCTTCATTACATTTTTTAATGAATTCGTTCGGTGCATACGTGCGAAAAAATGTTTCAATATTCTTCGTTACTGCTTCTGTACTCGTTATAAAATTGTGAAAGGCAGTTAGTATTAATACTATTTAAATGCTTTCTTAGTATATAAATTTCACCATTGTAGTATTCACGACCGTGGGATATGGATCACGGGATCGGTCATATGACAATTCCACAATTTATTAACGGTCGTGAATACTACAATGGTCACTTTCAACCGGGAGGAGAATATGGAGGACAACACCACAACATATGAAGGCGGCTATGAAGACAACAACAGCGGTTTCTATCAAAGAATAAGGTTCCTCTATGGTGAGTCGAGAGTTGCCTTGCTTAAACATATAACAAGTGACACCCGCAAACTGGCCAAAAGAAAAAACGATAAAGTTTTTCTGTTGAATTGTAGACAGCTCAAGTGCATACCCAACCATATCACACAGAATGTGAAGTGCGTGTATAGGTTGTTTAAGGCCGACAGTCCTCTCACCAAAGAAGTTGCACGTATCGTTTCTAAATTCAATATCCATATCCCACTATATAAATTTCACCTAGCAATTATTCCGCATAGATTGCTAATTTCCCAGGAGTAGCGCGTTTCACTTCCCCAGTCCCCAGGCGCCAAATCTTCAGTATTTCAGATTTTGTTTCTTCGTCTATTCTTTTTCTGCACACTTGGCGGTCTTTTGAAATGAAGATGTACTGACTCTTTACATCGCAGACTCGACACGGTCCACCACTCCTCTTAAGTTACCGTCCCCTCCCGTGCTCTGTCACTCTTCCGTCGACGTCTTCACCGCCCTTTTCTATTCTGAGGGTCTTCACTGAGTTGCTGCTTCACAGCCTCCTCGACCGGCAAAGATGGCTCAGGGTTGTGATGTCACTGCAGTGCCTCTGATCGGGAGGTCCTAAGGTTTGAGACCTGTCTCGGTGACAGGATTTTCGGTACTAGCTAGATACCTAGGTCGACTCTAACTGTGGTCTGGAGGAGAATTCTAGCGGCTAGAAGAATGCCGGAACAGTACCATAACAAAAGGGCTACGGGCCGCGCACGATCTTTCCTTCCTCTTCCTCATCCTCTCTTCAATCCTTACTTACACATGTTTGCACTACACTACCACACGTGTCCTAAGACCTGTGGAGAGGACCACCACACGGCTGGCGTGGTGCCTCGCTGGTGGGAGATACCTGGTTGAGGAAACTCCCCGCTAGTCGACATGTCAGAGACGCCATCTATCGGGGAAGATCACCACCACCACCTCCCTTGATTAAAAAATGCACTACACTTACGGGACTAACGACCTTGGCCGTTGACGCGCCTGGAATCACTAATCAGTCGATCAATGAATCAACCAATCAATGAAAAGCCTCTTCTAGCGCCTAAAATCACTAATCAATCAGTCAATGAAAAGCCTACATTTCTCCGCCATCTATTTCCACCGTCACTTCCTCATCAGCTTCTTTTCTGTTTCATTTGATTTGATTTTTTCGTGTTTCGGGGCACGTCAACTACTTTGGTCTTTGGCCGTTAGTGTAATGCATGTTTTTTCTCGGGATATGCGCGGTGATCATTCCCGCTGGATGGAGAGATCCGGCGCCGACCTACCGTGTGTGTGTGCAAGGGGAGAGGATAGGACAAGGAAGAGGAGGGACAGATCGCGCGTTGGGTAAGATGGCCCGTTTGGTAGGGTACTGCTCCGACATTCGCCTGGTGTTGATCGGAGAAACCACGTAAAACTACCGATCAGAGCAGCCGGCCGCTAGAATTCTCCTCCAGACAGCGACTGATTCGACCTAGCTGAAAAGCTAGTGTCGAAAATCCTGCCGCCATCGGTACTCAAACCTAGGACCTACCGGTCAGAGGCGCTGCAGTGACATCAGTTGATGCACTGAGCTACCGCTTCCGGTGTTCTGTTTCTCATTCTTCCTGGCGATGTGGACCATCCTCTGATTCTACGAAGTTTCCGCTCCTTTGAGAGCTGGGACTCTTACTCTTCACTACGAGCGTCTTGGTCCCCCTGCACTCTCTGGCCCATGTTAGCTTCCGGTCCCATCACCCAACCCCGCCTCCGCCTCCGCCCCCGCTCGCCCTCGCCCTCGCCCTCGCCCCGGGCGTCTCCGCGCAACAGCTGCCTGCGGCCGCCATCCATAACAAACTTCGTCCATTGATCTTGCCACCCCTTCGCGCGGACTCCTCTAATCGATATTTATGGCGCGAAACACTCTTACCCGAGTTCATGCGTGCGTATTTGGGTGAAGTACCTTCCCGTGCTCGCTCCAGCAGCGTTGCAAGTAATTCTCTTCCTTAATATTTGAGAGTGAGGCGTAATTTCGGGATTAATCCGACTCCCTTGGGGTGAATATACTTCCCTGGAAGTTGAAAGGTGCATTATGTTAGGAAATTCAATTGCGAGAGATAGCGTGATAATAGAGAAGTGGTCACTTGCGACAATACAATATGAGTTTTCGTTTCTTCTTGAAACGAGAAACACTGTCTGGGGAACAAGAAATTAAATTACCAGTTTAATTCCTGAATTCCATTTTTTTTAGAACTTCTACTTTCACACAGCTTTATTATTACTAAACGACTGTTTCCTAAATAATAATAATAATAATAATAATAATAATTATTATTATTATTATTATTATTATTATTGAGAAATTATATTTGAATAACATTAGTGGATGATTCAATGTTATTCATGTTTTGAAGGTATAGAGCATTGGTGACGCAAAAAACTAAAATTGATTCGTCCTCAACTAACTTCCATGTACGATTCGATATTTTTAATATTGATATCTCAAAATTTATCAATAGAAAATAAAGATGTCTGCGATCATTTCTTTAAACGCATATTATTTCTCTTCTCATTATTTATCTAATTTCTCAAATATGTATAAATAATTCTTATTTTGTTTTCATTATAAAATATGTTGCTCATCTATGTCAAATTAAAAAAATCTTGTTATGAAAGTTCAGTATTTTTAATTAGAAATAAATTGTTTAATTTATTTAACATCTTTAATTTTTTTCTTAAATTTATAATAAATTCATTTATGTGCACGTAAAAATTCATTGCATTTGAGAATCCTCTAAAGACGCCATCAAGTTTTCCTGGCTACTGATCAAATACCAGCAGTTCTTCGTTCCCCATTTATCGCCGCTTAGGGGAGAAGAACGAGGTCTTAAACGATTATTTTACGGCTCAATTCAACCTCGGGAGATTGTCTAGGCTAAACTACTGCCCCGTTTGCCCGTGTCTTATCGTCGTTTCTTCGCTAGCGTCTCAATATTATCTTGCTTCCTTTCGACTTCACATTCGTTGGCGTGCAGTTTCCACTCTTGCTATTCCACCAACACGTCCCCTTTACCCGTCTGACTCTCAACGCCTAGCTTTTCGGATAACTCGGGACAAATCTCCTCGCCCTACCCTCCCCGCCCCCCGCCCTGCCCCTGCCCCTGCCCTGCCCTGCCCCGCCCGCCTGCTCCGCCCTGCCCGCCCGCCCGCCCGCCCGCCCCGCCCCCCCGCCCGCCGCCCGCCCCGACCCTGCCCCGACCCGCCCCGACCCCGCCCTGACCCGCCCGACCCGCCCGACCCCGCCCTGACCGCCCGACCCGCCCTGACCCGCCCTGACCCCGCCCTGACCCGCCCGACCCCGCCCCGACCCCGCCCCGACCCCGCCCCCTCCCGCCCCCCGACCCCGCCCCGACCCCGCCCCGACCCCGCCCCGACCCCGCCCCGACCCCGCCCCGACCCGCCGCCCCGCCTGCCCGCCCCGACCCCGCCCGACCTGCCCGACCCCCCTGACCCCCGACGCGACGCCGACGCCGACCCGCCCGCCGCCGCCCCGCCCCGCCGCCGCCGCCGCCCCCCCGCCCCCGCCCCGCCCCCGCCCCAGCCCCAGCCCCAGCCCCGCCCCAGCCCCGCCCCCGCCGGCCGTCTCGACGTTGGGCGCACACATCTCCCCCGGGCACAGCCTCTTGGAATGCCACGCGCGCATGGGCACCTACAAAAATAGTGGGAGCGCGCGACGACAGGGAGCCGGGTCGGCGGCGGCGGCGGCGGCGACGGCGGGGGCGGAGGGGCGCCGAGCGGCGGATATTGCGAACAAGCAGGCTGTAATTGCAGCTTCTAAATCAAGGTGGCGGTGTTTATTGCCTGGGTACTTGCTGCACCTTACGGCATGCAATATGAAGCGGGCGGGGAAGAGAGCGGAGGCTGCGCCGAGCGGCCCCGAGCAGCGCCCGCCGCCCACCGCCCGAGGGAGCGAGACGGAGCGAGGGCGCGGGCGAGCGAGCGAGAGCGAGAGCGAGAGAGGCAGCCAGCGAGGAGAGCTCTCGCCGCGGCGGATTTATGCGTTTAATATGGCCAACTTTTATTAAACCAATCAGCGCCCGCAGGCGACTGAGCAAGTGACAAATAATGTGCGTGAAAGCAACAGGTATTAATAACACAAGTGGTCCATTTAGGGTCCTTAGGCGAAATTGCAGAGCGCCGCCGCCGGAGTCGTTGCCGCCTCGGGTTGAGGGTGGCTGTGCCCCGCAGGCCCCGCCCCCCTCGTGGGCTAATCGCGGAGGAATTCGAGTGCGACCCTTTGGGCAAACAAAAAGAATTGACTTCATCTCCGGTGCCCCCTGCGCTGCACGGTTATCACGTTGTGGCGAGCTTGCAGATATTAAACTGGCTTACACAGCGAAAAGAAGAGTCGTAAGTGGTTTGCCTCGTCCGCACTCGGCAATATTTCATTACAAAGGAAGAACACCGTAAAGGTGTAGCGGTTTTGTTTGTTACTTATTCAAAAACCCTCAACCACGCCTTTTGGAAATAGTTTCGTTTCTCATGAAAATAATTATGTTTTTTTCTCAATATTACGGATTTTATAAAAAATAACTTTTTGACGAAGATGAACATAGCGTAAAAATATCATGGGAACAATAAAAGTATTATGCAAATGTTCACTCATGTCAAAATTATGTGTGCCCATATTTTCTGCAAAGAAATCCAAGAGAGGTCACCAAAATTTGTGGAATAGTGCCACCAAAGCTTTTCGGTCCATCTTTGGAGAAGTTTATTTGATTCTCACGTACAATGCACTAACCGCATGCACGCATCTGACCATTGCGTAGCCTCAAGCAGTGATGCCCAGAGAGGGAGAGACGCATTTCTGAGCCTCGATAGGCAAGCCTCGCCCACGAAAATTCACTTCAATGCAGTACTCCCCCTCCCCGTTATAACAATATAATTTGGAAGCGTTCTGTTGCTTCGAGTCGGTTCCCCTGCACCCAAGCGAAGATCCAAGTGAAGCCTTCTGTCGAGTGTCGAGATCTCGGTGTTTACGAGTGATCTTCACGTTGCACTGCCCTGGCACCCCTCTCTACCCCCACCCCACCCCTCCGTCAGTGGTACACCGACTGGGACCACAACCAAACCGTTTCCGCTCTGAGTATATCTGATTATCTGTCCGTCACGTTGTCTTGCCGCTGTCTTCGCCTCTTTGCTCCTAACGCGAAGCCTGCCGCACTGACCGTACCGAGTGCCTTGTGTTGTTGGTAGCTGCCAAGAAAGTGTTTTCAGTTATCTTCAGAGTAAGGGAGATTCATGGCGACTAAAACGAAATTAAAGAATAAGAAACAGAAACTTTCCCCTTGTTACATTTACACAACTCGATTTTATACCTTTTGACCTTCTACGAGTGGCAGTTTCAAGATATTCATTAAAATGAAACGTCTGTACTTTCTTATCCGTACTATCTTAATTGCTCTTTTTTTTGTTTACCTTCCGTTTTCGCAATTACCTGCACCTCGGAAAGAGGTATCTTTCAACCGATAGGCTATAGACTTTTAATTCAAGAGTTATCTGATTGTGTAAATAAAATGCATCATCACAATGCCAGGCTTCCCATATGCGAGGGCGCTGAAACTGTGAGAACAGCCGCATATGCTAAGACATACTTATCTACAAGAACGAAGTATTTTCTTCTTTCGCATCCGGCATTATGTGTAGTTAAAGTCGTGGCGCTTAATTTCTTGTGAGAGTAAAACGTTTGTAATAGGGAAGAGCCATTAAAGGAAGTGCGGACACAGAGGAAGATCATCTGATACGTCGGTAATCTAATTGTCAGCTAAGCAGATGCAGGGTTGGCAGAGGTGAAATCATTTCCAGGGAGTTTGATGAATGCTAATTGCAAAGTTAGAATACAAATATAGAAGGTGACACATTGAAGCCATTTGATGGAAGGAAATGTTTCGTAACGTGAGAGAAGGGGAAGAAATGGTAAGGTCTTCTTATTGAGGAAGAAACGAAAGTGTAGAATAAGTCAAAAGTAAAAGAAAATTGAGAAATATTACAAATTCTGTAATAATAAACAAAGGTAAAAAGAAAACGCAGTAAATGAATAGACCTCGAAATCCTGTGGAAATAATAAACTTAGATATATAAAAACGAATAGACGTAGAAATGATGTGCCTCACAACTTCGATTTCTATCAAGAACAATAATTTTTCTTTTGTTCTATGGTCACTTGATGTGAAGAAACAATGCCAAATTTTCGCCAAGTAAATCTGAAATACCAAAGCATTAAAATTAAGTATTTGTGTACAACAGTAGTAAATTATTAATTTAATTATTAAATATTTAAACACAAATATTTTTAAGAACATTATACATGGAAAATTTTGTAATGTAGCAAATACCATCAATTAAAAAAATTGTTATAGGTTGTAACAAACGTGTGAAGGCAAAGCGTTTCTCGCTCGCCGAGATGCAGGGTAAGGAGCGGGGCGTGAGCGCCAATTGCGTGGATTGATTCATTGGTGACACTGGACGGGGCAACTATTAAGAACATTAGTCACGTAAGTGTAGTACATGAGTTTTTTCCCGAGAGGTGGCGAGAATATAGCCTACTGACTACCCTTGGCTTGCGGGTTTCCCCAACCAGAAATCTCTCATCATCGGAGCACCGTCCTAAGCTTCCGTTATGTGTGGTAGTGTAGAGGAAATAAGTGTGCATGTAAGTCAGGGTGAGGACAAAGAAGAGAAAGGAAAGATCTCATGCGGCCAATTGTTATGGTACTACTCCAACATCCGCCTGGTGTTCTCGGAGAAACCACGAAAAACTACCGGGTTAGAATTTTTCTCCACACAGCGACTGAATTCGACCTAGTTATTACGCAGCTGGTGTCGAAAATCCTGCCATCATCGGAAGTGCAACACTAGGACCTCCCGGTCAGTGGTACCGATCTTGCGATCTTGCCTTCTCCTTCTTTGCCCTATCCTCACCCTTCACACTGCTACACTAACATGCACTACATTACCACACATACCAGGAGACCGGTCGGGAGCATAGAACTTGTTCCGGCTGGGGCGGTGCCCCGCTATTGGAAACTCCGCTGGTGTGAGACACCTGGTTGGAGAAAACCCCGCTAGCTCACGGTAGAACGGCGTCAAATCGCGCCATCCAGCGAGGGAAGACTGCCAGCTCCCCAGGAAAACCATGTACTATACTTACGGGACTAATACCCTCGTTAGTTGACGCGGCCGGAATCAACAACCAACCAACATCCTTGCCCAGTGGGCGAGTGAGCGGGAGGTGCCGGTGAACTCGCTGTCTTGCGAAAATTCGGCCCCGGCCTACCGTCGGGTCGCTGGGTTTCCCCCTAACCAGGTATCTCCCACCAGCAGAGCACCGCCTCAACCAGGACAAGCTCTAAGCTCCCCACCGGTCTCCCGCCATGTGTGGTGCATGTTAGAGTAAGAGTGTGTAACGTGTGAGGACAGGACAAGGAAGAGGAAGGACAGATCGCGCGCGGTCCTTGGTCCGTTTGTTAGGATTCTGCTCCGGCATTCGCCTGGTGTTGATCGGAGAAAGCTACCGACCAGAGCAGCCGCCCGCTAGAATTCTCCTCCAGACAGCGACTGAATTCGACCTACCTGACAAGGTAGAGTGGAAAATCCTGCCGCCGTGGGTGGTGGGAACCTAGGACCTCCCGGTCAGAGGCGCTGCAGTGACATCAACTAATGCCCTAAGCCAGCCAAGTCCTCGCCCAGTGAGTGAGTGATCGGCGCCTGGCGGTAGTAGTTGGAAGCTCCGCTGCGCGCGCGGCGGCGGCGGCCGATCGCCTCACGAGCGCGATTTTTCGACGTCACGTCTCCTCCGCGGTGCGCTCGACCTTTTGATTTAGCGTGCAACGGCGCTTTCACAGCTCGGCGGCGCGCAGATGGCTGGCCGCGATAGGAGCAGCTCCGTGATTGATTAATTGGTCCGATACGCTGCTCGCGCTGCCTCGGAACCTTCGCCAGCTCCCGCGCGCTCCCGGCAACACGCGCGCCGCCTTCCGTGACGCGTCGCTCTGCACTCTCACCAAAAACGTAAAGTGACTGAATGACTATTACATGTCGCCAGGCGCGTCAACTACTTTGCTCATTGCTCCCGTGAGTGTTGTGCATGTCACAATCGATTGATTGGTTGTAATGCCGGGCGCGTCAACTACTAGGGTCATTAGGTCCCGTACGTGTAGTTTTTTCTCGGGAGGTGGTGGTGGTGTTCTTCGCCCGCTGGATGGCGAGATCCAGCGCCGACCTACCGCGTGGTTTTCCCGAACCAGGTATCTCCCATCACTGTGACACCGCCCAAGCAGGGACAAGCTCAAAGTTCCCGACATAAGTGGTAGTATAGTGCATGTTAGTGTGTGTGTGTGTGTGTGTGTGTGTGTGAAAGGGGTGAGAAAAAGGCAAGGAAGATGAAGGAAAGATGGCTCGCGGTCCGTGGCTCGTTTGTTAGGATATTGCTCCGGCATTCACCTGGTGTTGATCGGAGAAACAACGGAAAACTACCGATCAGAGCAGCCGGCCGCTAGAATTTTCGCCCGGACAGCAGCTGAATTCTGCCTAGCTAGTGTCGAAAATCCTGCCACCGCCGGGACTCGAACCTAGGACCTCAGGGACTGGATTGATATCAGTCGATGCCCTGAGTCATCTCTCCCGATGTATTACGATCGAGAGGTGACGGTGTTCGTGTCTGGCGCTGACAAGTCCCGCTTCGGTTAGAGACGCTGTGGCTGCAATATCTGTTGTCACTGAGTTATCTGAGCCTGCCAAAAAAAGTTATATTGTAGGCCAACTTCTTAGTTGCGTTGTTTACTGTGCATATGATGACTACAACATATAGTATCTTTGAATCTCAGAAGACATTTTTCATCACAAGGTTTAAAAGAGTCTCCTTCGGAACCTTATCATCTGAGGAGATACGGAATGTTGTTTTCAATGTGATGCAAATAAATGTGATACAAATAATTTCAACAAGTTGTACGTGGAACTTATTTAATTTGACAAGCGGTAAGGTTGGTGAAAATATTTTGAGGCTTATGAAAAAGCCTTGCACGCGGTATGAAGACTGGGTTTGATGATACAGTCGTCAACACAGATATCAGCACCACGTGAGGGATAGCTTCCTCACAGTAAAAACAAGTCCCAGCCAATTTAATGGTATTTTATTGCACGAGAAATCTAAAAGAGCGTTTAATTGCGAGCCTGAAAAATAAGTCGGCGAAATTTAAACCCAGTCGTTTAACCAGCTGAGCAATTAAAAGCACATACATTCCGCTAATAATACGTTTTATTTGTTGTTTTTTTGTGTTGCAGTCACCACAAATACAATTCTCTTATCTAAAATAACTATTTCGACCAATCAGTTCGATAAGAATATCAATAAGAATACATCTTTGTTAAGGAAGCCAAGTACATATACATTTGAATTTCTAAAAAGCTTATCTTACAACTATTTCTGTTTCTCCAGCTAACGCATATGTTCTCCCTCCCCATAAAATGTATCCGTCCACTGTAGATACATAAAAATCCCCCGCCACAAATTTGAACTTGCACAACACCCAAATTATTCTGTTTCCCTAAATAAGTTTTACTTCCACGCCCGACAAAATAATGACTTTTTTATTCTCTGTACTCTTTTGAAGACTTATTTCATTCTCTCATTTGTTTAGTCATTTCCCTCCCATTCAAACATATTTAGATTTTTTTCATGTCTTCAGTCACAATAATAAATTATATCTTCGGAAAGCCAGGCATATCTAAATGAAATTCAAAACTGAAATTAACCGCCTTCAACACCAAAAACATTACCTGAGGCGGTTTCAAGTATTCAGTTACAAAAATAAATATTGTTCGTCAGCTTTTGTACTTTTATTTCATGTGTACTTTTATTTCACATAATTAAAAAATTGAATCGCTACTACATTTCAATAATATTTATTGCAAGACCATTGCATTTTTGAGTGTGAATGCAATCCCTACATTTTTAAAACAGAAAATAAAGGAAGATTTGTTTCTAGTATTGACATAAAATTAATGTATGTGGCAGTCTGTTTTTGCAATAACTTTTGTATTATATTAAGTACTGAGTAGTAAGTCAAACATCGGTAAGCAAACTTCTACTTTTGAAATAAGGGATTTCTTTGCCTCAAAATTTTAAATCTAATACGTTTGAATATTAAAATACATTGATTGTTACAAAATGATTTGAATTTCTCGCGAGAGTAAAAACAAAAGAAATGGTATCTAGTAACAAATGACAGTTTTGTTTGAAAATGTGTAGTACTTTTGTGACATTCATTCCTAATACTTATGTTTGTGGAATGTTTATGAAGGAAATTCAAATTTCTAGTACTTGACCGATTCACGTTCCTAAGCCTTCATCAAGATCCGGTAAATAGCATTGAGGGAGAATTACTTGTGAGAGGTATGATTGTGTAGTAAGTAAAAAGTATGAGTGCGTGGATGTGTGAAAAAAAAACAAGAAAAACAGAACGACTATGAAACAAGAACAAAACAAGGCTGATAAAATCATTATCCCATCCGCGATAATAAACCATTGTGGATTCACAATACTGTAGTTCAGAAAGATTTAAATTTTTCACGAGAGTAGACACAAAAGCTACAATATCTGGTAACAAACGATTGTTTCGCTTGGAAATGTGCAGTAGTTTTTCGAAAACATACCAAATATACCTAAACTAACCCCGCTAAGCTGCACGAAAATCCAACTCACAGAACCCGTATTAAAAATAAATTTCCTTTCCATACATTGCTAAATGAATTCTCAGATCTTGATCCAAAGTAGAGATATTGTACAAAGATACCTTTACCACTCTATTAGTAATGTAAGTTGTATTTTAAGATTATTTGTAAGATTATTGTAAGTTAATTGTATGTAGATATAAGCAACTACAACAAATGTAGAGTGTATTAACACTAATCTTTGTATTGTTCTACCCAAAACAAAATAAATAAATAAATAAATAACAAAATAAATAAATAAATAAAAATAAATAAATAAATAAATAAAAAATAAATAAAAAAATAAATAAAAATAAATAAAAAATAAATAAAAAATAAATAAAAAATAAATAATTAAAAAAATAAAAAAGTTTGGGACATTCATTCTTAAAGCATGTTTGTGCAATGTCTTACTAGGAAATTCGAATTTCTAGTACTTGACCAATTCACGACCGTGAATCGTGATCAAGATGGGAGGAAAGTTGCCCCTAAGACGTTGTGGAAGGGGCCTGGCCCCCTCACGTGCGAGGCTTGGGCCCCCGCTGCGCCTGGGCTTCCTGGCAGCGCCGCGTCGCCTCGCCCGATCAGCGGCGGGCGCGCGCAGAAACAGCGGCGGGCGCAGCGGGCGCAGCGGGCGCCACGCCGCTCATTAATATGGGGTGGCCTCGCGGCGCAGCAGCCTGTGAAACACGCGACGGCCGCGACGCGCCCAGGAAGCCACTGGACGCACTTGGCCTAATCGCGGCCCCGTCAATGGCAGTTCCGGGCTCTCAATAAAAATACTGCACAGTTCAAGTTCTGGGAAAGGTCAACTGTCGAGATGCACGCATGTGGATCTTAGACTCGCAACCTTTTCATTTAGTTACAGCCTGCAACAGGAGATGGCGTTTCCGCTATTTATTGAATATAAATATCAGTTCTTTCTGGGTAAACCCAGAATTCTTGATTGTAGCAATTAAATCAATTCGGTCCACCACTCTACACATATTTAGAAAAACAGTGTATACTACAAAGCAATAGTAAAGATTTCAAATTAATAAATTTTAAACAATATGCTTGCCTGATTGAAATGCATATATCTTTAAATACTGATGCTGTCTAGTTTCTCTCTCCATTATATGTTTACTGAATGATGCATAATACTTGTAACAAACAGTGTATAATTTCCTAAAAAGTTCGTCGATGATTTTATGTAATATTTTATTTTTTTGAGAAGGTTTTACTCGTTGCTGTAACATTCAAACTGAATAAACGTACTACGTAAAGAGAAAAAAACAGGTTTTTGTAAATGTTCTCCGAATTGCGTGTGAATCTCACATTAACACATCCAACTATGCCTACCTCGTCCTTGCAAAGCATTTTATTCCAAACTCAGGAGGCAGCTTTCAAGTTATTCACACCATTTGTCCGATACTGTCATGTGTCTGACAGTCACGGACGTGATATTTTAATGAAGACGTCGACAGTTTCCTGTCTGCAGTGAAAGGTGAAGAGGACGAGATATAAGACAAGTGTGTGTATAAAAATGGGGGATTATGGCAACTGGGAAGTTTATTTGTAATGGTTGTGAACTCAACATTAAAATTTCGAATTAACTGATTGGTATGTTTGATGTGTTTTAAGTACTAGTCGTCGTTCAATAATTTTTTAGGTTTCCCTACTTTGACGTAAATTACTCACAAAAATTGATTAAAAACATCTTGGCTGATTCATCTGATTAGATTAACTTCAATTTTAAGTAAATTTTAAAATCGAAGTATATTCAGTTATTTATGACCAAATCAGAATAATAGAGTGGAAATGTCGTGAAAATTGGAAATAGTGGTACAAAGACGACGTTATTAACACTCCTGTATTGTCGCACCTTACTTTCCTTGGAACTTTTTGCTGAAAACTGGCATTAATTAATCAAAAAATGTTCCCTGGAATACGTCAAAACGTCGAAAAATCAAAGAGACAAATGATTCGAAGAAAAACAATGAAAGACGAGTTCGGATTAAGGATGGAACCATGTCAAACAAGAAAAAAATAAATAACCCAAATTATTTAAAAAAAAAAACCATTGCCAATAGAAGAAATAGAAGAAACATCCACACGTACATACGAAATAAAAGTTCGAAGAAATGAAAAAATCGATAATATTAAATGCAATGTATCATGTGTGAATGATACTTATTTCTAATTAACACGAAGCTAAGTAGGAAATTCTATATTCATAATTGTAAAATTAAATTAACCCGTTCGAGCACTAATCAACGTTTTCAAATCATGTAAATCGCTTAATACTGATATCCAACGTCAAACGTTTCAGACTTTTTGGTGTGAGGAACCCGCCAAAAATAGAACAGAATAAGGACTAAAGAGGTCTCATTTTGAATATTACATCGCAAAAAACACGACCTAATAAATGCTCTTGGCATCAAAAACGGTATATATATAAAGTATTTAATTCAGTTGAAGGTTGAAAATCAATGTTAAACTATCACAATATTGCTGGACTTCATAAAATGATTTAAATTGTTGTAAAAATATATGGTACTTAATATAATAATATGAACTGAGTAGGCATTTGTTATATTTGATAAAATGTATCTCTAGTGTCTACCTTTGTATTTAATAACTCTGATTGTCATAAGCTATAATAACTGTGTTTGAAATGTAAATGAATAATGGTCTCTAAAAACCTTAGTTGTATAGAGACCTCAAATAAATAAATTTAAAAAAACAACTTGTGTCCCGGGTCTCAATACAGTAGTTTATGCAATTAGTTTATAATTTTAAGCTTTATTGCATCAGTACATGTTTTGAAAACGAGCGAAGTTAGAAGCGAATTTTGAAATTCGTGCGAATGCAATAAAGCAACATTATAAACGAGTTGCATTTTTTTCATATAACAGCATTATAAAGTTTTAAGAGAGTAAACTTAATTTTGCGAAACAACTTTCTTGTGACATCTCGCGTATTTCACATCTGTTCGACAAAACAGTGGTCGGCTGTTCCCTTCACCGCCACCACCCCAAGATTCTCGTGTTGTGATTGGCTGAATGTGCGATGACGCAATCATTCGTGCCGTAAAATCTAATACTCCATCATTTGTGCCGTAAAAGGCACTTTATGGAAGATTTCTTGCAACAGAATCTGTGTTTTATAATGCTGGTATACAAAAAACACTTTTTTAAAAGCCCTAGAACTCATCGTTTCCGAGTTATGGACGACGGTAAAGTTGTTGGGGGATATAATGTGCTGCGGGTTGCAAGAACGCCTGCACTTCCCCCTTCACCATGACTTCCAACATCTGTTTTATTTGTCTTAAATCTATTTGATACAGGACTGCGAAGTGATGTATTTCCCTCTCCATCAGTAGAATACTCACAACGTTTTGTGGCGATAGTGTGTTACAAAAGATACAAAATTATCTTCACCTTTTATTCATAAATATGGCTTGGTGCAAGAAGGACTTATTTCAGTTTTTAGTGATTTTCGGTTCGTATGGCCAATGTGTGCTTTAAAACCCCTCCTTTCAGAGCGAGAAAGGACAAAGTCAAAAGACGACGCTATCTCCTAATTTCTCATTGATTCACATTGGCCTACCATTGGTTTGCCATTTCGATGAAGTAAGAAAACCACCCATTCTGCGAAACTAAATATTGACATTGGCCCTTCTTGCACCAAGACACAGATAATGCTGGGACGAACCGCATCGTACGAAATGCCCTCTATCCCCTCATATATAGGGCTTGATTAAAAACATTTTAGATCCCGGAACGCAGCCCAAATTGATTATTAATTAATAGAAATAGTTATATACTTATAGTATAATTTACACCTTGCTGGAGAGAGTTCTAGCAATAGATATTCTATTTATTTATTTAGTCAAAAAACCGTCAAAAACTGTATGTGACGTAGGGGGGAGAAAATCATCTGAGCACGCTTTCTTGAGTTTCAGAGTCCCTTCCCAACAATTTAACAATTAATTTAACTATCAATTTAACTACTAATTCTGTTGGTTGCACGAGCTGCGACTTGAAAACATAAATTGTGTATTCACCACAATCATGATAGATGCTGCAAGTGTTGTCACCTTCACTTGTTTCCCAGTGATTTGCTAGCTAAGAACATAAATGAAATTTTTTAACAGGAGGCCCTGATTCAACACGGAGAAACTTTCGCGAAGAGACTTTCCTCGGGTACTGTATGCGTGTGTGTGTGTGTATGTGTACATGTGTGTGTGTGTATAATTACATACGAAAGAGAATCGGATAGAAAACGTTCTGTCCGATGCGGTCCGTCACAGCAAAATGGCAGTGAGCAATGGGGATTGTGCCGAAGATGACGAGCGCGTGGCGGAGGGGGGGGGGCTGGGCTCCGCGCCGCGCTGTGGGCGGGGGCGTGGCGTCGCGCCGCGGGCGATGGGCGACCGCCGTGTGTGCGCGTGTAAAATTAGCGATCTGAGCAGCGCGGCGCGACGCGGCGCGGCGCGGCGGGCGGACGGGCTGTACTCGCGCGCGGCGGCGGCGGCGGCGGCGGCGCGCGACAGTGAGGATGACAAATGCGCGCCGGAAAGCGAGGCGAGCTGTAAAACGCTCACCTGCTGTAAAATATGAGGCGATATTTCGAGGGGTCGCCGGCGACGCGCGAGAAAAAGACGCTAGTGCGGCCCCGTAAACAAAACGCACCGAGCCACATCCTGGTTTTCGCGCCGAGGAGGGCAGAAATAGTAGGTGTTATCGGCTGAGGGGATTTCTGTGCTTTCATTCCAATTTCACTCGCGCCCTTGGCGCGTGCGAAAATCGTTTCCTGTCAGATCAACGACGATAAGCGATGTAGCGTTCTGCTTCTGTTTGAGATGTGGAAATGAAATAAATGAAAGGCAAAAAGTATTGGAAGTGAAGGTTTGAATTTCTCGGATTAACAGCCGTCGTTCCAGTCATCACAGAGTCCTAGAGAATCATTCCAATTTTCAGTGCGGCATATTTTATGCGTACTCTTGAGAGAACGAGGATCTTCATAATATGGACACTTAAGTACACATAACTGTAATATTTATATCTTATAAATCGTGTATTACGTTTTCACTTTATATTCACATATATTTTTAAAAAATTTAACTTTTCATTAATTTTTGTGATCGTTCTCTACGATAATTTCAGTCATCCCCTTCATTCATTTCATTCAAATTAATTTTCAACAACTACTGAATGTCGTTTGTTTTTTTTGGTTTTGATTTATAAAATTCTTTATTTTCACTATTGATTCATCAGGCTAATAAACTTGTATTGCGGCAAAAACTGCGATTTTTCGAGAGGAAAATTTGCATTGAGTAGCCCTACAGTAAAGAAATGGATGTCTTTTGAACCTATAAGTAGTTAATAATTTCTTCTAGCACATTGTGTAGACAGAATCAAAGTTTTGTAGATTGTAGACAAGTCGCTAAACCAATCAGTCTATTTCCTCCAAACTTGATATTCCCCTGTCAATCTGGCTAATGTCGCGGCCCCTTGAATTTGAAATCAATATTTTAATTTTGGGAGTACTTTACATGAAGCAGCTGAGACATTTTCAAAAAAATGGCTCCAACGTTTTTTATTAAACTTTGTTATTAGATAGTACAAAGGATTTTTAAGATAATGGCGCCGGTCTCATGTTCTTTAAGAACAATACTTTTTTGAAAATTGAAAAAATTCAACATTTTTTCAGTGTCTTCCTACAACTACAATTACAAAAAAAAATTCTAATGAAATGTGTTCATCAAAAACAGATCTTCATCTAAGGTCATGTTGAATTTTTCGAAAATATGAATATTTTTGAGTAAATGAGCGTGAAACTTAGTCACCCGTTCCGAAAATTCTGCACTTCGTGATCGAAATTTTAGATGTGTTTTGAGGCAGTTGGATGCTACATTATTGAGAATGTGTTTCATCATTTCACATTTCCTTGTTGGTTTCTTACATCGGGATCTTTATAAATTAACGTTTACAAATTAATCTTTTAGAAATTGTTTAAAACCCACTTGAAATAAACATGAAATAAAATAATCCTTCAGGGAATATCAAATAGGAATGCGAAAATAGCATTCCGCGTTTCTGGGAGTTACGACTGACTGTTGTGGCATTATTTAGCTGTATGGAAAGCTGTTATAATTGTTTTAGTGGTGATATTTGCTCGAAAATATTTACTTTTCGCACCAAATACTCTACAATTTGTAATGAGTTTTACAAAAAATTGCATCTGAGATGTGTTAATTCGGAGAGAAATTGTGGTAAAATAGTCTTACATAGCCATTACTAAGGGCGAGAAAGTAATGCTGTTAAACCACTGGGTTTTAAGTATGTGAGGTACAGTTGTAACGAACAAATATGTTGTAATATAAAACTTCAAATTAGTCAAATTATTTCGCATTTTTTCAAATGAATTCGTCATGATACGGAATTTATCAAATGATAGAATTTTCTATTATTCATTGCAAATAAGTATCTTAATAACTTGATCCTGATAACATATTTTTAATAAAACACTTAAAAGGGATTTAGAAGTCAAAAAGTTTAATACTTCTTTTTAGTTTGTGAAGACCTTTTCTCCTGTGTTTATGTCAATTGTGAGAAGAAAAATGTTTTCTGTGCTGCCCTTCTTCCTCATCCTCTGAGACTTAGGCTGGAGAGAGTTGAGTTTAATAATGGCTTTTTCGTCTGTCAGAGTCGGTGAAGCCGGCGACAAACTGTTCCACGCTGTGATTTACATGGGTCGTTGATGGCAGTTGCAGTGTGATTACTGGTGTGAGATACGTCACACGGTTGAGCTTTTGGAAGCGAATAAGAAAGATGTATTAAGCAGAGAACCGTTTTGTTCTGTCATTTTAGCAAGGTAAAAACGTTTTCGATTTTTCGTCGTTTAACGGTTTACATGCTAAATACATTTTCACAAAGACACAATTAGAGTGCAATGACATTCTGAAAAACTTGACTTACGGTACAAAAAGAAAACCTCTTACTTTTCTCCTTCCCTTTAACATTTCATGGTCAACGAACTTGCGAATATGCGGCAGTATAATGTTCGCGAATTCCACGTATCAGCATGTAGATGAACAGAAGTCTGCAGTTTCCTATCCGCATTGAAAGCACCTGCTAATTTGGACAAGTCTTCCAGGAAGCACATACCATAACTTGTGCACTTCTTACTCCTACAAGATAAAACAAAATTACTCGTCTCCGTGAAATACATCACTGTTTTAACGAGTATGCACCGGCTCCCACTGCATCTTCCCGGTGCGTCGGGTGACCGTCGCCACCGAGCCACGCGGCACCCCAAGAGCCGCAAGCGAGCCGTAAGACGGCAGGGGCACTAAACGGAACACGGTACCGTCATCCGAGGACTCCCCGTCCATTTAATAGCGATCCTAAAACCCTATATGAGAAATTAAGCTGTCAAGCTTAAGAAAAGCGGTTACTTGCTCGCTCCCCGTGGCGGCGCGCGGGCCCGTCTCGATCGCGGGTTTTATACGCGTCGCCCAGGCGCGCGCGCACGGGGTGCAGGGCCGTCGCGCTTAAATTAATATGTATGTACAAGTCTCTCCGCTAAGATGACGCATAAACCGGGGGCGGCGATGCCGCTCCATCATAAAGCTTGCGGATCGCGTCGCCGTGGGCTGCGACCCCGCTCCGCCCGCCCCGCCCCGCCCCGCCCCGCTCCGCGCGTCAACGTCCGCGGGTGACCTGGCACGAGCTGCCTGCCAGCCCCGCGCACTCCCTCGCGGGCGCTCGCGATCCTGTGAGGAGTCTTCAGGGATAATTACGTGTGAGAGGTGTGATTGTGTTGTATTGATTGATTTTTCGTGTTTCCGGGCGCGTCAACTGCTTTGGTCATTAGTCCCGTTAGTGTAGTGCATGTTTGTTTCTCGGGAGATGGCGGTGATCTTCCCCCGTGGATGGCGAGATCCGGCGCCGACCTACCGTCGGCTAGTGGGGTTTCCCCCAACCAGGCTCTCCCACCAGGGGCACCGCCCCAGCCGGGACAAGCTCTACGCTCCCGACCGGTCTCCCGGAATATGCGGTAGTTTAATGCATGTTAGTGTAAGTGAGTGTGTAAGGGGAGAGGATAGGACAAGGAATGGGAAGGACAGATCGCGCGCGGTCCGTGGCCCGTTTGTTAGGGTACTGCTCCGGCATTCGCCTGGTGTTGATCGGAGAAACCACGGAATACTACCGACCAGAGCAGGCGGCCGCTAGAGTTCTCCTCCAGACAGCGACTGAATTCGACCTAGCTGAAAAGCTAGTGTCCAAAATCCTGCCGCCGTCAGAACTCGAACCTAGGACCTCGGTCCGCTCGTTATGGTACTTCACCGTCATTCACCTGGCGTTTGATCAGAGAAACCGCGGCAAACTACCGATCAGAGCAGCCGGTCGCTAGGAGTCTTCTCCAGACAGCGGCTGAATTCGACTTGGTATCTAGCTAGTGCCGAAAATCATGCCACCACGCCTGTCGGGACTCGAATCTTAGGACCTCCCGGTTATAGTGTAGGTACTGCAATGACGTCAGTTTATGCCCTGAGCAACTTAAGTTGGTAAACAAAGGACAAAATCAGGAGGTTTGGATGAGTTAAAAACAAGTAAAACAGCAAGACTAAGAAAGAAGAACAAAACAAGACTGATAAAATCGTCTCATTTACGATAATAAACCATTGTGGATTCACGATAACGTAGTTCAGTATTGAAAGTTGAGATCATAGGATTTGGTCAAAGTAATTAAAACATTACATCATTAAGTTTACCAACGTTTCGGAATATTTTAGTCCATCTACAGGAGTGGTGATAAAAATATAATCTTAGGTTCCTGGTCAAACTTCCTTAGGGTAAGTTGGCTTAAGTTAGTTGATTGAAGAACTGCTCCTTTTTTTGCTGCACAGCCCAAAGAGCTCATGGTATTCCCTTTACCAGTAAATGAGCACCTGGTCAGAGCCAGGGAAAATCGATGAAACAAAAAAATTAAAATTCTCGCACTCTGCGTTTGCCGGCTTTTTCATTACAGAGGCCCTCTCGGCATAAAGTAGGTAATTTAGCTTCGAAGAAGCATTGATGTATGGAATGCTTCCCTCATACACGGCTGTATACTGGATCGCGCGTCCAGAGCCTTCTGTGCATCGCAAGTTAACAGTCGTTCGAACTCGATTGCACCCGCTTGCAGACAGTGCGCTGTTCTAGACGTCCCAGTTTATTAAGAGACTCTTGTCAACTAATTTAGCTTTACATTATGGTCGTAAATAATCATCTTCAACTGATCTGTGAAAATGCTGGCAAAATTAATCATTATGTTCTTCTAGAATATAGAAAATGTTTGTAGAATCCTGACTCAAATATGAGGGTACTGTGCAAGAAATGTGAATCGGTTGGCATTTTAGTCGAAATTTTGATATTATCTTATCGAGCTTATAAACATTTTGCACTTATCATAACACTGATTCACTGTAAGTTTCATTTCAAATTGACGTAGTACAACTAGACTACAATCAGTGCTCAATATATTTATTTTGTCATTAAAATATTGTTTCTATAAATATACAGTTTTAAGAGTTCATATTTTAGTATTCACTTATTGACTCACGTTTCCCGTTTTATATTTTTAATGTGTTATTCAAGTTTTAAATTGGCTTTCTTACTGCTTAATGTACGCTAATTAATGTAATTGGAAACACATCCTACTGTCAATACATTTTGTGCAAAATATTTGCGATCTAAGTGATTATTCAAAGAACGTAACTATCACGACTAATGATGATTCGTACTTAATTTCGTAAATTCTGGAAAAATAGTTATACAAGTACAACTTGCTCGTTTTGTGTATGAGGGTGCGCATACGATAACACAAGCTAAATATTAGAAGCAATTTTCCAGAAAAAATATCATAGTATGGATCAGTAACGTTAATAATCATTATTCATGAATTCTATAAAGTAAAATTTTAATGAACGAAAGAAAGTTTTAAAAAATTTCCTCTTACTGCAAAACTACATCAAATTCAGAAATATAATACCTACTTCAAATGAGAAATCAATGACTTCACAGCGCATAAAGGAAGTATTTTTCAGACATTTTTTAGGAAGTTCAATGTCCTATTTACTTTCAAATATTTGAACACATATGCATATTTATATTGTCCATCTTGCTTAACTTAATGTTAAGTTATTTATGAACTCTGATGTTGGCTGGAAACAGGCAAGTAACGAAATGCCAAAAAGCTCGATCGTAAATAGAGGACGAAACAAACGTGATTATAATACATTATTTTTAGATTTCTATCTGCTCGGCGAAAAGGTCCTCAAAAGTTGGGAACGTACACTGTCATGGGACATTTTTTAAGTTGATATGCGTATCTTACAATAATGAAATCGTATTGAAAGAATCATTTATTTGTTTTGTAGAGAAATGAGAAAAAACATGTGTAGAATTGTTTTGGTTTCAACGGAGTGTGTAGATAGCATTGGTGTGGTGAAAAGTGGGGAAATTTGAATCAAGGTGGTTTAAAAATATCTTTGGGGAATCAAGATGAATTTATTCAGTTGGGAATATTGGCTTGTTGGCCAAGGTGGAAAAAAGCAGCGCTTGGACAGGATGGTAGAAAAGAGTAAAATTTAGAGGATAAATTTATTGAATAAAATCTGTAAAATCTGTAATCCATAAAAGAAAGAATTAGATGTTCACGATTGATTTCACTGTTAGGGATTAGTTAACAAGAGTGGGTTAAGATAATTGCGAAGGCATTTGTTCTGAAAGACAGGAATTGTGTGAATGTTGCTACGTGCAGGGTTTAACCAGGCTGGGCATGCACAGCCTGCCTCAGCTATACCACAGTTAGTGTTGGTCTTATGATGCTCTTAGAGTTTGGTTTCTAGTTGTAATATGGATGTGGATTTGATGGAGACATACAGTTCTATGGCTTTTACTGTGGTCGTTTGTACATTGAATTTAATATGTACTTTCCAAGTTAAACGTCTGTTTATTAATATATCTTAGTAATTGCTAGGGGTGGAATTGTTTAGCCAGGGAATCTGAGTCTTATTGACAGTTAAGAGAGGTGATTTGTTTGGTTTTCGGAGAGTAAACTTTTTGCGTTTTTTCTGGGTTAATTTTTTTTTCACCATGTAAGATACCAGGTAATAGCAATGTGAAGAAATTATGGGATGTGATCATAGGCTATAAGTACGTTTTTATTGGATTGTAGATTGCTTTATCATCGGCAAATAAGTTTATGTAGAAATCTGGCATTGTAGGATGATCTGAAATGTAGATGTTGGACTGTGGGCTAATAAGTACTGAGCCGTGGGGAACGCTATATATTATGGGTGTTTGAGTAGGTTTGGTTTATTTTGACTTGAAAAGATCTGTTGGATAAGTAGCTGGAGGTAATGTTTTTGTGAAAATCTGGGGTATCTAGTTCTGAAATTTTAAGAGTGTACACAATCATTTAGATAGATAGATTTATTAATGTTCGCTTTGAGCTAATGCTCGGTGGCAAACATTTAGAGAGAGATATGTACACATTCCTTACCAAATGAACTTAAAGCGTAATTGTTTTACGTTCCCGAGATAAACTCGGACTCAATAAACCTCGTATACTCGCAAGTCAAAATAAGATTTGATAAGTCATGAAATATTAATGTATTTTTTTTCGAAAGATATGCAAATACAGATTGTTGATGAATGTTGATCCTAAAATTAAATTACTTCTGCGCATTGAACATATTATTATTATTATTATTATTATTATTATTATTATTATTATTATTATTATTATTATTATTATTGTTGTTGTTGTTGTTGTTGTAATGGATATAACTAAGATTCGGCCTTTTAAATAAAAACAATAAATTTTCAAGTCTGCAGCTTTAAAAGGATTCTGTAACAAAACGTAACAGGAACTTTTGTGACGGAAATTTTATCCTCTTTAATTTCGTGTAGAGTAATATTCAGTAGAATTGATAGCTGTGTAGATCACATGAAGTGAAATGATTACGTGAAAACTACTCACATTTTGAAAAAAACTAATTTAAAGATCTTATTTCAAAGAACATATTTCATTTAGAAGAAATATTTCTATTATCAATATAGTAGTTGTAAGAAGACGCCGAAAAAATTTCACTTGTGCTATTTTTACATTCGTACTCTGCTCTATGTAATAAAAGATATAATGCAAAAAATTAGAACACATTTTTTAGAATAATCTGAATCTGAATAATCTGAAGATTAAAATATCCACTTCAAATTCAGCGAGACTCGACATCAGTCAGATCGATCAGATAATATCAGTTTCGGTGAAAATCTTTGCGGTTCAGCCTCTAGCGTTGTTCACAGACACGGACAGAGGTTTTGCCCCAAACCATTTTTTTGGCATCAAGACCTGAATCGGTTTTTGGCAAGAAAAAACATGAATTATGACTACACAACGTGTTAGAAGTAATTTATGACATAACAACATTAGTAATTAGAAAGAATTTATTGCTAAAATCTTTTATAGATAGGAACAAGAATTATCCGCATTTTTTGGTATCATGTACCTGCAATACGAATTTTTCTGCCGAAAAATTGCCGTTTTTTGCTGCAGCTTTACGTAACTTTCTCTATGGTAGATAAGTAGAACACGAGAAATTGAAAATTCCGGGTATGCGTTCTGATATCGCTTATAATAACTGATAAGTCTGATCATTTACCCATCATTATCCAGCTGATGAGATTTAGTGATTTACATAGCTGTTTTGCCTGTGAAGAAAGAATGTCTCTCTACTTGTATTTCAAATTAATAAATACTGGCAGAGTATGATTAATTGCGGGGTGAAAATGGATTTGTAATTGAGAATACGTACATTGTTTGCGGGTAATTTTTCATTTCAAAGAAAAACTATTCTGACTGTTGCAAAGGTGGCGATGAAAGATAGCAAGGTATTAAAAGAGGACGTGTCATGTTCGAAAAATAATTTACTTCCGACGATTCGGAAAGGCTGACAGACGGAACATGCTTTTAATTTCAAATTCTTTCAGTAGCTGAATGAAATTAATTTTCCCCGTCACTGCCACAGCGATATGTGGTGTTACAAGCACAAGCGTTTCATGTCATTTGAGCATTGTGATCGCGAAAAACATCGCACACAAGAGCTTATAATTAGTATCAGTTCAAACTGTATCTTATTATTAATTTCCAAAAATAATTATATACGAACAAGATCTTACAATAAAACAATACAGTTTCTCACGCCGCCAAAAAACAAATATTCCAAATAATTATCCCAAGATAGTTTTCAAAACGATAAATACTGAAACTCTCATTCAAGGATGTGATTAAGTCAAGTTCATGACTATCATACATACTCACTATCCGATTTTTGAAATTAACTTCACACTTAGATTTTATCAGATTCTTTCCGTACATAACGGACGGAGGTGGATGTGTTTATCGTTGTACCAAAGAACCGTGTCTCGAAGAGCAATTCTGCAAGAGTAACGTGACAACATGTAGCGTAATTAGTGTGGTTCGCTGGGCACTGCGTCCTCGTAGAATCGCAGAGCGTCACACGTCGCCCTAGGAAGCGCACCAAAGCGGGATGGGATGTGGATGTGACTACACCAGGTGGAGGCTATTTCCATTTCCTGAATCGTTAGTATTACATATATAATTTATAATTCTTAATCCAATTTTTCTTCATTCTGTTGTTAAAACAAATAAAAGGAAACTGGATATTTTTTCTTTTTAAAACAATCTGGTCAGTAACGAACATTCAATTCGTATTTTTTAATGTATTTGAACTCTGCTGAGATGTATCACCCGCATTAATCCAATTCAATTCAAAATCTGTAAACCCAATGATGTTTTTAATCACGCAAATGATATAGCTGTATAATGTACAGCAAAATACGAGGGTATAGAAATCATAAAGGAACACTTTATGCGTAGGTGCAAACCGGCGTTTGTCCAGACCCCAAGTGCTGCCGACGTAATGCGCAACTGTCGGCGGTCGCTCGCTATCAGACCCGGGAGCGCAGCGCCGTCTTCCCCTCTCGCGTTCCTCCTCGCATTGCAACGTGCGGTTCACTGCTCCGCCGCGCGTATTCAAATGGACGAGCGCGCCGCGCCGCGCCACGCCGCGTGTTTCTTTATTAACTCAGCGTGAAGCCGCGTAATTCCGTCGGGCTAACAATGGCCGATCGCGGCCATCCGGAAGCTCCGCGCTGTCGGCCTCGAGTTCCGGCTGCGCTGCGCGGAGCGGCAGGGTGGGGTGTGGCGGGACAGGGCAAGGAGGAGCGGAAATGAGGTTTGGTGAGGGTCGGTGACGGGTAGGGAGGAGCGGGGAGGAGCGGGGAGGAGCGGGAGGAGCGGGGTGGAGCGGGAGGAGCGGGGAGGAGCGGGGCGGAGCGTGGCGGAGCGGGGAGGAGCGGGGAGGGCAGTTGCCTCACCCCTCCGACCCCCTCGTTCTGCCTACGAGTGGGCAGGTTCTTGGGATTTGCACTTTTCCCAACTTCCCACCAAAGTATTCCTGCAGGATTTCTAAGGAAGGGAGAACTTGCAGCCGGAGGCTCTGGCCTCGAACGTTCACTAGGAAGAGTATAAAGCAGTTTCTAGCAGTAAGCTTTTTCTAATACTTACATTTTAACAGTAGTATTTACTGTAATAAGTTACTTTCATAATAGACTAAGTGAAAGTCTCCTGTATTTTGCTTTTTGAAAATCTCATGAAATGTGACAATTTGTAAATGTTTAATAACTTTTCGTACAGACTTGACTTGTTACGAATGATAAGCACGTTTTGCGTGTCTTTAAAAAACGAGATTAAGCAACAAGAAGATATTAACATTTTTTATTACATTCAAATCTTAACTATTATTTCCTTTATATTTTACGGAAAGAAGACGTAAATATTCAGCTCGAAGTGAAAAATAACATGAATAAGTCAACAAGTTAACCTTGTAAATGTTTCTCAAACTTTGGTCACTTCCATTTTCTATGATGTCATGTTACCAACGATATTTTTAATTAATTGACGTTTGATGATTGGTACTTAGATTAGTTATTAATAACTGTATATATATATATATATATATATATATATATATATATATACACACACCTCATTAACTAACTTATAATTAAATAATTACCTTATAACTATTGCAATAAAACAGGATCCTCATATCTTTCCTCTAATCAGCTCCTCCAATTTAGGGAATTTTATGAGGGATTAATAAGAGGGCTATTTATTTTTAATTATGAGTTTCTACCAAAACTGAACGGCACCAGAGAGGGAATTTCATTTAAACTGAAGTAAAACTTAGTTCGGTTCGAGGTTCAATTCCTTATGGGTATGGTTTGTTACCAACCTGGTCGTCCGCTCGGTGTCTGCCTAGCTAACCGAAATCCGTCCTACCGCATCGTCTTCCTGTTTCAGGACGCCAGTGCCCTTCTGCCTTCCCCCACCCCACCCGCAGCCCACGCATTGTGCCCCTCAACCTTCTCGCCATTACGGCCGCAGATAGTCTTTTTTAAATGTACGACATAATAAGTTTGATGATTATCCTTGCTCACACAATGCGCTTCGTTATATGCGTTATAACAAAAGAGCAGCGGCGCACTTGCGAAGGAAGCCATCTGGCGCGCAGGAAGTTTCCTCTAAGGGCCTCGCCTTCATTCACACCTTCGGCGTTTTCACACAACTCGCTGCGTGGGCGAGGGGAAGCCAGGCGTGCTCTAATTGCGCTTGTTTCCTTAAATTACCCCGCGGAAGAAGAAGTTTCGTGTGAAGGCGCGGGATGGGGATGGGTTCAGGAGCGACTCATGGGGGGGGGGGCCGAGTCGTTACCCGCGTCTCCGTCCGAGAGCGTTGCGGTAGTGGGCAGTTGCCGTTCGACTTGAGCCAGCCGTCGGAGACGTACGATGACGATCCCCAAGATTCCCGATGTAATAAATTATTGATTGATTGATTTTTTCGTGTTTCTGGGCGCGTCAACTGCTTTGGTCATTAGTCCCGTTAGTGTAGTGCATGTTTTTTCTCGGGAGATGGCGGTGATTTTTGCCCCGTTGGATGGCGAGATCCGGCGCCGACCTACCGTCGGCTAGTGGGGTTTCCCCCTAACCAGGACTCTCCCACCAGTGGGGCACCGCCCCAGCCGGGACAAGCTCTAAGCTCCCGTCCGGTCTCCCGGAATATGTGGTAGTGTAGTGCATGTTAGTGTAAGTGTGTGTGTGTGTGTAAGGGGAGAGGGTAGGACAAGGAAGAGGAAGGAAAGATTTCGCGTGGTCCGTGGCCCGTTCGGTAGGGTACTGCTCCGGCATTCGCCTGGTGTTGATCGGAGAAACCACGGAAAACTACCGATCAGAGCAGCAGGCCGCAAGAATTGTCCTCCAGACAGCGGCTGAACTCGACCTAGCTGGAAAGCTAGTGTTGAAAATCCTGCCGCCGTCAGGACTCGAACCTAGGACCTCCCGGTCAGAGTCGATGTAATAAATTAAATCCGATTTATTTAGGGTAAAGCCACCTTCAGTGGTCACTCCAAGCACAAAATTAGTGGCTTCCCAGTTGCTTCGAATTTGCTGAACGTGGAGCTCAAGTCTTGGAGTAGTGAGAACGAAGATAATTTATTTTTTTTATCTCTTATTATAATGAAAGATACAGATGAAAACATCTAAATAATATTGCAATTCCAATAATGTAACATAAACTGTTTGTTTTATTTTTGAAGTTTCTTAAGTACTTCCATGGAGTAGGATATGTAGTGGCCACATACGAGTCTTGTTTCTGATCCCTACCAAAATGTTGCAATTTTCAAGAGGCCGCTACTGAAAGAAAATCAAACTTGCAACTAAATGAAAAGAAAATACAACAAATTAAAAATAGCCTTCTTAGGACAATCTATTCAAAAAGAGATGTGCTAATATTCCAGTTAGTTTCACATAATGAAGCACTCAAGCCAGAATTTTGAGGAAAGAACAAAATTTTTTTAAAGTTATGTTGCTTGCTCTACTGTTGCTTTTACCCTAGATGAAGACTTATGACACATTTCCCTTTGAGTAATCATTTGCAAAATTTTAGAAAATCAATTTCGCTTACAAGAATTGCAATATTTTCGACGTTCCTTTAAGAAGTGTGTAGGTAATATTTCCGTATAGTATGCTTTATCGCATTAAAATTACTCTTTTAGGATTCCACAGATGATGTCTAACAAAAATTCAATGGAATGTAGCTAAGTAGTGACTATTATGCAATTGTTAATAGAAAGAGACAATAAATATTTCTTTACTTTATTTGCTTCTGACTAAACAATTTATGAAATTATAATATTTATTTTGGTTCGTTTGTAATTGCGAGTAACCCAAAGGACAAATCAAGTCTCCCCCACCTAAATAAGTGTTTCTGACTGTAATTTTGGGTCTCCATCAATACGATCGATTTTATTTTCCCCCTAGACAATGAAATATCTAGGTCCCCCAATGTTCTTTCTATCTACTTATTTTTTAAGTTACATAGTAAAGTTAACAAATACACTTTTATTTATTACTTTATTTACTCATTATTTTAAAAATTGTTGCGCATTAAATATAACACAAATAATATTAAAAAGGTTAATATTTAGCTCAATTAGATTAAGCAATTTAAAATAGATTAAATGCTTCAATAATATTAAAAGTAATCTTCTTTTCAAGAATCGATTCAGCCACGATAATGTAGTCGCGAGCATAACATCGTGTCCATATAGTTTATAAGCACCTTTTTTAAGTGCGAACACGTGATTATTTTATAAATAGCAATCTCATAAACTTTCCCCCAAAATAATTAAACCCCCAAACATCCCACAAATCTAAAAAAACATTACACCAAATTTAGGGAGGAATCCATCAATCTGGCAGTACTGTTCTAAATGCAACTCACTGTTCGATGATTTTTTTAAATATATTTTTTATTTTACATTTTCTCATAAGCGAGGCAAGCGCTTTATTGTGAATAGAACTGCAACTTAGCATGCAGAGTATATAGAGTACACACAGGAGCGCAAAGATACTCCCACAGGAGACCTCAACTATCAGTAGTTATTGTATGCGATGGAAATGGGAAAATAGGGGTATATGTTAAAATTACAGGTAGAAAAAAGTTACAGAAAGTAAGTTTAGGAAATCATACGTTTCTCTTCAGGGCGTTTTAAATGTTTCCTTTGGGAATCCAGATTTGATTCTTCGATGTTGGTTATAGGTTTTTCCTACGTTGAATATAGAACGTGCAGGGGAGTATGATATGGAAAGAAAACGTAATTTCATTGGGGCTGATATAATAATCAATCGTGCGAAGAACAAACTCGACGGAATGATTTCCAACGGAAGCACCGCGTAGCAGAGCGGCCCTCGGCGGTCGCGAGGCACCAGGCGGGGGCTGCCCGGCGGAGGACTCGGCGGGCGCGGAGGCTGAAATTCCAGCATAGCGGCGCCCGGGGCGGGCGGGGAGACCCGGCCGCGCACTCATTAGTCAGGCGACGGGGCCCGCCGGACCTCGCGGATTAGGTTTTGCGGAGGGGGCGGGGCGGGGGGGGGCAGAGGCGCCGCCGGGGGCTGTCGCACGTCAGACGCACGCCCGCCGCCCCCGCACAATACAGCCTCATATTTATCTGACTTACCATTAATATTTCCCTCAAACGTCAAATTTTCCGCCGGACATCACGGACGCGGCGCAGGGATTTTTTTACGATTTTTTCCCCTGGGGCCCTGCCTGCCTGCCGCCGCCGCCGCGTTTTGTTTTCAAAAAGGCTTGTCTCGTCATAATAAGAGAGGCGCAGGGTGTTGAGATTAATGAGAATCTGCTGATAGAAAAAGCCCTTTCATCGTCAACGACTGACGGGCTTTAAGTTGTATTGTCTTTTCATTTTTCCTGTCCACTCGACCTCCCGCGCCTGTCCCGCCGGCCCTCCGCCCCCGCCTCCGGCTATCTCGAGAGCGCGTCATGCGTCATCGGCGCTCGCGCGTTCTCCTGGCGCCTTGATTGTGGTCGCCTCAATGGGCGACAAGAAAACCACTCATATATATCCATTTATAAAAGCTCGTATTAAAAACTCGCTCGAAGACAAATGAAGGTACGTTCTCATTTTCGTCATTACACTTTTAGGGACCGCAAATTTATGGCGTAGGGCGCCAGCCCTCGCGTCACGTTTCAAGCTCGTCGACTGCCAAGTCTCGCCGCACGGAAAAGGCTAGTGAGAACGCTGTATGCCGCAAAGCTGGTTGTGTATTTCATAGCACGACTCAAAACCGATTTTTATGTTAGGAAGATATGTTTCTAAAGAGCAGGTTCTTTGAATAAACAAGTACCAAGTATTTGAATATTGAACGACTTTCAATATACCATTCGTAGAATTTGAAGTACTACGTTTAATTTACATTCCCTTTCAAAATTAAAACTTGTCTCACAACGTCCATAAATTTCTTGTGTTGAAACTTAAGGAGAAAATAATTCAAAATCATACGCCTCTTCATTATGTGAAATTACTGATACGTTGGGATATTTTACTCGAAAAAATATACGAGTACATAAAGAATGTTCATTAGGTTACTGCTGGGTAGTGCGTTTATTTAGTCGGTAGGATTCCTGCAGCTAGAACACAGCTTCTGGGCTTGCGTCGGTTCACCTGTTTTAATTTCCATAAATAATCGACCGGGCATCTCCTTGGAAGAAGTCGAACGCGAACGAGTGAAAGAAAGGAGTCATTAATAACGGGCGGCGGAATCGCTATCAGATGGTGGGCAACGTTAACGAATTAATTTAAAATGCTCATACGCCTGGGCGGGGCAGGGGGCGGGGCGGCCCGGCCAGTGTCGTAGCTTAATGGCCGCCCTTGCGCGTCCCGCGCTTCTGTTTGCTGTACTAATTACCGTATCGGTGGCGGCGCGTCGAGCCCGCGCGCTAAATCAAGCGGAACCCCCTGCCTGCGCTGGCAGCCGGCGAACGCAGAACCGCGCGGGCTGCTACCTAGGTTGCCTCGGGAACCCTCGATACGGCCCTGGCTTTGGGGAAGTACAAAGGCTGCCGTCAAATGATTCGGATGTCCTTTTTCGTGTTCGTGGCTTGCTTTTTAATTCGTGGATTCGGTGGTATAACGGTCAGCGTACCGGACTCTTGTACCCGAGTTTGCGGGTTCAAACCCGATCGGAGCCGTGGATTTTTAAGGGCGAAAAAATCCTTCCTACGCCTTCCTTCGGAGAGGACGTAAAGCTGGCTGTCCCATGTAGTAGATTTACTGGATGTAAAAGATCCTCAAGCCTAAAAGAAATCTCTGAGCAAAATTGAGATCCGCCTGTTTCGTCGCCCAAAATAATACCTCCTTTCTCCGCTAGGTGGTGAAAGGAGCGTAGCGAAATTCGCATGGTTAGACGGAAGAGTGGGCCTGATGGCCCGAGTCTCGCCACGTAAAATAAGCCACTAACTAATTTCGTTTCGTATTGTAGGAGGTATACTCTTGCATTTTCGAATAAATTCCGTGGTGGGAGCACAGATTTTGTGGAAATCCACAATGATTAAGGACCCAGGAGGTATCAACTATAAAGTTTATTTGAAAATATAATATTATAAATAATTAACCAGACACATGTTTCGGGAATCGTACCTCATCTTCAGTGGCTCCAAGTAAATAAGTGATTCTGATCACACTTGTTAGAAAAAGCAATTTTTTACATATAGGAATAAGATTTATCCACTTTTTCATTACTAGTGTCCGGAAATAAAGGTATTTATGTCAAAGAATAGCCGATTCCCGGCGCACGATTACATTACTTTCTCTTCTTACAAAGTAAGGCGAAAAACTAAAAACAGTAGCATGTTCTGGTTCCTCCCGAAGTTGCCGTCAACGAGACGGCATATCGTCGACGTTCAAAGGCCAAAATTTTAGAGGAATCCAAATAATATATTTCAGGAAAATGTCACAGTAGATGTAGTAACCGGTATTATATTACTGTAAATCAAGAGTAATAATAAGGGTGGTAACGTTTGCAAATTAAGTCTCGAACGAACGATATAATATGAAATCTAGAAATTTAGAAATACGGAGGAACGTGGATAATCTATAAGATCTTTGCTATTGGAGAGAATGAAAAATATTTCTTAAAAAAACTGTTTTCTGAAAGCAACAATGTGGAAAGTGTTGATTATTTCCGTCCGTGTTAAAATATTGTTATTTATTTTTAATATTATTTCAAGAGATTGTTAATTTTTTTATCTCCACGTATATTTACGATAATGTTTTCTAGTGTAACACGAACCCTATCAGATATACAAAAGTGAAAATAATTTCATACTTGTTCCCAACTGGGAACTGCCAGTTCCTGGAAACTTGGAAAGAAGAAGGAACAACAAGAAACTTGGAAGAAGCTGATACATTTACTCGTATTCATTCACTGTAAATACACCAGCTTCAATTAAACGGAGAACCTACTCATGTTAGGTAACAATGGCTTAACGTATTGTCCTTGAAGACTATGCTGGCTTGAAGAAAATGCCCGCACCAAGCGGCGAAGTACTAGCAGATCTGATCATGCGCATAGCACAGGCACGTCAACCCGCGCCCGCACGAGCGGCATTCGTACGGGCACCGGCAACTTCCCCTAACTCCACACTCATTTCCCCTTAAAATCCAGAAAGGGGTGTACAGAAAGGGGTCGCCAGAAATAAAGACATTATTATTATTATTATTATTATTATTATTATTATTATTATTATTATTATTATTATTATTATTATTATTACATGCGCAAGCTGGAGCGGTGGAAGGCGGTGTTTGGTTTGTTTTTTTCGTGTTTCGGGGCGCGTCAACTGCTTTGGTCATTAGTTCCGTTAGTGTAATGCATGTTTTTCTCGGGAGATGGCGGTGATCTTTCTCCGCTGAATGGCGAGATCCGGCGCCGACCTACCGTCGGCTAGTGGGGTTTCCCCCTAATCAGGACTCTCTCACCAGCGGGGCACCGCCCCATTCGGGACAAGCTCTAAGCTCCCGACCGGTCTCCCGAAATATGTGGTAGTGTAGTGCATGTTAGTGTAAGTGTGGGTGTAAGGGGGAGAGGATAGGACAAGGAAGAGGAAGGACAGATCGCGTGCGGTCCGTGGCCCGTTTGGTAGGGTACTGTTCCGGCATTCGCCTGGTGTTGGTCGGAGAAACCACGGAAAACTACCGATCAGAGCAGCCGGCCTCTACAATTCTCCTCCAGACAGCGACTGAATTCGACCTAGCTGAAAAGTCAGTGTCGAAAATCCTGTCGCCGTCAGGACTCGAACCTAGGACTTCCCGGTCAGAGGCGCTGCAGGGAGGCGGTGGATATTGGTTTCTTACGAAAATGTTTGCCAGTTGTTTTTTTATCAAATAACAGAGAATTGTGTTATGTACATATTCTTCACTACCTTATTACTATTTGATATTAATTTTCTTCCTAAATTCTCCCTTATATAAACATATTTGTTAAGTGACGGGAATATGTTCGAATGACTAATTCTTGCCTTGTTTTCGTTTTGTGTTGTGTTATTAAATCATTCAGTTATTTATTGTAATTAGCAATAATGCGAAATAAATTAACAAGTTTCTATAAGTTAAAAATTCTCGATTACGGATGGACAGCGCTCTTAGGAGACAAGAATTTGTCTGTTAAACCGTCTAATGTGAACAAAGAAAGTTCATGCTTTTATATCACTTAAGTAAACAGGATTACAAAATTTATGATTATTTTGATTAAGTTTTTTAAATTTTACTCTCAATTGAGAATTTGAGATCGAACTGATGTATTATTTCATTTTAATAGATCATTTCTTTGTCTTAAAGAGAAAATGGTAATTAATATAACTAAATTTGTGACAATAATTGACAAGTAATTTCTTGCAAAGACTGTCATGCCAGGTAGCCAGTGACGTCCAGCCACTCCCGACGAATTTGTACAATCCTTACTCTTAATTCTCGCGCCAATTTCTCGGGACGCAGTGCCCGCGAGCTCTAGTAAGCTTGTTATCTTGCCCGCGACCTTGCCATGCCTGGCGTAGCACCTGCTCATGCGCGCGACACAGTTTCGCGTACACGTAGCGTACACATAGCGTACACATAGCGTACATTAATTTCTCTTCTTTTCTATGTTTATAAGTTGTTATAAACATTACGAAATTAATCCCTGTTTACATTTGGCTATTACCGCACAACAGAAATATACACTTTAATAACACGCATGTTAGTGCTAAAATAAAACAGCCTAAGACAAGGACTTGAGAGGCACAGAGGCTTAAAATTTTACGTCGTGCGTGGACACCAGTCTGTTCTTGACGGTGACTTTCATTCCAACTATTGGACCACATTGCTGTAGCACAAAGGCAATGAATCATAAGAGGGTTGGGATGAATTTTGACCAATAGAATTTAGAGATTTGAATAGTTTCTGGAAGCTTCTAGAGCAGGGTGCCAACTTTCAAGACCTCATGGGCTACAACTAAAACCTTTAGTATGATTGCAGGCCATATTTATCTTGGGTGATGCACACCTGACTTCCCCATATTTCAGTTTGTCCGGCTGCTCTGTTGCGGAGATGGATGGAACAATGCATGATATCAGGCCACAAAGCAGAGTAACATATTGGGAGAATTTTGAGTTTCTGAATTTACTAGACAAAATTTTTAAATCTAAGCCATACCTGCTTTTACATTTGGAGGGTGTTGACTCCGACCGGGCGCGTGTGCGCGCGCGCAATCAAAACCGAGCACATTCTATACCTATCCACCCAACTCCACTCCAACCCAACGCAGATACCAAATTTAACCGGATTCAACCTAGCCAGAAACCCCATCTATTCCACAAGAAACAAAAATAACTACCCTTTCCATATATTTCTACAATATTTTTCCGAAATGGACCCTGACTAGAGGTGACCATTAGGTTTCCTCGACCGCAGTGCTAGTTGTAAGATTAATTTCAGTTTAGTTAGTAAGTCAACAAACATATATAGAGTTAATATAACTGAGCTATGTATATATCATCCAGGAAAACAATAAATTGAATAAACAAATTAAAAAAAGGCGCCCAATCTTTTCCCAAGCTTTACTATATTACTATTATTGGGTTGTAAGCAGTGATTTTGGCTTTACAAAACTCTAACACTGTCCTGCCCTCTCTCCTCTTCGAGCATTACGTATTTCAAGGGTGAATCCCATTACGAACTCAAATATATGCGCTGTCAGGTGTAGAGAAATTCGTGTGCCTCCTCCGGAAAAAACTAAAAATTTTCAGCTTGCTGGCTTTCACTTAGAAGTCAATTGACCGGCTGCTGTGATAGGTAGTTTCTCGTTGTTTCTCCGATCATCATCAGGAGAATGCCGGAGCAGTACTCTAACAAACGGGCCAAAGGTCGCGCGCGATCTGTCCTTCCTCTTTCTTGTCCTATTCTAGCCCCTTACTTACACACTCTTGAAATCAGTCTGGCTTGTCCCGGCAGGGGCGGTGTCTCGCTGGTGAGAGATGCCTGCGTGGGAAGGCAACCCCGATCACTAATCAATGGAAGTGAATTCTTCAATTATCACCACGCTTTGAATATATTTGACGGAGATGCGTCATATCTATTTGCACAACAAACCCTCAATCTTTAAATGGTCTCGCAACGTATGGAGTACGCATAACTTTCCTGGAATTCAGAAATACTGGTAAAGCCGATACTTGATATCATTCTGTCAGTCCTTGCTGTACAAGCAAGTATATTTTTCTCTTTTGCATTTCCTGTGTATCATTGCGTATTACGTTCTCCATGCGCCAACTTACGTAATTTTATAATTTTCCCCTTTTGTAACAGAGTAGCATTGAAAAAATAACTTGCTTTGAGATAAAATAACATCTGCAATTCATTAAAATATCAGTTTTTTTTGTAGTTTTCCGTAGGTATCAAGAAACACTGATAGGAAATAGAAAAAATATTCTATTCAAATATATAATCATGACAATAAATGGGGGGATACATACACAAGACAACATTGAGCGATAAATTATCTGAAAATAAGAAGAAACTTTCTAAATTTATTATAAAATAAATAATATATAGTTCACCACGAAGCAAATCTAAATTTTTTAAAATTGTTTAAATATGAGGCACTCTTTATGGAACAAACTATTGCCTACGCTTCTACTTAAGGGTCATCATCATCATTATAAATTGCAGAATGAAAGGCCGGGAGCCGAGTTCTTGGTTAAGCAGTAGAGCTGAAATATTTCAGTCTTCCAGGTGTTTCTGCATGATGCTTAAGAGTTAAAACATAAATACCAGTGACAGTTGTTTCTACGATTTATGTAATTTCTGTTGTATGTTTAACAGCACCCTGACCTCGCTAGTTATATTAAAAATGTTAATTTTATTGTAATTTGAAAGAAAACAATATATCTTCTAAATCATCCTTAATCCCAGTTTGTTTAACAATTATACAAAATGTTTTCATAACATTCTTATAATATTCTAATTTAATTTTCAATAGAAGTTTGTATATTTAAGGCAAAGGAATACACCATTATGTTAATATTAGAAAAACATTAGTTATTATCTTTAGAAAATTAGCTCCATTGGTTGATCGAGGTCGAGAGTTATAATACCTCACCAGAAGGATACACTTTGTCACCACAGATTTTGTTTGAAATATTGAACTTATTCTGTTTATTAGAACAAGCTTTTGTATGATTTTTCGGTAATATAATTCGTAGTTTATGTGCTTTAATATTGTTGTTTTAATTGTTATTGAGAAATTCAGTTTCATTTTAGGGCGTTGTAACAAACGGGCAATCTTAGTACGGAATCAAATTTATGAAGCTTAAAACCTAAGTGCACTCAATAACATTATAAATCTCTCCCGTTTTGTAAGTAAGCTGGGCGGCGCTGTTTGAGATTTACGAGTTCGCTACAAATCTATCGGCTTAATAGCTTTATATCTAAAACACACCTGTAGCTTCGGGACAAACGGCACCGGAATTTACAGGGTAAATACACGACCTCTTATAGCTGTTTAACCTTTTAGTATTATTTCACCGTAAAATGTTATGTAAATCCTTGACAAGATACGGGATTTGTTGGTTCTGAATTTTATTTGTATTCTCAAAAATTGTATAATTGTATGATTTGTGCTAGTAAATTAATTTCATTAAAATTATATTTATAGCCGAAAAGCGTGGAGTATCCAGAAAAAAGGATCTGACAACTTGTAATAAGCTTCCGTGCTTGCAAGTCAATAAATTCAACAAAACCTTAATTTAGTACCGGATTGGCTTTATCCGAATTACCTAACTGAGAAGTTACTAATCCATGCTTCGCAGATATTAATGATGAATCGCTTTGCTTTAAAACTTTGAAACAGAAACCGAAATATTTATTCCTCTTATGCGAGAAAATCCTGGAATTTGGCGATTAACGCTAGTGGAGGTGGGCGAGCGCCGATGGCGATGAACCCAGAGCGCCGCACCGGGTTCTGCAGCCGGGGAGAGGTGGCTCAGGGCATCAACTCAAGTCACTGCAGTGCACCAGACAGGGAGCACCTAGGTTCTGCAACCGGGAGAGGTGGCTCAGGGCATCAACTCAAGTCACTGCAGTGCACCAGACAGGGAGCACCTAGGTTCTGCAACCGGGAGAGGTGGCTCAGGGCATCAACTCAAGTCACTGCAGTGCACCAGACAGGGAGCACCTAGGTTCTGCAACCGGGAGAGGTGGCTCAGGGCATCAACTCAAGTCACTGCAGTGCACCAGACCGGGGGCTCCTAGGGCGAGTCCCGACGGTGGCAGCATTTTCGATACATTGCTAGATGGAATTCTGAAGAATTCTGTCTGGAGGAGAATTCCGGCTGACGGCTGCTCTGACCGGTTGTTTCCGTGGTTTCTCCGATCAACACCAGGCGAATGCTAGAGCAGTACCCTAACAAACGGGCCACGGGCTGTGCGCGATCTCGTGCTTCTCTTCCTTGGACTTCCCTCACCCTTACTTACATACAGACTTACATGCACTAGCTTCACCATCCAGCGGGTGAAGATCGCCGGCACCTCCTGAGGAAAAAATTGCGCTACTCTTATGAAACTAATGACTTAGTAGAGGACGCGCCCGGAATCATTAACAATCAATGAATCAATCGAATCTGGTTAGGTTCTCGACTGATTTTTGTCGATCGAGAAACTCAGATAACAATACAAAACAAAGAGGGAGGTTTTCAAAGTAGTACAGAATTCTTCACCTAGCATGCACTATAGAATTAATTAATGGTTGTTCCTGAATTTTGATCCTGACGTTTGTTCTTGAGTTTGTTGATGGCAATATGCACTACTTCCTACCTATTTTGTTAGGGCATTTTTCTCTGGTAACACGTGTAGTCAGTGACGAAGTCATATTCTCTCATTTAATGACACTACTGTTTGATAATGAAGTTCAAAATAATTCCATACTCGGTAATTTAGCCTACGGTATCTCAATTTTTGTGAACTCACAGTGTTCCACGGATTTCCCGCTTCCGTGACAGTAGTGGATAAACTCAGGGTTCTGCGAAAGATTTCCAAAGTTAGATTGAACGGAAATTTTGAAATGAAAACATGCAAGACTGTTTTGAATATCGGTTCACTCTCAGCCAGTAAACAAGGTAATGCTCTCATATTTGAGACGCGGGTTCGAGTCCTGAGTAAGTACAGACGTTTTCACCCCTGTCAAATGGCATGACTGTTTTCCCCACCCTTCTTGCATTACCGTTATGAACTATTATATCCTGTCATGCCTGGCTAGTCCGGGCGGCATAGGGACTTGTGTATGAGGCAGGTACCCATTCAATCAGTGTCGGCCAGACTCCCTCAACCCTCAGTTGTGTTTGTTGTATGGGGGTAAATATACACAATTCACGGATTGACGGATTGGGGTAAATATACACAACAACGGATTGGGTGGTATAACGGTTAGCGTACCGGACTGTGGTACCAGAATTTGCGGTTTCAAACCCGATCGAAGCCGTGGGTTTTTAAGGGCGAAAAATCCTTCGTACGCCTTTCTTCAGAGGGGAAGTAAAGCTGGCTGTCCCATGTAGTAGATTTACTGCATGTAAAATATCCTCAAGCCTAAAAGAAGCCTCTGAGCAGAATTGAGATCCGCCTGTTTTGTCGCCCAAGATAATACCTCCTTTCTCCGCTGGGTGGTGAAAGGAGCGTAGCGAAAGTTGCGTGGTTAGACGAAAGAGCGGGCCTGATGGCCCGAGTCTCGCCACGTAAAATAAGGCATTAACTAACTAACTAACAATTCGAAATTGCATTGATAAAATATTTATTAAATCAATTTTAAATATAAATATTGCTTGTCGTACAGGATTATTTTTTTAAGAATTCATTTTTATTTTTGAGAGCAAAGGTAGCTGTCGTACAAATGTAAGAAACCAATAAATGTTTAACATTCACTGTAGCTTTGTTTTCGCGGTGCTACACGTCTGCGATAACTAAGATCACCCATAAATTGCGATTAACGATGAAGAAACACGTCCTCGGTGGTACTCTGCCCATAAAGATCAGTAGTCAAACGCCCCTGGCGCAATGTGTATGCAGTGTACTTATGTGACCGCATTTTCAGTGGGGGCTCTTTCCATTTTCAGCATTCAATTTTGAATATGTGTATGAAAAAATATACTAATTTTTAAACAAACTTTTTTTGAATATTTATCAAATATCTTCGCCGGAAAGATACTCCAGAAGAGCGGCAGGGACCGGGGGTAGGGACGGCTCCCTGCTAGGTCCTCAGCTCCTCGGTAGATGGACGTCAGACATAACCGGGAGGTTGACGCGACCAGAACGATCAGGGCAATGTAATGTAATCTAAGTCATTGGAAGAAGGAAAAATGTGTTTTTCTGTAAACATCAACTAACGCTCACGTCGGGAGACTTTTATATATTCTAGAAACGCTAAGTTAATTCCTCCAAAGTTCGGATTTTCATTGGTTACGAAAATGAGGAATGCATTATGTTCCGCGAGAATAAAAATACCATCTTGGTTTTCACGTATTTACAAGGCTTCCTTTTATTTAAGAAATATGCTTGGTATGCGTTCATCGTACGGGTTGCGACAGTGAAAATATATCGATAGAGATCCATACTTGGATTTGTTAACAATATTACCAAGTATATTATTCGTTTTACCAAAACGCAATTTTTAAAGCAGATTGTAGACAAGGAAGATTTTGGTCATTTTGAATACGAACCTCTTAGTTTCCATTTTACTACATGTAGTAAGGCTAGTAGCTTTTCGTCACGCATACAGCGTCACCTACCGCCGCACCCTTGCATGGCGTTCGATGGTACACGAAATGTTAATCTCGCTGAATCCTTAGCAGACAAATGACGCATCATTGAACATGGTACATTGACATGAGTTAATTGCACCCGAAATTCATTCAAAAGCAGAACGTAATTGATATTGAGAATATCTTTGAAGTAAATGATGCTTATGGAAATTATTATTTAAATATTTTTGTTATCATTAATTAAACAATTCTTCATTTTCATGGAATATTTCATAGTATAACAGAATTTTGTAGACACCGTACGTATTTTTCGTTCCATAAAGCATCACTGAAGTTGATGTTGATCGATTTAAAAAGAATATTATTGTTATATTTTAATTTCTGAAATATCAAGCAAAAGTTTATGAATTGAAATGTCTTTCTTTCTATCAAAGAATTCAATCTTTTAGAAAACTGAATCGAGTTGACCATCGGTATCCTCGTTCTTTTATTTCGAATGCAAACACCAAATATCCAAAATGAGAGTTAGCTTGCTTCAATACCTGCCCGATATTATAAACGGGATATCACGTTGCGAAATTAACAAACATCTATTACAGAAGAGTTGTAAACTTTCCGTTGAAACTTAAAAAAAAATATTGAAGAAATCATTAATACATACTGTTCGAATAAACAAATGAAAAAGTCACACTATTGTCAGAGTGAATACGCTGAGAAAGATTGCAACTTACAAACCAATGAGTAATATTTCCTGCGTTAGCATATGAATAGCTATGAGATCGCAACTCAAGATTACCATAACAGGATTCAATACGAAATGGACCAGACGATGCGAGAATTCTAGAGACTACCTGCTTTTATTTGAGATATCTGTCGATAAACTTCAGACGTGTACTATATCATTGTCTTAAACACCGATGAGCCAACCGTGCAATCCCTCCTTTCCGATTCTGTTTGAGTCAGATTCTGTCATTCCATCGTTTGAGCCAGGCAAGCTGATTCATCATTTCCAAAAGACCTAAGGCCTAGAAGACTCCAGTGATACGTGTGAACTCACGACCGTCAAGGCATGAATCATGCTGTGACGCAATTAAAAGAGAAATGTCTTGTTAAAAATAATTTTTTTAACTAACCGTCCTCTAAAGTACATCTCACAATAAAAGAAAAATATGAATAATAAGGCATTTTAACAAACGGAATTAATAGAAATATTCACTAGATCAGACTTTTTTATAGTGGAACAATATTTTTTTTCAATATTATTTTAACTCTTATGGAAAGGAACACTGATTTTAAGAACTTTCAAACTGTAAATGACATTGAAAATTCCCAACCAAAATCAACATATTTTCTTCACAAAAAAGCTTGAACATTAAGAACAAAATTCTCCGGTCCCAGCCCGATTAATGTTGTGAGGTTAACATTATATGCATAACGACAAAATGTGAATATCCACGGGAAAATAATATTCCCTGCCTTAGGACTTAGATTGGACTTAGATTCGCGAAATTAATTAGCAACGACAAAATACATTTTTAGATAAATCCATCAAACTTCTTGCGCCATTTACTTGAGAGAATACCAAAGTCAAAAAGTTTTCGTGAATGTTTCCAATGTTTCATGAATGTTCCGTATATGTGTTCTTTTCGAATGTTGCATTGCAAAGCAAATCGCAATCGTCAACGAGTGTTTAAAAGGTTTTTAATTTTATTACTAAGAAATTATCTTTCATAAAACATAGCAAAAATTTTGTATACTTAGCATCATAAAGTGAAGAATAAGCTCACTCAAACAAATCAGTCGGAATAAACTCAAAAAAGTATGCATTTTTATAAAAATTATTTATCTCCTTTTCAAAGTCATATTCTAATTTGTTTGACATACGTCCTGAAAGGGTACCGCAGTAAAATGGATTTTTCAAATTCAATATTCACCAATTTATTTTCAATATTTCAAGTTCTCTGTTACTCATCTTGTTGAGTGTAATTTATGTATAAAATTATTTCCTAACGGCACGTAAATGAATTTAGGCATCGATCCCAGGGTGATGGTGTGGATTCGCGAGTTTCTGCGAGATAGGAAACAGAAAGTCCGAATTGGGCAAGAGTTATCTTTTTGTGCAAGCGTTACGTCAGGAATACCGCAAAGGAGTGTAATTGGACTTCTTTTATTTCTAGCGTTCGTTAATGATTTGCCAGCGCAATTAATTTCACATGTTCGGCTATTTGCGGACGATTGCATAATATATCCCATTATAAATTCAAAATACGATGAAAATATGCTGCAACGGAATCTTGATGCGTTATATTACTGGGTGGAAAATAATGGCATGTCCATAAATAGCTGTAAAAGCAAATCAATCACTTTTGGCAGAGGTCATAATTACAGCGTAACAAATTACCGTTTAAGTAACGACGATATTCCGAGAGTTTCTTCGTGCAAGTACCTAGGTATCCATTTCGATAGTAAATTAAGCTGGAAAAGCCACATAGGTTTTGTTGTAGGGCAAGCGTGGAGATCTCTTCACTTTGTAATGCGCATCTTAAAAAAGAGTAGAGTAAATGCGAAGGAAATTGCTTATATATCGCTTGTTCTTCCGGTAATGGAATATGGTGCAATTTGTTGAGATCCTCACAAAATTATTCAGTGTAAGAATTTGGAAAGGATTCAGCGTAGAGCAGCTAAATTTACTTTCAGGGACAAGAAAACGCCAGGGTGGGATTCACTCAAAAACAGGCGAACATTGGCTAGACTTTGCGCTTTGTATAAAGCTAATAGCGGTCAGCCAACTTGGAAAGAAATAAAACGTCGGTTAAATATTCCTATGTACATCAGTAGAGGGGATCACAGGCACAAATTAAATTTAAGACCGCAAAGAACGGATGTCGGGAAATTCTCTTTCACATACCGAACGATAAGGGAATAGATAGCCTGCAAAAACCTTTGAATCCTTTCCTCGAAGCGTTCATCAGTTTAGGAAATTAATTTAGGATATTTTTAAGTTTATGATGTAGTTAACTAAGAATATTAAGTTATGCAGTGGAGTGAGGTGTCGTGCAGTGTAGAGCAGAGAAATAATGAAGGAAATGTTTTTAGAGTTATAGTGAAGTGAAGTGAAGGATAGTGCTGTGCGGTCTTAATTGTATAAACACTCAGTGCGGCTTTAGATGAAAGACGTTTCTTTTCTTTTTCATGTAATTTAATGTTTTAAGAATCAGCAGTACTTATATTATTATTAATACTGTTATTGTTATTATTATCATTTAGCATTATTATATTATTTGCAAGACATTTATTATCTTATTTATGCAATTAACTGCCACCGGGTTACACTCAATTGCAGTTTAAATAAATTTATCTTTATCTAAATCACGCAATTGATTTGAGAAAAAAGAATTAATATTATTACTATAATATTTACTTAATGACGTAAAAATAACAAGTTACTTCACCATTACAATTCAATAATCATTACAGTATTGAAAGAAAATAAGTAATGTTAACGACAACCTATCCATTGACTTGCCGAAGAAAATATTTTCATATTGATATATGCTTCAAAATTTTTCACTACGTCACCTGTCAAATTTCGTGAAATATAATCCCCAGAAATGCACGTGGCGCCCCAAACCCCGGGCCGGTCGCGGACAAATGCATTAACACCAACCCACGGATAAATTCATAGCACCTGCTGTCTGTAATCGATTTACTGGGAAGCCTTTCAGGCAGGGTCGATGCGGAGCATTACCGCTATGACATTCGCCGGGTCACGAACCGGGGAGAGCGTTGGTGGGCGCGGGCGAGAAAGTGCCTCCTGCCATTAGCACCCCCGTCGGCGCATTGATTCTGCGGAAGCGGGGGCGCGGGGCGGACGGATGGGGGGATCATCACAGCGAGGGCTGAGGCAACGCCGCTTGGAGAGTCGGTGGTGGCACATGTGAGCAATAGGCTGTAGACGGCCATGTTGAAAATAGAAACGAGGGTTTTTAGTGACGATCACGTTGGGATTTGGGGGGAAAAGTCGGAAGACGGAGCCAGCAGCAAGAACGGTGAACACTGAAAAATATGATAAAGCTGTCGTAATATTGACTGAAACGGAGCAAGGGAGTTGATAATAAAACTGGAATGAGGCGAGTTAAAGAGTGGAGGTGACATGAACGTGGGAGACGAGCACACGAGACGAACAGTAACAAAGGTCCTGGGGTGGAAATCGGAGCGGGTGGCGGCTGCAGCGAGTGGTGACGGGGCAGGGGGAAGCTCGGGGGGTGGGGGGTGGAGGAACACAGAGCGAAAGGGGGCGGGGGTGGCCCGCAACAGAGGAGCGCCGCACGGCGTGGCGAGGCCGCGGCGAAGAGAGTGGCGGGGGGCGGGGGCGGCGGACCCGACCCGCCGTTGTTTCGTCGCGTCGTATACGTCACGTGCGAAGTTGTTTATTGGCCAGTCCATTACCGGCGCGGATTCACCCATCCATACAATATCAGAGCTGTCATATAAATATGGCGCGGCGCAGGGGTGGCCGCCCTCAGACAGCCCTGTACGACGCCCATCAGCGACCGCCAATCAGGAACAGAATTCCTCGAGGGCGTAAGTTATGGCGTTCCCCAAGGGTCCGACGCGACGCCGATTTTTGAATTCGTTCGACGGCGGTTGAGAGAGAAGCTTGTTTTTCTGTATCGGGAAAAGGAATGCGGTGTTATAACGCGTCTCTAATTTCACTGTTGCACTCTAACCCATCTGCAAGTTGCACAAAAAGTTTCGTCCTATAAACTTATTTGTGAATGTGCATGTTTCATCCAAACATTACAATGTTCGTGATTAATCACAAAAAACTTTAAATTCTTGTACTCTTTTCCTTGCTGATTGTGACTGTTTTGAATTTTTTACATTAAATGTAATTTGAGAAATGTAGGCGTTTACCCTGTATTAATAAATTAGTATTTATTGTGCGCATTTCTCCCGAATGAGTCAAAAGAGACTGCACAAAGTACTCAGAGAAGTTTGTGTGCCTTCCTCGAAAACAATTTTTTTTTCTTTCTTTTGCTATTCATCTCACTTATTTCTTCTCTCCAAATTCCACTCTTTTTGCACTTTTCTGGATGAATTTATCAAGTGTAAAGTTTAGTTCTAATGCTCTCGAAGTGGCAAATACTTTTTTGAGTAATTTTTCAAAATATTTTTTTATTTTACCGGTACTTTTAATAGCGTCAAGTGAGACATTTTCATATTTATGAGGTTTGTTGGACGATTTAAATTTTTTTTTTGTAATGACAGTAAAAATACATTTAGCATTTTTGAATGTTACAATAAGAGATTGTTATTATTTATTTTTCTGTTTGCTTGTGTCTCGAGTCTGTATTATTCCTTTCCTTTTGTACTGACATTTTCATTATGATTTTGCATGTTCTCTTCGTGTTTGTGGTTTCTGATTTCGTGTCTAAAAGTAATGGTTTTGATCAATAAAGAAATTCTAGCAAGACTTGATACTCTCTCCTTGGAAAACAATCTTTTTATAGACATTTTGAAAGAGAGGAAACGCTATTTCCAACTTTATACAGCACAGCTTGCACAGAAATATCGAGTTCTTCTTGTCGTCTTTCTCAATTTGGAAACATTTTATTAGCATGTAATTCTGTATTTGATTTTTGTTGTACATAATGTACATATATGTTATAATGTGTATTATATATTATATGATTTTTTCAAATGATATATTCAGACCAACTATTTTGCTGTTCAATTCGTTTTTGAGCTTTTGGAACATCGCGAGTTAGTTTTGCCAGATGATCTACAAATGTCAAGAAATCGATTACCAATTTTCCTCTACCTCATGTAATGTTTTCTGACCTGTTATTGTGAATTAGAGAAAAATAATTTTTTGTTACTGTTACGGGTTTCATCTGCTTCGGAGTGCTCTAAAACAATAAAATGTGAATTAATTTCTGATGGCCAATAAATGCATTAATACAGCTAAAAATATTTGGAGAACTTTTGGGAACCTATGGATTTGAAAGCGGAAATCTACGCCGATGACGAAGTCGGAGACACTTCGAAAGATGTGGCCAGGCGCGACGCGGCGTAAGAAATCACTGATGACAGCGCACTCTGAGGGTAAACCCATGAAGGATGCGAACCCGAATCTCCTTGCTGCGTGCAAGGCCGAGGGCCCGCGTAATCCTATTACATAAAATGCAAAAAATATAGAGGATAAGCGCAGGCGTCGCTAGTCCAACGGGCGTATTTACAGCTCGGATCTCCATGATGAAGCGCGTGCTCTTCGGAATAAATGCGATTAAATGGATTACTTATTTTAGTCAATAAGCGCAGAGCCAACCCCGGGGTCCATCCTGATTAAGTGTTCCCGGCGGCCGCCTCCAGAAGAGTAAATCTTCCTATTTATGGAAGAGTATTTGTAATATGGTTCGGCAGAAGACATCTTCCAGGCCTCTTACAAATGTCTTTAGTATTGGATGACCACACCACTTAGCCAATGAAGAATTTTCTGATTTTCTCACCCATTGTTCTTCAGTTGTAGTTAAAATGTAAATTACTCAATTTTCTTCAATCCGGAATTATTGAAATAAAATTGTATAACTGCACTTTTTAATTGTATTGCAGAGTAAGATTTGGTTGTTTCTTCTGAAAATACTTGAAAAATATTCAATGGTATTGTAATGTTAAATAATTTTCACGACATTCTTGAACTTCGAAAGTTTGATACTTAATAATCTGAGTGAAACTGTGGAAATTTTTTTATTGACAGACGTTTTATTTACCTATCTACCACTAAAGATATATGCTATTAAATACTTTTCAGACAAGTGATTACATCAATACAATTTCTCATGTTGTTTTTCCTTTCTCCAATACTACAACTTCTGGCTCGTTCTTGTCCGTTCCTCCCCTGAGTATACAACAGGCGACTAGCTACAACAACGTTGTAGACCCCGTGCTTGTTGAGCTTGAAATATCTGCACTTTTGTTTCAAATGTTAAGCACATTAATTGTTAAATTTAGTGTAGTTAATGCCTTATTTTACGTGGCGAGACTCGGGCCATCAGAGCCGCTCTTCCGTCTAACCACGCAAATTTCGTTACGCTCCTTTCACCACCTAGCGAAGAAAGGAGGCATTAATGGGAACGAAACAGGCGGATCTCAATTTTGCTCAGAGGCTTCTTTTAGACTTGAGGATCTTTTACATGCAGTAAATCTACTTCATGGGCCAGCCGGCTTTACTTCTCCTCCGAAAGAAGGCATACGAAGAATTTTTTCGCCCTTAAAAACCCACGGCTTCGATCGGGTTTGAACCCGCAAATTCGGGTACAACAGTCCGGTACGCTGAACGTTATACCACGGAATACGCAAGTAAAAATACACAACAAAAAAATAAATTACAAAAAGTAGTTGCAACCTTTACTTATTGTTAATGAATCACCACAAAACGTTTAAACTTCAAAAACCTTTATTAATATGAACTTTCTCTGCTGTTAAATTTAAATACTGACTGCTTAAAATCTGACCGTCTAGAAAGTTCCTACAAGATCGATTAAATGTAGTACGAAATTGGTTAGGAACTCCAGAATTCTTAAATTTAATAAACTTCGTTGGGAATTCACTCGAATAGATTGGCTCAAAAATGATAACTCTCTTCGCCCAGAATTACGTAATTTTTTGTTTAGTCTAAGAATATTGTAAGAGCCACACAAGAATGGTAAAGCAGTCACATACAACTCGCAAGCCATACTCTAGCCACTGTTGTGGTACTATTTAACTCCTTCGTTGTTCTTACGGGAGATTACTTTCACAATTTTTGGTTAGAAAATATGTATATTGATTACATCTTTAGACTTTAAACTGTATTAAACTTTTTGTCTCCCACAAGAACTTTATTGACTGATCTCGATAAGAAATTTTACTCTGAATTCAGAAAGAAATCCATTTGTCTGCGTCACATAAGTTTTTTATGACAGTTAAGTATATTTTACAGTCGTAGAATTTACAAAAAGAAATTTCAAATGTTCAATGTGTCTAAAAGATGTTAATTGATAATCTCCAGGAGTATTTTGCTTCAGGACCGTCTCTTTTGAGAGTAGAGCAGCAATCTTCGAAGATACTCGAGCGTCACAGCTTTTTGTGCCATTTTTTCATGGTAGAAAAATCGTAATGGTCGTCACTTACTTCTCCAGGGTTTCGGAAAATAAATCCAAAAGAGAGTGAAGGAAGTGAATTTTAAGGTTCATATTAGAGCCTTAATCCTCTATGGTTTGAGTAACTGCTTTACTACTTGCATGTATTTGTCAGATTTCTTGTTGCCTAAAAAGTGTTTCACCAAATTTTTGAAGTGGAGTCTTGGGCATTTTTTGGAATCATTTTTTTTCTTTTAAAATTTGTATCTTTTACTAGTTCTCTTATTAGTGGTCTGACAAAAATTTCTTCTTTAATTTTCGAAACTACTCTTTCTCCCATTCATTTATGTTAATATCTTTCACGAAATTTATGAAAGTTTATTGGATATGAAGAGACGAGAGAGATATCCTTTTCTATCAACAAAGGAAACATTCATAATATTGCTTATATCTGGTGTGAACTAATTTCATGAAGGTCGAGTATTCTTTTTCAAGTGACTTTTACAGTAGCTATGTCCCATTCATACAAAAAACATCAAAATTATGTATCCATACTGTAAATCAAAGAGTACATAGCAGAGCGATTGTTTTAATCATCCACGCATATTCCTGATACATATTTCTTACTGAACATTTTCTGCATATTTCTGTAGTTTTTTTTTCATTCTATGAAAAAAAGGTACTGATGGAAATGTATTCCTGTTGTGAATGATGATAGCTTTTAAGTCAACTTTTGCCTTCTCATTCAATTAAATCCATTCCTCAGGCTTATGAACGTTTCCTAGTGTTCCTAGCTCAGATGAATTATTATTGCAGTAGTAGGACTCCATATCACCTTCCTGAAAAAGTCATTTATTGCGCCTTGACGGTTTCAAAAAGGGCATATCCTAGTTTTGTGATGAAGGAAGTTCCACCCATTTGAGCGTGAGCCCAAAGGTTCTGCCTGAATTATCAATCAACTTAGAGGTCTCACTAATTCATTCAGATCTTTTTTCATTAATAAAGAAGTATAATTGGAAAACTCGGAACTTGGATCGAGATGACGTGACCTGCACTCTGATGCTCTTCAGAACTTCAATTTTCAATTTCACCGCATTCTGTTCGGTAAGGCGGTATTGGGAGATCTTCACATCGAATCGCTCAAGGCATATTGGGATGCTTTGTATAATTGTCTCATAAAATACAATCAAACAGATTGGAAGAAAATGATATCTCATTTAAAATTACTACGCCAAAATGTGTGTTTGGCAAAACACGTGTTGACTCGTGTATCCTTTCATCGCTCACCATGGTTCCCTGGAAGGGGGAGTTCGTTCAGCGTTCGGCGCGGCCGAGCAGAAGACCTGCGGCAATAAAGCAGCCCGAGGGGCCCTTATCGGGGGCGGCGGCCGGCGCCACCCCAACGCGGAAGGGCTTGAGGAACGGCAGCAGCCCGGGCTCCTCGCCGCCCGCGTCGCATCGGAAGCGAAGCAAACCGCACGACGGAGCGGACGCGCTGGAATCGCCGCCGGTACAAATTATCGCGAGAACATAAGGACGAGGTGCAAAGCCCCGCGGCTTTTACAACGTTGTGTTGAAGTTATCTTCGAGGACATAATTTAAAACAAGGTGGTTGGGAGAGGGGGGAGAATTTCGTCGAAAAGTCCGGGAGAAAAATTGCTCCGAGGCCAGAAGTAAAAGCAGTTTTCGGTGCGAAAAGGAATGAGTGTTTTGGCCACAAGCGGTCTGTGTAGGTGCAGACCGGGATGGCGGTCATTGAAGTAAGAGTGGACGTAAAAGAGGGTGACGGAGTATTTGCAAGACACGGAAAAGATAGTAAGGGGCAAAACCCGTTTAAAGAATTTCAAAATTTATATCAGTAAACTGATGAGCACTGAAGTTGAAAGTTCGAGAGAGAAAACCAACGAGGTATCACATGAAAACTGATGAAGAAAACCAACGAGCAAGTATGATAGAAAGCATAATTTCACTTGATAGATGACTTTTCATTGATTGTTGATTCCGGGTGGGTCAACTGCTAAGGTCATTAGTCCCGTAAATGTAGTGCATTATTTCGCGCGAGGTACCGCTGACCTCCCACCAGTTGGCGAGATCCGGCGTCGACCTACCCAACTGCTTGCGGGTGTTTTCCCAACGAGGTATCTCCCACCAGCGGGGCATCGCCCAGCCTGGACAACCACCCGACTTGTCACCCAGCATGTGTGGTAGTGCAGTGCATGAACACCAGTAAGTGTATGTAAGGAATGAGGTTAGGACAAGGAAGGGGATGGAAAGATTGCGCGCAGTCTGTAGTCCGTTTGGTAGGGTACTGCTCCAGCATTCGCCGGGAGTTGGATAAATCACGGAAAAATGCCGATCACAGCAGCCGTCCGCTAAAATTCTTCTTGACAGCGGATGAACTCGACCTAGCCATGTAGCTAGTGTCGACAATGACGCACACCTGATAGACGAAAATGGCGTTCTTACAATGAAACGACTGGGAGCGGTAGCTCAGTGGATCAACTGATGTCACTGTAGCGCCTCTGACCGGAAGGTCCTAGGTTCGAGTCCTGACAGCGGCAGGATTTTCGACCCTTTCCAGCTAGGTCGGACCCTCCGCTAGGGACTGCCGGAACAGTACCTACCAACGGCCACGATCGCGCGCGATCTTCCTTCCTCTTCCTGTCCTATCCTCCGTTACACACACTTACACACATGCACTACACTACCACATATTCCGGGAGACCGGTCGGAGCTTGAGCTTGTCCTGGCTGAGGTGTCCGCTGGTGGAGAGTCCTGGTTAGAAACCCACTAGTCGACGTAGGTCGGCGCCGGATCTCGCCATCCAGCGGGGGACAATCACCGCATCTCCGGAGAAAAAACATGCACTACACTAACGGGACTAATGACCAAAGCAGTTGACGTGGCCGGAAACACGAAAAAATCAATCAATCAATCAAACAAACAATGAAACGAACTTTATCAACATTGCGTCGTCCATTTTACCAGGCGAAACTTCTCTACCCTGTTTTCTACCACCTTCGCCTCTTGGGTGACCACTTTCTCCCAACCCCCGCACTCACCACCCTTCACCCCCGAGGCCACGTGGGCGTCGCCAGGGGTAGCTCACTGTTTGTGACGTCAGCGTGGATAGATTTATGGAGTGCCGGTGATTTACTTGAGGCAACGAGAGGGAGGCAGTTTCTATATTATACCTTCCGCCAGGTGAATTTGGACCTTAAGGGATGCGCCGGGGCGCGCAGAGGAGACGGAGACGGCCGCAGTGACAGAGAAGAACGGAGACGCTCTTTTTCTGTTTTAAAACTTGCATAGGGGCGGCGCGGCTGTGAATGAATGGCCTGGAGAGCGGTCGCTCGCCCCCTCCCCCTCCCCCTCCACCTGCTGAAGAGGTCCCGCGGAGAGGAGAAAAGGCACTCTCTCTGTCTCTTCTCTCCTCTCTGTATAATACCAAGTGGCTTTAATTCAGGTGTCCCGTTGTTAATATATCGGCTCCATCGTCAGCTACCTCCCAAGACGAATGCACGAATAAAGAAATTCACAAAGCCAGGTAAAAATTTATGGTTTAACCTCCTTACCGACTAACCGCTTTTAACAAAGGCATCGTTCTTCTTTTTGGAATTACGTTCTGTTCATTTTCGCATAACCTATTCTCCTTCCCAGGATAGATTTCCTTTCTGCTCTGCAGTCTAGTTGCCTGTGGACATTGCCTGCGTAAATTTATGAGGACGTCTTCATCGTTTCATTTGCTATACACTGGTCGCCATTGTCCCAGACTGAATGCCACATGAGACTGGGTTGATTTATTTAATTCACTTGTACTCAGGTCAGTCTTTTGCGCATATATCAAGCGACCGGGTGGGAAGAGAAGTATGACCTTTGGAAGTACCGAATAATTCAGAACGCGATCTTATTATCATGATAATATAACCCTAGGAAACGTGCTCGTTTTGAAGTTCGTGTTTTAATTTATAATATTCAACGTCAGGTAAGCGTGGAAATTCCCTTGCGCTCATAAAAAGGTTCCCTTGAATGTTACTTTAATTCTTTTTAAGTGGAAATTCATAATTAAATAATTTCCATCTTTTTGAAATGATATATTGAATTAAGAAGAGAATATACTGATATCGTAAATCATATTAAATTATTGTAACACAAGAAGAATTCTGTTTTTAATCCAACGAAAACTAGCATAGAAACTGATCTGAAAATGGGCTTTACGTTTGGAAAACGTTTGTCAATATACAAGGTATACATGTGTAGGATATTCTTCTAGTAGGATATAGTTCTCGTTGTGAGTACACGTATTCAGCTTATTCATTGAGAGCTCTCACGGTTCAAGCCAGAATTCCGGGTGAAACGCTGAGTTCAAGTATATTAATTGATAACTAGAATACAGCACAACCGGCAATTCCATCACGTTTAGATCCATCGTTGTGCACTAAGTAGTTTCTCATGTTTTCAGTATATTTTTACCACTTTCTCAAAAACTGCTCCAAACTTTATCTTTAATTTTTTTCTATGGTTAGTTCTAAAGCCGCTGTATAAGATGTGTACGTAATTTTGCTGTATTTTTTTTAAATTTCACAAATTCATTCTTTAAATATTTCTACTTGTTAGTACCTGCATTTCGGACATTTTTATACATTATCTCATTTATGTGTATAATTTCTTCAAATAATTTCTTGTGAAGTTTCTCGAAAAACGCAATAGTTTTCAGTGAATATGGCCTTCCTATTTTCAGAAATACTCAAACATTTTCTTAAAAACGGCTTTAAATTTTTCAACGAAAATTTGCATATAGGACGAGATTGTACCCTTCTATTATATTCTTAATGTTATATTTTAATTTTACTATCAGAGGACCGAAAAATTGAAACAATATGAAAAAAATATCCTTTAGGAGCCAATGCATGATAGCTGAGAGCAGGTTGGGACAAAAACAACAAGATACCCCAGACTGAAGAGGTAAAGAAACTAACTAGTAATAAAACTATATGCCATTCTATCGTGCCTATAGTTACTTTCTCGCGTACAGCTTGCGCAATATAAAGAATTGTAATGCTGGGAGGAAAACGGCGATTTTTCGAGAGGAAACCTGTTATTGCCATGTCCTAGTAACGAAAAATGAATGATTCTTGTCCCCATATATAGTAAATTACTTATTCTACACGTTGTGTACTCAGAATACATGTTTTGTGGATCTCGATAGCAAAAACTTGATTGACGGCAAAACGTCTGTTCATCCATGTTCAATGATAGCGCTTAAACCGCTCAGACGATTTTCTCCCAAGTTGAAATTCCCCGATCGACCTGAACGAACTTGAGGCCCTGCAACTTCGAAATGTTTGCCATGATAAAGTGCGCCATCTTAGAGCACTATTTTTAATCACAAGCGCTGTCTCCAGGAATAAACACCCTAAGGGTAGCATTCTAGAGGAAAACTGCGAATACTTCATTTTAAGAATCAGATATGAAAATGTGATTTTTCAAAAGTGTCTATTGTCGAAAGTGTCTGAAGACGAATAATAATTCTAGAGAGATGACGAATCGCTTTCAAGATCTTTAGAAGTAGTCCTGGTGGCTCCTAATAAATTGCTTGAAAAGAATGTGGTTTAACAGTTGTTGATCTTCTGGTGAAATGTTACAATAATAGTATTAAGTACCGACTTGACAAAGATTTTTTTCCAACAACCATTCTAAGATTAGTAGTTCTGAAAGTAATGGCTTGACGAAAGATCTTATACTTTAAACAAAATTATTGGTAAAGACGCCATCTTTCATTACTACTTGATCATGGATTAATAGTCACTAACTTTGTCGGTTTGGATTATTTCTTTTGTTAAAATAGTTTTTTCACATGGGCAGTACAATCGTTCTCAAATATTACACACACACACACACACAAAATTCTTGGGCTTTTGGTTCTTGTAAGACTTGTGAAAAAGAGATATGGTCTGCGGAATATCTCTATAAACCTACTATGTGTTTATAGAATTAAATTGCAATTCCCGCAAGCTAATGGCCATTACCATACTTTTTATGTTATCGTGCAACTAACGTGAAGTCAAACAATTGTACTCACCCATTTTTCCTTTTCTCTTTTAACAAGATTCAAGTTCATTTCATTGCTTCCTTTCTTTGTATTGCTAGCAACTAAACCACAATTTTCTCAGAATTTTGGTCCAGAATACTACACTATACATGATCATGTGAGGTATTGGTTTAGTAAAAATAACAGTAATAAGGAACAACAGACATGAAAACAAGACACAAAATTAGCATAGGGACAATCATTTATTACAGTTGACTACGAATGTCTAATATTTTATAATATACTCTTTCTCCGGATTTGTTTTATTATTAACAATTACACCTACAATTACATCACGTGTTCCTACTATAAGAATTAAACCCCCTGTCTTTTATGGTTGGAACACTATTTTGCCCCGCCAGCCGTTAAGTGATATTTGTAATTGTTGTGTCTTTGTCATTCAGTGAGTCATCTCAGAACGTGTTCAGAAATCCAAACAAAAACGAGTAAAATGCACAACTCTGACATCATTAACAATTTTGTGTCATTTACAAGATCTAATAAAGTACTTATTTTTATGAATTCATCGCTACCATTGGAATTTGAAAGATTATGTGACCATTTATCTAAGCGTACAATTTTGAGTGCTCGACACTACGATATGGATGAAATAATTGCAGATATCTGCAATTGCAGACTTACTGAGAGAGCCGGCTTTCGACGACGTTGCCGACATCAGTCTAGAAATGTACAAAATAAATCGAAAATTTTGAAAGAATAATAAACAAAAAATATTAAAAATAATTAATATTTGTATGATCATCTTGTTTATAATTAATATTTATAATTATTAATTGTATTATATCCTTCTTTATTACTTCTTAAGATTTTGTATTATTTTGTTAATTTCTCGACTGATGGTACAGCCGTTGAATGCCGGTTCCCTTAATAAATCTACGTTGTCAAAAATGACTTGAATTCCTTTAATAATGTCAACAACGTCCCGTCAGCATTCCCACAATCCTATGCAATGCCTTTTATCGATGTGCAATGCAAGCACATCGCAGAGTGAAATTTCGTCTCCCGCGCTGCCCGCATGGGGTCGAAGCTGTGCCCGCGGGTGGTGGGCGAGTGGGTGGGCGGACGGGGTGGGCTCTGTCCGCGGGTGGTGGGCGGGGCGGGCGCTGGTTGCGGCTGCGGTCGGCGTGACAGCTACACGTGTCGACCGCGTGTCGCCGATCGCCGGCGCGGCCGTTAACAGCGGTCATAATTGCGGCGCGCAGTGCTGTCAGCGGCCAAGGAGCGCGCGCTGTAATTAATGTGGGACCGCACCGCCCGCTCGCGCCCACCGCCGACGCCGACGCCGACGCCGACGCCGACGCCGACGCCGACGCCGACGCCGACGCCGACGCCGACGCCGACGCGACGCCCCTGTCGACAGAGACCACGCGGGGCCGGAGATACGTGAAGCCTGTCGAGGGATGAGCAAGACGAGTTCGACAAAGCGGGAGGATGCTGAGGACCCCAAGGCAACAAACTGGCGGATTAAATTCCTCTCGCATTGGCATTCTTCTTTTTCTGCACACTTCTCGGAGAAGTACAGTGTAATGTCTCGTAGACAGCAGGCAATGTTTACGTCTGCCATAAATTTGTATTAAAATTTATATCTAAGTGTGTTTTTGATATATTTTTTCTGGGGCATACTGAGTTATTCCATTCCAAAAAAAAGAGTAAAGTCTATGGATGAAGTATTATGAATTTGTATAAAAATTCCAATTTCTTAGAGTTATTATCTAAATATTAAAACTCATTAATAGTACATATACAAATTTATTTAGAAAGAGGTGGAGCCTGGTTGTCGCAATGGGCTGTTTGTCTCTCAGGTTCCTATGTCTGTCTGCTAGTTTTTATAACCTCAAGCTTTGTGTCACTTGATCTTCACCGCCTAACGAACTTTTCCACAGAAGCCTCAGAATGATCAAACGAACGATGGTGAAATCCTGACCTCAAATATGCTATAGAGCTTGGAAAGTAATGTTTTCCTAATCTATTGACTCATTCTCTTCTTTAGCATCGGGAAGGAAAGATTTTGCTTTAAAGCAACTGCAATATTTAATCAAGATCTTGATTTTCATACAACACGTTTTTAGTTTTGTCACCCTTGTCTACTGTGAGGCCTTCTTTATTCAAAACTCCCGTTTGGAGCTAGTGGGCACTTTCAATTGAGGTTCATTGGCAAAATCCGAACCAGTCCTAACCTGTCAACCGTTTTCACCACTGAAACTAATTTTCTGATGTGATTATGAAACCATTTTGACAATATAAAATTTCGTGTCATTTCTGACACATTTTCAAATGCAGAATCAGTTCAGTTCGAAACGCACCATCCTTTCTATGGAATTTCTAGTGAAGTGTAGTGCTGTCGATACAAGGGTGGCACATATGAGTGGGCTTCACATATGAAACCGACTACACATTTCGTGTAGTAGACGCAACAGCGCACCGTCTGGAACTCGTCCCATGGAAAATACGAGTAAGTTCCCACTTGTCGTTCCATATACGATTAGGTCCATTTGAACATTGTGGAAATGAAAGGACTCTCAACTTTCTGCTATCAACCGATGATGTTTGGTTTTCTAATGAGTTTGCACTCATTTATTTTTTAAAGATTAATTTTTCTTTCGTTGTAGCATAACCATGAAACTTCGCCTTGTTCGTGTATCACAAATTTAAGTCCTCTTACGGTGAAAGTTGAAATAATGTAATGAGGATCCCTACACAATGTTCTAAAAACGACTAGATGGATTTTTAAATTGTAGTATGCGTAATGTATAGAAAGTTATGTGATGCTGCAAAAAATCAATTTTAAGATTAATTTAATGCAATTTGAAAAGTCGGAAGCGTTAGCTGAATGCATTTACTATGCTCCGTGAAGTCACAAAGGTTAAGCGAAGTCGAGACTCGCGGGTTCCTGGTTGGGTGACCGGCTAGGAACCCCGGTATCTAACGGCGTTGAGCCCCTGGCCGCAGGGATAAAAGGCACTGACTGACTGCGACGTGACGAGACTTGACGAAGAAAGTAAAGGAGAATTACTCCACTCAAGCGCTCAACGCCCAACGAGAGTATAAGAGAGGCGTTGCGTGAATGACGGAACAACACGTTTTAAAAAGTTCATGAATATGTTATCGGTATATAAAGGTATCAGAGACGTTTTAGGGGCTCCTGATACCGAAAGTTTTTTATATTATAAGCTTCTGTCTGCCCGCCTGTCGTCCTGCCGTTTATCTCTGTACAATACGAGCGCCTAAACCGTTCACAGGATTTTTAACCAAAAAGAAATTGATCTGAACTTGAACGAATGAACCAGATCGACATCACCCGTACAGTGTCCCATTGCATTTGAAACGGATATATGAATTTTTGGGGGTGGTACTTTACGTGAAGCCAAGATGATATTTTCGATTGGTTTGGTTTGTTTTTTTCGTGTTTCCGGGCGCGTCAACTGCTTTGGTCATTAGTCCCGTTAGTGAAGTGCATGTTTTTTCTTGGGAGATGGCGGTGATCTTCCGCCCCTGGATGACAAGATCCGGCGCGACCTACCATCGGCTAGTGGGGATTCCCCCCTAATTTCTTTTAAAAAGTGAGAAAGTTCATATCCATAACACTTTCGGGTTTTTTATTTGTTTTGTTTGTTTGTTTCGTGTTTATATGAGGATGCATGAGGAAGCATATAGAAGCATATACATATTTGCTATTTACAATATAAATTCAAATTGTAGAAGTAATCCATAGAAATAGATATGATATTCAGTTTTGAAATAAAGACTCTCCATTATCGATGAGAATTATGTTAATTTAAATAAACAAAATAGAATGGGAGGTATCTCGAAATCGCTACTAGAACATAATTAAAACAAGAAGAAAATGATCAATACAATTTTTTTTATTTGTCGAAGAGCAATACCCTCACTGAGGGTGACTTTATATCATGCAGGGCAGCTTTGCACCATGCACCTCCTTAAGAAATGTTTGTTAAATTAAATTTTGGCATTTGTATTTTCAGTTGCTGTAACCATTCTGACTAATCGACAAAATAAGACTAATTGACGAATGGTTACAGCAACTGAAAACATAAACGCCAACATTTAATTTAACAAACAGTTAATAAAGTGGCCCAAGGAACAAAGCTACCCTCCGTGGTCGAAATTCACCTCAAGTGACTATCTGATGAATGAAATGGAATAATACTGATATTTCAGGCGAGAAATAAATCATTATAAATAACTGGATATAATTTAAATGAAGTAGAATGTAGCTTAAACAGAGCAATCGGATGGACATGACATGCAATAGGTGGGTTGGGGACGGCTGCGTGGGCGAGAAGGGGGAGGGGCGAGGGAAGACGTGGGAATGAATACTTGTGGCCCCGGAGGACAATGGTCGCTGGGAGGCCGGCCGACCGAGTGCTCGAGCTGGTCTCCGCTCTTGAGACCCTCCCCGCCAGCCACCTGCAGTAAGCAGCCCCTAAAACAAAACTCAACCGAAACTTATCCAAAATTGAAGGCTAATTTTAGAAGAATTAAGAGCTCTATTCCCGAATTTTAGTCCTTCGTGGATTTCACAGTCTCGTGGGCGCTGCTACCTCTAAAACCACCGGTTGCAGCGCTCACCTAGAACACACAACTTCCCATCATTGCAAGACAACGAAAATCATCTACAATTAAATTTTAATTAAAGGTTTTAGGGCAGACACTGTTCCAGCCCGTATTTTCCAAACGTCAGAGCTCTACAGAAAATACAACATGGGCAAATACACATAAAAACTGAAAAATCTCAGAAAAAATATGAAACTTTGCCCCAAATTGGAGGCTAATTCTAGTCTTCAGAAAAAAATTGCTCCGGTTCATATTTTTTTAAATCAGTATTCTACAAAGAAAACTGATAACACACAGTCTGTTATGCCTATTCTTTGTCTATTCATAATAAGTTAAAAACGGGGAATGCATGACCTACTGAAACTTCTTCTCGTTTTGTTGTCAATACTCAGCAATTACTACTTCTTCTTCTTCTTCTTCTTCTTCTTCTTCTTCTTCTTCTTCTTTTTCTTCATGCTTAGGCAACATTGCCTCCTATTTTAGGAGTATTTTGTGGAGCTCAAAGTAGTAGCTTTTAGTAGATTATCTTATTGTTATTTAACATAGTTCGATCATCCGCAAAAAGAATTGTCGAAATAAAATTGAATTTCGTTGAATTCGTTGAACATTGAATAAAGTTGAATGCAAGTCATGTGTATCAAATGTCAATTTAGAGATTCTTTGTATAGTAATTTAGTGCATATAAATATTAATTAAGATTGGAGTTAAGCTCCATCCTTTTCTTACTACTAAATTAGTTTTCTTTCTATGTTCCTCTATAAAAACACTTTTTACTATATATAAGTCACCTTTTTTAAGTATCAGCAATTACTGATACTTTAAAACAAGTTGAGTTCAATCTAGAAAACAATTTTTACAATAATGAATTGTTTGTAACTTTTCCATTTCAAACCCTGTATAGTGGTTTATCCATTTCTCGGGTACAATGACTTTAAAAAAGTAAAATAAAAATAAAAAAGCCGAACGTTATTTAAGGATCTTGGCTTAACATCCATATTTCAAGAATCAATATGGTTGAAAAATGAATTGAAAAGTAGCATATATTTTAAAATTTCGAGCGGCAAAGATGCATACCGAAAATAAGATATATGTGGGATCTTACTGTTGAGATGTTAGAAAATTCTATATATTAATTTTAGGGGAAACAGAAAAACCCCTAGCACGAATTAGCCCCGGTCTCCATTACCAATGAACTCAAATTTGGATAAATGATTTTATTGTTTTCGTAATAATAAGTCCAGAAGAAATATGAGCTTAAAATAAACAGATATACGATAGTGAAATCATTATATTTAAATAATACTATAAAAAGTCCTATTTCGCATTTAAATAGAATTGTACCAGTTATATTAGCCAATATACCGTATTCCAATTTGAGTACGGTTCGTACCAAATCGTTTGTTTATACTTGCGAATTATCGACGTAGAAAAAATGTAATAGGGAAAGGAGCTTTTACGAAAATATCTGAGACCATAAAGAAGAAGATGACCACGATATCCCTATACCTTCTTTCGATCGTTACGTTCTTTTCGCGTGGTGATGGAGAAGAAAGATAAAACAAGATGCGCATGAAACCGTGAATACCTTACAATTCCTTCTTTAAAATTATGTTGATAATCTTCTGGAAGCCTTTTTTCTTGCCGACGGTTCCTCGTAGCGTACGCAGACATTATCATATTGTATGACGCACTTCCCCTGCACCCCCCGCTGTTCGAATTTCGAATTCCTCGCCCTGCACGGAGACGCATTCCCTAAACCGGTGGGTGGGCGCTCACCCACACCACAGCTCAACCGCCTCGCTCCTCTTCACCCCCCCCCCTCTCCGCGTCCCCCGGGGCCTCACTCAGCAGGTGAATGCTGCGGTTTTGAATAGAGTTTAAAGATGGGGGCTTCTCAGCTCTGTGAAGCGAACTCATTTTCATATCAATAGCCGCATAAGCCGCTGCCCGAGCCACGGATAGCCTTTATACATTGTCTCTTATTTTATTGCTGGCAGGCAGCAACGGGGCTCTGCCGTTGCCGCCGCCGCCGCCGCCGCCGCTCCGCCCCCGCCGCGTCGCCGACAAAACGCGCGCGCACCGCGAGCGAGCGACGGCCAGGGGGACATCCCCGAAAAAAGAGATTCACGAGCGCCTGTGAGCGCACCGCCATTCTGATGTCCCGATACGGCGTCGGCCGCTGTAGTCGTTACCGCGTCCTGCGGAGACGCGTCGCGGTGTCGCGGTGCCGCTCGCCTCCGCGCTCCCACGCCCACTGCCCCCCCCACTGCCCGCCCCCGCCCACTTCCAGCAACAGCCCTACTCGTGTCACTGCAGTGCCTGGTGTTCGAGTCCCGACGACGGCGGCAGGATTTTCCACACTACCTACACAGCTTCGTCGAGTTCAGCTGTCTGGAAGAGAACTCTTGCGGCCGATTGTTCTGATCGGTGGTTTGGTTTGGTTTGGTTTGGTTTGTTTTTTTCGTGTTTCCGGGCGCGTCAACTGCTTTGGTCATTAGTCCCGTTAGTGTAGTGCATGTTTTCTCGGGAGATGGCGGTGATCTTCCCCCGCTGGATGGCGAGATCCGGCGACGACCTACCGTCGGCTAGTGGGGTTTCCCCCTAACCAGGACTCTCGCACCAGAGGGGCACCGCCCCTGCCGGGAGAAGCTCTAAGCTCCCGACCGGTCTCCCAAGATATGTGGTAGTGTAGTGCATGTTAGTGTGTGTGTGTAAGAGGAGAGGATAGGACAAGGAATAGGAAGGAAAGATCGCGCGAGGTCCGTGACTCGTTGGGTAGGGTACTGCTCCGGCATTCGCCTGGTGTTGATCGGAGAAACCACGGAAAACTACCGATCAGAGCGACCGGCCGCTAGAAGTCTCCTCCAGACAGCGACTGAATTCGACCTAGCTGAAAAGCTAGTGTCGAAAATCCTGCCGCCGTGGGGAGTGGGAACCTAGAACCTCTCGGTCAGAGGCGCTGCAATGGCATCAGTTGATGCACTGAGCTACCGCTCCCGGTCTGATCGGTGGTATTCCACTGTTTCTTCAATCGACACCAGGTGAATGCCCTAACAAATGGTCCACGGATCGAGTGCGATCTTTCTTACCTCTTTCTTGACCTGTCCTCATCCCTTACACACATTCACTACACTAACACTTATGACAGAAGCCTAGTTGGGAGCTTGGAGCTCATCCTGGCTGGCCAGGTGCCCTGATGGTGGAAGATCCTGGTTGTGGAAAAAGCCGCTAGCCGACGCGTAGGTCGATCGCTCCATCCAGTGAGGGAAGATCTCCGCCACCTCCCACGATGGGAACACACTACACTTACGGGAATAATGGCCTTAGCTGTTGATACGGCCGAAGTCAATCAGTTGAAACATGAAGATTTTACCTTGACTGTTTATCAAGGGAAGAATTTTTTTTACAATGAGCTAGTGATGAATTATCTTCATTCCAATGTGCATACCGGATATAAATGACAAGAAAATTTCCGAGACTGTTACTTACTGCAATAAAATGAAGTATGGAGTAGATATAGTAAATAAAATGCCGGGCAGAATAGCGTAAAGGATTCATTGAGAAGGGGACGGTTCACTCTATATTACACTTGATTTGGCATTACGAAATTAAATTTTAATGAGACATGATAAGTGAATTGATTAGATTCATATGTGTGTTTGTAGGTAGTAGACATGTTTTTAATTTACTCTCTACATATTTTTTTTTCCTTGACAAGATATCAGGGCGTAGACATTCCGTCAGAAATAATTCAAGTTTGAAGCTTTTAAGGTCGCGATATTTTAAAAAAATGTATATCTAGGACATTTCATGCTCTGAGATATATAAGAAGTCGTTTTTAGACATTCTTGACTTTGATGACTTCATAAAACTTTACTTTGATGTGGCTCGATACAATGATATGATTTACTGAAGTATCTATACCGATCGAATGATAGGGGCTTTATTTGAGTAGTTTAATGATATAGGCGCCAAACAAGATTAGCAGATAATTTGAAAAAGAGTTCAAATTTGATCGCATGTAACGTAGGCTTCTGAAGATTACATCTGAAATAAGCTATTAGTATTCTTAAACAATTTCTCTGACGATAGCTTCAATATTCAAATTATTTATAAGATGTTTGCTAGAATGCGCATTCTCCTCCAACTGCTTGCTTACCATTCTAATGACAACCGACGGCAAGTCGTCGAGGAAGGCAAGGTATTTAACAACTTTCTGTACAGTTCCTTTAAGCTCAACCTGTAAATTTGACGGTTACTTTTAGTAGTTTCTTTGATATTCAATGTCGTGTTGACAGGAGAAGCAGAAAGGAAGAAAAGTACCCAAATTAAATCAAATTACACAAATGGGAACAGAGATGAAAGATAATGAGATGAAAAAGGGATATTCACAAAATATTAAAGGGAAACTTGAAGTAACGATAGAGGGTTAGAAAGAATCTGCGAATTAATGAAATAGGAAGGAGAAAGTTTTATAATTTTATATGCAGCGAGTTGCAGATCCAGACGGAATTACTATGTGATGAAAATATTTGGTAAAATGTAGAGTATGAGGAAAACAAAAAAGATACAATTCAGAAACCAACTGAAAAGAGAGCACCTGGAAAACATTAATATAAAGCAAAAAAGGCAAAACTTCAAATTACTAATCTGCGACAACTGGTTCCGTGATGTACTCTGTGCCCTAGACCACCTGCAGAAAACTACGCGCTCGCAGCGCCCCGGGACAATGTTCACTCGGCGAGGGGCATCCAGGGGTTCTGATGAAGCGCTTCCCTGCACGCCTAGTGGCTTTCGCGCGTTCTCAGTACAAATGCCTCTTATGGCCGTCGTAGCGGGAGCGGCGGCTCAGTGCAACTGATGCCACTGTAGTGCCGCTGATCGGGAGGTCCTAGGATCGAGTCCCGCCGGCGGTAGGATTTTCGACAGTAGGTTTTCATCTAGGTCGAATTCAGTCGCTGTCTGGAGGAGAATTCTAGCGGCCGGCTGCTCTTATCGGTAGTTTTCCGTGGTTTCTCCGATCAACACCAGGCGAATGCCGGAGCAGTACCCTACCAAACGGGCCACGGACCGCGCGCGATCTTTCCTCCCTCTTCCTTGTCCTATCCTCAGCCCTTACACACACGCACACACTAACATGCAATACACTACCGCACATGTCGCGGTTTTAGAACTTGTCCCGGTTGGGGTGGTGCTCCGCTGGTGGGAGATACCTGGTTGGGGACAACCCCGCTAGTCGACGGTAGGTCGGCGCCGGATGTCGCCATCCAGACGGGGAAATCACCACGACCTCCCGATAAAAAACACGCACTACTCTTACGGGACTAATAACCTCGGTAGTTGACGCGCCCGGAATCACAATCAATTAATATTTTTGCCGTAAAGTCTGAGAGTTCGATATTCGAGGTGTTAGTGTTTCTATCTCTTCAGATACTAAGGGTAGCCAACTTGCACTCTGTTTTCATATTTTAATAAATCCTGAGATCGTCTATGAAAAGGAGGTAGCAGAATCTAAGACTCGTCTTTGATGAGTTGCTCTTGCACAAGTCTTTTGTGATGAGCATTGGTGTGGCAATATAGCTGCAGACAGAGAGGCATTCACTTAGTTTTGATCGGAGAATCCACGTAAAACTACCGATCAGAGCATCCGGCCACTAGAATTCTCCTCCAGACAGCGACTGAATTCGACCTAGCTGAAAAGCTAGGGTCGAAAATGCTACCGCCGTGGGGAGTGGGAACCTAGAACCTCCCGGTCATAGGCGCTGCAGTGGCATCAGTTGATGCCCTGAGAAACCCCTCCCGGTCAACAGTAATGCTTGCTCTGAGCTAACTCAGGCGGTCGGCGCCACACGTGAGGCCATACTCTGCGGATAGCTGCCGTCGGCCGCGTGCCCCGTGCTCTCCGCGGCGCGCGCGCCGCCGCCGCCGCCGCCGCCGCCGCCGGCGGCGCGAATTAGGGGGAGCGCGCGGCGCGGGCTTCCGAGGCGCCGCCCACCTGACCACCGCCCCCCCTCTGCCCCGCCCCCTCGCGCCACGCCCGGGTTTTACGAGCCTGTTATTAAACGGAGGTAATCCTGGGCAGCGGCGAGGGCGACGGAGGCGGCGGCACTGGAAGTGGAACTCGTGGAGCCACGTACAAAGATAGAGCGGTGGAGGAAGAGGAAGAAATAACCACACGGGTAGAAGAGTTGGCAAGAACGAAGTGGTTAAAGAAGACTCTTCGAGAAGGGGAATGGCGTTAAAAAGGTTGCTGAAGGTGGTTATGAAAATGGTGTTCGTGATGTAAAGAAAAGAAGAATTTCTTTCCTCGACGGACGAGGCAGGGAAGGTTCTGATGAGGGGGGGGGGATTGTGGAAGGCACGCCTTGGGCCGAGTGGGGTCGTGGGAGGGTAGCGGCGCGCGAAGCGGTTGGGGAGCGGGGCTGGGGTGCGAAGGGTCCGAAGCCGAGATGGCGCTGGTGCTGCCTGGCGTAATGGCGAAGGTAAAGTGGACTCATCCGCCCATGCGGCCGCGACTGCCGGCGCTGCCACTCGCGTGGCGATGTGTTATTTAACCGCTGCAGGTTTAACGCGCTACACCCTCGCCGAGTTTAGTTAGGAGAGACTTGCACGTGAAAATATTTCAATGGAGCTTGTCCATTGCCATTGTAGCACCTCATGAATGTTTATAGAAGAAAATGTTTTGTTCAAAGAAAAGGAAAGTTTGACTTTCAAATATGCACATCTTTTACTCTTTAATTATATTTTTTCATAATTACTCATTTCTTCATTCATAATTCATCATTTACTCTTTAATCATAAACTTGTCAATAGAAATATGAGAAAGATGTTAACTTAACGGATTAAAATAAATAATGAAATGTTTTAAAAATATGATATATTTGTACTAATTATACAAATATAATACTAATATATTTGTAATAATTTGTAAAAATCTAATAATTTAGATGCTACAAGAGCTGACTTACATTAGCGAAACTTTCACAATTAGAATTATTATTTTATTGTATCTAACTATCGCTATCTCATGTTTTCTCGCAGAAGTGGCATCTTTTTAACTTCCTTGTTTTGGAAACATATTTTGAATGTGCGGCCGTTATAAAGTAATTTTCTTTTAATGAGTTTTTCTTTTGAAGTGCTGAAAAGTGTGTTGAAAATACTGATCCTAATTTCTTGGCTTTATTTACTCATCTTGTGGTGAAACAGAAAATTAAAACCGTTCATGGCTTCGTTAACATAAAAGACATTACCATATTGACAATCAAAAGATGATAAATATTGGATTTTTAATCGTGCTTCAATATGTCGTACTTGTCTAATACGATAATTGAATTAAAAGTTTTTCCATGTCTGGTTTCAGTTGGTGTTCAGAAATTGTCGAACCCTATTCCTGGCGTGATAGCTGTTTTTGAAGAGCGCAAGGCGAAGTAATCGGAATGAATGGCGAATGCGAGCGAGCAAACAGCAGAGGTCGAATGAGAGAGACCTGGGCAGGGTGTGGCTGAGAATTATCCAATATTTGGCGGACTCGGAGGTGACGGAGGCATGCGGTACTCAGAGGTCCTGGTGGGGTGGGCGGAGGAGGGACGGGGAAGGGTGGTGAGGAGGAGCGCGGGACGGGAGCTGTGGGTATGGCGGGGAGTGGAGGGGGCGGGGCGGAGAGGGGTGAGCGGAGATGGGCGAAGCGGGAGGGACGGGACGAGGCGGAGCGGGACGGGTGGAGACGAAACGGGGCGGGGCGGGGCGGGGCGGGCGGGAGGAGAGCGGCGGGGTGGGGCGGGGCGGGGCGGGCCGGGACGGTCGAGCAGGGCGAGGTGGGGCGAGGTGGGGCGAGGTGGGGCGAGGCGGGGCGAGGCGGGGAAGGGCGGGGCAGGGCGGGGCGGGGCGGGACAGGGCGGGACCAGGACCGGGCGGGGAGGGGTGGGTCAAGAGCCAGGCTTTGCGGTCGCAGTGCTGCGCCCGATTGCGACCTCTGCCGGACACTTTCGTGTCGGCGGCGCCCACTGAGCACGTCCCTGCGCCAATTAGAACGCCGGCGCGCAAGGCGGGCGGCGGGCGGGCGGGGGGGAGGCGGGCGGGGCGATCGTATCACTTGGAGCCCGCGACGCGGGAAGATATGCCGGGCATTTCGCTGCGAATGTTTGTGGACGTTCCGGCGTTTTCAGAGTCACGCTATGCTGTGTTTCTATCGTTATCTGCTCTCTGGAATTCTGAATGTAGTCTTGTATTTATCTTATTATGATCGTCTGAAGTGTGTAAAAATGTTGAAAGCTTGTTGAAGCGAGTTCCGGAAGTTTGGCCGATGTGATGCTTCAGATATTTCAACTGCAGAATGTATATCGAAGACAGTTCATGACTCTTCCTTTTGATTATATCGTTCTCAATAACGCGTATACTGATTCTTTTCTTTGTTATCACTTGCTCATTGCATGTGTATGTTTCAACAGTTGATATATTTCATTCTATTACAATATTTAAATAACTACATTCTTCAATTATAGGTAATATTACAACACTATAATTGTGAATGATTTGAACATGCACTCATATTACCAAATATATCGCTGCAAAGGAGGTCATATCTCCAGCTAAACGATCTCTGCAGAAGAACTCCACACACGAATATAATATTAAAATTGAAGACTTATTTGATTAAATACTGTTAGCAAAAATAATACTAATATAATATAAAATATATATATATATATATATATATATATATATATATATATATATATATATATATATTGTGACGTCACGGGGTTATACGAACCCGTAACGCCACCATAAGCCACTAGAAAGACCAAGAACTGAGAAATAGGGTACGAGGCGGAGCGATGGTCCGAGAAGGCGACATCTACCCGCAGGTTTTCGCATTCCGATGTCCAAAGTTAGCGGATAATTTTTCTGAGAGGCAAGGAGGAAAAATTACTCTCAGAAATTTCAGGCGGAGTTGATAAATACGTGACGCTTTCAGAAGAGTCTACAGTTTCACGCGACAGGCATCTCTAACTTCTTCGTTGGCAGTAATTGGTTAAGTGCAGGAGTATGAATTTTCTTTTAATGAGTTCTGATTTGAAAGGCTAAAAGTGAAAAATTCCCTAACTGGCTATTTACATCTTTGAACAGAAATTAAACGCATGAGTGAACAAAAGCGTCATATGACTAATCAGATGAAAATAGTTTCATAATCGAAGTTACAATTCGCAGAGGACTTGAACGAAATTGAATTAATTTTCCATGCTGGCTCAAGTGTGGTGTTCCAGGAAAGTCGACCTATTCCTGCGTTAGTTATTTGAAAACCAGGAAGGAAGAGGCAAATGCAGCGGAACGCGCAGGCGAAGAAGGACCTCAACGCTCAAGCGTAGGCGGGAGAGGACTTCAGGACCAATCCTGTGAGGTGGGCGGAGGAAGAGAAAGGTTGGAATTTGGACGTGGGCGTGCGATGGCGAGGGGAGCGGGCGAGACGAGCAAGAGGGAACCGCGGGACAGTGAGACAGACAGGAGTGAGGGGGGCGCGGGGCGGCGACCCAGGCTTGGGGCGGGCAGGCGGGAAGGGAGTGTCGAGGCAAGAGATGGGCGCGGGATCACAGGCGAGATGGCTTGTTGGGAAACTGGTGCAGACCAGACCGGCAGGGTGGTCAACAGGTTTTGGGTCGAGTTCCAAATCGATCTCTGGGACAATATTTCCGAGCGCCACTGAGCAGCGTCCTGATTCAGAACGCACGCGAAACGCGAAGCCAGCTGCAGAGCCGGGAAGGGCAGTGAAGGCAATCTATATTGGAGTTTCGCACGAGATATCAGGGATTTCGCTGCGAATGTTTGTGGACGTTCGCGTTTCAGATCACGCTATGCTGTGTTCTATTTTTTCTGTCTGGGAGTTAACAGTCTTGTAATTTAATGCGCAGCTCAATGATCTCTGAAGTCTAAAAATGAATAAAGCTTGTGAGAGATTCCAAGTTGGCCGTGCAGATGCTTAGATATTAACACAGTTAATGTACTATCGAAGAGATTTCAAGCAATATTCTTAGATTATATGTATTAAGTAACAGCGTATACTGATTCTTTTATTGTTATTTGCTCATTCTTGTAGTTTCTTGTATTTCTTTATGACAATATTTAATAAATACATACTTATTATATAATTTACAACACTTTTAATTTGTTTTACTGAATATGCTCATTTACCAGAATATATTAAGTCATATTAGTTAAGATCTCAGAGCTTTCACACAATATAAATAAATTGGCTTCTGATAAATATGTAGCCAAATTGAACATTTTCTAGTTTCATAGACTCATATTACTACGACTTATATATATATATAGGTATATATAATATATATATATATATATATATATATATATATATATATATATATATATATATATGGCAAACAGAGAGATATGTTTTAAAAAATACGTTATCAATAGCAGGGAATTCCAAAACATGAATTTTGTGCTGCAATCTCGTTATCGTCGAGGGTGACGCAGCTCTCTCTTTACAACAAATATTTTTCACAAAAAATAGAAAGAAAATGTTTCAAATAAGTGGTTCTGTAGAGTAAGTACGAATTATTGTTTGACCGACTTCTTTTTTATGTTAAATTTCAAATAACGAATTATTTTTAAACTCGGTTTTCCAGTGTGTTCTGTCAGAGCATTTCTAAGGGGTGCTGCCTTTCCAGCTCCTCTCTTTCATCTCCTCGTCATTCTCTTGATTTTTATCAACTAGGAACATTACAAGTTTTCATGCAAAATTTATAAAAGCGTATCTCTGAGCGTAAATGTTCACCTTCCATCAAAGTAAACAAAATGCGCAATGCAACGCATGGTGATGGATTTTAACACTTGTGACGTAACTTAGCGGTCCTTCATTGGTGACGTAGTCTAAGATTCATTCAGAATATTAATTCTGGCGACAAATTATCGCTAGACCCCACTTCCTCGAATTAAACTTAAAAAATCTTATCCCTGAGGGGTAATGTAATCGACGAATCACTTTGTAAGCAAACATGTTGTAATCCGCGGTATGTATTTGACGAGATTACGAGGTTGAAAAGGCATCGTGTTACCGAATAAAATTATTTATTGTTACGAGATATTAGCGATGGTTTTAATTTCGAATAAAAAATGTGTGCAACAGTATACATGTGTGGGTAACCCTCTTTTAAAAGAAATGACAAAACTTAGTTACAAATAAATTAGTCACGGAGATAGTTAAATGGCATAATCTTAATGTTTGCTTCATCTCTCCTGTGGTTCCAAGCACTGATAAAAGTTAGGTTAACCTCACCAACGGGCCTTTTCAGAGTCTGTTAGGCGATAACGTAAACCCTAGGTGTGATGCAGAAGCGATTTCCTTTCATCGGAGCCATTGTAGAGCGGAAGCAGGGAAGTGAAGTAGTCAAGTCAAGAGTTTGTGATAATGGAATCTGCCTAAGGAAAAGGGCAATTGCAAGTGAAGGGAAGACACTCGGAGGGGAGAATGGGGGCGCACAACCACCCCTGCACGTGGATATTATTGCAAATGAATCTGGCAGGCACTTACCTGAGGGGGTGCGGGTTGTCCTAGTACACTTCGGCTCGACTACTACTTGAATATTCGAATGTGATAGCCATAAATTCGTTAAATAATTCGCCAATTCGGTAAATATTGATACTGTATGACACATATATCCGTTGATAAATACAGCCCCATAATACTTATGATGTTTGTAAGGAGAATAATATCCAGTTTACTTGTTTCTCGATTTACTGTACGATTACTATTAACTGAACAATACTACAAATCAGGCATCTATTAAAATATTTCTTCAAAACTTCATGTCAGTCCCTGAAAGTCCATAATAGGAGGCAAAGTTATTATGGTGTTGGACAGACCGACACAGCTTGTTGCGTAGTAGGAAAATGTGGAAGCAAAATTTCTTTCAATGATTGTTTCGGGACTTTGGTTCCACCTCCTTGAGACTTCTCTTTCATGAAATTGGTCACAACATTCCCAAAATATACTCCATGAAAAAATACTTCCCGCCAATTGCCTCACACTGACGTGTGGCCAATAACCAATATTTCTTAGCAGATAAAAGACTACGCCATGCTCCCAACTATGTTCTTTTATGTTTTTTTCCCGCAACAGAGACAAGTTAAATGGTCTCAGGAGACGCCTCATGCACTCCGTGCAGTTTCCTTGTACCTCCGTTTTAACGCAAGTGATATATCAGGACAATGCACAAGCGACTTCTTCCGGCGAGAGGTAAAAACAAGGAAGCAACGTATTCGCAGCCAGTATCCACAAGTGGCATCTTTCTCCAGGTGGAAGACACATAGACGGCCCGGGGTTCCCCGCAGAACTTTCTGAAGCTGGCCAGCGGCGGAAGATAAATAAAACCCCCTCCCCGCTCCGTTGTTGGCGGCCGAGAGCGGAAGAGAAATTTAATTTGCCACCAAGAACTCTCCAGGCGCCTCCCAAGATTTCCCGAGCCGGCGTGAGCGAGCACGTCAGATAAACTGGCTTCTTGATTCTTATTCTTCACTCTGTACCATATTATTAGGTGCGGAGTCCGCAGGAAAGCGCGGGTGAGATTAAGAGCGGGTGGATGTGAAAAGATGGGAGGGAAAGTGGCGATGCCTGGGAAGATGGAAGGGTAGTTTTGCAGGCTAAGAAAGTGGGCGGGGCTGCTGGCGGAAAAGAGAGGAAGAAAGGAAGATGAGTTGGTAGCGGAGGGGGGAGGGGGGGCGTTGAGGGGCGGGCGGGCGTCGTGGAGGCAGGGAGTGGATGGGAGAGTTACCGAGAAGGCCGAGGAGAGGGTGGAGTAGGAGTGAGCAGCAGAACCGCGGGGGCGGACCCTGCCTCCCCCCACCTCCGCCCGCAACTACGGTGGAGAAATTTACGGCGATAAATTCCTGTAGCACATTATTCCATTTCTCACCCGCGCTCAGCGCCCTTTCAGTTTATAGATCTCCGTCGCGGCACGGGGCGCTTCTTCACAAACTCCGCGCACTTTAACCTCCACCTCACCCCCCTCTTCTTCTTCTCCTCCTCCTCCTCCTCCTCCTCTCCCCGTCCTTCTTCACCTGTGTTGGCGCCCATTTGTCTTTTTAACACCCGAGTTCAAACAAATTACACAAGAAATATCTTTTAACACATAGAAAGAATACGGGTGGGGCACACGACGAGAAGGAACAAAAAGCCCAGAAAGGGGAAGAATTGTTTTATATATCGTTGGGAGACAAAGTGAAGTGGCAAATTCCCAGCAAAAGGATCTTTTATTTTTTATATATATTTTCAAAAAAAAAAAATAGTGGACCCCTACCCGATATAGCCCGGGTATTTTATGTAGTTGGCGGCACTTGAGAACATACGGCGGAGTGCGCGGGCGGCGGTAGTCGTCGTCGCCGCCGGAAATCCGATATGAACGCCCATACATTCGCCGGCGGGCCGGAACCCCGCCCCCTCCCTCATGCCCTGCTTCCTGGCTGCCCCTCCGCGCCCCAGCCCCGCCCCGCTCCGCCCCGCCCCCTTCCGAAGCTGGCGGCAAGGCACAGGCCGGCCCGGGGTGCGCCTGAAAGATGATATAGCTATTTCCACGCACTTGTAAGACACTACATCACCCCGCCACCGCCTGACTCCGCACAGCCACCGCCGCGCCGGTCGCGCCACGCCACGCCACGCCACGCCGCGCCGCCCAGGTCTGCCCCCACGGGTGGAAATGAGAAATATTGACAATAAATTTTAGCGGGTTCACATTGAAGTGAAACGCTCTCCAAATGTTTTCTTACTATTAAGTTGTTTGGATTTCACGATTGTGACTTCGTAATATTTCTCTCCGGCGGGAGAGGAGACAAGAGATAGGGAAGCAATAATGCACTTTTCTAGGAGAGAAAGAGAGAATGTTTTTAATTTATCGCCGTTTTAGCGGCGGGGAAGATGCATTGCTTTATAAGAGGATCCTCCAATGACCCGTAAACGCCGTCGGATTTATGAGTTGTATGGTAGCTTTCGGAAGCGAAATCTAGCGGCGTACTTTTGGCAGACAGATGCTTTCGGCATTCGCTGGCGTGTGGGCGATACTGAAATTAGAAATACGAATGCCAGTGAATTTGCAAGGCCGCGTATTTTAAACAATGCAGTTGTCACCTATATTTCCACCTGTTGTTTACCTCGAAATATGTCATTTGCCAGCGCTGGTTCGGTTTTACAACGCTGTTTACCGATTTAATTTCGTGGGCGAGCGGTAAACATCCATGTCGCCCGATGAGCTGCCAGATATAGCAGGCTGCAAATTCTACTTCTCCGCAAGCGCTCCTCTCAAGTTTCAAAGATGTCATGTTTGTCTAGCTATGTAATGACAGGCGCTTCATCTTGAGAGGGATGCTGATTATGAGATAGAAATTCAATATTTCCGTAATATAAGAGGCTGGAAGAGATTTCCTTTCTCACTTTCCATTGCTCAAATGTTCCCTTAAATAAGTATTCTTTATTACGAAGGATAAAATGATACGCACGAGCGTTGAAAGACATACAGTGAATATCAAAAGTTTTCAATGATTTACTAATTAGTTTACTATTTATTTTCTTCAAGACTTCAAGTTTCGGCTTTTGAACTTGGGAATTTTTGGAAGAGTAATTGAGAAGAGTCTTTGAAATTAACTCGTCAAAGTATTTTTGAATATTATATTTCTGAAAAACAATTCTTATTAAATATGATAACAATAGTAATAATATTATCAATAATAGTAATAATAATAATAATAATAATAATAATAATAATAATGCATTAAGAGATGTGTTTCTAAATCTCCTTTATGTTGACCACTTCATCGACAGGGAATGAATGACATGTATGTATTATGTTTTATTACTCAACGTATTAAAATTATAAATCTTAAGCTAAATGTTTATTAAATAAAATGTATCAATTCTCAAACACAAGAGTGGATTGAATTGATTACAGAGGCCCATTTTACAAAAGGACCGTCCATTCTAATTGTTGTATGTGGATTTCATACAAAAACATAATTCTCCGGATCCTAATATGGATGTTGTATTCTTCCCAAATTCTATTCTACAAATCGAACGCAGCACACTCATCAGAGTGGTTGAGCCCCGATTTCCCAGATTTCGATCAAATTCCCCGTCCGCCGGGCGATTTTTCCCGAAATAATCACGTCTCCGGCGCCCCGCCCGCTCCGCGCCAGCGATATTTTAATTCGGCGAAGCGCCGATCGCGGCGCGCGCGTCGCGTCCGCTGCAGCCGCATCGCAGGTGGCGCGCCGCCGCCCGCCGCCGATGACAGGCAATTATAAGTTGATGTATTTAGCCCGGCCGCGGCCAAACGGCACACGCCTGGCGCCGCCGCACTCGTTACCCACGTTAAATACAGGGTGCCGCGCGCTCTTGTATGCGGCGCCCGCGCAGTCGATTCGTTTTTGAATCGAGAAAATAACTAATGTCGAATGTACTGCTGTATCGTTTATACCGAGATGTTAATGCTTCTTCTTAAATACAGGGTGCCGCGCGCTCTTGTAAGCGGCGCCCGCGAGTCGGTTCGTTTTTGAATCGAGAAAATAACTAATCTGTTGAGTGGAGTCAGTATTTTTCAAAATATATTTGTTTTTATTTTTAAATTGAGTATAAATGGTTGTCGAATGTACTGCTGTATCGTTTATACCGAGATGTTAATGCTTCTTCTTAAATACAGGGTGCCGCGCGCTCTTGTAAGCGGCGCCCGCGGAGTCGGTTCGTTTTTGAATCGAGAAAATAACTAATCTGTTGAGTGGAGTCAGTTTTTTTTGTCGAATGTACTGCTGTATCGTTTATACCCAGATGTTAATGCTTCTTCTTGAATATGGGGTGCCGCGCGCTCTTGTAAGTAGCGTCCGCAAAGTGGATTCGGTTTTGAATCGAGAAAATAACTAATCTGTTGAGTGGAGTCAGTATTTTTTAATTTATTTATTTTTATTTTTAAATTGAGTACAAATGGTTGCCGAATGTACTGCTGTATCGTTTATACCGAGATGTTAATGCTTCTTCTTGAATATGGGGTGCCGCGCGCTCTTGTAAGTAGCGTCCGCAAAGTGGATTCGGTTTTGAATAGAGCAAATAACTAATCTGTTGAGTGGAGTCAGTTTTTTTTCAATTTATTTATTTTTATTTTTAAATTGAGTACAAATGGTTGTCGAATGTACTGCTGTATCGTTTATACCCAGATGTTAATGCTTCTTCTTGAATACAGAGTGCCGCGCGCTCTTGTAAGTAGCGTCCGCAAAGTGGATTCGGTTTTGAATAGAGCAAATAACTAATCTGTTGAGTGGAGTCAGTAATTTTTATTTATTTATTTATTTTTAAGTTGAGTACAAAAAGTTGTCGAATGTACTGATGTATCATTCATATGGAGATGTTAAAGCTTATTATTAAATTCAGAATGCCGCGCGCTCTTGCAAGCAGTGTGCGTACAATTGATTCATTTTGTTGCTCTATCGAAATGTCGAAATGTTAAAGCCTCATATTAAATGCAGGTGCCGAGCGATCTTGTAAGGAGCGTCCACATAGTCGATTTATTTTTGAATGGAGCAAATAACTAATATATTGGAGTCGGTTACTTTTTCTGATTTTCAAATGGAGTACAAAGAGTCCTTGAATGTACTACTGTATCATTCATATCGAGGTGTTAAAGCTTCATACAAGTTTAGTATTTTATGTAAGTCTTTTCTGGACCCAAAATTGCCGCTATTCTGAAACACACACACGACATTTTCTCAAGAACCACAAGCAGCAGCAGCAAGAGCGACGACGTCAACCACATAACAGTAAAAAAATCATTCACAAAATATAATTGTGGTTCGAATTCTCAAACACACTTGTATGCGTAATGTCGCGAAACCACGTCGAGAAGAAACTGCAAGAACTACATGCGATCACATCAAGAAAGCCGTCAGAGGTCAACTTCCAAGGTGGTCAACCTTCCCACATAAAAAAGCTGCACTCTTCTAATGCACATTTTGAATCAATAAAACTTATGCCATGCCAAATAAATTCAGCAAACGTCCTAAATTATGCATTCAGAACAGCCAAAAAGTGACTCTTCTTTCAACAACGAGCGTAGTTTACGTTGATACTGAAGCGAAGACAGAAAATTGGTATTTCCCTCCGGCCCCCAGAAGATCGCCACTGCTTTGCGATAAAAAACTGTGACGCTTTCTATGTATCGCTGCGGAACTAAAACGCACAGGGAATGAGGGTGTGCTCGCAATATTGATGCGTAGGAACGCGTAGCGTGTCGGATGGCTCATGCTTTACAATGTTAAACCACTACAAGCGTGTCGTCACACATCGGTACGCTGCCTGGCTGGCAACTTCACGCAAAGGAGAGCATATGTAAGGCGCTCTTTGATTTCAGAATGATTTCATGCATTGCTATTGCAGCAATGGAATGCTATTAAAACGAAAAGACATAATCTAACATATGATAAGTATTTCAAGATTATGTAAAAGTTGCAACCGCGCGATCTAGGCACGAACGCCACAGGTGAGCCTAGCCCTAGGAAGCGCATAATAGGACACCCCGTACCCGACGCCAAGGCAGCGCCTCATTGTTTGGAGTTTTCTCCGCTCTCACCTGTTGACTGTTTTTCAAGCGGCCTTCGCCTCGGCCTCCGCCAGGTTCCTTTTCGTACCAATTACGCGCCGCGAGATTTGTGTGGGTGATCGGCAGCGCAAACGAGGGCGTTGGCAGCTTATCAATTGCCGCGCCGCGCCGCGCCGGCGCGTGGCCCGTGGCCTAACGAGGGCGCGTATCTGAGGCGCGGCGCGCTGCAGAAGGTCTGCAGGCGAGCCTCCGACGCACAGTGGGCGGCCCCGATGCCCCTAGGCCCATGCTCCTGCCCCGGCCCCGTGCCCTGACCATGCCCCAGCCCCGGCCCAGCCCATGCCCATTCCCTGCCCATGCTCATTCCCTGCTCATGCCCCAGCCCCTGCCCATGTCCATACGCATTCCCCTGCCCATGCCCATGCACGTGTCCATGCTTCAACCCCTGCCCATGCCCCAGCTCGCTGCCCATGTCCATACCCACTCCCGTGCCCATGCCCATGCTCCAACCCCTGACCATACCCCAGTCCCTGACCATGCCCCAGCCCCCTGCCCATGTCCATACCCATTCCCCTGCCCATGCCCATTCCCTGCCCATGCTCCACCCCTGCCATGCCCCAGCCCCCTGCCCATGTCCATAACCATTCTTCTGCCCATGCCCATGCCCATGCCCGTGCCTCATTCCCCTTCCCTTGTCCCAATCCCTTTCCTATAGCCATGTCCCATTCCGACCATGACCTGACCTGACTCTTCCAACATGGAATGTATTTTTTTTTTTCGAATATTTTGCGCGCCAATGTAATGGTCAAATTACCATTTGTTCGGCCTCGATGGTAAAACGGTTAGTGTATCGTATTGTTGTACCCAAGTTAGCGGGTTCAAAACCGATCAAAACCATGGATTTTTAAAGAAAAATAAATTCTTCATTCGCCTTTCTTCAGAGGGGAAGTAAAGCTGTCTGTCCTATGTTGTAAATTTACTGCATGTTACGAATCAGCGAGCCTAAAAGAAGCCTATGAACGAAATTTGGATCGCCTGTTTTGCCGCCCAAGTGATACCTTCTTTTCCCGCCAGACGGTGAAAGGAGCGTGCGAAATAGCGCATAAAATAAGGCATCATTGAATTGAGCTTTTTCTCTGCTGTTCTTCAAATTTCGAATGGCAGGAATTGGTCAATGCTTCAGGGTCAGTTTTGTACCAAGCATTGTTTCCAAAGCTAACAAAATTTGAGATCTCCACTCACTAAAATTACACTCATCACTTAATTTAAGTAAAATTCTTCTTTTCGCATTCGTCTTTGAAATGATTCAAGTCAGTGGTTCCCATGCGTGACATGCTCACAGACCCTCCTCATAGCTAAGACACACCACGAACGTTTAAGTAAAATGCGTAACCATAGAGAGCTATATATATATATATATATATATATATATATATATATATATTAGAAAAAATACAAAACAATTGAATGTGATTGCAGTAAAAATAAAATGCAAACAAAACATGTTGATTTTTAAAGTAGTATTTATTGAAATCATAATTTTTATTTTGGAATCAAAAATACAAAACCTTTCTCAATAATACTACAGAACAGGTAAAGCTAATGAAAGAATATGAGATTATTTTATTACGCTCAACGTTTTAATGTGTTTAAACATTGATGCTTTATCACTGACCATAAATCTGTAATAATATAAACGGGTCACAATTATTTTACATTGGATTCTAACATTTGTGGTCCAGCTATCGTTGTTCCAGACACGTCAAATTGATTTTAGTTCCCACATACCCTTAATCGGTTTCAAATATTCTCTTTGGGAGGATAAAATTTTGCCAAGAAAGTAGGTAATCTACTTTTTGGAAGAAAAAATATGCTATATTTTGTAATGGATGTACGCATGTTCAAACTAGGGTAGGTACCAAACTGCCTCTGAGATATTCATATCTTTAGTTTCAATAATTTTCCGTCCTTTTCTAGCCACCAATAAGTTATGAAGTTATCCAGATTTCTCTTTGATTTTGCATTTCTGGGTGATCTACGCGTGCTATCTCATACGTCATTGGTATTATATAAAACCAGTGGCTTTTAGCTGCAAAAATGCTGCGGAACAAAACCAGAAAAGTAGTTTTCTAAAAAGCCACACGCACAACTTAAAATACTCTCTTATAACACTATAATAAATTAAATATTTTAAAAAAAGCAGTCTTCACTATTACTACCAACCAGTATATACAGACAAACAGTTATCTACTAACAAGGAATACCAAAATTCTGCTCCAAACACAACACGTGAATAGCAGACATTCATTGGCGGCGTCTCATCCGAGGAACCTTTCTGACATATGATATCGGGTACGCGGAAGCACTGAGTATGAGAATTCAGTCGGTACGTGCAGTGTGAGAATGGCGGAATAACACAATCCAATAATTGCATTTTTCAGTAAACATGGAAACTATTTCATTGTTTCTGGATTCTTCCCGAATTACTGTATAGCTAAAGAAAGCATGGTCATCACTTATATAGATGTATACCTCAAAGATTTCTTTTAATGTTTGTTCGCCTTAAAAGTGTGTTCGCCGGAAATTAAAAGTAGCCAATACTTTTGTGTTTTTTCGAGTTCTGGGTAGCTGACGGAAGCGTTGACACCTCTCATATGACCGGAGGATGCAACGTTTTCTTTTAACTTCTGTACGAATTATAAATGAGCAATACAAAGTCTTGCGCAGCGATTTGCCCCTCCGCGGGCGAGCGAGGGCCCTCTGTGGTGGATTTGAATGGCCCCGCGCGCCGCGCCATGCCGCCTCGCGTCGCCGCCCGCCCTATAACTCCCGCCCCGCTCGTTACGCCGCGCTCCGCGGGGCGCGCTGGCGGCGGCTCGGCCTCCGCGGGGTTTTCTTCTTTTCGCGTAAATCAACGGCCAGGGTCTCGCTGCGCCACGGCGCTGGGCGCCGTCCTCCGAAGAGCTTAATAAACGGATGGCGCAGATAAATGATCTGGGCTCGTTACTTGTGGACATAACTGCCAGTCAGGGACGTCCCTTTTTGCGGTGTTGGCTCGTGGTGACGGGCTGGCAGGAGGGCGGCTCGGTTAGCTCGGAGCCAGCATTGTCGCTGTCTCTGCTGTGATTCTGACCGGGAGGTCCTAGGGTTTGAGTCCCGACGGTGGTTGGTTTTTCGACACTAGCTAGATGGCTAGGTCGAATTCAGTCGCCGTCTAGAGGAGAACTCTAGCGGCCGGCTGCTCATCGGTTCTTTTTCGTTGATTGATTGATTGATTTTTTTCGTGTTTCAGGGCGGGTCAACTGCTTCGGTCATTAGTCCCGTAAGTGTAGCGTATGTTTTTTCTCGGGAGATGGCGGTGATTTCCGCTGGAGAGATGATCTGGCTGCTGACCTGACGTGCGCTGTGGTGTTCACCTAATCAGGACTCCACATGCGGGCACGCCCAGTCAGACAAGACCCTTAAGCTCCGAACGGTCTCGAATATGGTAATGTAGTTCATTTGTGTGTTGTTGTTGTTGGTAAGGGAGAGAAGAGATAGGACAGACGAGACGAGGAAGGAAAGATCGCGCGCCGTCATGCCCGTTTGGTGAAGTGTACTGCTCCGGCATTCGCCCGGCGGCAGGATTTTCGACACTAGCTTTCAGCTAGGTCGAATTCAGTCGCTGCCTGGAGAAGAATTCTAGTGGTCGACTGCTCTGATCGGTAGTTTTCTGTGGTTTCTCCGATCAACACCAGGCGAATGCCGGAGCAGTACCCTACCAAACGGGTCACGGACCGCGCGCGATCTGTCCTTCCTCTTCCTTGTCCTATCCTCTCCCCTTCACACACTTCACCAACATGCACTACACTACCTCATATTCCGGGGGGACCGGTGGGGAGCTTAGAGCTTGTCCGGCTGGGGCGTCCCGCTGGTGGGAGAGTCCTGGTTAGGAAACCCCATAGCCGATCGGTAGGTCGGCGCCGGATCTTGCCATCCAGCGGGGGAGATCACTGCCATCTCAGGAGAAAAAACATGCACTACACTAACGGGACTAATGACCAGAGCAGTTGACGCGCCCGGAAACACGAAAAAATCAATCAATCAATCAGTAATTCGGAGGTCTACTGTTCAGATCAGTGGTATTACGTTCAGGTGAATGTCAACACAGCACCGCACAGATTGGTTCTGAGATGTGTCTTTTCCAACAGTAGCGTCATCGTCACATCCTCATTTCGTCCAATCCTGAGCGAGACGCCATAGGGGGGTAGGTTATGCCCTCCCGCCAACACTGGTGCACATCGCCCGAAAGATCTTGCGGGTCCTGGAATTACGCAGGACTAACACAGGAAAAAGAAAATTGAATAAGTAAATTTAGAAGCAAATATTTTTGGGGGATAATAATGTCATTTTTGGTTTAAAACAAAAGATAACATGTTGAAACTTTTGAGATATATTTAAAATGATCGAAAATGTGAATAGTATCACCAACACCGCCAAAGAGTAGAACGCCGCATACATTAACATTTGTCGACACAATATAAGAGTATTATTTATATATTAGATGAACTTCTTTCATTTAACTTATTTTATTTTGATATTATACTTAGAAACAAATTTCATCAATTGAAATAAAATGAAAATTATCTAATCAAGGAAGGTTGTAGATATTTCTTTTGTAGAAGCTACGACCATTTGTTCCTAGACTGCAAACAAAAATTCATATCGTACTTCTTTATTTGACCTACTTCTATGTTAAACAATCTACTTAATTTCTTACTCAAACACCTCTGGTAAGAGATAATTCTTAATATTTTTTAAAGAAGAACGGGATAGATTTCTCCTATTCTTGAATCTTTAGAAAATAAATCTCGCTTATTTCTGTTTTCTAAAAAAGCTTTCATTAAACAAGAAATTATCTGAAGTATGTATGAATGCAAAGAACTAAGTAGAATGAAGTACTAACAACACGGTCACCGAATTGAAACGTTGAACACAACTAAAAGAATTCCTTGAAGTTTACCGCAACGAGCAGTCAGATGAAATGTAAATTATTCAAGAGTGCATGTCCCATACGGAATCCTGGGCGGTCATTCCGTAGGTAGTGAGTGTTGCGGCATGGCGAGCGCCAGCAATTCACGGGCGCGTTGCGCTCGCCACCGAAGGGGCGTGGTGCAGTGGGCGGGGGGAGGGGGAAGACGGCGGGCGTCCGCCCACGCGGGGGATTGGGGATTAGGCCCCGGCGACGGCCCAGGCGGCGGCAGCGCGCTCTGCCACTGTGTACCAAATTAACGAAACAAAGACTAATTGAAGCTCCCGAAGAGGCTTGTTAGCCCGGAGGCGTGCGTATTGGGCCCGCGGCGGCGGCGGGGGCGGGGGGGCCGGTCCGGGCGAGGGCGGGCCGGCCGCTCCATATTTCGCTCAGGGCCCGCCGTGATATTCGGGAATGGTAATGGAAGAAGTTAATTTAGGAGCGGTGTCCGGGCGCTGGGCGCGCTCCCGCAGGCGAGCCGTGTAATTAAGCGCGCAGGCGGGCTGGCGGCGGGGCTGGAGACGGGGCCGGCCGGGGGGGGGGGGGGGGGGGGGCCCCAGAGTGTCGCCGCCGCTGCGCCGCGCGCCTTACCGACTTCATAACTCGCGTAAGCCTCCCTGCCGCTTTACCGGCCTTGGGGGAGCTGAAACACGCAAAAAATAAACTTCCATTTTTATAAAACTCCTCACCGGGCGGGCGGCGGTCGCGCTCTCTCTCCCCCGAGAAGGGAAAAAAATCGTTATTTTTTCCGGCGCCTCCGCGTGGCCGCTCGCGATGGCGGCGCCCCCGCGGCGGGGGCGGGGCTCCGGGGCGGCCTCGCCCGCGCCCGTGATTACCGCGCGGCCACCGCGAGCTGGCGGACGCCCCGGCGAGTTTTATGTTGACCTTGCACGTTTGCAGGTCGCGCGTGCACCGCGGAGAACGCCGCTTTTTCAGAGGTGGCCCCCCTGCATTCTCTGTTCATGCGAGGCGCGCGGTGCGTACCCAGATAACAACCCGCGCTATGTCTCTCGCTTAAACGCGCTTGTGCAAAGGGTACGTTTATCGTACGCCTGCTTCTTTTGCTCGTGTGGTGTCTCGTTTTCTTTGAAATGGGATACTCTCAAATATTCTTCTAATTGTGACAGCAGCGCTCCAAATCCGACGTTCGTAGGACAAACTTGAGTAGGAAACTTTGTTTCCACTGTAGACTCTCGGAGATATTAAAATTTGCTCACATGTTTATTGCCTTTTCTTTCGCATTGTTTAAATTCACGTAGAAATATTCTCTGAAAAAATTATTGGGCTCATTCACATTATGGTCTTGCGACAACTGTCTCAACACAACAGTTAAGATGATAGAGAATGCTAATTAAGCTGTGTGTGAGGAGTACGAGCAACTAATGATTATGTCAAAACTCAAGACAATAGAAGAAAATTTTGTGAGCCTGCGTCACATCCTATTCCTTCTACTCAAATTCGTAGAATGAAATCTTTAATTTGAAAAAATAATGAGCCGAAAGAAAAATGTTAAATGAAAACATTTGCATTTTTTCATTATCTTCTTGCCTTGAATTCTTACGAGAAAGTGAATAAGGATGACACTGAGACCTTATCATGACATGCATCAGAAACTCAGAACTAGTTTTGAGTCTCATCAGACTCTGCAAAGTGAATGTGAATTTTCTGGTAATTTTTTTAAAAAATTTAAAAACGTTCTCTCTTAGTCTTCGTGTACATTCTTTCATGTGTGTTTCCTGCTTGTATTGCACGTTTCATTTTCCAAACGAGAGAAACGCGTGTTAATTTGTAAGAGAAGGAATCTCGTGACGCTACAGTTTTGATTGATTGATGATTCCGGCCGCGTCAACTGCTAAGGTCATTAGTCCCGTAAGTGTAGTGCGTCTGATCTCGAGAGGAGCAGTGATCTTTCCCCTCCCGCTGAATAGTGAGATCCGCCGCCGATCTACGCGTCCACTCGCGAGTTTTTCCTCAACCAGGTATCTCCCACCCGGGAGGCGCCGCCCCAGCCGGGACGCAGAGCTTCGATTAAAGCAGCCTCCAAGAGCCGGCCTGCGCCGGCGGCTGCGCCCAGGGCCTGCTGTAATCCACACCGCAGGGGTCGCCCTCTCGCCCGCCCGATCATTGTTATGAATTTTTCAATATGCAAAACATTTTTGCAAACCTGTCTACGGGGAGGGGGGCGTCACCGCAGGCTGGCTGGCGGGGGAGGTGTGGGGGGCGTGCAGGGGGCGGCCCGCCGCGCCTGTCCGGGGGGTAATGCGGTTAATGGCGAGGCGAGGCATTCGTCACGCCCCCTCCCACCCCGTCGCCAGCGGCCGCAGCCTTCTCCCCGCCACCCCCCGCCCGCCTCATTAGTAGGAGCGCTCGCCTCCGCCGCCGTGGCCCCCCCCCCCCCCTTCCCGCCGCCTGATTGCCCGCGTCACACGGCGCGGGGGGAATTGCGCGGCCGCTGCCGCCGCCCGCCGTTTTCAAACATTCATCGCCGGGCGGCCCCCGATGCGCCGCTCGCTGCGCAATTGCTTTGGGCGGCGCGCCGCTCCGCCCAGCGCACGCCCCCGCGTCTTGGGGCACGCCCCCTCTCCGCCCCACCATCGCCACACATAAGATACTTAGGACTTCATCTGGACACGTAGATATCAAAATTCAACAAGCGAGAAATAAATTATTTCATCTCCGGCCACTAATCAACAAACACATATCGCTGTCACACTCAAACAGTACAACAATATGCAAAACTATAATCAGACCGCTACTGCTTTATGCTTGTCTAATATGGACAAACGCGGTCCGCACAAATGTCAATAAAATTCAAGTAATGCAAAATAAATTTTTAAGATTAATCAAATGTGTCCCCTGGTTCATAAGTAATAAACAACTTCATTCAGAATTAAACATCAATACAATAATAAACGAAAGAGAACAAATATCACACAACTTCTACGAAACCCTAACATACATACCAGCAGCATCGCATTACAAACTACCGAAAAACCCAACACACACTCGAATAAAAAATAGATTTCCGTTTGAAGCCTTCCTCAAAATTTTAGCCAACCGTGATTCATAACCCCGAGGTTCTCCCCTACAGTATCTCTTCAATGTGTAGATTAACTTAGCTTAGATATTTTAACTAGAATAAGTCTGAAAATACATCTGTAAAGTAATTGTTCTAAACGATGTAATCCATCTAAAATTAAATGTGTTAAAAAAAATCTCTTGTGCTAAGGGTTGAGTTAGTTTAGACGCAGCATTATAGTTTACAGTTCAAGTCCCGACAACGACGGGTTTTTGTCACTAGCTAGAGAGCTTGGCTGACTGAATCTCTCATCGGGAGTTTCTGTGTTTTCTCCTATGAACACTAGGCGATCGTAGTACCCTAATAAATGGACCACTGCGCGCGCCATCTTTCTTCCTTCCTTGACTGAGTCTCACTCTTACCTACACACATGACATTCGCTACACTATACATATGTCTGAAGACAGATCTGGAGCTTACAGCTTGCGAGTGTGGAATATTACAAGATGCTCCAGAACTAGTGATACCCCTATGATTGATTGATTGATTTTTTCGTGTTTCCGGGCGAGTTAATTGCTTTGGTCATTAGTCCCGTTAGTATAGTGAATGTTTTTTCTCGGGAGATGGCGGTGATCTTCCCCGCCGGATGGCGAGATCCGGCGCCGACCTACCGTCGACTAGTGCGGTTTCCCTAACCAGGACTCTCCCACCAGCGGAGCATCGCCCTAGCCGGGACAGGCTCTAAGGTCACGACCTGTCTCCCAGAATATGTGGTAGTGTAGTGCATGTTGGTGTAAGTATGTATGTAAAGGGAGAGGATAGGACAAGGAAGGGGAAGGACAGAACGCGCGGTCCGTGGCCCGTTTGTTAGGGTACTGCTCTGGCATTCGCCTGGTGTTGGATCGGAGAAACCACGGAAACAACCGGTCAGAGCAGCTGGCCACTAGAATTCTCGTCCAAACAGTGACTGAATGATAACCCCATGAGCCTGCATTTCACATCTAACGGACAGGAACCAATAAGCACATCTTTTCCGCATCTAATGCTCTATCCACCACTGCTATCATCTTCTTGGTTCCCGTCGTTTATATTGTCAGAGTATATTATTAAATTCATGAACAGTTGCGACGTAATTTTTCCTTTTTCAACTAATTCTGTGTACCTGTGTTAGCTTCAATAAATTAATGAACCTGATTGTTTTAACTAAAATTCCGCGGAGGCACATTTTTCTTTTCATGCCCCCTTCCGCAAAGTGTACGATCCAGAGGCGCCCTTGTCTTAGCGCAAAGCCACAACTCTTCTGATGCCACGCAAGCACGTCCACCAACAACCAAATAAATTATAATACTCTGAACGATTACTATTGAGAAACGCTCACGAATGAATTTATCACACTGTTTGCAACACAATATTCACTTACGCTTCATAATCAGTCTCTGTTGCCTTCGTCCTGCTATTATTATTTGCTGTATTTAATTGCTTATAAACTCGTCATTTAGGAGTCAAAGGCAGTCAAAATCTAAAGCAACTCATTCAGCACAAGTTTGCTATGCATTTTCTTTACTGCACGTATTCCTTCTTTTAGTGAAAATATTCAGGTGACACAGAGCACACTTGTATTCGTTTATTCATCCATGTGATTAATAAGTTCTAAATTGATTAAATTTTTTGGAAAAAAACATTTTCGTGAATGTGCTTTGTTATTTTTCTAGAATTCTTCTCACGGCTATGATGTTTAGTTAAGTGTAGACGTATTGAGAATATTATCAAAAACTAACATTCACTGGCCGTAAAATCCATATTTCAAACCCATTTATCTGTAATGTGCTCGCAGAATATCGTTTAAAAGCAATCGCTTGACTGTTTGCGAATGGATATTAGAAATTCCTTTGGCTCTGCAATATATTATTTGATTTCATGTAAATGGCAATGACCTATACATACAATCTGCAGTTTCTTGCTGACGGAGACATTTCGCAAGATTTGTTTATTTCTTCCGGGAAGTAGTAAATCTTGTTTGTGCATTCATAGAAGGAAGTAAATGTGATCGTAAAAAGAAACAGATGCCTACGTAAAATAAGATTTACACGTAGAATAAAGAATTCTGCAACATCAGATAAGAAATTGTATCCAGGATCCATTTCAGAAAAGAAATTGTATCCGGGAACCACATCAAACAAAACTAAAATACCGGTGTGAAATACTGGCGTGTTGCTACAAAGCGTATGTTGGTCCAGCAAGCATTAGTATTACGGACGTCCTGCTCCCGCCCGGCGTGTGAAAGCTGCCTTGGCGAGTCTCATTTCGCACGGCCCCCGCCTGAACGCTGCAAAGGCACGCCCAGAGAAGCCGGGTACTTGTCCTCTCGCGGCCCTTGACTGCAGCGCTTCTGTTCGGGAGGTCGTAGGTTCGAGCCCTGATGGCGACAGGATATTCGACACTAGCTTTTCAGCTAGGTCGAATTCAGTCGCTGTCTGGAGGAGAATTCTAGCGGCCGGCTGCTCTGACCGGTAGTTTTCCGTGGTTTCTCCGATCAACACCAGGCAAATGCCGGAGCAGTACCCTACCAAACGGGCCACGGACCGCGCGCGATCTGTCCTTCCCCTTCCTTGTCCTATCCTCTCCCCTTACACACACACTTACACTAACATGCACTACACTACCACATATTCGGGAGGCCGGTCGGGAGCTTAGAGTTTGTCCCGACTGGGGCGATGCTCCGCTGGTGGGTGAGTTCTGGTTAGGGGGAAGCCCCATTAGCCGATGGTAGGTCTGCGCCGGATCTCGCCATCCAGCGGGGGAAGATCACCGCCATCTCCCGAGAAAAAACATGCACTACACTAACGGGACTAATGACCGAAGCAGTTGACGCGCCCGGAAACACGAAAAAATCTATCAATCGCGGCCCTTGAAAGCAGCTAACAGAATGCGGAACATCAAACAGTTCCCAAAACGCCTCATCACCATCATTCTGAATGTAACGACTCAGAGCGTCACAATTACGCATCATTGACTCCCTGTCGGTCACTTCTTCTTTGAAAAAATAAAGGTCTTTCTCGATAACAAAAAAATCAGACTTCTGTCTTACAATTCCCTTGTTACCACGTCTTACCTACTTTTAACTTAATACTGCTAATATACGTAGCCTAACTGCATGCGTTTGCATAAATCCAAATTCCCGTGGATACGAGAATCTTTCGAAATGATCTCTACGACCGCGAAAAGAATTATGTTTGTTTATTTAGGGTGTTCTATCATAATACCCCGTTGCTAGTAGATGATGACAGGCAACGGTAACCCGCAACATTACAAAAGGCAAAAAGTGCCTTGTCGCTGCCGCAATGACATTCGAATGTCCGCTGTCCTCTTCATCTCTGTATAGCGAGTGAAGTGTAGATCTTTTTGAAATTAATCTAAGATTTTCATTCTAGGTCTCCTCTTCCTCTTTTTTCAACCATTTTGGTAATGGGACTTAACAGAGTTAGGTTACGTATGTCTGAAGAACTCTGCACAAAATTTTGCTTTTTTGTTCCAAATAGTTTGTAGTAGGGATCTTTCTTCCTTTCATTTTTGACATATATCAATCATGTTATTGTGTATTGGCAAAAGTTACCCGGTGGTTGGTGAAATCAAGCGTCGACCCACAAATGGACTTGTGAGGTTGTCTCACCCGCGCCGCCCAGTCGAGACAAGCTCTAAGCTCTCGATTGGTCTCCCAACATGTGGTAGTGTACGCAATGAGTAAGTGTACGCAAATAAGGGATGGGGATTGCACAAGGAAGAGGAAGGAAAGATCGCGCGCAGTCCGTGGTCCGCTTGCTCCGGCATTCTCCTGTTCTTGATCGAAGAAACCACGGGAAACTTGAGACAAGAGCAGCCGGCCGCTAAAAGTCCCTTTCAGATAGCAACTGAATTCGATCTAGCTATGTAGCTAGTGTCGAGAATCTGCCCCTCGACGGGACTCGAACCCTTTCACCTCCCGGTTAGAGGCACTCGAGTGATATCAATCGATGCCCTGAACCACCTCATCCGGCCCGTCGTGTGTGAAAACGCCCATGTTATTTGTAGGACTTTTATCAAATTGAATGTTTCCTGACCTTTCTGGACTGGCTCGAGACCCTGCGACTTTCAAGAAGAGTTTTGAATTTGAGGCGTATTTTACATAAAGCTCCTGGGACATTATCATAATTTTCTCAAAAATGGTTACATTTGTTTCTTTAAATTTCTTGTGAATGGAGTGAAGTACACTTATAAAGATGGCATATATTCGATTTTTATGGTTACCCCTGAATTTTCAAAAATTGCAAGTGTCAAGTTTCTTTGGACCCTTTCGTAAAACTGCGTAATTGACGTGAGATATTTTTTCTTCAAATTAAATTGCATCTCCCCAATTAGTTCTTTAATTAACGTCATGTACATTTTTTGAAAATAATATTAGTTTACGCGCAATTTTGAGCGAAATATGAGCAATATGAAAACATACTAAAAACCTGATTTTCTCAAAAGTGTCTCTCCATTGTTTTCTTTAAGCTCTTTGTATCGTTAGTGTTAAACGCACTGAATTCGATTACATGACCTCCATTTTAATGGTTTCATTTGATTTTTCAAAACTTATCAAATATATTTTTTATACAACTCTCACATCCTTAATATTTGCATTACGGGCGTTTTTATTCATTATTGTATTTGTGAGTACAAGTGCTTCAAATTATGTTTGATTGTTTCCTTTAAACTCAAAAGTTTACAGTCAAAATGAGCTTCAAAATGCAAAAACATTCAAAAAGCGTGTTTTCAAAAATGGCTTCAAATTTGTCAATAACAATTTGAATATAAAAGCAGGTTTCATTCTTTTGATATTCTTAAAGTTATATTTCAATTCAACTATTTTGTTACACAAAAACTGAGAAAATGTGAAAAAATTTATTTTAAATGCCGGTGCTATGGCAGATGGAAAGATGTAGGTGCAAAATCGAAGACCTAGGTCAGACTAAAGAGATTAGAAAATTTACTTGTACGAGAAAGTCTGTGCCGTTTTGTAGGACCACTAGTATGTCAACGTTGATGGAATTGTTTATTGCTCCACAATCCAATGAAACGTTGGATGGGATTTGTTTATTGCTCCACAAATGCGCGAACTTGAGTAACGCAGACATTTTTTCTTGATCATGGAACACTTCCGTAGTCATTTATCTGCAACTAATAATTCAGATACTCATTGTAGCGTCGGTGAATGTATCTTTTTTCGTTTGCTTTTCGTTTGTTATTTAAGGAGAACGACAAGAAAGATTCATTTATTAAATTTTTTGATTGTTTTTTGTTATTAAAAATGAATACTAAACATTCTTTCCATTTTACAATGATGTAATCGGTAGAATATTATTTTGTTTTGATTATTTAAAATACTTTGAATTTTGTGAGAGTTTTGAGATAATGTGAATTTTGTTAAAGATACTTCTGTATGGTTTTAATAAATGAATCATACGACAAGTAAGATTCATTTATTAAAAATGAATACTAAACATTCTTTCCATTTTACAATGATGTAATCGGTAGAATATTATTTTGTTTTGATTATTTAAAATACTCTGAGTTTTTTGAATGTTGGCTTAAATGTCAAAAATTTTAACGATGGCAGAGAATGACAAATTTTTGTAGATCTAAGTGGGTACTGTAAAGATACTTCTGTATGGTTTATCATATTTTGATTATGTATGGTTACTAGAAATAATACATTTGGAATTGGTTTTCTGATTTTAATAAAAAATTTAAAAAAAAAAAGTGGAATTACTTATCGCATCAGATTTCTTTATTATCGCTTCATATTTCTATATTTCTGAAAATAAATTTACAGATTTATTTTATTTAGAGCATAACACTCGTAGTCTTTTGCCACAAAAGACAGACAAATGTTTATATGGAGAGGCAAAATAATTGTCAAGATTGTTATCATTTTTTCCATTCATTTTTTGTTTTTTGTCGTAAATAGATATAATTACTATTCACAAAGTCGATATGCAATTAAGTCAAGCCCGCACTGGATTTATTTTCCAACAATGAAGCCAAAACGTAAAGTATTATTTAAATGAAGAATTTTCGAATGTCTCCTGCTCTTGGGCTCGAAAGAATGAGGAGATAGATAAACTATGTTTATTTTAGGTTTCGTGAACCACTTGGGTTATTAGCGACCTCATTCTCGAAACATTTACAAACACCTTACAAGATCATTATCCTTACATTAGCCTACATAGTTGGTGTTAATTGGCGTATTACATTAATCACAGGTTGACTCTGTTCTTGATTACAATACAGCAGATACTATTCAGCAATTTTTATATTTGGCTGCACAGATTGATTTCGTTGAGGAATTTAATATATTTGTAACGCAGTTCCCTGTCTCTCAGGGCGAGTAGTGCAGGGCTACTCGCAAGGCCGAGGCGGTGCAGTCTCCCGCTGCCGCGACCTGGCAACCGGTCGGTGCGCCGAGCGCTGCACGCCGCGCTGTAAATTAAAATAGGAAACCGGGCGCGGTGGGTGTGTGCCACATACCCAGTGACGGAAACGGTTTGCCACGCGAATCAAGAAATAAAGAAACAAGACAGATAGGCATGCAGCTCCAAAAAAAGAAGGCAGGAATAAACGAGTTTGTTTTTAGGCCTGTCACATACAACCGTACCGGTTTCTGCGAGATCGCCGCGGACCGCTGGGATTAAGTTTCCGCGGCGTGTGTTGGCTGCGGCGCAAATGGAGATGACCTTTACTCGGGTCTTGAGCTCCGCAAGATATTGCTGTTCTTGTGCGGAGTCGACCGCAGCGAATTGCTCTCTGTGGATCCGTGGCCGAGGCGTCGTTTTTACGTGGCTCGGCTTTCGCCTGGACGTCTCTGGACGGGCTTTCTCGCTGCGTTACTCGTAAATTGCACGGGCATAATGCAGCACATCTTGTGCAGGCGAAGGTTCTTTTCGCTTGTTGACCCTTTCATATTGAATTCCGTAGGAGAGAAAGCTTTTTAGGAAAGAGTTGGGAAACAAGTTTTCGTTCTGCGCGCAGAGATATCTTAAATTGACAACGTTAAACATGTTTCGTTCAGTTGATGCTTAAGCACTTAATTTCAAGTGCTCGTGTTCGAAATATAAACTACTATCAGGAACCGTAATTAGGTAGAAATAAATGACCATGGAATTTTTCTTAAGGCACATTAAAAAATAATTAAAAACTCGCTTTACAGATATGAATTTGGGTAACATATTTATTTTCGATTTCCACGTTAAGGGAAAAATAATTTATTTTAAATATTTCATATCCATTTACCATATCATTTACAGCACCATGGAGAAATTAATACATCCTACCCGTGCGGGGCAAAGATTATTTCTAATCCACGCGCAGGAAACAGGAGTTGCGCCAGCCGGCGTTCTAATGGCGTCGGTTGCAACACGATCACTCCCACATATGTCGCCGCGTTGCCCATCCTTGAGCGACTCCAGTTCTCACGTGACCACGCTCCCAGGATACCCGCCCCGTCCCTCGGCCCTGCCCTCCAGCCACGGACGCCTGTCCGTAAGTGCAGCATTGTTAAGAGTAATGACTTTCGATTATCCTCCGCGGCCGCGAGGGGCGCCGCGTGAGGACGGGGAGGGCGGCCGGGCCACTGGGGACGCCGGGCGCGCCGCACCGCGCCGGCTGCCCCTCCGGGGGACCGGAATTAACGGGGTGTTATTCCATTGTTGCTGGCCCATTGATTGGAACGAACACAATCATATTGGGCGGTGGCTGGCGGCGGCGCCCGCGGCGGCGGCGCGCGTCTGCTGCGGCGGCGGGGGCGGGGGCGGGGGGCGGCGGCGAGGCTGCGGTGCAAGCGGCTTACGCAGTATTAGCAAGCGAGGTGTAGGATGTCGAGGAAGCCAATTACTGCAAATCCGCCGGCGGTGCCGCCTCCGTCTCCGCAGACGCCGCCCCCTTCCGGCTCAAATAATAAGCCGCCGCGTCCCCCTTCCGCAGCCAAGCGCGGCGTCTGCGCGGCCGCTGAGGCGCTCGGAGCTATTGACGCCGCGGGCGAATCGCGCGAGTGTTGAGGCCGTGGAGATGTGGGCCATGCTCCTCCTACAAGGCATAGAGTTTTCGTTTTTTTACCACCTTTTATTTGGCAAAATTTATTTAAAAGTTTCTTTATGTTATAATTATGTAATTATTTAAAATATAATGTATTGTATCATATATATATATATATATATATATATAATATTCAAAAATAATGTACAATATAATAACAAATATTTATTATTTAACAAAAATATGTGATGGCCCCTCCAAAATAATCGGCTGGATCCGCCCCTGGTGGCGGAGGCGCGAGGCGAGTGAAAAACAGGGTAATAGAAGAGAAGGTAAATACGTGTGTCACAAAATTGTGTCGTACGCAATTATCGCTAATATTGACGCCCCTCTCACACCACATGGCTCGTGATCAATTTCCAAACGTGAACGTAGTGGTGTTAACGTAAATAAGACAAGGGATGGTACACCAACTTTAACTTCTCTTGCTACGAGAAATAGTATTAGAAGTGCACAAAGCATGGTACCAAAAGTATTAAACAATAGACCTAAATGACAAATGAAAAGCAACTGGCATGTGCGGATGTAAAAGAAAACAATAAGAAATGCAGAGAAGAGAAATAAGTTTGTCAGGAAGAAAATGAAGGAAAAAATTAAGATTAAAGTATAACCAAGTATGCTAGTAATAACCTTTTATGATCTTAACAATCAACGTTTAAAGAAAGCGATAGAATAATATCCACTTCAACGAAAATATTGAATAAAATTGCGAATAAGAAAATATTGAATAAAATATTGAATAAAATTGCGAAGGGACCTGTTCATGCAAATATTTCACTAGTCAGCGAGACACAATTAAACCAAAAGAAATGAATGATCCAAATGTGAAAGAGAGCACAATAAAAATATTTTCATTAATCGTGTTTATCCACACTCACTAAAATTTGAGTTTATTAACACTGAATCTTCGCACTTGAACATCTCGCTAACTACAGCCTCACACTGGAACACGCTTGCTTGCCGTGCACTACGAAACAAGACTGCTTTCGATAGATCGATTACAACTCTCACTACCAAGCGACTTGATTTATAAATGACTGCATATACGCATTTATTCTATTAATTTTAATAAATTATTTAAATGGAGAGTTTATGCTGCAAAACCAGTAAATGATAGGAAGTGATTACACATCTAGGGTCCTTCTTACCTTTCATTTATAACAAAAATCACAAATTTTGGTTTCGTAGAACGCTCGAATTTCTTTCTAATCACCGACATAGGTAGGTATTGCAGGGACATCAACTGATGTCACTGCATGCCTACGATCGGGAGGTCCCAGGGCTCGAGTCCTGATGGTGACAACATTTTCGACATTAGCTACAAGCTAGAACGAGAATTTGAACGAGAATTATAGTGGTCGACTACTCCGATCGGCAATTTTCTGTGTTTTCTTCCATTAACACCACACGTATGCAGGAGGAGTACCCTAACAAGCGGGCCAGAGACCGTACGCTATCTTTCCTTCCTCTTCCGTCTCCTCTCCTCGCACCGGGAGCGGTAGCTCAGTGCATCAACTGATGTCACTGCAGCGCCTCTGACCGGGAGGTCCTAGGTTCCCACTCCCCACGGCGGCAGGATTTTCGACAGCTTTTCAGCTAGGTCGAATTCAGTCGCTGTCGAGGAGAATTCTAGCGGCCGGCTGTTCTGATCAGTAGTTTTCGTGGTTTCTCCAATCAACACCAGGCGAATGTCGGAGCAGTACCCTAACAAACGGGCCACGGATCGCGCGCGATCTGTCCTTCCTTCCTTGTCTTCTCTCCCTTACACACAACAACTTACACTAACATGCACTACACTACCACATATTCGGGCGACCGGTCGGGAACTTAGAGCTTGTCCTGGCTGGGGCGGTGCCCGCTGGAAGGGAGAGTCCTGGTTAGGGGGAAACCCCACTAGCCGACGGTAGGTCGGCGCCGGATCTCGCCATCCAACGGGGGAAGATCACCGCCATCTCCCGAGATGACATGCACTACACTAACGGGACTAATGACCAAAGCAGTTGATGCGCCCATAAACACGAAAAAATCAATCAATCGATCAATCTTTCTATTCGAAAATCCTTGATGTTTTAAGTACAAAGATAAGTGGAAAGTGTTATGTGTTGTTGAGAATGCGTTGCCGTTTGAAACGCTGCTCGTGGCCGGCGACAGTGACCGCAGTGCGCGCGGTGATCGCCGCCCCCTCCCCTCCACGCCCCTCCTCGCCCCCTCCTCACCGGGCGGCGGCGTCGCCCGTTCGCGAGGTTAACGAGATGCGCCGCGGCCCTCGTCCCGCTCTGCGAGGGAGCGCCTCGCCGAGTGCCACTGGGAGAGGCTCGCAGAAAGCGCCTTGCAAGTGCTCGCTTATCCTGCAACACAATATTCGCAGTTAACGTATTGTGTCCCCTGCCCTTCAAACGACTTTACGTTGTTGTGATTTCACTTGAAAAGACAATATAATGAAAAGAATTAAAGGGATATTTTGAGATATCTTAGGATTTTTTAAAACTTCGTTTAAATTCTATAGTTGTACCGCAAGTATCGATAACATTTTACAACTTTTTAATTAGTTTGGATAATTCATTATTTCTATATAGTTTACTGTCTGAACAGTTTCCGTCGAAATATTTAGTAAAGTATTTTGTAATGAAACGCCTCTTATATTAAATTTTTAAATTTGCCTTGTACTTTCCAAATTAACATTCGTGGCAACATGCATGTGCGGTGCTCGTGGGAGAAACTTGTAGAAAAAAGAGAGAATAATCGGAGGAACATGCTGTGCAGAGGAACATGTGAGGAAAGATAGGAGATCAAATAAGGGGGAAATTTTGAAAACGTGCGGAGGCACGTTTGGGAAGCATGCTGGGAGCACGCGAGGGAAGAAATGAGGAACTTGCGGGGAAGATGTAGGGAACAAGAGTTGAGAGCACGAATTATGCTTCTTTAAACAGTTTTCTATAAAATGAGACGATTTGAACCTTTTTTACATTCTGGCTATTTAGCCCATCGGGATATCCCCACTCCTTAGTGGTCATGGGTGGTCCGAATCGAGTAAAACCTCGAAATCTTTAACCTAAAATTAAATTTTCGTGCCAATAGTCCCGTAGTATCTGACCTATAATGCTTTAACGTGCAGTTCAGAGGCTAATCGGTCGAAGATGTGATGCTGTAGGGAGGTATTTTCATATTTTCAAACAATGATTTATCAATTGCAAAATATCCCCACAGACCCAGCTAATAAATCCCTAGGATTAATGTTCCCGGGAAACTACATTGATGCAAACGACGGGCCTCTATGACCCTTACCAGTACGCTCTGGATAAATGCACATACAATTTTTTTTTATTCTTAATAACTTCATTTCTTAATCATTTAAATAAAAGCCAACTCTTCATGTTAAACAAAATATTATTTATTTAAATAACGATTAACATAATAGCCCAACCAGTCACCATCGTCATCTCGTGGCACAACGTTCTCGGATCGGGGAGGGGTGGGGTTCTCACCTGCAGGGGGCCTTCGGAACCCCCTCCAATAATCACTCCCCTGCACAGCCCCTTCCTCGCCACGTACCACGTCATAAATTTGACACGCGCTCTCCATGTTACCCGAAATATTTTCCATCAGATTCCAAGTCAACGAATACAGTCATTAAGTTGACAACAGACAAAATGAATATTCTCCGATGACAAGTCATAAATTGCCCTTTATGAAAATGTTCTGTCTCTGCCGCGTCACCCAAGAGCGCGTGTGCGATCCCGCTCGGCGACGACGCGGGCGCTCCTAGCGGCGGCGCCGGGGGGTCTCAGGCAGGGGGGTGGGGCGGGGGTAAATAATAAAGATGCGACGTGGCATTTTTGCGTGAAGGCAAGGAATGTAATAATTCCCCCGTTTGTGAAGTATGTGTACGTAGCGGCGCGCGCTCCCCGAGATATATTGGAGGAAAAGCGAGCCTTGGCAATACGGACAATGAATGAAACACAACACGGGAGGGCGGCGGCGGGGGGCGGCGGCCGGCGGAGGGTTTGCGGGGCTTGTCTCCTGTCATTTATAACAACGTATCGCGTCAGGGGGTGAGAGGCAGAAGGGCGCTGGTGCTGGAATTCAATACCCGGCGTCCGCCCGACGCTGCCCAGGCCGCCCCCCGCCCCGCCCCGCCCCGTCCCGTCGCGTCGCAGCGCCGCCCGCCGCCGGACGGACGCACGCCTCTCCTTTCCCAGCGCGCCGGTCGCCCGGCTCCCTTTCTCTGCAAAATTCATCCCCCGCCGCGGAAGGGTTGCGCCGCGCCGCACGGCTGAATGCGGGTGGGCGCAGCGGGACGGACTGGCGGTGGCGGTGGCGGTCGAAGCAGCGGGGTGAGGGCGATGGAGGTGGTGGCAACGGGAAAGGGGGAGAGGCGGTGGTGATGGCCGTGACGGAGACTGAAACGGCGTCGTTGGTGGGTGTAGGGGCGGGAGCAGTGACAATGGTAGTGACGGTCATCTGTTCTCATGCGTCACATTCGCCGGGAGGTCCTAGGTTCGAATCCTGACGGCGGCAGGATTTTCGACACTAGCTTTTCAGCTGGGTCGAATTCAGTCGCTGCCTGGAGGAGAATTCTAGCGGCCGGCTGCTCTAGTCGGTAGTTTTCCGTGGTTTCTTCGATCAACACCAGGCGAATCAACTGACGTCACTGCAGTACCTCTGTCCGCGAGGATCTAAGTTCGAGTCCCGACGAAGGAAAAATTTTCGACACAAGCTACGTAGCTTGGTCGAATTCATTCGCTGTGTGGAGGAGCATTCTAGCGACCGGCTGCTCTGATTGGTAAATTTCATTGGTTTCTCTGATCAATACCAGACGAAAGTCGCAGCAATATCCTTACAAACGAGCAACGGACCGAACGCGATCTTTTCTTTTCTCATTCCTCTTCCTTGCCAAATCCTCTTCCTTTACTTATACACACTTACGCCTACATCCAATACACTACCACTCATGCCGGGAACTTATAACTTGTCCCATCTAGGTCGGTGCCCCGCTGGTGGGAGATACCTGGTTAGGGAAAACCTCGCTAGTCGACAGGTAGGTCGGCACCGGATCTCACCATTCCCAGGGTAAAGGTCACCGCCATTTTCCGATTGAAAACATGAACCACATCCACGGTTCTAATGACCTGAGCAGTTGACGATCCCAGAATCACTAATCAATTAATCAATCGCATGCGTCACCAAAATCATGGGAGAGATTCTCCGGGTTGCCTGCGGGGCTATGGATTACGCAAAGAGCGTAGCTTATTCATTTACCACGCTTGTCACAATCCTACCAATGATGAGTAGAATTAAACGAGCAATAAAACATCTAACATTTGTATTGAAGTATTAAGAATATTTTGATAAAAATCTATCATTTACTGATCGTAGAATAAATATTTGAGAAGGGTAGGAATTTGGATCCAATTTTTTCTCATAATTTGTTTCCGCGCAGATTCTAATTATATTTTTACCACGGGTTTTATTGTCTGTGCACCATTTATTCTAGTTTACAGACACCCTTCAATTCAACTTCGTGCAAATCTGATCTCCGGCCGCTAGAATTCTCCTCCAGGCAGCGACTGAATTCGACGTAGCTGAAAATCTAGTGTCGAAAATCCTGCCGCCGTCAGGCCTAGAACCTAAGACCTCCCGGTCAGAGGCGCTGCAGTGACATCAGTTGATGCACAGAGCTACCGCTCCCGGTTGGCTGTCCGGAATACACCGCATCTTAGGCACAGATGTCTACGTTTCGGCCGTAATTCTACTATCTTCCTCAAGGCGAAATGCGTCATTCGCAGAATGACCGACGAAATGTTGGCATGTGTACCTAGGACGTGTCGCCTCCCAGACCACCAAGCAGATATTGATATTCTCTGATGATTTAATGAGCTGTGTCAAAGGGAGTTCCGAATGTTGCTGTTTATACTTATTATATTTATAAGTTAATAAATATTAATTGCATTTTGTAAAATTACTTAAAATTACTTTAAAATTTATAAAATTGAGATATGAAATGTATTAGTTATATTTGTGTGTTCATCAATCACAAGATTCAAAGTTATCATTTATTGATAAATTGTAAGTAAGGATTCAGATGACAGTGTTTCTTATAAAACCCATTCTCGAGTTTTGTGGTCACTGTTATCGAAACATTTTGGTTCCATTTTCTCTGACACAAATATTTTCCTTATCAGACCATCATTTATCAAAAGAAAAGGAGGAGCCATTTGCTGCAGGGGCAGTCGCTTGCGTCACCGTGATGTAAAGGCTGCTTCCCCTCCGAAATGAAAGACAACGCCGGCTGCAAGGCAGCTGCAACCGACGCGCAGTTGTGAAGAGTACATCGCGCGGTCACGTGGTCGGGCAAAGCGTCTCTCGGGAGAACGGAGGCGAAGGGGTGGAGCCGCGGAAGGTAAGGCCAAAGCACACTTATTTACGTCAGGTGCTTTTGTTGATTCATGTTCTTTTAGATCGTACAATACAAAAGTCAGTGTGCCAAACCCTCTACATTTGTTGTGATGGCTTATATCTACTTAGACTTGACGTATCTTACTACTAGGGTTGTTGAGATATCTTAACATAATAAAATCTACTTCGGACCGAGATCTGAGAATTTCTTTAGGAACGTATAAAATATTAATTTGTTGTTGATACGTGTTTATGTATTGGTTTTTGGCTAAGTCTTAATTCTGATATAGTAGCAGTTTCTGCTCAAATACACGAAGACCTTCAAAGAGAGGTGCAAATGATTAGAACTTACTTCCCATTGTTGAAGGAGTTGTATTTTTTATGGATGCCTTCACAGAATATCTGGGCGTGATGGTAGTTACCACCTATTTGCGATATGCAGGGTAATGACACGCTTTATGAGGTACATTAGAGATTGTGTGTTCTGTGTGGGAGAGAAGTTAGCCAGTAAGTCAAGTAATTTTTGTGCCATGACTTTGTTTTAAAACTATCCTAATGAACAAAATAACTGCCCAAAAAGTGATCCTTAAATTTTCAAAACCCCAATATGGGCTCAACAATTTGTGTCCAGCAAAACAGCATTTCTTGACTTTTGTCATCCTTTATTGCGACCATTCAGGAAACTCGTCAGGTGCAAGCAGTGCAGTGCTACGTCATCTTCGAATGAACATATCATCATAAATGTGTCAAATTATAATTCAATATAATCAAAGAGCTTACAAATAATTACTGCTTTCAAAACATCTACCCCCTAACAACCCTCCTTTCCTTCGACGATGCTCACTGCAGCGCCCCTAACCGGGAGGTCCTAGGTTCGAATCCTGACGGCGGCAGGATTTTCGACACTAGCTTTTCAGCTGGGTCGAATTCAGTCGCTGTCTGGAGGAGAATTCCAGCGGCCGGCTGCTCTAGTCGGTAGTTTTCCGTGGTTTCTTCGATCAACACCAGGCGAATGCCGGAGCAGTATCCTACCAAACGGGCCACGGACCGCGCGCGATCTATCCTTCCTATCCTTGTCCTATCCTCTCCCCTTACACATGCACTTACACTAACATGCACTACACTAACACATATTCCGGGAGACTGGTCGGGAGCTTAGAGCTTGTCCCGGCTGCGGCGGTGCCCCGCTGGTGGGAGAGTCCTCGTTAGGGAGAAACCCCACTAGCCGACGGTAGATCGGCGCAGGATCTCGCCATCCAGCGGGGGAAGATCACCGCCATCTCCCGAGAAAAAACATTCACTACACTAACGGGACTAATGACCAAAGCATTGACGCGCCCGGAAACACGAAACAACCAAACCAAACTAATTCGACGATGCTGTTGGGCGCCCAAAAATGAGACAATCATAGGGCGCCCGCGAAAGAACTCTCAAAAGAAACTACTGAAACAACAAAACGGAAGAGCTCCTCCCGTTCAAACTCTAGACATGATCGAGAGGTGCACGATGCTGCACTGCTACACTCGCATCTTGGCGGCTCAGCAGCGAGCCTACTATACGTCCTTGTGTTTCTCCTCCCTCCACGAACGGAAGCGTTTCAGACCCTTCGGCACACATCTTCGCTTGCTGACGTCATGACCTTCAGTTCTAAACGAGATCACGTGACAGTTGCTGTGGAGACCACGCTGCATTTTCCCTTAATGTCCAGTGGCATAGTTCTCATATTCACTTTAATTACAGGGGAAGCTTCAGAGGTACATATAATGCACCACAGATTGTAACTCAACCCAAGGCTCTGGGCCGATAGTTAATATTTCTACCGTAAGATCTCTTTAGTAACATTAAGTATAACGAATTCAATTTAGTATATTAAACATTATAATGAGTATGAATAAAAAGAAATTGTATAATACAATACATGTAATTGTCACCTTTAAATTACCTTCAAAGTGGACAGTATTTCGATTTGAGAAATTCATTATTAGCATGTTGTGTTTGGCGCTGCTATTTTTGTTATTTCTTCTTCATTCTGGAATTGTATCACGTGATATTTTCCGTTCTTGTGTTCGCGAGTGTCTTCTTGCGAGTTCGGTGTGTGATTAAGCAATTTGAGAATTCAGAACAGTGCGAACGATGTCTCCAGAAAGTGATTTAGATCTTAGTATTTTAAAACCTACAGCAGATGTAGCAATGACGACTAGAAGGGTTTGTTATGTGGTCGCCCCTCTCTAAAGTTGTCCGTGTGATGTTTGAAGAAATTTAATGTAGGAACACAGAAATTTTACTACTTACAGTTTCGAGAAAATTGGTATAGAGATTATTCTCGGTTGCGTGGTTGCACATATTTAGAGAAGTAGTATTGTTGGCCTTTACCCTCGTTTGTCGCGACGAAATCAAGGTAAAACAGGAAAGGATTTAGTGACTTTGCTATTGTAAATCCAGCGTTTCATAAGTTCAATAATTCCGCGACTCATCTGAACTGTACTTTAAGTTCAAAAAATGTTCTAAGAAATTCGAATAGTATTGCAGATTAATTACAAGAACCATCAAGATTGTATACTGAAAGATTCAACTGTTAGATTGTTTTCGAAGGAGTAGAGAAGTGATGGAGTTTGTTGTTGAAACAGTTTTGTTTTTAAGTAACCAAGAGTTGCCATTCCACGTAGACGATGAGTGTATGTCTTCGGTTAATCGAAAAAAAATTAATAAACTTCTGATTCTCCTTCTGTCAAAATATTCCATGTAAAATATCAATACAATAAAGTGAATAGTATATTAATTATTTTGTACAATTTTTGAAACTCCAGTAAATTTTACTGGTGATTCAAAACTGTATGAGGCAAAATGAGGTAACGCAATACATTTCGAACAACATGTTTAGTGTCATTAAGACCGAGATTTAAGAAACAGAACTTTATTCGGTTCGAGTTGATGATAAACAGATTTGTCACATGCCACTGTGTTGGATCAATTTGAGATTCGTTTCTTCAGATGGTTAATTCACAGGAGCATTGTCTGGGCCAGGCATGGCATGTTCGCGGGCAAGGTAACTAGCGTACTAGGGCTCGTGGGCACTGCCATAGACTAAAGAGGTATACATCTTTACTCCATGGTACTGCGTCCCGAGCAACTGGCGCGAGATTTAATTGTAAAGGTATAATAGAGATTTAATAGTAAGTACAAGCCGCTCCTGTATGACGGTATATCACTGGCTATTTGGCCCATGACAGTCTTTTCAAGAAGTCAATTGACTTTTGTTGCTCCAAATTTAGCTCAGTTAATTCCCATTTTCTCTACTAGCGCACATAAATTATCCATTTCAATAGAAAGTGAAATTAAGCATTTTGAATCGATAGTACCTTATTTTGTAATATATTTACTTAGGAGGGCTTTGAATCAAATACTTAATAGGACAGTAACTGATTGCACTCCGTACGTTCAGGTTTGGATCTTTAACAAAGATTCTTGTGCGTTAAAACAGCTGTCCATCCGTAAGTGAGAATTGTTAACTTATAGATATTTATTCGTAATATACACCACATTGCTACATTAACAAACAATTAAATGATTTAGTAAAATATAACATAAATCGAAAACATTGAAAGAATTCCCCTTTCAAAAATATTCTAGCCATTTGGTAAAAATGTTAACACAAAGCTGAATTTAAAAAGAAAATAATCATTAAATAGTAATTAATAGTAAAAATAGAACCATCATTCAAGTCTCGGATGTTTGATACAACAAATCTGGCAAACATATTTTCATATGAAGTCACTATTCACCGCCTCGCGCCACTTCCGCTCGCACATGTACCCCTTTCTAGGGGAAGCTGCCCGTGCCCGTAGGAGCGCCGAACTCCCCAGGCGGCCAGTAGTTCGAGCGGGCGCGGTTTGACGTGCCTGGCCTAGGCTTTTGCGATCGGACAGTGCAGTTTCTTATATCTTCTCCATCACATGCTTTCCTCTACGAAAGCAAGGTCGTCGGATAATGTTATGATGGTGCTAGGGGTATGGCTGGTCACTTACATGGCCTTCCGGGCATGATTAAAGATATAACCCCTCAAGCTCTCTTTACACATTGCCTAGATCAGGTTGAAGTTAGTTCTGTAGTAGGCATTCAAAGGAGTACATAAATGTACTAGGATTTTTCGCAACTCTTAGCAGCATTCCTGCATTTTTTCATTGTTCAAAAAGAGAAGTCGTTCCTGCTCTCCTCATTCGGAAGATGTTTGATAACTGCAATAAACACATGCTGGTTTTAAATGCCAGGATCATGGAGTGGAAAACCGGGATGAAGTTAAACTAGTGTTTCAGCAAGTAATTCATGCAGTGGCGGATGGCGTCCCAACAAGCAGGGGATTTGAGCACCACCTAATATCGGAAACGAAATTTCCAAAATTCAAACACTAATATACAATAAAATGAAAGCAATTCATGTAAATTGATTAAAACTAAGTTTATTGAAAGTTCTATTCAAATATTACTTCAATTGTTTTATGGGTAGTGTTCGTGTCGGGTACGGCACGTCCCGGGCATGTGGTTCTGGCTTTAATTTCCAGTGGGCTCTCGAGTTTTTGTACTAGTCCTACATTGACACAACTGTCGTGATGAAATTCACACAAAATGAAAACGCTCTATGTTTCAAACATACGTGATCGCACTTCAGCATTTTTCAATAAGCAGTATTGTTTTGACACGTTTTATACTGATTGATTTCATGATCTTAGTTGTTATTGCAGTGTCTAGTGATGATAATAATGAAATAAAATTATTACATTTCGAAAATTTCATTTTCCTGGTATATATTGCAATAATGTAAGATTTTTAATTGTTCAGGAATGCATTCTCTCTTAAATCAGTGGAGATTTTTATTTCTTTAAGGAGTTTGATTTGTCGACTGTAGCAGCAGCGGCAGCAGCAACAACAACTACAACTAAGACTGTATGAGAAGAGGGACTTCCTTCCAGAACGACCAACTTTACACCATGGAAACTGCACTCGTCAAATGCATATTTTGAATCAACATAACTAACATGAAATGAAAATAAATTTGCCCAACATTGAAAATAATGCATTAAGTATAGTCCAGAATTGACTGAATATGTGCACTTTTAATAAGACGCGAAATTCGCAAAATTGAGATGCAGCTGGTTACAGACAAAATAACAAAATTGGGATTCCTCTGGAAGTTCATTTTGTTTGATACACGCCAAACAAAATTCTTAGATATCAACAGTTTCTTTTGGAAAATTCAGAATGCACCTCAAATATTTGAGGCAACGAAACAGAAACCTTCTGATGAATCAAGAAGGCCTTCTAAAGTATCGGAAACAGAATTGGTGAACAGCTGCAGAATATTATTTTACCAGATAATCGACAATATTTTGACGGAAAAAGATACACAGTTTCAGGTTTGCAAGAGCTTTCGTTCCTGTGTATCGTTGATACATCAAACTTTAAGGATTTTTCCTAGAAGTTTCTCAGAAACTTGCAAGAGAGTTTCTTTCTGTCTTCGGCGCGCAGCTGGTAAACCATGTCACAAGGTGTCGCGGCGGTCTTGCAGACACTGGGACATAGCAAGGAAAGCGCCTACTATATTCTGTCCCGACTGGGAATCGAACCCGGGGTCGCATGACGGAAAGGGAGTAAGCTGACCAGTGAGCTACCCGTGGGATACAAGATAGTTATCTTCAGTAATTCAGAATTCGACTTTTAAACAATGAATTCTAACTGCCGTTCTGAGATATTTGTTCTTGGAATGTACACTTTCAGAACGCGCTAGCTCTTCTACGAAAAGACAATCTTCATGACGAAGTTTTTCATGAAGGGTATAAATTAGTTTCGACGTTTCGTACGAGCAGTGTATCAACAGAAAAATGGTTTTCCATGTCTGAAGAGACTAACAAGTTATTTAAGAAATTTTTTCACAAAGGAGATTATCATGTTTGACCAAGATTTCTATTCATCAGTAACTAATGTGCGAACTTTTAGAAATCTGCCATTAGCAGAAGACATTGTTATCTTGAAAGTTCGCATCTTTGAAAGAGAAGAGAATTGATTTAACATTAAAAAAAGGTAAGGTAATAAGATTTATATTCTTTACGCATATTATGTTTTATAATGTTCATAGTGTTCACTTGTAATGGTGAGGCTTACCAGTACAGATCCAATTGTGATATGGTGACTATTGCCAGTAAATGTATCCCAAAAATGGAATGGGGCGCGGTCCGGCCTTGCATGGAATATACGAAATAGTGTATGAGGATGCATGTCTAGGAGGGAAAGGTAATGCAGAACGAGCTACCCCTCCAAATGCCGCTTTGTGGCTGCTTCCTATCGCTCGCTTTGCGCGTATCCTAGCTCAGGGGTGCGGGGTGAAGGCTATGGGCACTTCCTCTCCGCATCCCCTTTTTGCGTAGACTCACAGCAGCTGAATGCCTGGAATGGGCGCTACCAGCCAATCAACAACGGTGTAAGATGCACACTCGCGATAGCACTTCACCCCGATTTGAGCCAACGAGCTGTCACTGATTCCAACAACTCTTCACTCCTAATAAGAACGCATTTTTTATGAATACGCGAGCTTTACTGTAGATTTTTTCGATAATGTATGTTTGGATTGTCTCCTGCGCGTGTTCATAGGCCAACTTGCAAGAGCCGACACAGCCCCCGCCGCCCCCGCTACCGCCCCCGTCGCCGCCCCGAAGCCATCCCTACCGCCGCCCCGAAGCCACCCCTACCGCCGCCCCGCCACTGTTGCCGCCCCACCACTGCCGCCGCCCCACGTCACTGCCGCCGCCCCCGCCACCGCTGCCGCCCCACGCCACTGCCGCCGCCCCCACGCCACCGCCGCCGCCCCACGCCACTGCTGCCGCCCCCACGCCACTGCCGCCGCCCCCAGGCCCCGCCCCCGCCACTGCCGCCGCCCCCACGCCACTGCCGCCGCCGCCATCGCCATCTATGCCGCCGCCGCCTCTGTCACTGTCACCGCTTCCACCGCCGCCATCGCTACCGCCACCGCCGCCTCCCGTCTTCCCCTCCGCCTCGTTGGGAGCGATGCGGCGCGGCGCGGCTCAGCGCAAGCGACGGGGGCGTCTCCGCGGGGCGGAGACGGCGGCTGGATAACCTTCCGCATTCATTAGCGGCGTAACAGCGCTCGCGGGGCGGGGGTAGCGGAAGCGGAAGCAGGGGCGACGCGGGGCGGAACACGAAGCGCGCCGGGGCTGCGACGGGGGCGGGGGCGGGGGCGAACACGACGCCCGGCCCACGCGGTCGCGCAGCACCGGGCGGGAGACGAGGTAACAACAGCTGCCACCTTCCAGCGCGCTTTTGGCATTTCTTCCCTCTCCAGCCAGCGACTACTGCACATGATTCCAAAGGAAAGACGCACTCCTAGGCCAACGTGGATGTATCAATGAAGAAGCGGAACAAATTTTACATTCATTTTATGAATTATATTCGAATTATTTTATTAGAATCGTTAGAGATATTGAAGCTGATGTGAAAGATTGGAACTACCAGAAGTATTGTGAAAATAAAAAATATTATTTACAAATATACTGATAAATTGAATTAATGCTCATATTGTGCATTATATTATGGGAGCATGAAGAAAATGTCGATTCTGTCCTATTTAAAATGAATTCATTCGAATATTTGGATGCTTATCTGTCGAATGTTTGATCTCGCCATTTTCCAACATTCAATTCAACATATCAGTGATCTCTTTCCAAAATAAAAGTTACGTGTGCTACAAAAGTATAACAGTGAACCTTCGTTAGCACGAATTCGTTTAACAGGAAAAATTTTCGGTCCGAGCAATGCATTATGGTAATACGAACTTTCATAGTACTCGGATAACACGAATTTTTATAAAACGTACTCCGATAATTTCGGTCCTTTGGTATTATTGTTAATGAGGGTTTACTGAAATACTTTTGAGCAAAAAATGTGGTTAATTACTAAGTAAATGTGTTCATCACATCTGCTGATAGGTAACTTACGATGTTGAACAACAAGAAAAATAAATTCCTAGTAATAACATTTATAATAATTGTTTAATTTGAGAAAAAGTAATCAATTAGAAAATTAATTAATTAGAAAAGTAAATTTGTTTTGACAGCTAAGGAAGATATCACACCTTCGCTCACGGAAAGTATTTTGATACAATTATTTTCGTACGCGAAGACCTTCCAAAGCTTCAAATGGGATGTTGATTCTAGAAGAAATATGTTGTAAAGTTATTTTAAGTTATTTACACAAAACGAATTACATACATAAATAGGAATAAATATATACATACAAAATAATATTGATTAAATAATACTAGTCAAGCAAAGTAGAGTAACGGAGTACAGCTCTCATCTCATAGATGGTGTGCCAATCAGTAACACATGGAAACATGACATTTCCATTAAGAGGAAAAGAATTTACATATTCTTACTTTGCGAGGGTTATAGATCATTATGATTTCATTATATCTCTTCAGCTGTAATTGTTAACATACTTATTAATTATTTGTTGACATCAGTATTATTTAAGACGGAGTAAGGAAAGGAAAACTTAAATGGCTACATGACGCTAAATATATTAATGCCAACGAAAATGATTTGTGAGATTTTAATATGAAGTATGTTATAGACTCCAGAGTTAGAGACGGAGCAAAAGTAATTAAATTATAGTAAAATGTCTAATACAAGTTAAGAAAAAAGTGCTGCAAATCTCGTTACTGTGTCATGTTGCGTTGTGTCTTTCGAAGTTTGAATATACTCCACATTGATGTTTCATGTTCGTGTTCGTTGTGCAATGATATCATAATGACACTCCCAATTTATACTAAAGAGTTGCAAACGAACCTTCTGAAGAATATCATTAGTTACATGGTGACACATGTCAAATTTTAACAAAATAGTAGTGTATACAACATCTAGACAAACTGCAGCCTTAAAATTCGCTCTCCTGTAAACAGTAACATTTTGGCAGATTGCAAACTAATGCAGTAATTTCTTGCATAAATTTCGTATAGTATTTTATAGTCACATTTTGCATTTTAACTAATTTAGCATGAAATGACACATGGATATTAGTTCCCAAGCTCTTCAAAGGAATCCACAAAATACTTTAATGCTCAAATTCATGAAACTACAAGTATTCGCGTCTCAAGTCATTGCAAGAATGAAGAATTAATATCTCAAATATATAAACTTGCGGCGGCAGTGCTGGTCGTGGTGCGGTTACCGCATTGAGAAAAACTTACGCTTAAGTTCAAACCCAAGGTCAGAAAATCATTTTTGCGGGTTGAGACTACATGCAGTGGCCTAGTTTGGGACAATGAGGCTATCTTCTAGTGAAGTAACTCATCGTAGACCAATACATCTAATTCAGTTCAAACGTGCGAAGGTATCCAACGGGTTCATCTAGTACAGTAATAAAACAATTCGAATGTTTAATTAACATAGTGAGGTGCAATGAAAAGTTGCAGATTCAATTCAATAATTGAAATGTGGATGTGAATACTCGTATATCTTGAATGCTTAAACGGAATTTCGTTTTAAACACTTCATACAGAGGTTTCATATTTCGACAAACATTTCTGAATTTTATATCCTCCATTAGCACGTCCATTTCCGTCACTTACCCCCACATTTCTGCTGCGCCTCTTACTCAGTCGCATTAATGCAATTATAATGAAACATTTTCCCCCGCAATTCGCCATCTGAAGAGCAAACGGAGCTTCTTCCCTCCCCGTGCATCACAGAGCCTTCCTTAACTCCCAGGACGTGATCAGGAGAGTTACCCCCCCCCACCGGGACGAAGGGGCGTGGAGATCGCCTTCTTTAAATTCGCGCCGATGACGCTCCGAGCGGCTATTTATTTAATCAGCGCCCCCACCCACCCACCCCCACCCGCGCTGCCGGGAGGTAGGCGGCAGTTAAAGAATTTACCTCCTTACGTGAGTGCACTCAAGAAGCCGGCGGGCGGCCGGCGACGGTGCATTGTTTATGAGTGATGCTGTACGCATTCTCTGCGAGCAAAGTGAAATAATACGCCTAATTTAATTTAGACGATAATAAATCTTACCCCACTGGGACTTGCTCCGGGAACGGTGAGCAGGGTAGCTGCGAGGGAGGAGGCGAGGGGAGTTAATAATAAAAGAATGGCCTCCCTGAGGGGGACGTGTCACTTGGACTAATTATACACGGAAGTGACGTCAGCGAATTTCGTAGACACGGTTCCTGCTGCCGCGGGGGGTGGGGTGGGGGCGCGGGCGAGGGGAGGAAAGGGTGACTCGCGAGGGCGCGGCAGAGGGGCGTGGCGAGGGGCTGCAGGGGGCGTTGCTGCACCAGTGTCGGGGATTACGGCGCGAGATCGCCAAGTATCAAATACACGCAATCCAGTTCTGGCCAAAGAAGCCAGCAAACGGGCCACAATGAATGATGCGTCTGGAACTTCTCCCATTTTTCTTAATGACAGTAATGTCTCAAACGTATGTATTTTTTTGATATATTTTAAAATAATTTGTAATCCTTCATTATTTTATTGTTTTTTAATAAAATACTATATTTATATTATTAATGGCTCAACGTGTTTTGAGTGAAAAAAACAATGCAATAAATTTACCTTGATCAATACCGTAATGATGGAATGAAATGGAGAAAGGTAAAGGAAGTGTCTTGCAGATTGGATGGCGTATGAGGTGACTGTGACGGTAAGGGAAAAGGAAAGAATACTTTTTATCAACATATTTTATTCGTTCAATGCTAAAAAATGAAAGGGAATATCAAAATTACAGAACAATGTATATTCACATTAGACAGATTTCTACATTATACACGTTCCGTATTGAGCAAGCTTTACTGTATTTACTTTTCAGAGTAGCGATTCATCAATACATTTTATATTAGTTCAGCGTGGTAGAATCCGTCCACTCAGAACACAATTAATGAGCCTTAGGTTCATATAAAACAAGCTTTCGTTATGTACGTATATTGTAATAAACAGGTTTGCATGCAACAATTGGCTCTAATATCATTAATATTCGAGATTCTTAATTTCTTTTGAAGAAATGTATAGTTTCATATATTCTTTGTTAGATGTATCAATATTTCTTTATCTCCTCTACGTAGTAAGAAGAGAAAGTATTGTAATCGTGGTCTGGAAAACGGCAAATTTTAGCCAGCAAAACTTTTATTGGCGACACTGGCAGCGAAAATGTGGAGAAATCTCGTTTGTGTATTCAGTAAATTACTTCCTATGACAGGTTTTGTAGTCATAATTCATATTTTGTGAATCCTTATCACCCAAAAATCGATTGACGGCCAAATGTCTTGTCTGTCTATGTGTCTGTGCATGCATGCGAAAACTATTCAGACAATTTTCTCCAAAATTTTCATTCCAGAATCGATGTAAAGTAACTCGAGGTCCTGTGAGTTTGGAACAGATATTTTAATTTTAAGAGGTACTTTACATAAATTACATTTTCAAATTTTTCTCAAAAATTGCTATAATTTTTTTATTTAACATTCTTCTCGCTTAATGTAAAGAACGCTTAAAAATGTCGTATGTCTCATTTTCGTTGAAATCTCTGATTTTTCGAAAATTCCAAAAGTTAGGAATAATAGAGAAAGTATGTGCTATTGTAGCACCATTAGTTTAAAATATAAAGGGTATCAATGCAATAAACCAGGATGTGAGTCATTCATTTGATAATATAAACAAGATAATAGATGATGATTTTTTTACTTTCCCCAATTAAAATAATAAGTTAAGTAGCAATTGAGCGAAACATGTGATTCGACAAACGTTTTTGTCGCCTGAGCGTATGAGCGACCAATTACCTCCCGCACGAGCTGCCTGAACTATTTTTAACACAGTGTTAACGATGTTTAACACAGTGTTTCGTGCAAGCATCGTAATGTTCCGCACACTTTAGTTACAATGAAAATTTCTTTCGCACATGGAAAACAAGCATGAAGTGTTAAAAACCTGCTTCGGGCACGATATGTATAAAAATATAGTATGTTTTTCCACGACCACAAGTTGTTAATCAGTGGGATGCTGATGGGAACGACCGATGAAGAAAAATTACAATTTAATAGCCAATGTTTACTTTGTCAACGTTTCGAAATGTATTGAAAAGTATTTCGATTTTTACGAATAAATTTAATTATATTTTAGGTAAAGGATATTTCTCGAGTTTGTAAGTTCCTGAATCAGAATAATTTGCGAAATTCAATGAAATTAACAATAAAATATTTGTGGAACATCTTTGTGCACCAATTGCTGGGTGCCCTTTTTAGGCTGGGGCTGGGAGTATACCGACTGCATTCCGCGATCAACTTTTCCTAAGCCATTTACCCACCTCCGCAAAAAGACCGACTCCATTCCGTTCTGTTTTAATTCTTAGTATGAGGATTGATTTCTATATTTCGCGTGGTCTGTCAACGTCACACGTCCACTTCACTCTTTTTCGATAATAATGAAAGGTACAGCACATTTTACACTTTTCAACATCGTCTTTAATTCAATGAATGGAGTACTACTCAATGTATTGTAAGACATCTGACATTTTTCTAAAAATAAAATTCTATGTAAAAACGATAGAAAAACTCAATTTTTGCCAAATGGGCAGGTTACCTTTTGAATGTTTGCTCTTCAAATGAGCCTACGTAAATTGGAATAAAAACAGGGAGTTTTCGATGAAAGGCAAAGGAATGAATGAAATATTGACCTGATTATGTTTAAATGTATTTGTAATATTTCACACAACCCTAGAGACAACGCAATGTATTTGCAGAGGAACGCAAGAGGTTAGATGTTTCTAATGTGTACGCGGTTCTCTAGAAGCACGCGATAGGCTTGTAGTGTGAAGGATGTTAATAAATTTGTTAAAAAAAAGAACTGGAAAAATAAATTACAAAAATTAATTATTATACACAGATTATTGTATTACCTTGAGAAATCTTGTTTATTAAGTGTTCAAATTCTTAATTTGTAAAAAGCTTTTCATCACATATTTTAGTTTTCGTCTGTTTGTAATTAGCAGGTTATATCTTTCATTTAATTATAAACAGCCAGCTGTCGTTACTCTGATATTTCAATAATTGTTAGGGAAATAAAATTATTTGAAACAATAACACCTGCGACAAAATTTCGTTAATGAATTTCAATTATTCTCTAGAGAATTTTTCTCTCACTTTCTCATGAAAGTGTGGGAATTCTCCTCTAGTTATGACGTAAGTAATTAATGAAACATATTCAAGTATCTGATTAGGTACCCTTCATTTGGAGGACCAACCAACAGCTTCAGAATACACAAAACGTTTTAAGGTACACTTGGATTCAACTCTTCGAACATGGCAAATCCGCAGCAATACCTCAACAATCCTAGTGATCTCCCAAGATCCTCTTCTCAGCTGCGGCCGTGCGAAGCAGGAGGGGAGTGCTGAGGGCGGGGAGGCGGGGGGCGGGGACTTTGCGCCACTTTATCCCGACGCATCTGCGAGCGCGCCGCTCCCTCTCCGGCGTGCGTCTACCCCCTTTAATTGGAGGCTTCCTTCGCGCGGCGGGGCATCGGAGAAAGCGGAGACAGGAGGCTGGCGGAGAGGGCGGCTGCGAGGGAACTCGCCAACGAGCCGGCGTCCTCCTCGGCGGCAGAGGAAAGGGAAGATGGAGGCAAAGCAACTGCAGTGGGCCCAGAGCATGGTGCTAGAGGATGGTCGTGACGGAGGCAAAAGGCTGAGAAATTGAAGAGTTTGATTGATGAGTGGTGATATGCTAATGATAGATTCTGGGCGGGTAAACCAGTTGTTTTTTTTTTTTTTTTTTTTTGCAAAGAACATTCGTGTCATCGGCAAACAGAACTGTTCTTCCATTTTTAATAGACGAGGGCATATCGTTTACGTACAACAGAAAGAGAATAGGTCCTAAGATCGAACCTTGTGGGACCCCATGTTCAATTGGCCACGAATTGGAGAGATAAGTAACTAATGTCTTTTCGTGCCAGTACGTTATGTCTACCAGTTATTGGTCAACCAATTTTTATCGTGTGAGGTACCGGTGACCTTCCTCCGATGGATGGCGAGATCTGGCGCCGACCTACCAATCGGCCTGTAGGATTTCCCCATCTAGGTATCTCCCATCAGCGAGGCACCACCCCAGAAGACACTCACCAGCGAGACACCACCCCACCTCTCAAGCTCGCGACTGGTCTCCCGATATGTGTGGTAGTATAATAGAAACCACGAAAAACTACCGACCAGAGAAGCCGGCAGCTAAAATGATCTTCCAGGGCAAGTCGTCCTCCTTGTCGGGGGGTGGAAAAGGAAGATGGAGGCAAAGCAACTGTAGTGTGCGCGGTGCGTACTGCTAGAAGACGGTCGTGGCGGAGGCTGGGAAATTGGAAGTGGGCGAAGGATGAGGGGGAGGGGGGAGGGGCGTGGCGGCGCAGGTGGCGCTCAGTGGCGCCGCGGGGGCGTGGCAAGGGAGGCAGGCGCGCCACCACCACCACCACCTTCAAACGGGGCACGCCCCCTCCTCACCCCCTCCGCGGAGCAGCCCCACCCTTTTCCCCCTTCGCCCCGGCTTAATTGCGCTGATGCGCGCGCAAGATATATCTTCACGTACAAGAAGCAAAAAGCTCGCATGAATAATTCATAAGAACAATTGATTCACAACAGTAAAGCCTTTTAAATGTATACAGCCTGTTTCCATAAGCAGACCGAGTCGTTATAAGTAAAGTTTGTTTCTGCCCTTACGCTAAGCCATTGTTAGGCTTCGCGTGATCAATGGCCGAGGTCCTAATGATTCACGGAGAACCGCGTTCGAGTGCTCGCAGCCACTACCAGGTTCGCTGCCCGGGGCGGCCGAACGGAGAGGATGGAGGGTGGGGTGATACTGCTTCAACATGGACGGGGGAATCATCTGCGACAGTGAAGCCGCCTGAAATGATGATAGATGCACATATCGCTCGCGAGCTGCAATAGAGACGCAAGTCAAAAATTACGAATTTTGAGTTAATGCATCCTCCGGAATTGTAGATTGGTGTACCTTCCTGGAACATAACTGTAATACATAATTTCAATAAATGACAGAGGCGTGAATGCAAGAATGATTCATTTCAATTCAAGGTGAAACTTCAAACTCATTTATCTCAAAACCCGATTTTTTGAGTTGTGCGACTATTGCAGCCCACGAATGGTATGACACTGATGGTGTGATGAAAATTGAGAGTGACTCAAACTAATTTCATGAAACGTGGAGTTCAATTAAGAGCAAGAAAATATATGGTCAAGAGAAATGAGTATTTATTTAAGGATAATCCAAAGAATTACTTCGTGTATTGTCGGATTGTCTATTCTGCGTATGGAAGAAAGTGTTTTGTTTAGAACTGATTAAAATTCACTCCAGTATTTGATAACAGCAATTTTTACATTTTTTGTTCAGAGATAATTTAGTTTCGACTCCATGTTTGAATGTTTCTTGATATTCGTATTAAATATTTTATGACTTTACTATTTGTATTAATAAAATTAATAGAAGTAATGAAATCATCAAGAACTAAAATATTTATATTTAAACATATTTCGAAGAGTGGTCCATGGAGCCCTCTCAATGGAAATTAATTGAAATGTTAAGTTGTTTACCAACGTTTTAGATATTTATTTCCATTATCAGGGTTATAAGGTACAGGATCACAAACAATAACAACGTGTTCATTAAATCCTCAAGCCTTTCTTTACAATTACTGTAAACATCAAACCAATTAAAATATGGAAGGAAATAATAAAATAATAAACCCTTTCAACCACAGACGATCGATAAGGAACTGGGGACACGTAATCCTAAGAGACAAACCACACGTGATGAGCAGCATATGTGCAAGGGAACACCAAACCACCAGACAACATGCGTGTTATTGGCACAGTGTTAGGAGGCTCGTCTAGTATTCACTCTATGACGCAAACCAAAATCATTCTGGCCACAAACAGTCTTCTGAACAAATGAAAACCAATGTTACAAAAAGACAAATTCAAGCAAAAATAAAACAATATAATTTTGGAAGTTTAGAAATATGTTACTTTACATTGAACAGTGTTCTTTAAATTCACAACAAAATACTGTCACACAAGACTAACAGTTCCCTTAGCAGCTTTTCTAATGCTGCTCTTGCACTTTCTTGCACTAGCTACGAATTCCTCTAGCTCTTTTTGGGAATCGAACACAGATCCTTCAACATGGAAAAGCTAAATCGTTAGCCTACAGATCAGGGATTCCCAATCTTTTTCTTGCATCGACCCCGGTTTTATTCGTCCATCCCCTTACATTTTCTCTACAATACTGTAACAGAATACAGAATCGTACCACAAAGAAATGCACATAAATAAATTAAAATTAACAATTTCAGATATCAATGTTTTCGTAAATATCTCTATTTTCGATAATCAAATACTCTTCTGCTTCTATGTAGCTGAGTTTATAAACTACATTGTTATTAAATGGTCACAAAATGTTGACAGTTTTGTTAAGAACTCGCCATAACAAATCTGGAGTGTGGAGAATTTTTTTGTGCAATAGAGTAAATATGAATGAATCGTTAAAATTTCTTGAGTTTTCTAAACATCCTTCGCAATGCGATCAGTACGTCAGAGGGTTTGGGAGTCAGAGGCAGAAACTCAAATTGGATCCCTCTCTGCGGGTACTAAATGTTAAATAAAGATTTTTAAGACTAATTATCATAAGAATGCGGGTGCTTAATGGAGAAAATAACAATGGAGAGCTTCTTTAATTCCTTTCTGAACCTTGTCTGCGGGGTTCCTTACTAGAGGCCCCTGAATTTCAGTGTCTAGAGAGGTGCATCAGTCACATATGCCTAGCACCAATTTAGCCAGAAAGAAGTCAAGGGGATTTGTAATTTATTATTGTTCTTTCCTGTATATCATAAAATATTTATTTATTCAGTTCCTTAGTACTTCTTTTGTAGTCAATGGCATCTTGATATTGGTTATACTGATCAGTCACCAGTTTTTATTCGGCTATTGACCCTCAATCGCCCCCTGGATCATCATTGACCCCTTCATAATTTCATCGTCCCCCTGGTGGCCGATACCTACCAGGTTGAGAACTCCTACCATAGATATTCAGAAGCTCTGCGATAAATTAAGATCTCTAATATGCAGTGAGATTAATATAATCTTGTCTAATGAAGATGGACGTAGTACTTAATGAAGTCACTCAAAACAAAATGCAGAGAACGAAATTTGTAATCGTAAGAACGTCAAATGATCGTACAAGAATTACTAAAAATTGAAACCAAAAAGACGACGAAACACACGGCACGAATTGGAGTTATACTCCTAAGACTTTTTCGTGTTTCAAGCGTCACTATACGTAAATTTTATTCAGGTAAAAATGAAATCAAAGAGAAAGTTACGGAGTAATGGTACAAAGGTTTTCTTGTGGATACAATTATCTTCAAATCCTCTCTCCGGTGATGATTGATTAGTGATTCCGGGCGCGCAACTGCAATGGACTCTAGTCACGTAAGTGTAGTGCATGTTTTTGTCGCGTGTGGTGTCGGTGATCTTTCCCCGCTGGATGGGGCTGAGATCCGACGCCCACTTACGTCGCCTTGCGGGAATTTCCCCCAACCAGATATCTCCCACCAGTGGGACATGCTCTCAGCGCCCGATTGGTCTCCCGACATGTGTGGTAGAGTAGTGAATGTGAGTGTAAATGTGTGTAAGTAAGGGGTGACGAGAGGACAAGGAAGAAGAAAAAAATCACGCACGATCCGTGGCCGTTCGTTAGGGTGCTGCCCCTTGTAGAGATCAGAGAAATGACGGAAAACTACCGATCAGAGTTAAAAGCTCAAAGTCTCCTCCAGACACTGACTGAATTTGATCTTAGCTGTCTAGTGTGGACAATCCTGCCACGGTCGTGAGTGGAACCTCCCGGTCAGAAGCACTGCAGTTAGATCAGTCGCAGGCCTGAGGCACCTCTCTCCAAGAGGCCATCGAGATCCCCCGCCCACTCTCACTGCGTCCTGCTGCTGGGCTCGCCCAGCCCGCGAGGCTCGCACCAATTATTGGAAGTTTTCGCCGCCGGGAACGCCTTCCGATTGGGATCTGTTTATTAACGCGACGCACGGCAGCGCAGCGCGTGGGGGAGGGGCGCCCCGCGGCGGCGAACAAAGGACCGCGGCGATTGAACTGCGCCGCGGCCGCTGCGGCGCTATCGCACGCGCCATCGTAACAAGCGGAGCGGCGCGGCGCCGAGCGGAATGGCGAGCGCCGGGCGGCCACAGGCGGCGCCCGAAACAGCTCTCCATTGATTGATTTATGTTCCCGGGCGCGTTAACTGCTTTGGTCATTAGTCCCGTTAGTGTAGTGCTTGTTTTTCTCCGGGAGATGGCGAGATCATGCCCCGCTGGATGGCGAGATCCGGCGCTGACCTACCGTCGGCTAGTGGGGTTTCCCTAACCAGGACTCTCCACCAGCGGGGCACCGCCCCAGCCGGAACAAGCTCTAAGCTCCGACCGGTCTCCCGGAATATGTGGTAGTGTAGTGCATGTTAGTGTAAGGGAGGGGATAGGACAAGGAAGAGGAAGGACAGATCGCGCGCGGTCCGTGGCCCGTTTTCGTAGGGTACTGCTCCGGCATCCGCCTGGTGTTGATCGGAGAAACCACGGAAAACTACCGATCAGAGCAGCCGGCCGCTAGAATTCTCCTCCAGACAGCGACTGAATTCGACCTAGCTGAAAGCTAGTGTCGAAAATCCTGCCAACGTCAGGACTGAACCTAGGACCTCCCGGTCAGAGGCGCTGCAGTGATATCAGTTGACGCACTCAGCTACCGCTCCCGGTGAAACAGCACTCAGCGGGCGAGTGCTTCGCCTACTAGCCTCTGAAACCTGCCCCCGTGCACGGGTTCAGTCTCGGTTGATGGATTAGTGTTACCGGGCGAGTCATTAAGGTCATTAATTGTGTGTAGTGCTATTTTTTTATTGCTGGAGGCGGCTACCTGCACTTCGGTTTGGAGTTATTGCAACACCAGAACTCTCCCACCACCGGGGCACCGCCCCGGCCGGGACAAGCTCCCGACCGATCTCCCGGCATGTGTAATAGTGTAGTGCATGTAAGTGAGGGAATGTAAAGGGTAAGGATAGGATAAGAAAAGGGAGGGAGGGATAATGCGCGGTATGTTAGGGTACTACTCGGACTTTCGCCTGATGTTGATAGGAGAAAGCAGTGAAAACCACCTATCAGAGCACCCTGTCGGCAGAATTTTCTTCCAGACAGCGACTGAACTCGATCTAGTCGATCCTGGTTCAGGGGCGTGAATTTATAAAAGGGAGGGAAATCTCACAGCGGTCGAGATGTGCTTGATGTATCTAAAACAATTTGCGTGCAGCTGCCCGACAATTAAATATCTTCGGCAATTTACCGTTCTAACGAGATCGTGTATTTTCTCAACCAGACAATTGAAATATTCTTTCGTAAAATGGAAGCGACGCTGCGGAGAAAGTGAGAATCACACCTGGGCATATCAGGGGACGCCCACCGGGCAGAACTGCCCTAAACCTCCAGACCTGCGTCGTGGATGGTATTCTAAGGATGATTTCACTGCAGCGCCTCTAACCGGGAGGTCCTAGGTTCGAGTCTCGACGGCGGTAGGATTTTCGCCACTAACTTTTCAGCTAGGTCGAATTCAATCGCTGTCTGGAGGAGAATTCTAGCGGCCGGCTGCTCTGATTGGTAGTTTTCCGTGGTTTCTCCGATCAACACCAGGCGGATGCCGGAGCAGTACCCTACAAACGGGCCACGGACCGCGCGCGATCTGTCCTTCCTCTTCCTTGTCCTATTCTCTACCCTTACACACACACACTTACACTAGCATGCACTACACTACCACATATTCCGGGAGATCGGTCGGGAACTTAGAGCTTGTCTCGTCTGGGGCGGTGACCCGCTGGTGGGAGAGTCCAGGTTAGGGGGAAACCCCACTAGCCGACGGTAGGTCGGGGCCGGATCTCGCCATCCAGCGGGGGAAGATCACCGCCCTCTCTCGATAAAAACATGCACTACACTAACGGGACTAATGACCGAAGCAGTTGACGCGCCCGGAAACACGAAAACATCAATCAATCAATATTCTAAGAAAGCCTCAGAACTACGGTCGATGGCCGTCTCTCTACAAATAAACTCAAACGATATATAAAACTGAGAAACAAATTACTCGAAAATATTGAACGTCAGGCGGGCAACAGGTGTGGAGCAAACGCTCACATAAAAAATCCAAAACTTCTGTTGTTTGTGGCGTGGGATGCGCAGCTGCCAAATGTCCTTCAATCGACTGTACACTGAAGCTGTTTGTACTTTTATGTAAAATAGTATTTTGGACAGTAAATTTAAATAATCATTTAAGATTAAATACTTCCAATAACGTAACATCAGAGGAATTAGATGAGTATCACACCAATTTCCATTCAATTTTGTTTTGTTTCGGTTATTTCATTTCTTAGCTAAAAACTAGTGACAGGAGGAAACATACTGATAAAGAACCACACGAAGTGTTTTTTCAACACTGTAGCAGTCACATCTCTAAGAACAACAAATGAAATACTATCGTATAGCACTGTAATAAATTAAAATAAAAAAACCAATTCGCGAATACTGCAATTACTTAGTATATTTACAACACAACAGTTTTTTACATACCAAAAATACTTAAAAAGTTGCTGTTCCATAACGCAACACGTAAGCAGCACCCATTTATTTATTTATTTATTTATTTATTTATTTATTTATTTATTTATTTATTTATTTATTTATTTATTTATTTATTTATTTATTTATTTATTTATTTATTTTATTTATTTATTTATTTATTTATTTATTTATTTTACGTCAAAAAACAGTTAAAAAACTGCGTATGACGTGCTATGGGGAAATTTAAAGGCCAGCTACCTCTTCCTTGGAGCCTTGCTTTCTCAAGAAGTCATCTGTGTCATAATCACTTGACGCACAGAAAATGAGAATTAAGTGCAGAGCGAGAATATGCCCAATAACACGATCACAATTTGGATTTTCAGTCAAAATTTAATGTGCTTTTGGATTTCTTTTCTTCTTTTCCTGAGTTCCTGAATGTCTAACTCGTAGCCACCCATATCACATGGCTGGAGTCTGGATAGTTTTCTTTCAATGTCAGAGTGCATTGGGCATTAATTTTTTTGTGTGTTTTTCTCAAGTTTCTGGGTACCTAACGTACCCATAGGCAACTCGCATTATCTGAGATCGCAGTTTTCTTTCAAATTCTGCGCGATTTGAACATTAGTAATGAAATATTATTTGAGATTTTTCATTTAATGTTTTCCAAGGTTTATTTCTCCAATATTTATACTACTGTTTACATTTTTGTGTTGACATATTGAATCAGATAATTTCATAATTAGTTGAAATTTGCAGAGACACGAAAGTTACTACGAAAATTGTGAAATACTGTGAGACTCGATGTCGTTTGTAAGAAATGTGAGAAATATGGGCGAGAAAAGCGCTCTTCGCGATGTAGTTGTACGAAACATGTTTGGCTTACTAATGTTGCTGGGAAAGCGCATCTTGTTATCGCCCGCGAGTATTCAGTTACCGCAGCCGAGTTGGAAATGAGTAATATTTGTTTTTGTGGGAATTCTGATTTGGTGTTGTTGACGTTCTTATAAGAAGAAATAAAAGAGGTCATCTTCGTCAACATATCAGCTTTATTAAGATAGCGACTTTCGACGGCTTTGCGTCTTATTGTGTATTTATTTATAATTTTGTTGTATCTTTCTGTATTCTGTAGACTGACGATGATGGCAAAACCGTCGAAAGTCGGCTATCTTAATAAAGCTGATATGTTGACGAAGATGACCTCTTTTATTTCTTCTCATATTTGTTATGCTTTTAAAAGATTGAACGAGAATTCTCTGAAAATCTGCAATAATTGTTGCGGGATCTTTGAATTTCCAGAATGGCACTTCTTATCGATCGGACAATTTATTAGAGATCAAATTATTGTCATTGAAGGTAAGAATGCGACCAGCGAACACAGTAATTGTCGCTTCTGGGAAAAGGTGCATCGCAAAAGTAATCATGGGGCGTTGAAGGCCAATCAAAATTAATTACAGATAGCATCTCATCGGGCCGAAGCTGATCGCCATTCACTTCGAATTAAGAAAATTTCATCTCGATGGATTTCATCCCTTTCATCGGGATGAAATGCGCTTTGACTGAAAGAAGTACATCTGCGTTGAATGTAGCAAAGAAATGGTGGCTAGTGTCAAAAGCTTTTCTGTTCGTGTTTCTGACGCTATCACAGAAGATGAAACCGGGATTTATTGGCTTGGTTTATAGAGTATTAGTAGGCAAGTGCGTTACTACGCATTTTCTCTACAAACATCGAACAGCAGAATGGTGGAAATCCCGAAGCGCGTAAAACGATCGATCGGTTTCAATTGTTTGTCAGAAGGACGAAAGGAACGTTACTGGCCAGTAATACGCAATGATATCGTGATAAAATATTTGCAGGAAGCTTTATGAACTGGTGAACAAAGGCAGAGTTGCGAAAATCCGTCTTTTACAGTGACAAATTTATTTATTTATTCATTTATTTATTTAGTCAAAAACTGTATGTGACGTATGGGGGAGAAAATCATCTGCGCACGCTTTCTTGAGTTTCAGAATCCCTTCCCAACAATGTAACTATTAATAGTTGAAAGATGAAAAGATTATAGTAATAATAATAATAATAATAATAATAGTAATAATAATAAATTTAAAAAATAAAGAGATTAACATTTCAAAAACTAGATATTTTTGTTTCCGAATTATAGAAAACTTATTTTTAACAGTAAACGAACGAACAGGTTTGATTTTTCTGTATTGCTAACAAAATGGAAACTCACCCTTAGCTCTACTACCACTACAAGCAAAAGGAAAACTCAACAAAACGTGCGGATAGTGAAGCTAAATTTAAATTCAGAAGCAAATCAAGGGACCATCTCAGCATTTGCTCAATGGATCAGGGAAACTGGACAAAAACCCGATCGAGATGGGGGTACATGAAACAGTACTCTCAAACCACAGCGGTACGGTGTAATACAATATATTATTTCGTCAAGCAAAAATATGAACGAAATATATGAAATTTGTCCCTTTCTTAGTTGAAACTTTCTTTGTACTTTTTAATTATCTTAGAATTAACTTGAATTCAGTTTATTGAGTATGGTGCGATCGTTAATAAGGTTATAACGTAATCATTCTTTATATTGAAATAGTCTTGTTTTGGGGCTGAATCACGTGGAATTAGTCTCAATTATGATCAATATCTGAAAATAAACAACATTAAGAGCAAAGTATTTTTCGTGAATAATTTAGATAATAGCGATAATTCACATATGACACAATAGATATTTAGATAATATTTTTATTTTAGGTCGCATCAATCACTTGGGTTAATAGCGACATTATTCTCAATACATTTACAAAAACCTTGCAAACACATTAAAGTTGCATTACATTATTAGGTTATTGTTAGGTTATTATTAGAGTTAAAACTCAGTTCTTGATTATAATAACAGTAGAAGGTTACTCAAAATACTATTTCTGAAATACTTTTATTTGGCAATATAGGTGTATTTCTTTCAGAAATTTAATAAGATTGACGCAATGGAGATTTGGTTGTCGCTATATCCGCGCGAGAGAACGTTCCGTTGCACTACACGTCATTCCGGAGTGTGCACTTGAGAGACATTTCAGTCACCTTGGCTGGACTGCATTCATTTACAATAATCTTAATAAATAAAACGTGTGTTTTAAAGCTGTTTCTCGAAGTGAATGTTGCCGTGAGTTGCGACACAAAACTCAGATTCAAATGGACAGCTGCGGCGCGTCCAAGTAGATTAAAGCGTGGAAGGAATGGGCGACGGATTCTCCACGTGACGTTACAGGCGTAGAGAATGCGCGCCTGCCCTGAAGGCGGGGTGCCGGCAGATGGTGGGAGGGTGACGATACAAAGATGGGAGTGGCACTGGGGAAAGCGACGTGAGAGAGAAAGGAAAGTAAGGCGACAAGGATGTACAAGCAAGTGAGACAAGAGTGTACAAGCCACAGACGAATTCTACTTGCATGTTGTATTTTTGGTATATGTTTTCTTGGCCCGGTCATTTGTTTATAATTCACATTAATACACGCATAATTACGCAGAAAATATTACCACTGAAAATTATATTATAGTTCAAATTCACTTTTTCCTTAGCTTTTGCTAGTGTTCTGCAAATGTTTAACCACGGTTGTGTAAAGAATAAGAATAATGTAGTACGTATTATTAATGGAAATTACTAATTGAAAACATTTTTCTCTTCTTTGATGCTATTTATTTCATCATAATTGTCTTCATAGCTTCCTCTGGTGTGATCCCGAATTCGATTCCCGGTCGGGACAAAACTAGAGTTATACATTTTCTTTAAAATTGTCTCAGTTTCTGCAGCTTGTGACGAAGAAAAGCTGAAGCAGGCGGAGTTTGCTAGCTACTGTGAAGGGAATACGTCATGTTCGCCAAATGTCTCTTACCCCCCCAAGCGCGGGAATTAAACTAGACCCAGGCGATATGACTTCGTTAGTTGACCGGCAAAATCGGACAATCGAACCAAAATTCCAAATGCATAATTGTCTTCCAATGCATTATACAGTCGACACCAGTTGTAGTGAACTTCTGGGGCTTACATTTTTGGTTCATTATAACAGAGGTTCATTGTATCCGATGATGTCAAAATTAAATAGAATTTCTCTACAATGATTGATTTTATTAATAAAGGGATACAGTAAAATACATTAACAGCCCGAACTAAAAAATATCAATATTTTTATTTGTCCTTAAAAAGCAATTATTTACAATTGTTTGCTTCACACATTTTTCATTCTCTAGATCCTTCCCAGAGTTCGTGCTCTCACCACACTTGATTCTGCATTGTCCACAGTCTATAAGTATCGTATATTGTCCCCCTTCAATGCCTCTTGCGCTGTTGTAATTCCCACTCATCCATAATATGACCTTTGGTCGACATTTTTTTCAAACTGCCTACTGTTGGAACTTGTGGCACTGAGGCAATATATTCTTTCGCTGAATGCAATTAATTTCCAGATCGCATTTCCTATAACTGAAGTTCACTGTAACCGATATTCAGGTTCAGTAGAACCGACTTATTTTTATTTGTATTGTAAGTGAAACAGGACCAGTAACTTGAGTTCAGGTTCATTATAACCGAAGTTCGCTATATCGAGTTCACTATAACCGAAGGTTCGCTATATCTGAGTTCACTATGACCGAAGGTTCGCTATATCAGAGTTCATTATAACCGAAGATTCGCTATATCTGAGTTCACTATACCGAAGGTTCGCTATATCAGAGTTCATTATAACCGAAGGTTCGCTATATCTGAGTTCACTATAACCGAAGGTTCGCTATATCTGAGTTCACTATAACCGAAGGTTCGCTATATCCGAGTTCACTATAACCGAAGGTTCGCTATATCGAGTTCACTATAACCGAGTCGACTGTACATGTTATTGGTATAAACGCATAAAAGGATTCGAAGGTTATCTTACGGAAACAATAAATGGGATTAGTTTAATAAACGTTTCACGCGGGTAATAAAAATCGTCGCATCTACGAAAGCTGGGACCTGCCAGAACAGGGGGCGCGGGACCGCCACCATGACGGGTGGGTGAAGACGGTTGGGACGCGGGCGGCGCGAGGGGGGCGGGGCGGCAGGCGGCAGGTGGCAGGCGGGCTTTGCGTCCACATCTCAGCGCCCCCCCCCCCCTCCGGCCCACGCGGGCACTGAAAGCGCGTCGCCTCTCCCGCGCGGGTTACCCTGAGCGCGGGCCGCCACGCCGCTCTGCGCAGGGAATTTTCGAATTTTTGGGTTACGACCGCGACGAGGCGACGCGACGCGACGCGGCGCCGCTGATTACCATAATCGCCGGTTAATGGCGGCCATAAATTACCGTCGTTGACTGGAGATTCACAACGGCGTTTACGATTAGATACGTCTTTCAGGACATTTTCCCAGGCGGTGTATCTGATGCACGAAATGTCTCGCCTGCGCGCAGGAGCAAGAGACGTTGAGCTACACCCACTTTTCTTCTCGAAGGGGTATCGCTTGTCCAGGCGGACAGCGCTGCTGCACTAGTCTGCATGTAGATTTTAAGAGCGATTCTGCAATCCTGTTCGGAAACAAAACTAGTTAGATCATGCGAAGCTCATAAGAAACTGTTTGTTTTTTTGGCCTTTCAAACATTTTGCAATCTTATGCACATTTCTAAAATGGGCTTTTGTTCCTTCATCTTCTACTCTTTAATTGTTTCTGAGGTGACATATTAGACAGTAATGCATTAGGGATCAGCAGAGTTGTGACTGAAGGTAGGCCTCCTTTAAGTATACCCGTTTTTTCGTTGCTGTAGATAAGTGATTGCTGACTTCAACTGTTATCAACGCCAATTCAGAGAAATATATGACCAGCTTTTTTACATTAATAGTCACCTGTCTGTGCTTAGCGCGACAGTCCGCCTACGGACCATGACCTACCAGCAACGTCGTGGCCATTGGTTAAGGGGCGTGTGGGTATGTGCGGTTAGCACGAAGATATCCCCACGCCGTACCCTGGTCTTCTCAACCTGAGAAGTGACTTTTCTCGTTGTCACACAGCAACATATACTGAGACATTGCATGGAAAAACGTACATTACAATCTTGGGTGACCGGAAATCGAACCCGCGCCCTGGAAAGTGACAACGCTGACCAATGAGCAAAACCGCGAGGGCTTATAGTCACCACGAATTTAAATTAAGTGAACCAAGAATTTAAATCGGATGAGAAACAGGGAGAGGTGGCTCAGTGCATCAACTGATGTCACTGCAGTGACTGACCTGGAAGTCCTCGGTTCGAGTCCCAACGTCGGCAGGATTTTCGACACTAGTTTGTCAGCTAGGTCGAATTCAGTCGCTGTCGGGAGGAGAATTCTAGCGGCCGGCTGCTCTGATCGGTAGTTTTCCGTGGTTTCTCCGATCAACACCAGGCGAATGCCGGAGCAGTACCCTACCAAACGGGCAACGGACCGCGCGCGATCTATCCTTCCTCTTCCTTGTCCTATCCTCTCCCCTTACACACACACTTACACTAACATGCACTACACTACCACACATACCGGGAGACTGGTGTGGGGCTTAGAGGCCGGCTGGGGCGGTGCCCTGCAGGCGGGAGATACCTGGTGTGGGGAAAAATCCCGCTAGTCGACGGTACATCGGCGTCGGATCTCCCCATCCAGCGGGGGAAGATCACCGCCACCTCCCGATGAACAAAACATGCACTACATTTACGGGACATGTGACCTCCTTAGTTGAGGAGCCCGGAATCACTAACAATCAATAATCGAATGAGAAATAGCATTGAACTTTATTAACGAGAGTTGCGTTTGAGGTTTGAGCAAATATTTCGGAATCCATGACCCTAGCGACGACGAAGCCGCCGCCGAAAGACACCTCGTCATCAACCACGCGGCGGTCGCAACCTCACGCGCCGCCGTCATTTCCGCTGGACACGGGAGGCATCCACGCAGCGCAGATAAAAGCGCCGAGCCGAGGCGAGCCGCGCCACCCGAAATTACACGTAACGCAGAAACTAAGTCAAAACAATAAATCATCCGGCAGACGTCACAAATATTGCGTATATTTCCGGCGCGAGTGTCGGCGACGGGCGGCGGCGGTGAAGGCGGCGGAGACAGAGCGGGACGAGGCGGCGGCGGCGGCGGCGGAGCAGACGGCGCGCGCAGGGCGGCCGCGTGGGGCGGAGCGGCGTGGCGGGGGGCGGCGGGGGACGGGGCGCAGGGATGATGTATTTCCGTGTCAACTTTTTAACATATGCGGCTCCGAAGCAATACCCACAAATCATGCAAGGTGGTGGCGGAGCACGTGGGGGCTGGGACCTAGGTACGTGTATATATATGCGGCCCCCAAGGTGCACGCGCTGCCGCCGCCGCCGCCGCCGCCGCCGCGTGGGGGACGGGCGGTGTCGATTTCCAATGCAGAGGAAGAAATCCCCGAGACGAAGACGCCATCGGGTGTGGGGAAGAGGGTCTCGGAGCGGAGCGGGGGAGGGGGGACGCAGGGGGCTGGTTGTCATCTGGAAGAGGGCGAAGTCAAGAAGTCAAATTGGCAATTGTCGCAAAAACAAAAAAAGATGGTAGGGAGGATGAATGGTACTCACTCTAAAACTTGCTTTAAAATTGAGAAGAGTTACATTGAAATGTGGGGCAATAGGTTGCAATTTCCACTGTGTCCTATACTTATCGCATAATTGGAAGTACATTTAAGTAAAATTCACATATTTGTGAAGGATTTTGAAGTGAATATCACAAGAAGTTCCAGGTAAATGAGAAGTAAGGGAACCTCAAGAGGTTTGGCCATAGAGGTTTCACCCACCCCCACTAAAACTACTACCTGTTGGTATGTATTACTACATGGTATTCCATTATGAAATTTCAACATGCCCAAGATGAGTAATTTTTAACTCTTGCTGGAGTTATACAAAGACAGTTGAGACATGTTTGGAGCGATAAAATTGTGTTTATTTTGTTTTATTTGAAATGTTAACGATAACACAATTGTGTATGAAATTAAATAGAGAAGTGAAATAATAATGAGGTCATACTCCTGCAAACGAAGTAAGATGCAATAATGACAAAACATTATAATATAACAAATTGCCAGCAGTTTGTTAAAACAATATAATGAGGCATATAAGGAGATTTTACCCAGTAAGTTGAAGGATATTTGATCCACTCTTTACCATACTTTTAATAAAATGTTTATAAAAGTATAGGTATTCCAGTAGAGTTCATAATAATCTTTCTTCTGAGTAAATGCCACTATTTTGTAAATAATTACACAGTGGAAGAACCAAAGAACAAACAAACCATATCATTGTATCACATTATTAATTAAATTAAAATTTGATTTCGAATTTTCACATTTTCATTTTTGTTGAGATAAAAGGTGTGCTGTGTTGTCTGTAAACAAAATTTCGTATTATTAGTGATTAGGTTTAAACTATTATTGCATTGTTGCTTTATTATTTTTATTTTTTCTCAAATACTGGAATTCACAATAATTGTAGTGTATATGTATATATTAATTATTTATATTTTTAATATTTATTCTTTCTGTTCATCTATTTATTTATTTATCATACCTATATATTATCATACCTTTATTTATTTATCATACCTATATTTTCCTGTAAATAATTATTCCACAATTATCAATGAATGATCATGATATTACATCAATATGTTATTAACAAAAGCCTCAAATGATAAATATTTTATATTTAATGTTTCTTCGTTCGATTTACTTTAAGAACTGTCAGATATTTTTATTAATTCACTTTTTAATTAAACTATCCTTTCTTATCATTGTATATGGTTGGTGAAACCACCTACACTATCGATTAAACCTCTCTCACATTATTTGCTTGTTTTATGTATTCCAGTATATGACTTATTACATTAGTTGGAAAAGGCTAAATATTTTTATTATATATACACCATTATATGACCTAATTCCACCTACCCAAAACAATCGTTTATGATTAAAAGAAATGCAGCAATAAATGCTTAACTAAAAAGCGGATCAAACCGGTTGAGTTTTCCCTAAACTGTTAAGTAGAACATTTTAAAGCAAACGGGCAAATTATTAAGAATAATGGACTGATTAAAAACTAAAATGTTTGTGGCAAACCTGCTGCACACTGAAAGACACATTCATGAAATCGTTAAAAGACTTAATATGAAAAAAATGAACCCTTTAAGGCTTTATTGGTCATCCCAGAAGACTTATCCATAATGTGAATCTAAAATGATTGTCCTACATGAAGACAACAGCACATATGATTGTTTTACATGAAAGCAACAGACTACTGGAGCTAGGAAGCGAGTGTCTAGATGCAGAGTATTATGTATGTTGTTCGTCTGAATGACACAGGTTCAGGAGCAAGATTGGCTGAAGCGGGAGGGATGGGGACCAATCGAAAGACAGAACGCTGTGGGACGATGTCACGAAGGGCGGGGTGGGGGCAAAGGAGGAGGTGAGGAGGACTGAAAGGGGGAAAAAATATTTTTAACACTATTTAAGACTTTAATGGTACTGAATATAAGGACATCCCAAAAACGTGACCGTAATGTGAATCTAAAATGATTGTCCTACATGAAGACAACAGCACATATGATTGTTCTACATGAAGGCAACAGACTACTGGAGCTAGCAACCGAGAATTTAGATGTATTGTAAATGACGTTGGTCAGAATTAATGACTGCTTCCTGCTTAATCCTGCTTCTACAACACCATAAATAAAATACAAACAAAACAAACCAAATTTTTACGAAAATAACTAAAGGCTGAATGGTTTACTTCTAACAAACAAATCCACTTCAAAGAGACAAAATTAAAAACTATATCAATCTTCAAACCGATAATTTTTTTAAAAACTTTACCTTCTGCACCCGCTTCTCAGCACTACCAAGTAGGTTTAAGTTATAATTCTTCCCGCATTAAATCACATTTTCCCAAAGATATTTTAAACCCCCTTAAATTCAAACAATAGAACTCACACACACATATTCCAAATCTTTTCAAATAATATATATAATTTTCAACATATTATTTAATTTAAAAAAATGAATTTATTGAAAATCATAACTATTCAACTGTAGGTAAAAGTGACACACCTAACATGTAAATCGCTGGCATCTTGCCAAAAAATTATGCCAGATTACTTTTATTCGAAACATGATCTATTGAAATGAAACATGATTTATTCAAATGATATGTTGACGAAGATGACCTCTTTATTTCTTCTTATAAGAACGTCAACAACACCCAATCAGAATTCCACAATTTATTCGAAACCCTGAAAAATTGTAAAAATTGAACAGGTACAAATAAAAATTTAAAAAAAGGAGCACGAGTGGCCGGAGGGTGTGGGGCGGGTTCCGGCCGGAAGACGGAGCGCTGTGGGATGATGCCGCCGTGGAAGAGGGTGGGGGTGGGGGTGGGGGGCGGGGGGTGGGGGGTCCGGGCGCACGCCATGCGACGCTAATGGAGCTCGCAACGGCGCCGAAGGATTTAATGATCGGGGCTTAAGCGGAGGGCGTTTGAATATTTATACATTATGGCCCCGCTTCGTTTTTTCTCCCACGGTTTTCCCTCGTAAATTTTCTTGCACCCCCACTCGAGGGACTCCATGGAGTCCTTTAACGCCGCAGTAAACGTCTTGCATTCGATCTCCGCCCATGGGATGGAGGAGGGCGGCCCCGACTTTCAAGGAGGATATTTCTCTTCCTCTCCCACCCGCGGGATTCTGATTAGCGGCGGATAAACCTGACGGTTCCGTGAATCAGAGCAACAACCATTATTGAAGGACTAAATCGAAGAGCTGCCACAAAAATCACACTGCATATTGGAGTAAAGAATATTTTGCTATGGTCCTCGGAGTTAGCATTCTCTGCTGCTTGGAGTGACACGACCAGCTCCGAGAATTCCATGTTACTTGAGCAGACACGTGATCATTAGCAATAAAGTAGTCTCTGTTTATTTCACGTCTTCCATCTCATCAGATAGAATTAAATCTTCAAGGGAGTTTTACACGCTTATCTCCGTGAATAAGATGTGAATAAATGCATTAATTATATAGAATCCAAGCTACATTCTAATTTTTGTGATATATTATCTGCTGAAGCAACTTAAAACTTTTGCAGGTTCTTGTTTCAAAACAATAAAACTTATAAGATAACGATAAGGTTGTAGGTTTTCAAAAGTGTGTTTCTTAATTACCTCATTAATCTGTTACGTTAAATGTTGCATGTGAATGTTAAATGTTACATCTATTTATATAGGATGTTTATAATTAGAGAACAGATGTTGGGAAATGTTCATTCGTCAACCGAACTCCAAGAGATTGGAACAATTTGCCGACAAAAATTTTCATAACTATTCTTCCCAATATTTGTAATCTTCGAAATATGTTAGAATTAGTTTCATACCAACGAAGAACGCAAATTTAAGTAAGTACTCTAAGTAAGTTAAAAATTTGGCAATTTTTGTGTCGTACAGTTTAGTCAAGTGTTGTGAATGGCGCTGAAGGGTGTTGAAACGGAGGACAGTGAAGTTGCAACCGATTTGCATTCAATTGCAGTTAAATCCATATTATCTTACCTTAAATTTCATATCTATCATTTCCAGGCGTGTATTGAGCAATTTTTGAAATTTAAATTCTCCGCGAATGGTTCCGGCAAAAAATGATTCGAATTTGTTCACGAAAATATTTTTTTAAATTTAAGTGAACGCAGAAATTTAAATACATTTTAGAATTATTTCGGAGGAAATAATTTACAGGGATTAAGAGTTGCGCATTCAATGGAGAAGATCTCATGGGGTCTGCCCCCCCCTGCCCTCCCTCCAAAGAAGCTGATGACACTAGTTCACAATTATTAATATTAACTTCCTTAATAAAGAGAAAGGAGCATATATAAATGTTTATATGCATGTAATGATTATACTTAATTTGAATGTTACAAATTAATTTGTTCACATTATAAAAAATTTTAATTAAAATTAAATTTAAAATACTGTTAACAGCTGTATTCAAATAAACGTTTAAAGTAAATAACAGTCGATATTTTGTTTTCTTTATCTTCAACTTCTTCATATGAACAAAATATGATTAATTGAGTATTAAAGGAAATAATTCAATATCCCTCTTGCAAAGTCTAAAAATAAATACACAAAAATTAAATAAAAGTTTATAAAAATTACTTTTATTTAATATAATTGTCATACATACAATAACAAGCAATATAATAGCATTCGCTGCTGCTTGGTGGGACACGACCAACTCCGAGAAGTCCATGTTACTTGAACAGAGACCCGACCATTAACAATAAAGTATTCTCTGTTTATTTCCCGTCTTCCATCACATCAGATAGAATTAAATCTTCAAGGGGGTTTTACACGCTTATCTCCGTGAATTATATTGCCAGAATATGCACGCATGACGACAATATTTCAATATAGTGCACCTAAAATCCTATATCCAACAGTTTCAAGAAAACGATGTTAATTTTGCCGACATTGTCAGCAATATCTCAAAATACTAACTTATTTTGAGATATTGCTGATTTTTTTAAAAGAGAATTCGACTCGTATCACATTTGCTGACTTTTTTAAATTCTATATCCTTTGCAGTCTCACAGGGCATTGTGAATGTATTTGTTTCTTAGTTGATAATGGGAGCCACATGATACGAATGGCGGTAGAGAAATGTTGGAATGAAAAGTAAGGGCAACGGAAGTACCCCGAAAACGCTTTGTCGATATACATTCTCTCGGATTCCACATGGATCCACTGAGATTTCAACTCTGGTACTCACAGTTTGGTAGTATTTTTAGCTTTCGTTAAGTATAATGCTGGACAAATATGCCAACAGATTGGTTGACTCTCGGAACTAGACTAAAATCGGTTTTCAGTTTCTCCACATTTACTCCACAATGTGTACCTTCCCAGTATATTTTGGCATGTTTCTGGACACTCATGAAACACCATTAAACCTCAATTATTCATAAACTCCTTAGTTTTACCGGCATTAAAGGTGCTAAAAGATTTGGTGCGAATTGGGAACTGGCATTCCAATCCAGATAAAAGGTACAAGAGCCCCAATAAGCACTGGCTCATGTGGCTCACAGCATCAGTTGATGTCACTGCAGCGCCTCTGACCAGAAGGTCCTAGGTTCGACTCCTGTCGGCGGCAGGATTTTCGATACAAGCTTTATAGCTAGGTCGAATTCAGTCGCTGTCTGGAGATGAATTCTAGCGATCGCCTGCTCTGATCGGTAGTTTTCCGTAGTTTCTCCGATCAACACCAGGCGAATGCCGGAGGAGTACCCTATTAAACGGCCCACGGACCGCGCGCGATCTGTCCTTCCTCTTCCTTGTCCTATCCTCTCCCCTTACACACACACACACACTTACACTAACATGCACTACACTACCACATATTCCGGGAGACCGGTCGGGAGCTTAGAGCTTGTTCCGGCTGGGCTGGTGCCCCGCTGGTGGGAGAGTCCTGGTTAGGGGGAAACCCCACTAGCCGACGGTAGGTCGGTGCCGATCTCGCCATCCAGCGGGGGAAGATCACCGCCATCTCGCGATAAAAACATGCACTACACTAACGGGACTAATGACCAAAGCAGTTGACGCGCCCGGAAACACGAAAAAATCAATCAATCAATCCAAATAGGTATCTCCCACCAGTGGGGCATTGCCTCAGGCGAGACAAGATCTAAGCTCCCGCTTGGTGTCTCGGCATGTGCTGTATAGTGTAGTGCATGTAGGTGTAAGTTTGTATAAGAAGTAAGAGGTGAGGATAAGACAAAGAAGACGAAGGAGAGATCGCGCAGGGTCAGTGGCCCGTTTCTAAGGGTACTTCCTCGACATTCGCCTGGTGTTGATCGGAGAAACTAGAGAAAAGAAGCGCTCAGAACAGCCGGCCGCTAGAATTCTCCCCTAGTCAGCGGATGAATTCAGCCTAGCTGTGTAGCTAGTGTCGAAAATCCTGCCACCACCCTCAGGATCTTCCAGTCAGATGCCCTGAGCCACCAAAGGCTGGGTGGCGATCCAGGAAATGCGCAACATTTTGTGCGGAAAGCAAATTTAGTGCAACCCCGCAATTTGTGTAGGCGCCGTTTAGTCAACTGTCATTAAGGCAACCGTGCAACAGCAACCAACAGTCTAACAGTGCAACAGCAACCAACTGAAGAAACTGGCGGTGCTAGTTCAATAATTACTTTCTCACAACTATTCTAACTTTCGCAATTTTCGAAAATTTAGAGATTTCAACGAAAATGAGACTTACGCCATTGGCAGCCATTGAAGATCACGTTTCAGCTAAGTTTCAGCCAAGAGATTCAATGTAGTGAAGATAATGGTTTAGGTATGAAATTTTGAAAGATTTGGTATATTTGTTAACGACTTACGTAGTGACTGTACTTAAAGTGCATTATTTGAAATCATTTTATAACTGAAATGGGTTCCTGTGAACAAAACAAAATATTTCGAGTCATACCTGACTGTATAAATATTTCCAGAAAGAGAAACCGCAAAGCGATAAACAGTTAAGAAATGTATGTGAACAACGCTAGCGGTTCACAGTAAATGAAGTTGTTTTTTGTTTTCATCATTTTCAATCATTTCTAGTTAAAATTTGTAGATATTGAAGGTATTTCTCCGTTTCAAATGGTCGATTCGTCTGTCTAATAAAATATCAAAATTTGTGAACTATGACCATCGGATGAGTTTTTTCACAGCATCCGAGTTATCAATTAGTAAATCTAAATTGTTATTGCTCAAGTCTGCAAAATCGAAGCTTTCTTGAGCTCGTTTAAGACTTTTGTATCCGGCCTCTTGTTAGAAATTATGATGTCTGTAGCGATGCTTCTATCCCAGTATAACTTCCATTCTTCATATTCCATGAGTCTAAAAGGATTATTATTATTATTATTATTATTATTATTATCATTATTATTTTATTATTATTTATTTTACGTCAAAAAAACAGTTAAAAACTGCGTATGACGTGCTATGGGGAAAAGTGAATTGTGTGCACATTTTCAAAATTCTGTGATCCCTACACTAAGTCATATACTACTTAAATTTTGAATTTTGAAAGGAGAAAACAAAACTCCATGTAGTAAAATCTATTTTCAAAATAAATAAGCAATAAATTTTGAATTTTGAAAGGAGAAAAAAAACTCCCATGTAGTAAAATCTATTTTCAAAATAAATAAGCAATAAATTTTGATTTTGAAAGGAGAAAACAACAAAACTCCATGTAATAAAATCTATTTTCAAGGATAAATAAGCAATAAATTTTGACTCTTATTACTTCCTGCCGCGACAACATGGAAACGATAATTTGAATAATTGTATTTCCCACTGAATTCTAGAAGACGTGCACAGGAAATGAAGTTACATTTATGTCCAGAAGCAAAACAAGGGGCCATCTCAGCATTTGCTCAATGGATCAGGAAACTGGACGAAAAACCTGATCGAGATGGGGGTCATTGACCCGGAAGCTGTAGTACAATAGTTGTTACAGGTTGTTTATACTCATTTACACAGTTCAAATGGTATATAAAGCATTATGAATCATTGTTAAAATGAATGTTACTTTTCTTGTGATGCTCAGTATAGTCTCTAATTGTATAGAAACAGTTATGCAGCAGAAACGATTTCACTTGGGATTTAAACTTTTCTATTGAATTTAATCGTTTAATGTCATCTGGCAAAGTGTTGTAAAATAATGTACATGTATTGTATGTGAATTTTTTGTAATGAGCTGTTGATACTGTCACCTGATGAATATGATTTCTACGTCGAGTGTTATAGTAATAGACTTCGGCATTTTCTGAAAATATATTCCCGCCCTTGAGCAAGTCATTTTTACAAAACCACTGATTCGTAAATAAAAGACACGGTAATGGTAGAATTCCTAGATTAATGAAGAGGGCTTACATGAATCACGTGGGTGGAATTTGGTTATTATTCGTACAATTCGTTTTTGTAATCTAAAAGTCTGGGAGCTATAAGATGTATTTCCCCAGAATATTATGCCATATCTCAGGCGGGAATGAACATTCGCGAAGTATACACAACGAGCAGTATGAAGGCTGACTGAATTTGCTAGAATTCTGAACGCGTAGCACAATGAACTTAATTTTGTATTCAATTCATTTAAATGGACGTTCCATTTAAGGTTTGACTGAATTGATAGACCTAAAATTTTGTTGCCTTAACATCAGTCAATGGTACACTGTTCATTTTCAATGGGGCACTGAATTGTTTATTTGAAATGGAAAACTGCATTAAAACCGTTTTCTTTTCGTTCACTATTAATTTGTTATTTCGGAACCAATTTGAAACATCTGATATTGTACTATTTACTGTTTCTTTGTTGCAAAGGATGTTCGTATCATCCGCAAAGAGAACCGTTCTTCCGTTTCGAATCGTCGAGGGCATATCGTTTACGTAAAGTAGGAACAGAATAGGGCCTAAAATCGATCCTTGAGGAACTCCACATGCAACGGGCAAAGAGTCGGAAAGGTGCGTACGTAATGTTCCATCATTCCAGTAAGGTATTTCAACTCTCTGAGATCGTTGTTTAAGGTACGAACATAACCAATCTAGAGCAATACCACGAATTCCATATGAAGGTAGTTTTGAAAGTAAAATGTCATGATCAATGACGTCAAAAGCTTTTGAGAGATCTAAAATAATCCAATAGGTGCCTCGTTTTGATCCAATGATGAGGCGACATCTTTAAGAAAAGAAAATATAGCTGTTTCCGTTGATTTTGATTTTCTAAATCCATGTTGGCAATCTGAAAGCGCGTCGTGTTTAGTGAGAAAGGTTTCCATTCGTATGTAAAAAAGTCTCTCTAATATTTTTGAAAAGACTGATAGAAGAGAAATGGGCCGATAATTTTGAATTCTTTGTTGCCTTTTTAAATAATTTTGTTTCTGAAACGTTCCTGTGCATAAAGATGCATTAAATATGTGAGTTAACGGATGTATAATGGCATACCCACAAGTCTTTAACAAAGAATCCGAGAATTCATCTAAACCGGACGAATATTTATTTTTTAGTTTACCGATTATTTTGAGAATTTCATAGGAAGAAGTTTCGGAAACGAACATTGTGCCTACAATTTTGGGTGAACTGTCTGTTTTTGAATTTTGTGCCTGAAGACCCTTAGTGAGATCGGCAGCAATTCTCGAAAAGTATTGGTTAAAGAGACTAGCCACTGTTGCCGGATCGTTCACATTTATATCGTTATATTTTAAAACAACATTCTCTACGGGTTTTCTAATTGGTAGTATTTTTTATTATATTCCACATTGCTTTTGTTTTATTATTTGAATTCAAAATATCCTGATCGTTTTTCATGATGGTATTTGTAATTTGGGAAATTATATGACTTAAATCCGTTTTTTCTTGACAATCGTCCTTGAATTATTTTCAAGGTCAATTTCAATGTTCTACATTTATCACTTACTACTACTACTACTTATAGGAAGGTTTTCTATTAAATGTCTTGAATGTTGAACGTTATCACAAAACCTATTTCTGGATCCAGTAAACCACATGTCAACCATCTTTTAGATGGTTTAAAATTTATATTCTGGCCTGATAATCCTTTGGGTTTATTGGACAAGTATATTGTGTACCTCTTCTCGACACTGCTGTTCCATCACGCGTTCACAGTACGTGTGATCTGGTTGAAACCGAGCCGTTGCATAATTTCAAGTGGTGAGACTGAAATCAGCCCCTGCCCCAGCCTTAATAGCCCCTGCCCTACCCTAGCCCTATCCCAGTTCATGTTTCCACCATCTCATCGAAACACTTCTGCATTAAGTTTGGTTGAAAATACTGTTAGTTTTACTTTAATATCTCGACTTTCTTTTTTACGTGGTAGATTGATCGTCTCAACATCTCATTTAGAATTATGATGAATAATATTTGGTCACCTGGGTTCTTACATGTCCAAGATCTGTATGACTCCATTATCCCCGTTAAGTATATGTTTATTATTATTATTATTATTATTATTATTATTATTATTATTATTATTATTATTATTGTTGTTGTTCATGTTGTTGTTATTATTGTTATTGTCTTGTTTTAAAAAGATGGCCACCTTAATCTGGCATACATCTTAAAGTAAGATAGAACGCATGCGCGCTGTCTTTACAGTCTGTCTTCTGTGGCCTCTGTTAGACCCAACCACCTCCCGCCTCCACCGGCGCGCCTGCCCTCTTCGAACCCCACCCCACGCCCTAGGTCCCATGCCCCCTTCCCCCTCCCCCCGCGCCACCCCTACCCCCCTGCCTCACCCCCCCCGCACCACCACCCACGCCACCCGTTCAGCCCCCATGCTCCCCCCCCCCCCCCCACGCACCACTACCCCGCCACCCGTCCAGCCCCCACGCCCCACGCTCCTCGCCACCCGCTTCCCGCCCGCGTCCTCCGTCCATGCCCCTCGCCCCCGCCCTCTCCGGTCGCCGCGCCGCGCTGCGCGAGCCTCAATTAGGCGCGTATTGATGGAGCGGGTTCGCGCGCCGCGCCCGGAAACGATTTTTCACGCGCGCACCAAGAGCGTGGCGCTGGGGCGGGGAGGGGGCGGGGTCATGGGGCGAACGCCAGGGTAGAAGGGAGGAGGCGAAATCCTACGCGAGGGAACGAGACACGGAGAAAAGAAAATGGTGAAACGAAGGGCCAGGGAAAGATAAGAAAGGTAAGATCCCAGGGAAATGCTGATATGGGGTTAGCATTTCAAAGAGCGATAATTATGTCAGAGAAGACGTGGTCAAAAAGGTTTATTACTTTTTTCTTGGCCGGTGTCTTAATTCTCAAGAGTATGGGTTTTATTATGAAAATCAATTCAAAAATGTTTGTTAACGTGCGGTGCAAGAATGTTCTGATTTTTCTTGCGAAATTTATGGGAACATTGTTTAGTATAGTGAAACGACAAAGACGTTTGGGGCAGAAATGCGCTATTGTTGATCCTATCGCGTTTGGCACAAAGGCTTATTTCGCTTTAATGTTCGTGAAGAGAAACGCCCGTCTCAATAAAGAAAGTAGTACATTCGAATTTAAATTTTATCTGTCACTAAAGAAGATTTTTGCAATATATGCTATATATTTACAATGAATATATGCTTGATATAAGTGTGAAATAAGTATGAACGTTGTACAAAATAATTTTAATTATAATAGTGAAACTAAATTGATTGACAAAGAAATTCTTCAGATAATGAGATCATGATAAATATTTCTTAAAGTGTTTCTTCAAACGTCGATAAAATGTGAAGGAAAAAAAGAAAAATTCCCTGCCTGGCCTAAAAGAACAACTTATAAAGTGATATCCATCTCCTGGTGCTACGTTGCGGCTTCAATGCAAAAATATTTTGTACCGTCATACATGAAAGGTAGATCATCAAAGATAGAACGATAGATGAAAATTAATTAAAAGACAAATCCTAGGCGTGGGCTAATCAAAAGACATAACCATAGGCGTGGGGATATTACAAAACTTTGTGTATTATTTCTCGAAAAATAATGATCTGCTTATTAACCAACTTTTTTGAACTGTCCGGTCTTTCGAATTCAACGAGTAGAAAAATGTTATTTTATTGGATTGATGCATGGAACATGGATTAGTATCAAGGAATCTTATAATCTGTTCCTATTTGATATAATGAATTGCATGCACGGAGGAAGCGAATCGCATTGTTCACGTTTGGCGCAAACCAATGACATTTCGGGATCTAACATGTTGGCACAGAGTAGTGTTGTTCTACAAACATTTTTGGAGGAGGGTACATTAATAGAACAAAGGTTTCTGAAAGTCATTTTCGAGGAGGTCTTATCACAACACAATCTCACACTTTCCATCCTTGTCCTTGCTGCTTATTAATAGCCATCTTACAACATTCGCGTTTGTCCAACTGTTTACTTACTAGGATGGGAAGGGAATTCATGCCGGCGTCTATGATTTGGGAACAGCAGAAAACCCCGCACAAATAAATTGTCTCCAATATAGTTGAAAAAACTGGGCGCTTATAACATGAGTAACGCCCGGGAATTCTTGGTATGTTGTTTCGCAAATAAAGTACTTTTTATAGTTGAGTTATCTCAAGCTAGAAAGACCGTTGTCTTTGTAGCGACTCTGACCAGAAGGACCTAGAGTTCGAGTGCAGACGGTGACGCATTTTCTGAACTAGTTAAATAGTTCGAATTCAGCCGTTGTCTGAAAGAGAATTCTAGCGTCCGGCTGTAGCATTCCTGTGATCAATACCAGTTGAATGCCGGAGCAGTACCACAGCAAACGGGCCGCGGATCGCGACCGATCTTTCTCTACTCTTGTCAACCCTTACTTACACAAACATAAGAGTACTTGTATGCACTACATTACCACGCACGTCAGGAGGCCAGAGCTCAGAGCCTCAGCCGGTGGTCGCCCCGCTGGGGGAGATATCTGGAGGAGGGTAATCCCCGCAAGCCGAAGGGTAGACGGGTGCCGGATCTCACGTTCCAAGGGGAGAAACACCTTCACTGGGCGGGGTGGGGCTGGGCGGGGCGGGGCGGGGCGGGACGGGGCGGGGTGGGTCGGGCGGGGCGGGGGGGGGTGGGGCTGGGCGGGACGGGCGGGGCGGTGCTGGGCGGGACGGAGCAGGGTGAGGCTGGGCGGAACGGGCGGGGCGGGCGGGGCAGAGCGGTGTGCGGGGAACGGGCAGGGTAAGGCAGGGGGGGCGGGGCGGAAGGCGCAGAGGCGGCGCAGCTGCGGTTTCGCCGCCCCCTCCCCCCGCCCCCGCGACAGCGGTAGGCCGAGCGCGAAACTATTAGGCGTCCCCAGCCGGCAGGTGGCTCGCGCCTTCATTATCACTTCATTACGCCGCGCAGTGGCGCACGGACGCCCTTCCGGGCGCCGCCCCCGCCGCCCGCGCCTTCTGCCCCGCCCCCTCGGCGCTGCCACACCCCTGAGCCGGCCGCTGCTTCGCTTCTCGACATTACTGCCCATCGCTTCCCTGTTCCCTGTGCATGTTCATAGGCGTGCGCGGTCTCAAACAAGAGGGGGCAACTACATTTCTGGGCTCTTCTTGACCTCCTTATCCATTACACTTTAGTTATATATGACATATTTTACTAAGAAATAACGAAACATACTACAAATAGAACATAATTATAACTTTATGCATAGAATTAAAAATACAATTAATTTTATGTTAAACAGTTTACAGAATTGTCAGATGGAGAGGAGAGATTATTCTTTAAATGTGCATCACTTTCCCAAATAATCAGTTTAATAAAGAGGGAAAAAAGGATTGAACATAGTTAAGGAAATTAAATGTTTAATTACGTGGGGCAATGGTGCTCGTTTCGAAATTTTTGAGGGGGTCATTGCCTCCCTGCCCCTTCCGTCAGTGCGCACACCTAGGTTCACACTTCATTCGCCATAAAAGATATGTATATCAAATTCGTACCCACTAATAAACAGAAGATGCTACCGGGAGCGGTAGTTCAGTGCATCATCAACTGATGTCACTGCAGCGCCTCTGACCGGGAGATCCTAGGTTCGAGTCCTGATGGCGACAGGATTTTCGACACTAGCTTTTCTGCTAGGTCGAATTCAGTCGCTGTCTGGAGGAGAATTATAGAGGCCGGCTGCTCTGATCGGTAGTTTTCCGTGGTTTCTCCGATCAACACCAAGCGAATGCCGGAGCAGTACCCTAACAAACGGGCCACGGACCGCGCGCGATCTGTGCTTCCTCTTACTTGTCCTATCCGCTCCCCTTACACACACACTTACAATAACATGCATACACTACCACATATTCCGGGACAACGGTCGGGAGCTTAGAGCTTGTCCCGGCTGGGGCGATGCCCCGCTGGTGGGAGAGTCCTGGTTAGGGGGAAACCCCACTAGCCGACGGTAAGTCGGCGCCGGATCTCGCTATTCAACGGGGGAAGATCACCGCCATCTCCCGAGAAAAAACATGCACTACACTAACGGGACTAATGAACAAAGCAGTTGACGCGCCCGGAAACACGAAAAAATCAAATCAAATCAGAAAATGCTCATTAAAAATGGAGTATCAGCTAATGAGATTTAAATCGATCATTTTTCCCACCTTGTGCGCGTGTTCTTTTTTGAGAAATGTAGAACCCCCATCAATAGAAAAACTACAGACAGTTCAAAGCAAATGTCTCGGAAAAGTCAAACACGCGCCCTGGTTTATAGCCAACTCTCTGATCCATGGACAGCCACGTATGTACTTATAAAACATAATATTTTCGCAACTTCGGAAAAGTTTGTACTTAACACTGTCTTTTAAAAAACAAATTTAACCTAGGCGTAATTCTATGCACACATGCCGAAAATAATCTAAATTTCCAAAAAATAAATTTCGCCCCCCGTAAGCACATGATAAAGAAAAGTCAAATAGTGTTTCTAATATAATAATAAATAGGTATAAATATCAACTACACTAAGTAAGAGCTATTCTTAATTAAACATTATCTAACAAACGGAGCAGCGATGTAATAATGTTCGTAAACCGTAAGATGCCCATACCTAATAACGAAAATGCTGTTGTATTCAAGCGCTTGAAAGGCCACACGACCAAACAAGACATGTGTAAATGGAAAAAAGTGTGATAATGCACTCGCTTTATGCTAAAACAACCCTTTACCCATTTCCGCAGGATTGAGTATTTGGAAATAGTTTTATGAGCTTGATAGCATAGCAGTAGCAGCAGAATTTCGTGCCATTTCGATGCATTTCAAATCGGAAAGTTATTTTGTACTGAAGCCTAATCTTTGAAAAAAAAAAGGTTAACTCATAATAGAAAGCATAAATTATGAATATCTTACAAGGTTTCGGGTAAGCCAATATGGTACAGAACAATTACTTCTCAATTATTTCCATAGATTTCAAAACAGGTCACTTTTGGTGTCAAAATGTAGAGTAAGTGACCTCCATTTTGAGATTGTCCTCCTCCTTCCTTGACTCGTTTATCATACGAGCTCGGAATACGTCGCGGTTTGACAGTAAAAGTCGTTCGTGACAGTCGACGAACGCACGGCAAGAAGCGGAACGGGTCGAACCGGGAGAAGCTCCGAATGTCACAGAGGACACGAATGAGGCACCCCACGCCGCCGCCTGCAACGCTACCCGCGCCGGTTAGCGGCCCCGCTATTCGCCTATTCCCGCACATTTGATGATCGTAGCTTACGAGGCTCAGAACATCAATTTATTTCACTGTGTTGACTATGAAGAAGAGGCCGTAGTGTTCGAGTACCGTAGGTGACGGGATTTTCTTCACAAGTTAAATTACTAGGTCGAATTCAGCCGCTGTCTGGAAGAGAATTCTAGCGGCCGGCTGCTCTGATCGGTAGTTTTCCGTGGTTTCTCCGATCAACACCAGGCGAATGGCGGAGCAGTACCCTACCAAACGGGCCACGGACCACGCCCGATCTGTCCTTCCTCTTCCTTGTCCTATCCTCTCCCCTTACAGACACACACTTACATTAACATGCAAAACACTACCACATATTCCGGGAGAGCGGTCGGGAGCTTCGAGCTTGTTCCGGCTGGGGCAGTGCCCCGCTGGTGGGAGAGTCCTGGTTAGAGGGAAACCCAACTATCCGACGGTAGGTCGGCGCCGGATCTCGCCATGCAGCGGGGGAAGATCACCGCCATCTCCCGAGAAAAACATGCACTACACTAACGGGACTAATGACCTAATGACTAGGATGAATTCAGCCGCTGCCTGAAGGAGAATTCTAGCGGCAGGATGCTCTGATCCGTAGTTTTCGATCAACTCCAGGAGAATGCCGGAGTACTCTCGCAAACCGGCCACGGACCTTGCGTAATCTTTCCTTCCTCTTCCTTCACCTACCCTCTCCCCTTATCTACATTTACATGTTTTACTTTACCATACATGTCCAGAGACCAGTCGGTAGACGACCGCTGGTCCCGGCTGGATGGGTTGCCCAGCGGGTGGGAGAAATCTTGATGGGGAAACCGCAAGCACCCGTGTAGCTCGGCGCCGAATCTCGCCATCCAGCGGAGAACTGTCCACGGGAATACTGTTATTCCCCCCCCCACACACGATAAAACATGCACTACACTTACGGGAATAATCACTTTCACTCGTCCGGAAACACTAATTAATCAATTGAATTTGATTTTTGAAGCTACGCCAGCTCTGTGTTTTTACATTATCCAGAAGCCTGGTGTTGATCGGAGAACCCACCGCAAAACTCCCGATCACAGCAGCTGGTGGCTAGAATTCTCCTCCAGGCGGCGGCTGAGCTCCAACTTGTCTAGCTGGAGTAAAACGTACTGCCACCGTCGGGACCCGAACTCCAGGACCTCCCGGTCAGAGGCGCTGCAGGCATGGTTTGTATTAAACGCTTGTAACAGAGGAACAGAAGACTCGCGGAAGAGGTTGGGCACTTTGAGGGAGAGCTACACCCACCTGCTGGACTCAGAAGTTAAAGCCAGCCCTTCCTACTTTACATTCTCCTGCATAACCCGATCCCTCTTCTGATGGCTTCTCCACATAAGGTATTTGCTCACTTCGCTCTCCCTACTCGCAAATATAAACGCCTTCACATCTTAATTTCGCTCCTTAATTTTTTTTTCCTACCGTAAACCTTTTCACTAATCCTCTCTCGACTGGTTTTCCTTCATTTGCAAGCCCCTTATCTAGTTCTACCTTGTGTTTCCTCTTCCCCTTCCTCTTCCCATTCGTATCCCATCTCGCGCGTCTTGCGCTTCATTTGTCTCCCTGATTTCCTCTTTCCATCCGGCTCCGTTCCTGCCCTCCTTTTCCATCCCCCGCCGCCGCCGGGTGAGCGGGTGAGCAGGCAAACGGGCGGACGAGTCCCCGTCAGCGGCTAACGACGCTGCCTCCGAAACTCTCGTCTACAAGTTAAGGCATTCTAATATCCATAGCTAATGGTGGACGCGTCGTGCACGGAGGGCCGTATTTATGGTCCACTTAGTTCTCCCAACAAATATTTATTGCTCAATTTATGCTAAAACTATAGAAAAGCTACAAATAACCGATGTGGAGACGAGAGAGAGCCTAACTCGCTTTGTTTTCGGAGTTGTTATTCGTGAGGTTCTAATGTGATCGTCGGATATTCAAATGATGGGGAATAAAGTTCAGACGCAGAGGCCAAGACCTTCATGCTTGAAGTTTCGTAATTACTAAGAATACAAGTTTGAATTATTGAAGGGAATGATGCAAAGTAAGTGACGATAGGTTTGAGTTCGTGTTTAGGTGCCCTTATATTATCAGTAATAACATTAGCACTTTGACAGTTTATTTCAAATACGAAATTCCAGAAAAACACTGAAATACAAAGAATCGCATACATTTTGTGAATTACACGATTGTGCGACCATAAATGTGTGGTGCACTGTATGAGAAATGCTGCCTATGAACTAATGCTGCTTGGTCACAGTATCTGTAATGAGTACTTTGTATTGTTTTGAAAAAAATTTTTAAAAAAATTCATCTCAACCTTAATTTATAAAACATAATTTAAGAGACCCTTCTTAATTCCTTAAAAAAATTTAATTTAAAAAATTCCTTTAGATTATAATCAACAGTTTTCCATTCTGTGCTTTAAAATGGACGAGTGGGGCCACTGTTTTAAGTTGTTGTTTTTTTTGTATGAACTTGCAAAGCACAAATAAAACATTTTAATGGGACGCATTGAAAAGGACGCGCCAGGCTAAATTTGGGCAACCATATTTGAAGATGATTTTGTGAGATAATTATGTGATTTTCCTACAAATTCATGTCTGCGGTGCCACCGAATCGTACAATTAACATAATAACTTTGCGAAGCAACTGTTGCGCGACTACTTGATTTAGTATGGCATATAAAGTACGCTAAACTTTCTTTCAATAATTTGTACAGAGTAAGCAATATATTTTTCCCGCTTTTGGATACCTTCGGAAAGCAATTAGATAAAGACTTTTTCTCTCCTTAAGTTCACATTTTTAAATTATTCCGCTTCTGCCTCAGTCCGGAATGTGTTTTTGAAACAGATTGATGCCATCTCTTTCTGATTAAGTGTCTCTGAAGTATATTCTTTTTCATCTCGTATCAAATTTCGTGTGCTCACTAGGACATTAGACACACTATTTTTTACATTATTTTGAGGCGTTTGTCACTTCTCTAGCATTTCCTAGCAAATGAGGATGCATCTATCCGAAAATGATAGAAAATTTCTAGGAGGCACAAGTTATTCAATATGTCACGGCTGCTTAGAATGTTGCTTCTCGTACTGTACGCACTCAGCAAATTTAGTAAACAACTTCCAATAATTAGGATTCGCCTGGATAAAATTTGATTGATTCTTTCATAATTTTAGAAATAATTTGAAACAAAAATAGTTTCCAAGTAAAAATATTGCTACTGTTTTTCTTCCTTTGGCTTCTGTACGGTGCATTAAGAACCAAAGCCACCCGCACAATCTTCCTCCATTCTGCTCTTCCTCTCCATCTTCTTACACCCATTTTTCTTAGTTCCTCCGGCCATCGCACTCATCTTGCCATCCTCCTCCTTCTACCCGGTTATCTTTTAAATATCAACCTCTTCCGCATCCTTTCTTTCAATATGGTATAACCATCGTAATCTCCTAAATTTTTATACCTATTACAATATTTGATGCATTATAAAGTTTTTCTAGATCCAAATTATTTCTAATTTTACACTCATCACCCAACATTTAGGGCCAAAAATCCTTCTTAGTATATTCCTTTCCCATATTCTTAATATATTGTCATCCTTTTCTCTTAAGGTCAACGTTTCTGATGCGTATGTGACCACGGGCGTCGTAACTGCCTTATAAATCTTTTTTTTAGAAATTTACTGTTCAGAATCGGTAGTACTGAATAGATTTGTCTCCCTTTGCTACCCTTGCCTCAATTTCTGTTTTTATATTATTTTCATCGTCGATGATGAAACCTAGATATTCAAATTTTTCAGCCATTTCAAAAGCAGATCTTGTATAGTGCGTTGTCTATTTACTTCCCTTCTTTATTTCGGGTGGGTATTATATATTTTGTTTGTATAAACTCAAAAATTGGGATTCATGTTCTTTGGAGATAAAGCTGAACGTGACAATTTGTATTTAATTTAAACATCCTGTTGATTATTCGTTTATTTTCTATTCATTTACATTTTATTTATATCAATGTAAACATAGGATCATTTATACCCATCCTTGCGAAAAGTTTAAAGAATAAAATTGGAATATGTTTTTTGAGAAAATCTTGTTTTTGATATTTTTTTAATATTGCCTGTATATCACTCAAAATTGCATGAAAACTTATGAGTTTTTCAAAAAATGTGCCAGATGATAATGAAAGAACTAATTGGATAAAATTTAAAAAAAATCTCTATGTCAATATTGTAAAAAATTTAACTTTTGTAATTTACAAAATTTCAGAGCTAAGAGTGAAAATCGGATCCATGTCACCATTATAATTATTCACCATTATTCCACTCTAGTCTTACATTAGTTTCTTTTAACGAGCCGTTTTTGAGAAAATTTTGAAAATATTGCACGGATTTCATGTAAATTACTCCCAAAATTTGATAAATGTTTTTCAAAATGACGGAGCTCCGAGTCAGCCCGAATCAACCAGGGAATATTTATTTTGGAAAAGAAAAGTACGAATAATTTAGAGGCAAATGTTTTGTACAGGGGAGTGAACGGGAAACAATTTTGCGGACGGACGAACAGACAAAAAAAAAAAAAAAAAGTTTTTCGGCATTGGAGAACTCCAAAACGTGTATTTCTGTTGAAATTTCGGAATCGATTTTCCGCGGTATTACATAACTTTCTCCGTACTGCGTATATTACTCCGTATGAACGTACGTATTCGAGAAAGCAAAAGGAAAAATGTGCGCGAGGCGCCGTGACAGCCCGCGTCGGCTGAGGCCCTTCGACCTGCGCGGGTCGATGGCGCCTCCTTGCGGCGCGGCCGTCGCCCACGCAGCCGGACGTTCCGTGAATGCGTGATAAATTTCCACGTGGAATTAGTATGGGAAATGTTTCTATTAGGCGGGCGCGCTCGCCCCCGCAGCTACCGCCGTGTGTCGAACGGGACATTCTTTTAATGGGCTGCGTCGTATTTGCATCCAAATTATTCATGTGCCGGCGCCCGCAGCGCGTCCTGGAGGAGTGACAGGCAACGAATGGCCGGCCGGGCGGCGGACGGCCGAGGGCCGAGCGGACGCAAACGCGCGGGACGCGGCCGGCGCACGCAGGCCTGAGACACGCCCGCCGCCACGCCCGCCACGCCACGCCATCCTCCCCGACAGATACATCCCGCCCCGCCCCGCCCCGCCCCGTCCCTCGCCCCTCCACGCCACGACCCTCCCCGACAGGTCCGTCCCACCCCACCCCGTTCCCCGTTCCTCAGTTCCTTGATCCTCCCCCCGCCCCGCCACGCCCCGTTCCTCCCCGCCTCGTCCCTCCCTGTCCCGTCCCGCTCCGCCATGCCAGGCCACGCCATGCCACGCCAACACTTATCCGTCTCGCCCTGCCTCGCCACGCTACGCATCTGTACGCCACGCTACGCAACTGCACGCCACACTACGCAACTGCATGTCACGCTTCGCAACTGTACGCCACACTACGCAACTGCATGTCACGCTTCTGCACGCACTGCACGCCACCTACGCAACTTCACGCCACACTACGCAACTGATGTCACGCTCGCCTCTGCCCGCCACTACGCAACTGAATGCCACGCTACGCAACTGCACGCCACGCTACGCAACTGCATGTCACGCTACGCATCTGCACCCCACGCTACGCAACTGCACGCCACGCTACGCATCTGCACGCCACGCTACTCATCTGCACGCCACGCTACGCAACTGCATGCCACGCCCCGCCTTGCCCCACCACGAGCCTCCCCGACCTTTCCGCCCCGAATGTTTAGTTACTACATGCGTCAGCCACCGCCCACCATGCAATGGCATGGACACCTGATACAATAAAACCATCGATAAGCGCTGTCTCCGCATGTAATTATAGAAGCTCTGTTTGTAAACAAAATAGTGCAAAAATTAACACCGCCTAGAGAGGTGATAATCTATAACTGACAGTTTTGCGTAGATAAACAATATCTCATTGATTGGTAAGATCCCAGTTCTTGCAAACTATGAGCCGAAATTACTTTAGTGGAATATATCAAATGTCATATTAATAAATTTGGTCATGAAAAATGTATTTTAAATTTGTAAATTATGAACCCAAGTGTGTAAATATAATATAAAAATTATATTTGTACAGAACATGTTTATTTATAAATTACGTATGTATGTGTATCTAATATATAAAAGTGAAGTTGTTTATAATTATGTATATGTATCAGAAAAATATTAGTATTCCCTGAGAGATTTCTTTCAAATTTGTTACCACAAAATAAGCCTTTTTACAGAAAGATAGAAAAAATTTGATTTGAAGTACACATCCCATAACAAGATATCTTACTCATTGCTAAAATCAGAAATTAAAAATGAATACTAGAACAAATGAATACTGGATTGAAATTTATATTCAATGAAATTGTAACTTTGGTTTTTCAATTGGTGTTTCTTTACCTAAACACAAAAGAAAGTGCAGTTATTGATGTTAGAGTGAAGAAAAATCCGGGCAACGTCATATAGGCCAGCTATTCAGTACAGGACTGTTATTTATAAATGCCAAAATAGTGCCGGATTTCTTAAGCTGGTTGAATGTAAAAATGTGAGAATGACTATATAACTTGTTTGATTGAAGCATAACATTGTAATATAATAATAATAATAATAATAATAATAATAATAATAATAATAATAATAATATCTATGGAATGTAAGCTAATGTTAAATATCTACAAGAGTGAGAAATCCACTTAAATGCAAGTTAGGTTACGTATAAATAAAAACGTACGAATCCCTGAAAGGCAGAAATGTGGAACAGGAGGAAAAATAAAATTTTGAAAATTGTTTTCTTCTTTTCACATTGAGAATATTTTCCTCAATTTCATTACCACTAATACATTTTACTCTGTACGGCCACTCTTTGATATATTTATCCGTCTGCGCGAAAGCAAAGAAAGGTATTGTGCTTGGTTGAGAATCGAGTTTCGATATATTAATTCGTGGAGAGAAAACTTAGTATCCATTTTTAAATATGTTGTGCACACGGAGGAGTGTGCGATTTGGCATAGTTAAAGTTTATATAGAAAACGAGCGCAGAAAGCCAAAACTTATGCATAATGTGCTACAAATATATTAAATAAAATAATATAGCGTTCAGATGCAACCCGCAACACGTTGCAATACACTGCTATCGTACATGACTCGGAAACGATGCGTTTTAGAGTTTTTAAACCTGATTTTCGGGTCCTCGGAGGACACGAGTTTTGTTTTATATGCCCTAATCTACAAGATGAGACATTTTTATACATCTTATTCCAATCTTAGCTTTCAAGAGAAAAATACTTCACTCTATATTTGCATGTGTGTGCGTGAAAAGCATATTATTAATAATAATTTTAATTCTACTTATCGCACGTGAACGATATTTTTTACGAAAATTTGTAGTGATGCTATTTTTTCACTCATCATAACATTACACCTAAACAAAGGGTATTGGAGACAATATATTTGACTTCCGAAGGACTTAGTTCTGTTAGCGGTTGAAGTCACGAGATCAGTTTCCATAGTATTTCTCAGCCATGCCAGAGGAGCGAGAAGTCCAGTAATCCCCCTGTTTGCTTAAATATATTTTCGTACGTTTTCAAATTTCAGAGGTATTGCAGGGAAATAAGGTAGGCAACACACGCTGAAGACGTATTTGTACGCGCTTGGGGGCAGATGACGTAATAATAAATTATATATATTTAATATTAATAATTATATATATAATATTTTATTGTATATCTTTTTTAATAATATATTTTCAATATAATTATAATTATACAGTATGACTGACAAAAGAACCTCAATAACGTTAAAAATTGAAAACTTCATGAATTACGGGTGAATTTTGACCACTAGTTCTTATCCATATCCACAAAGCGGTCAAAATACTTAACCCTTTTTCATTAGTCTTATAAAGGTACACCAACAATTTTTTTTAACATGCGAATTGATTTCTGTTGAAAATAATACTATCAGTAAAAATAACATTTAAACTATAGATAAGGGGCTTTCCGCATGTAGTAATGAAAAATTATAAAGTACAAAATTATTATTAGTAATTTATTGTAAAAAAAGTATTCCATATTTTTCTTCACAAATTTGAATACCCGAAACGAAAATACCCAAGATCTTCTCTCGCGTATATCATTAATTGCTTCATATTAAGACAATTATTGTGAATACTAACCTTGCAGTTACCCGTATTGCAGAAAACATGTACTAGTTTCCTTCTTATTCCATATTCCTAAAGCGATATTGGCGGGCATATGCAAAGAACTCGCATACTTGGCTTCCCTGAGCAATGACGTCATGGTGGATAATTTCGAAGATGACTGAAAATTCGGGTTCCTTCCCAGCTGTGTGAAATAAAGTCTCTCTCTTGGCGGGGATCGCCCCCGTTGTCCCGGCGAAGAGCGGTTTGTGCCACAGCCGTTTTTCTTGTGTTCCGAGAAATAATAGATTATTCAAACACTCAGTCATGTTCAAATTTATTAGATCTTATTCTATTATGTAAATAAGATTTTTAATTAAGAGCCAACATTTCAAAGATACTCTGTGGTTTGTTTGAAAATCCTTGCTTTTATTGCCCCCTTCTATTTTTGATATGGTTTTCAAGAAATACTGTCAGCCCTGACTTCGACAAATCGGAGATAAGAGTGCGCCAGGATTGCTTCAATAAAAATAAAATAGAGCATATATAGAACAAATCTGCAAACATTGTTGCAGAGAAGTGTGAACCCCAATTAGCCACCGCAATGTAGTCAACGTTAAGCCCTCCAAACAGTTGATGGTCCTGCAGGATGATCATCACTTTCCGTCTCACCTTCGAATGATGGAAAATGAAATAAAATAAAACTGGAATAGAATCAATGAAATAAATTGAATGAGGTAATTCTATATTTCATATTACCAGAAAGTACAGCAAATATGTATTATATGTTATATTACGTGTTGATACATCGAATTCCATAGTGCACGTACTCACATTATTGCAGTATAATGAAATAAAACAAAATATTCTTACTTGTTATTTGTACATTGAAGCAAGACACCTCTCACTGTACCGACAGGAACGCAGAATAGCAATTTCTTTCGATTTACAACTGATACACTGAGTAACTTTTCTTCTCGACGTAGAAGAATTCGACTTATGAGAGATTTGCAATTGGTATCTACAGTTCGGGTATCCATAAAGATCGTAAAAGAAACAGACATGTAAGTGTCTATGCATTTTCAAATGCCTATCAATCCAATAATTAACTGAACGTTATATTTCTGATAATAATTTCTAACACTTGTAAAAAATTTATTATTCTCACTATTATGATTTGGGGATTAGCGAAGAAGTAGTAATTTCTATTTTTTCTGTCCTCTTTAATTAATGATTTTATTGCAAATACAATTACAAAATAATAATTTATGTTATAATGGTTTAAATAAACCACTCGTATGATTTATTTCGAACATATTCTGTAGTGAATTCACAGGACAAATTCTAACAAATTTACTGAACTAACCATAATTAAACACATTTTTAAAGCAATGACACTAGCGTGATGACTTCTACCTAACTGTAGAATGTCTTCTACTTTAACTGTACTTATCTCTTGTAGATATTACTGTACAGATGCTGAGTATTCCATAATTTTTTATTAATATGATGCTCCTCGGAAACAAATTTTTATTTCAGTTTCTCAACAATACTTTGCATGAATTTCAGTTTCTTGTATTTTATTCTGATTAGATTTAAACATTAAATGGCCGATCAGACAGAATACACAAGAGACCGTAGCTGCCTATGATGACTCTCAAGGCGGGAATAAGGAGAAAAGCGTTGGGAGTATGAAGTTCAGAGCACTGAATAGTATTCATTGAACAGTATGTTTTACATACTTGTGTGATACAGGTTTATGGTTAATTAATTATCTCTGGAATGATTTGAATAAATCAATAATTTAATTATTATAGTTTTTACATTATCTTTTTTCTGTACAGCAGTTGAAGCCACATTTCCTGCGATTGAAGCATGTAATTTCACATATAAATGCACACTTTCAACCAAGTGCGAAATGAGAGAAAGCATGCATTAAGAAAACAATTCCCCAACTTCTTTTATTCATGCACTTCGATATACATTTGTCAGATTAAATGGTAGAATGCCGCTCCCGGAAACGCTGCTTCTAACCAAGTCTTCGACCACCAGGGAAGTCCCAAAGTCCGCCTCTGGAAAACGAATCAATGGCTCGTACCGTGCGACGGCAACTTCATAATGTGTCACACGCCAACCCAATTAGCGTGATGGATGGATAGACGTTGCTCCTACTGAGGGTATAAATTTTAATGAGGGCTTATTGGAAAGCGCTTATTTCAATTAGTCCGCGTGCATGTTCGATGGAATTTTCCCACAACTTCAATTGCTTGCATATGACGCGTGCGTCTATTGCAATTGTGTAGGGTTGATTGCAAGGGCCACTTCTGCTATTTAGCGGAAACAACTATCGGCATCATAATGACCATTGGGAACAATTTGCGGTTCCGGCTTTATTTCCGACAATGTATTTATTTGCTTAATCAACTGCATTTATGTAAAAATAGAAACTTGAAATTTCTGCAGATTTTTTTTAGTATATTGAAGTGTTTATTTCATATTGAAATAGAGAAACATAATTTTTGAAAAAATGTAAATAAAATATTACACGATGAAAAGAGATAATGATGAAATATAATATTATGAGTGGAACAAGATGTCATTTGTTCATTATTTCGTCTCTGTCTGCTACATTGCAGTGCACTAAGGTCAAGAGCTGTCTGGGATTATTCTCAAGCATATCCTTTTATTTTGTTGAATCCAAAGAGACCTGGAACTTTATCAAGTGGATTGAGATTTTTTAGTGTTTCTCCCAAGCATTTCAGTGATAATGTATTCTTTTTCAAACCAGATTTCTTCCCCTTGTTGTAAGATTTATCTTACCTGATAGAGTTTGAAAGCTGAAAATATAATAGATTTAGTCCTTTCTTCTAATTCTTCTAATGATTTATTCAACTCATTTCTTTTAAGATGAAATAAATTCACCATGAGAGTGAAATGTTGCAATACACTCTTTAAGAGAAATGAGAGTTTTTAGACAAGATGTCTCTATAATGAGACATCAAATGCCAATAAATCCATGAAATTTTTCATGAATCCGTGAAGAATTCATATCACGAAACTAGTGAAAAATTAAATTAATGTGCAGAATGTAAAGTTTGAAATATAATACTTATTGAAAATCTTTAATTATTTTACCAACAAACTTGCATAACAAACGTACATTGCTTCATATTTGTATTAACTCGAAGCTAATGTATTTTTCATTTATTCAAAAACATTCTAAAATATAACTATTTCTCAAAAGTTTGGAAAATGTGTGTTCGTATGTTGATATTTACATTATTTGTGACTAAATTTTTATATTTCGATGGTCTGCGCTCATAAACATGGACTCAAAATCTTATACAAATTTAAAAAAACAACAAATTTTTAAAAATTAAAAAAATATTAAGGAGAGAAAGATATTTTTAAAAATTATTTTAATTTTAAGTCGCATAAACCATACAGGTCATGAGAGACTAATACAGTAATAAAATGCAATTACAAATCTGAGAAAATATCGATAGTTTTACAAAATTGTATCACTTTTTCTTGGTAACTTGGCGATGATAAGATTGCATTGAAATTGTCAGTTCCTAGGCACTTTTTTCTCTCTTCATCGTGGATGGGGCACTCCAGAAGTATGTTCTTTATTGATAGAATAGTATTGCAGATGGTACAAGTAGATTATGGAGCTTTCGCAATTAAAAATTTATGAGGGAGTTTAGAATGGCTTGATCGAATTCTTGACAAAGCAACTTGATCTTGACGAATAATTGACAAGTCCAAAGAAATTAGTTATATGTTTATGAATACTGCTGGATTTTGCATTTAGCCATGTTTCGTGCCATTGTGTATTTAATTTATTCCTAACGTATTTCCAAATATCTTGAAATCTGTTTGTTTCGGATGGATAGTGTTGGTGCGCCTTTGTTGTGGCTCTTTTAGCTTCGAGATTAGCGATATAATTTCCAAATATACCTTTATATGCTGGTATCCCAGCAATAATGATATTTTTCGCAATTCAGATTCATTAAAATAAATTCCATGAATATACTTTAATATTTCGAATGTTTTAATGTTTTTGTGGATATATTCCAAAATATATAATCAATCAGTAAATATAACATGATTTTTTATATTAATGGAATTATTAGATATTTGTTTCATGGCTATTAATATTGCATATAATTTTGCTGTTTCAACTTTTGTTAAAAGATGAAAGATATAATTTAGACTATTACCACTGTAACATGTGACAGCTCCAACACCGTTATTATTCTTTGCATTATTCTTTCATCAGAGTAAATATGATAATAAGTGTATTTTAATAACAAACTCTTCACTTTATGTTCACAAAGTAGATAATTTGTATTCTTCACATCTAATTTTTTTTCAAATGAGTGCTACTGTATACAACACATTGTATGGTAAGGGTAATTCAGTAAATGACCCAAAGAAAGAAAAAAGAAATTCTTCTCTCCAAAACATTTCGTAGACATTACTCCGACTTTCTTCGATATTCCCAACCACCAGGGGGCGTAAATAATGATAATATTATAGATAATAATATGTAATTAATATATATTATAGAATTAATAAATGAAAATTAAGCAGGTGCTCGTCAGAACGGCCAAAATTTAAATGTGTATTTCTTTGCTCATAATTAACGGTTTTTCGGTCATAACGCCCTCGCTTTTGATATTTAGAATTCAGGAAAGTACCAGAGAGACCCGGCACGAAGGAAATGGATGCCAATATTGCCTACTCATTTGACTTGAAGTTTCTTTCATTTCGGTCTGTAGGTGGTCCCTTGATAAAACGTAATAAATCATACAATGTTAATATCGCTACAATCATTGTAACCGTCCCACCGAAAATCTTACTGCGGTGTCGTAGTTAGAGAAAAGAAGCCATTACTGGAACGTGGATCTGTCGCATGCCGTAATGTGCGGACCGTTTTTACACAACACATGACGCATTCATAACTAAATTTAGCCACGCGAACGCCGTCACTGTAGCAACCAGCTTTTCAATCAAACATGCCACTGCAAATACGTAAATCGTAAGAAGCGACACAATTGCACTATTACGTGAGATCACACGAACTAAACATAATTTCATTATGTAAGATTTGTAATTTTAATGCAGACGGTACCACTACCACGGCACCGAATTAAAATGGACAGAATAATCCTACTTTACTTATCAAATCAGTTTGGTCGAACTTGTAAGAAGATTATGTCAGTATTACAGTTCTGTCACTTTGTAGTCAGCTTTCGTTTTGATTTCTTATAATTTTGTGTAATGTTCTTTCAATGAAGTCCAGTGAATATAGTTTATATTTGTGATGTATATCTCTTTATCGAGAGGAACGTGCACAAAAAATATGAATATCCTGTCGTTTTTCATTATTTTAGCCTGCCTTAGTTTTTTTTTTTATTTTATAAGGAAATCTTGAGATACGTCATGACGTTTAGAAATAAAGTAGAAGTACGTTTATTTTTACACGATGTTCTAATTCCTTTTGTGATCCAAGTATTACTTTTTCGTGAAATGTTTAATTTTCTCTTTTTAATAGGAAAGCATGCGTTAAAGAGAAATGAAAGCTTTAAGAAAAATAAATTATATTTTTCATTTGTGTCAATAGCGTTATAAACTGCCTCCCATGATTCTTTCAGCAAGTAGTCCGTAAATAACTTTATGTTAACTGTAGTAAATGCTCTGCACATGCGTGTTTTATTTATTGTGTCAGTATTCATGTTATTAGTAATTGTAAGAATTTGTGCATCGTGGTCACTGTAACCTAGATTATTCGTTATTATTTCATATCTAGTTGTGGTTTTGTTAATTATAATTTGATCTATTGCTGTTTGTGATTTAAGAGTATTCCGTGTAGGTACGTTCACTGTAATATCTAAATTAAAAGAATGAATTAAGTTGAGAAACTGCTCTTTTTCGTGGGATTCGCTCAGAAAATCAAATGAACTTAATGTATCTTAATAAACTCGTGATCTTACAACAATTCATATTTTCTCCGTTTATTTCTAACTTTTGCAATTTTCGAACATTCAGCGAGTTCAACGAAAATGACACCTACGCTCTCTTTGTAGCATTTTTACGCTATCCGAGGACAAAGTTTAATCAAACAATTTGGAGCCATTTTTGAAATAATTTTCAAAATATAGCTGAGGCTTCTTGTTAAGTATCCCCCAAAATCAAATATTCATTTCAACCTCGCAGGTCTCCGAGTTCGTTCAGATCAATCGGGGGAAAACAGGTCTAGAGAAAATCTTCTGAAACGTTGAACACAGACCGACGGACATCAGACCGACAGACGTTTGCCGTCAATCAATTTTTCGGTGTCAAGGACCAGTAAAAATGGTTTCTGACTACACAATGTATTAAAGCAGGGATGTACAACTTGCAAGGTTCCAAGGACCAGAACTAAAATCTTTAATATGGTTGCGGGCCATATGTTCATTACTCGGACGATCCACACCCGACTTCCCCGTACTGTTGATCTCGGCACTTTACCCGGCTGGTCTGAAATGGTGGGGGAATGTAACAACCAATTTTGACATTAAAGGCTCGTTGACCCGTGAGATCGCCCGACATGGTTGCAAGGTACGTTCACTTTGGAGAAATAATCTTCGCGCGCCACAATAATTGGCATCGCTGGCCAGTTGGACAACCCTGTACGAGAAGAAATAATTTATTACGTATAGAAAGAATATTTCGCTACTTTTTCGATACCAGGGCCCCACACACGTGATTTTGTGTCGAAAAATAGTAGATTTTTGCCGCCACGTTGCAATACCTTCTCGTTACTACGTAAAATAAAATGTAGCTATAATTGTAAATAAAAATGTAATTCTAAACAAAATGTTTTTAATCCCAATAAACTAAAACAATACTATATTTCATTCACAAATATAGTATAATATAAAAAGCACGCAGTAAAATCCCAAGATTTAACGAAATATAGTTAAAAGTTATGTTAACAGACCACTTGTGGATGAAATAATCAAAGAATTTTCAGAACATGTTTATTGTTTGTGCTCATTTAATGTTATAAACAAATTGTAAGCAATATAGTAGAAAATAGTTGAGGAAAAAATTAAGTATTTCATCAATAGTTGAAAAGATTTTTAATCGCTTACCAAATGATCACCTGAATTATTTGAGAAAAGACAGCCAGAGAATCGAAATCACATGTTTATAATTCGGGTAAATTTCTCTAGAAATAATGAAATTCGTAAGATAAGTAAAGCAAAAATTATCACAAAAAATTATCTTCAATGAACCTAATAATATTACAAAATTATTTTTATTGACAATTAAAACATTTTTTTTAGATAATAGGCAATTTCAACAAAGTGGCTACCAGAAGGTTGATTCAAATATAAAAACATCCATTTATGTTTTTTTGTCAACAGAATGAAATCTTCTTCTTAAAGAGTTTTCTCCTTTACTGAAGTTTGGCGACCACTTCCACAAACTTTTTTCTGACGTGTACCAGAGAAACAATTCAAATGCAGTCGATAAACCAGTCATTTTGCGGATGCTAGCCAACCAGCACATTCCTTTTCTGCCAACTCCCCATCTCTCCTGAAGTTTCCTCTCCATTATCAGTAGTAATACTATTTGGGATTTCTAAGAAAATGTCCAAAATATGATGTTTTTTTAATTTTAATACTTCTTAATATTCCAGGAATGAAATATAATGAATTGAAATTAACATAGAAGGAATTGTTTATACAACCTGCGAATAATCCAGCTAGGAACTTGTACTAGAAATATTATTCGCTTAAAATTCGTAGATTGAATCATTTACGGTAAATTCCACGGCTGAACTTAATCTATAGAATAATTGCAATTTCTATTTAATTAGCTTGCTTAAGAAAATAAAAATTTGCTTAAGAAAATAAAAATGATGAAGAATAAAAATAATATAATAAAACGTCAAACATTAATAATATCGAGAAAGGGACCATTAATAGTCATTTATGCACCACGGATGTTAAAAGGGCTGCAATGATCGAGCGGTGACAAAAGTCCAAGAGCCATTGGCCCGGGGCCTTTTCGTCACCCAAGAAAGTTAGAACCAGTTCACGCCCGTGGTACATGAAAGCTTTTACTTTTTCCTAATTTTAATTATTCAGATTCACTTATTTCCTAATTAACGAGATGTTAACTTTATTCGGTTTGTCTTTTAATTTTTTCTCCGATAATTCCCTTTCATCCCCCCCCCCCACCATAAGAGATTATGAAGGATCATTCAATTGTTTTCGTATTCCTGTCATAACTACGATCCTCCCGATCCAGAAGTTGTTAATAGTAAGCAATAATGAATGTATGGGTAAAAAATAGTAGTTTATGCAATTAGTTTATAATGTTAAGCTTTATTGCATGAGTACATGTTTTGAAAACGAGCGACGTTAGGAGCGAGTTAATTATAAACATTATAAACGAGTTGCATACGCTATTTTTTTTTTAACAGCATTATAAATTTACCAGAGAATCAAACTTAATTTCGCGAAACAACTTTTTGTCTCGGGTGCTTGACCCAACCCAAAAAATTAAATGGCATTGTTGACATCCGTGCGAGAAAACGGTGGTTGGCTGTTCCGTCTTCTTCTACCTCCCCACGATTCTCTCGCTACTATTGGCTGAATGTGTGATGACGTCATGTCGCGTTTAATAATGACGATGACGTCATGTAGCGTGCGATAAAATACTGGATTATGCACGATTCGGGGTATCGAAAAGGGTCGTTTATAATGATGGTATACAAAAAAACTAAATTTCCTTCGCGCGATTAATTGGGCTTGTGTCCCGTGGTTCTTCTCAGGAGACGAGGGCACCGAACCGCGCAACGCGAGTGTGGGCCTCGGGGGGCCGGGTTTTCGGCAGAGGGCGCGGAGGCGCGCGTGCCAAGGCGCCGGGACCACCCGGCCCGTGCCCTCGGTGACGCCAGGAATACTCCCCGCAAGACGTATGTTTGTCTAGTTGCCCGTACCGAAATGCATAACTTCTTGTCTGCTTCGGCGCGCGTGATAAAGTGGGCGAGTTCACGGTATGTTAAAGATCAAAGCTGGGGCGTCGCGACCGGGTCAAGACTTTTGGCTCCGAGCCGCTCCGTCCCGGGTGAGCTTTAAAAGCCTCTCGAGATGACGCCGAGATGGAAGATACCGGCACTCGAGCGCCGTGACACCTGTCCCCCCCTTCCCCCCCCGTTCCGGCGCGAGACACGCGGTGGGGGGCCCCCCCCGCCCCCCCCCCCCCCCCCTGCCCCTCCCGCGCGCGTGAGCAACGACGTAACCTCACAGCTCGCAGCGCCATAAAATTGTCGGCGTTCTTTTTTTCTGGGGCGGAGCGTGATGTTCATCTGTCATCCGCAGCGCGGCAGGGGGCGTGACTAAAAGGCTGCGAGGGTCGGCAAGTGAGACCAATGAGAAGCCAGGCCATATTGCGATGTAGGCGGAGCTGTGACGTAACCTGTTCTGGCGCTCCGTCTCTGTCGCGCTCGTGGGCGGTCGGCGGCGCTCGCGCTCGCTCGCTCGCGGCGGGCGGCGGGGCGCGCGCAGCCGCGGGGCGGGCGGCGGCGGCGGCGGCGGTGGGGGCAGGGAAGCGGCGGCGGCCGGGCGGAGCGGAGGATCCTCGGAGCGGCGCGGCGCGGCGCGGCCGACCACCTGAAGGGGGCCACGCTGGGCAGCGGCGGCGGAGGCGCCCGCCGCCGCGCCGTCGCGACGCTGCAGCGTCTACGCGCGCGGCCCCGCGCCGAGGCACCTGCCGCCGCCGCCGCCAGCGACGGAGACGAAGATCGCGGCTAATGAAGCGCCCGGCGCCTTGGCCGCTGCGCGCCCGCTCGCGTCTTGGCGATCGATACCGCCGCCCGGGGAAGCTGCCCGCCCCCCGACCCGACCCGACGCCCCGCGCTCCGCCGCCCTCTTAAGGCCCATTCACAATGCAAACATAAGCATAAGCATGGCGTTAACATAAAAGGACGCTACAAGTGGACTCATTCACAATGCGTTCGCATAAGCATAAGACGTAAGACGTTAACTTAAGAGCTTGCAAGCTTCTGTGCTTATGCTTATGTCAGACATAAGGAATGAGCCAATCACAGTTCGATAACTCAAAATCGAGTATCGAAGTCGGTTGGCGAACTATTCGTGTGCTGCGTGGTTGTGTTTGTCGTATTTGTTTTGATATCTCGAAATCGATTCTCATATCCAACCAATAGTAAACTAGAATGTCTCATAGCCAATAGAAACTCTTATGTTGCCTATGTTTATGTTCGACATTGTGAATACGCCAAATCTTCGCTTATGTTAATGTCTATGTCTATGTGTTATGCTTATGTTTGTGATTGCATTGTGAATGAGCCTTTAGACGCAGGGGCAGGCAATCGCTTCGCGGTACGACTTCTCGCTGTGGCCTAAGTGCGAGTGGGGTGCTTTTATACTCCAACGTCTGTGGAAGCAATTCCTTCCTTCGCTGTAAATAGCGTTAGTATTTTGTTTTTGTTTCTCGGACATATATATTGTTTTGCAAATATTATATTAAATCTTCATATGAATATTCTTCATTTATATTTCCAAACTCTTTTCTGACGATTTGAAATAGTACTTAGTTTGTTAATGATTTACGTAGTTTACCTCAAAAGATTGAGCCGGTAATTAACAATAAATTTCGAACATCGATCGAATAGCGACAAAAAAATTGGAAAATTCCACTTCAAATAAAGTAAATCTCTAATTTCACAAAATAATGCAAATTTGCGAACGTCATAATGCAATACTCCGCTTCCTATTAAGAATCCAGACATCTCAATCCATATTTCATTTTACGTAAATGTTACAACTCTCACAGTACGCGTTTTAGCACTCTATAACTAAAAAATAATGCATTTAATCTTGATGAATATCCTCAGTTCTTTATTACCTAATTGTAAATATTTTAAATTATAACATTAGAGTAAAAAACAGCGGAGAAATGGTGATAAAATGTCCAAAACAGCAATAAGCTTAAAGAATTAAAATGTAAACAACAAATACATAATGTACTTTTAAATTAAATTCAATTTCCAATTAATTGTTATAAAATCTCATTATTTTCCATGGGATGATTGCCTCCGCTTGTTTCCACGAACTTTGCTGTGAAACGTCATAATAGCCCCGAACAGAACGATCTTAACCAGAAGAACTAAGGAAAATAGTTGCCGTTTCATTTCATAATAGAAATATTTTTTATTTAATTTTTTTTAATCATCAATCCATTATGTATTTTACAGCAACATCAACATTCTATAATTTTTATTTTGGTTAATAAAGTACTGCTGCTGACCATTATCAACATACTTTCAGCAACACGTTACTCACCAATATTTAGTTTGAGTAACAATTATTCGGAATAATTAAAAATTTCACGTTTATCTTTAATGTAAATATTTTAATACATTTTATTTATCATTTAACATCCAATAAATAACTGCAAAATGCAATATATTGATGTTCACGAATAGTATCCAACGTTTAGTTAATGTTTTTACAATGAATGGCAATCGGATAATTGAAATGTGTTTAATTTTCTGGAATGTATAGCGCTATTATTGCAATTTTGACTTTCACACTTTGAACATATTTTATTCAAAGAAAATATTTTGAAAAATGTATTTTGAAGGAAACAGATCATCATGACCAAGTTAAATGTCATATTTCTATTCGCTGCTTTTATTGTCTTATTGTTTTGTTGTACTTTTATTGGTTTTATATAAAAAAAGAACCAGACACTTTTGGTAATATGATATTATGTAGACGCTTTCGTTCATTGTTATGTCCAAAGACCAATTTGTGCTATTTGTGCCCTCCCCCCAAAAAAACAAATAAAAAACGAGTAGAACGCATTGTTGCTTTTTCAAAACGACCACCACGAACAATTTCTTGACCTGGACGTATCGGTACATCCTCATCTGCTTCTGGCACTTCGAAAACTTAGTGAGTTCGCGAACTAGTTCTTTTAAAACTGATAGAAGGCATAATGTGGGGAGAGTGTGAACAAAGATGCTGAGACAATAAGAAAAATAATTTATGATCTTATTCAGGTAAGGATTTGCTGTATTGAGTGCGATAATGCAAGGTACGTAGAATCAGGTGATACTGTATGTGCAAGAGATGAAGGAAACTGAAGAACACTACTATTTTCTTTCAATTACTTTCTGTTACCTCGAGGTGGGTTAAGTGACTGTACGAGGGACGGAGGCAACACCCCAGCGGGTGATGGGTTGCTTATCGGGTAGCGACGCGTGTTTTACTGTTCTTCTTCTTCTTCTTCTTCTTCTTCTTCTTCTTCTTCTTCTTCTTCTTCTTCCTTTCAGGGATTAGGCATGAATGCCTGTTCCGTCTTCACTTGCACTTCAGCTCCATCTCTTCCTGGGCCTCCCGACATCTCTCCTACCCTTCGGTCGGTATTGCATCACTAAGCGTGGAATTCTTTCTTCACCCATTCTTCCAATGTGATGTCTCCATGATTCTCTGTATTCCTCTATCTTTTCATTTATATTATATATATCCAGTTCTGTACGGATATCTTCGTTTCTTATGTGATCTTGTTTTCTGCAGCCTTTAACTTTCCTGAGAAATCTCATTTCCCCTGCTTGGATTTTACTTTTATCTCTCTCTTTTGTTATCCACGATTCACTTCCATACATAAGAACTGGAGCAGCCATTGTTTTATAAAATTTTATTTGGGTGTTTTACTGTTATGATTGCAAAATATTGTATTCGCAGTCGTGCAATCTCTTCAGCAGTAATTCATTCCTTTTTTCAGACATTTTGTTTTCTTTGAATTATTTTGCAGCACATGAATTATTTCAATCAGGGCAACGTATCGAAGCAGCGTTTCTTGCAGTTTAATGTGTAAGCGCATGAGACTAATCTTGTAAGAAAATTGTTAAATATAATTCGCATTAATATCTGAAAAGCGGTGATTGGTATCAGAATGTGACAACCCTAATTATTTATGCATAGGGAATGAATTTTAATATAATTAAATTTTTTACAGGAACAACATAGTGTATTTAATAATATATTTTAGCTTACAAGATAATCTGAATGATTTAGAACCATTTTTAGTTTAAATTCTTTTACATATTTCGGTGTAATTACATATTTTTAATAATTTAATTATTTCTTTATGTTAATTTTTCTTACGTCTTCAATTTATAATATTTTTGTAAGTCGAAACGGAAAATTTCCGACGCAAGCTTGCTATACATGTTACGATATCATGTTTCTTACAAAACAATGTAATGCGACTGCACTTCTAAGTCCACCGTATCTTTGCCATGAATTATTAAACATAACCCCCTTTCCTGCTTCTTGGAAATTGCGTCAAGGCTGAGCGTATGTTTGAGAAGCAAAAGTAATTTCAACCACGTGCTTGCTCGTGTTTAAAACAGCATATTCGAAACTCGATCGAAAACTAACAAATATTTTTTAAAGATCGTGGTCGTATTGCGTTGTCGGGAATTTTTTTTTGGGGGGAAAGGGTATCTTCCCTTTAATTCCCCTTCATTCTATGGGATTCATTACTGGCTACACGGTGCTACTATTCATTTCAGCACCAGCTCCTCATAAACAACTATGTATACGCTACGAACGTATTTTATATTTCGAATGAAAGACGTGTGCCTGATAAAAACTAGCGTTGAATTACTTCTGTAGAGGTAGAACTTTATTTCAACCGTTCCGAATCGATTTTAAGATCTGATCAGCCACGTTCTCTGTTCAGAAAATGCTTAAATTGAGCATTTTTAATCATTATAATGAACGCTTATTTGACATGTTTTCGGTTTTTTACTGTTTTGGAATATATATAAAACTTTTTTATTGCAATAAATTCCTTTCCTTCGTTTGAGACTACATTAAGCCATTCTTCCGAGTGGTCCAAATGCATTTCTCCCAGTAGCAATCGAAAGGCAGCGCCAAAGTGGTCCGAGAACCTAACCTTGTGGAAGACCAGTTCATTAGCTGGTGACAATGTGCGCTCTGCCCCCTTATCTCAGATTGGAGAGGATAATCCACTCTGGTTCTAACAGTTTCACACAGAAACGTAAAACTATAGCGTTACCTTTAATACTAATTCCACAGCATTCAATGTTACTTCTGAACGTAATATAGTTCTAACATATTTCAAGGAATGTAAATGTATATCATTATCTCATACTAATTACTCTGCGAAATTCACTCACGTTTCTCGATCTGATGGAACTTTTATTTTATGATATATGAAAATGTTTCTTGGAAGAATTGTGAGTAACATTAATTTTTTAATCAAATGCAACGTTACGTCTCAGTCTGATGTAACTTTCACATGAAAAAAACAAATTATGTAGCGTGAAACTTTCAGATCCGAGGCCACGTCTGAGCTGTGTTGACATCGGAGAGAAAAATAAGTATTTCAAATATTAAATATTGCGCTCCTGCTTTCGCTGCTATATGCCGCTAGTTTTTATTAATAAAAACTGGAACCTAACCCCGCAGCAAGGGCGGTCTGATAGCGAAGAATCTAAAATTAAGTTGACCATTGGATATATCCTGTGCGATTTAATCCCACAGGCCTAAGTGTCAAATTCATCGTGAATACTTAAAATCCATATAATATACATTCAAGTACATTCATTGCTTATGTATCCTTGAAAATAGATTTTATTACATGGGAATGTTTTTTTAATTCAAAATTCAAATAGTATATGACTTAGTCTATGGATCACAGAATTTTGAAAATGTGCACACAATTCACTTTCCTCATGGCACGTCATATGCAGTTTTAACTGTTTTTTGACATAAAAATAAATATCTGACTTAAAAAGTATATACAAATTCCACATATTTAATAATATCAGCTGAACTTTTATCTCGTATAAGTATGTAGCGTGGAGAAAGTTATGTGATGCTGCATAAACTCGTTGCCGTGATTTTTGCAGCATTAAATGCAGCAAGAAATGTTTTGGCGATCCCTGATTGTGAACGAGCGTTTATCAAAACAACTCTCCGTCCGTCTGCCTGTCTGTGCTCAATACTAGTGCTTAAACCGTACAACGATTTTCAGCAAACTTCCTATATCCTGATTCGTCTGAATGATGTCAGGGCCTGCGAATGGAATTTGTTTGGAAGTGGGAGACTTTACGAGTATATCAAGACCGCTTTTCAACAATTTTTTTATCATATATATTTTGGTCGTATAGGGCATGATCAAAAATTGCTGAAAAGCGGTTTCAATTCTTCTCTTTCGAATATTGCAAAGTTTGGACAATAATATGGTGTAGATCTAATTTTAATTAAAAAATCAGGAATTTCGTATAAAGCAAAAGTTCAACATTTGATGGTTATTGTTACAGCCCCAAAGTTTCGGCAATTATTTTACTTAAAAAATAGACAAATAGTCGTTTAGTTCTACTAAAATAGGCAGGCAGAAAGATATGTAAATAATGAAAAAAACACATTTAAAAAGAATTATTGTAAAGAAAATAAATAGTAAAATGATTCACATTTTTAATCTAACCCTAACATTTATATTAGTTTATACTAAGGAAATGACCTTTCCTTTCTAATCGTGATTCCACACGACAACGCGTTATGAAATTAATTTGTTTTGCTCACGACGTTGTCTCTTCGAAATGCTTGACTTGCTTTTGAATGCTGAAATGGCATCAGTGAAAGGGGATGAATATTTTTCGTTCTTCGCACTTACGTAATCACCAGCACTGAAAAGGGTATATCGTATACTGAGAGCGCTGTCCTCAAAAGGGACCGGAGGCCGTACTCAAAGGGAGGATGAGATTCCTCCTCAAAAGTAGGATGGGATCCCTCGTGAAGCATCAAAGCCTGTCGACATCAATGGAAAAATCAAAACTCTTGGCTGGAAGCATCTTCCTTTTTTTATTTATATTCGAACACTACGTGGCCCTGTAGCCTCCGTTTCCACAGAAAGACACACGACCATGCCTTTGTGTTGTCCAGGCTTGGAGGAATGTTTCCAGCTTGATCGAGATCGTGCTAGCAGAAAAAACAAATAAAATAATGACGAAAAGAGCAACCAGGAAAGTACCAAAAATAGGCTTCATAAACTAAAATAGGAATAATTAAAATCTACTAAAGCAACTCCAGAAGTACAATTGAGTGATTCCTGTTGTAAAAATATCGTAAAACCTTGACAATAATAAAAAGGGATATGCCAAAGTTCCAGTTTCTACTTATTGCATTCTTAATAATTTATAAGAAGTACATGCGTGTGGCCTAATCCAGTCAGTAATGTGAAACTTCGCCTTTAGGTCATGTAGTTTGATCTTGTTAATTTTCATTCAAATCTAAAATTCTTATAAAAGTACTAAAAAATACGAATACACACCTGTCAAAAATGTATGTGTAAATGTTAATATTACGCTAATTTTCGCTATAGTATGCTATATTTTCAATATAAATTACGATATATATTTTCAAATCGCGCATTCATCGCCCCCGAAGGGGAAAGTGAATTGTTCAGAAAAACTGAAAGTATGATAAAGAGACATTCTAGTGATTGCATGGCTATTTAGTAAATTTAAAACCGCCGATTTTCGAATGCCAACATTTTACATTGATCAAAGTATAACAATTCTCTGAGTACACTTCATCGTACATAAATGTATATTTCCTTTCAGTCTCCCAAGCGAATTCCAAGAGCGCGAAACAAACGTGGATGCGAGGTCGCTCCAGCTCCGAGGCGAGGGCACTTGCGAGGCACAAGGAGAGCCGTGGGCGGGGCAGGGGGAGGGCCGGTGTGCGCGCTGCCTTTTGGCGCCTTTGTTATTCAAAAGAGGGCGAGCGGCGGCTGCGGTGTGCCACTCGTCCGCGGCGGCGGGCGCCGGTGCGCTCCTGCGTATTTATTCGCCGCGGAGCCCCACGAGTCGGCCGCCTCTCAGGCTTCAACGCAAGGGGTTACACTTCCGTTCCACGCACTCTAGCCAATTTCATCATCATCATCATCATCACCTGCCTCATCCATCATTAAACTTCATAGCAAATGAAATCCAAATACATCTTCATATATTAAAATGTTGGTTTTGGATTGATTGATTTTTTCGGGTTCCCGGGCGCGTCAACTGCTTCGGTCATTAGTCCCGTTAGTGTTGTGCTTGTTTTTTATCGGGAGATGGCGGTGAACTTCCCCCGCTGAATGGCGAGATCCGGCGCCGACCTACCGTCGGCTAGTGGAATTTCCTCCTAACTAGGACTCTCCCGCCAGCGGGACACCGCCTCAGCCGGGACAAGCTCTACACTCCCGACCGGTCTCCCGGAATATGTGATAGTGTGGTGCATGTTAGTGTAAGTGAGTATGTAAGGGGAGAGGATGGGACATGGAAGAGGAAGGACAGATCGCGCGCGGTCCGTGGCCTGTTGAGTAGGGTACTGCTCCAGCATTCGCCTGGTGTTAATCGGAGAAACCACGGCAAACTACTGATCAGAGCAGCCGGCCGCTAGAATTCTCCTCCCGACAGCGACTGAATTCGACCTAGCTGAAAAGCTAGTGTCGAAAATCCTGCCGCCGTCAGGACTCTAACCTAGGACCTCCCGGTCAGAGGCACTGCAGTAGAATGTTGGTCCTCAAAATGGAAGATATAAGTCAATCCCACCAAATCAGCCACTAAAATATTGACATTCAAACCATACTCTCTTCCCATCCCACAAAGAATAAGTAATAATATCATTCCATAGACTGCAAACAATAAGACACTTAAATATTTAGCACTTCATCTGGATACCACCCTCGAATGGAAAGCTCACATAGATAGCAAGGTTCAGCAAGCCAAAATCAAAATTATGGAACTTAAAATCGCTCACAAACAAAACTAGCAATCTGTCTTTAAACAATGCGATAATCATACGTACATTCATCATCAGACCTCTCCTCCTGTACGCCTGTTCAAAATGGACAAATGCGGCCGAATATAACTTACAAAAACTACAAGTCATCCAAAACAAATTCTTATGATCCATTACCCAAGCTCCCTGGTTCATCTCCGACAAGCAACTACACACCGAATTAAACATCAAACCAATCTTTCGCCATATTTCTTACCTTGCCAATAGCTTTTTCTCGAACTTTCAAGTGATCAACCACAGCAGAAATCTCAAACTGGGAAAACAAACCGAACGCCAAACTCGAATTAAAAACAGACATCCATTACATGCATTCTCGGGCATTTTCAGCAAAATTGACTAAATTAATTGGCTGAGGGCATCATGTGATGCCACTGCAGTGCCTCTGACTGGGAGGTCCTAGGGTTGCACAACCGACGATCGCAGGCTGTTTCCACACGCCACATAATTAAGTCGTTGGCGACTCACTGGCCAACACTAGCTGGAGGAGAAATCCTACGGCTAGCCATTTTGATCGGTAGTGTTCCGTGGTTTCTCCAATTAACTCCAGTACCCTATCAAACGAACGACAGACCGCGTGCTATTTTTCCTTTCTCTTCTTTGTCCTATCCTCATCCATTACTTGAACACTCATTTACACACACTACACTACCACATACGTATGTCGGGAGACCAGTCGGAGGCTTCGAACTTGTTCTGGCTGGGGCAGTGCCCGATAATGGGAGATACCTAGTTGGGGAAATCCTACAAGCCGAAGGGTAGGTCGCCACCGAATCTCGCTTTCCCACCGAGGAAGATCACCGCCACATCCCACGGCAAAACATGCACTACACTTAAGGGAATACGCATCTTGGTAGTAGACGCGCCCGGAATCACTAATCTATTATTAGAATTTATTTATTTTATTTATTTATTTTACGTCAAAAAACAGTTGAATCTGCGTATGATGTGCTGTGGGGAGAAGTGAATTCTGTGCACATTTTCCAAATTCTGTGATCCCTACACTGAGTCATATACTACATAAATTTTGAAAATAAAAAAAAAGGTCTCATGTAATAAAATCTATTTTCAAGAATAAATAAGCAATAAATTTTGGGCTCTTATCCATGATGTCCTTCGTCAAGGAATAACACTACCTGCCGCAACAACATAGAAACGATAATTTGAATAACTATATTTCCCAATGAATTCTAGAAGACGTGCACATATAATGAAGTTACATTTATGTCCAGAAGAAAATAATGGTAGTACGATGCCTATTGTCAGTTCAAATATGTGAAGTACACAAAAACGTTTTTTGTCTTCCAGCATTGTAAAAGACCTTTTTCGTAACAAGAAATCGTTTATAAAATGACATCTGTTTTTTAGTTTATTTTTAGTCGCTTCAACAACATAGTTATTAGCGACTACTTATGTTACAAATACAATGTATCAGTAGAAAAATACAACAGTAAAATTTGTAATTCTCTTAAAGTAGTAACAACAATTTAAAACAATAGTGACAATTCACATGCATCCATTGGACTTAAATGGCCAGAAATATATTATTGGCTTTACAAAATTTAATTATACTTTCTTGGCCTTCTTCAGAAAGTAATATTAATTAATTGACATTTTATGACAGAGATAATGTCGTATATGACACGCGTAAGAGCATCATTGCTTATTTGACTAATGGCAGCAAGAGAATCTTGATGAGGTAGCGGTAAACTGAATAGTTGACCATCGGTTTTTGGCCCAAGTGTCAAATACCACGTCGCGTCACAATAACGATGTTTCCAAAGATTAAATTTGTTTTTCTCATAAATTTATGAAAATGTTGTACTAAACAATTTTGTGTACAACTCGTTTATAATGTTCCTTTATTGCATTCGTACACATTTGAAAAATTTGCTACAAACGTCGCCCATTTTCAAAACGTTCTAATGCAATAAAGATTAACATTATAAAGTAGTATACTGTTCTACTCACTTTATGATATAACGTATTTATTATACTCAACGAGGAAATAAATTGTATCAAGATATGTATCAAGGTCAGTAAATTATTGTTTTGTGGTGTTCCATGAGTGTGTTTGAAAATATTTTCTTGCTCTTTGGGGCCGCGGTATACACAACTATTGTTTGTACACTTCTGTTATATTTCTTTAATATTAATGAAAATTTTCAAATGTCATCTGCTTAAAAAAGTATATTTTTGTGAAAGCAATTATCATGGTTTGTATCAATTAGATAGTTAAGTAAATCGAGTTAACCGTGCAAAGGAAAATACATAGTGAAAATTTATGTTTGAAAGTTCCATAACAATACAATTTGGAGTGAAAAGTTCAAGATCAGAATTATATAAACACCAAACCATATTAAGAAATGTAATGTAATGCATATTTAACATTAATATTGCTTTATTAAAATTTAGTGAAGTATTTCGTATAATATTGATATGAAGTTAATTATTTTTTTCTTGATAAACTGTTAGTGTCGCTACAGTTGTTAGTAGTCTTTACAGGTCTAGATCAATAAAAATAAGTGTTTTGGCCAGGGACGAAAATGTCCACTTTAATAGTCCATAAACTCTGACTGAAATCTGTAAATGTGAAAAAAAGTTTTTCATATATAAAGGTCATGATGTGTACCATAATGTCAAAACACACACACATGTTTGTAATAATACATACACACAATTATATACGTTATAGGGATGGGATAACGTTCAAGAAGAACTTTGGCTTCTACAAGCCCCCGAAATGTCTCAGTTGTCTCCTAATTATCCTGACATCTCGGAAAAATAAGAAATGAAAGATGTCTCCAGTTGCTTTATTCGAGAGTACAATAGCGTGCGTCTCCGAGTTCGCAACTTATCTTATGAGATTTATAGATCATTGCTCCGAGTATTGGCGGTGGCGGATTTCGATCTCGTCTAATAAACTAGGTCGAGACCTGGCACCATCTAGATGAGAAGTCTATTCTAGGGATGTGCCCTTAACAGCTAAACTGTTATTTCTTAACCGTTGACGTTTCGTAACTGTTACGCGATATAACAGTTATTTTGTTTTTCCTGTTATTGGCTGTTATCGGTTGAAATGCATAGAACTGCAACCTACTGGGCCTAATTCGAACTACTTCAAGTTTTTGTGGCAACCGTTTTGTACGATAACAGCTTCACTGCAGCCAATCAATCATGATTTGCCAGTGTTCAAATTATAGATTCATTAATACATAATCCGTCATTATTACACACCATGTGCCACAATAGTTTTATATTTTATTGTATACACTACAACAAGATGTTTGTCGTTTAAATTAAGTCCGCCCAATATCTTAACTTATTTCTGTCCCATTGCTGCTTATGTGAGATCAACTATATTTCCCTAGGTCCAATAAAATAAAATGAGTTAGGTCAAATAACTCACATTATAATACTTGATATTCGATAGTCATTAACACTTTAGCTAAAGGTAACCAAAAACAATGTTTCTCCTCATTATTTTTGGCACTCGTCACTTCATTATGCACAAGTTGCATATTTGAAAGAATATTTGCAATCTGAACCCGAATCCCTTTCATTTTGGTAATATTCTATATTCTATACACATTCGCTACAAATTATATGAATTACTATTCATCCTTGGCAGTTCATCCAGTCTCGTTCATATCAGCTGCTTTTCTGTCCAAACATGTTAGGGAAAAAAGTGCAAGGAAGCGACGTAAGGTAGCTGCACAGGGTTTACGGTGCTACTAAAGTTATTCGTTTTGCGTGGTTTAACTCTTAGTAGTAGCTACAACTGCTTTAACTCTTGGCAGTCGGTCATGTTAGATTGCTGGTCATGGACCTGTTATTTTTCAACTGTTATTAATTACAGCGATTACGAGTAAGCTGTTTTTGAGATAACAGCTATTGAAGAAAAGCTGTTAAGTCCATCTCTAGTCTATTCTAGGTCTGATCGTTGTGTTCGGTCGTTACTGTGACTTCCTCCTGCTAATTCTAGGTGGATGCTTCAGCTAATTCTTCAACAACATGGCACGGATCGCGCGCGATTCGTCCTGTCCCATTCCTTTCCCTCTCCCACAATAGCGCTTCAAGTTGATTTGATCCCCAGCTCCTGTGGCTTATTCTCTCTCTCGAAAGAATGAGAGCGCAAATATGGATGAAGCCATCTGAACTATAGCGCCCTTGGATTGGTAATAAAGAATTGTGTCGTTAGTATTTTTAACTTTAGCTCAGTAGACTACACGTTAGCTTTTGCTGTTGGAAACTAGTATTTTCACATGACGATAGTTGCATAAAAAATAAACATGGGTAGGGTTTTATACTAGTTGCCATAATGTGGCTGATTAGTGTAATTCGTGTCGACAGTTAACCAGTTGCTTTGAGCAACATTTCGTTAATTAAGTAAGGTTCTGGTATATAAAATAATAGATCTGTATTGTTGAAGAGCTGGAATACTAAATTAAACAAGTAACAAATTTAAAGATAAAATATTTAAAAATCAACTTATTTCAATACCCTTCCAGATGTTGATTTGTTAAAATGAAACGGCAAAACACGATATTTCTTCACATAAAAACTAATTCCTTCATATGACGAACGTTTTTCTCCAGTTTTCGCTAGCCTTCCAAACCACTTCAATATTTTTTATCAGTCTAAACCAAAAACTCGGAAATGCGCTTAAAAATCGTATAATTATTTTTCCTCTTTTGTAATTATTAGTTTTCACTTGACCTTATAAATAGAAACTGTCGCCATTTACGTACGTACTACTTTCATTCGTATACATAGCTCACCGTCTCATTCCATCGTACGATCTTCCTTTCTCGTCCTGTGCAATATGCCTTCTATCTGCAAAGGCACTGTATTCCTATGTTGTCACTCTTCATTACCCGTCTTCAGTTCACAACTTTCCCTTCTTTAAATTTTCTCCCTCAACTTTTTTTTTCCATGTTTCCATCCCATGTGGTTTTGCCCTTCACTTTTTTCTAGATATCTTCTCCTTAATTATCGCATCGGCATTCATCCGTTATTCCCTGTTCGGGCATGCTATATCCAAGTTGCCACATTCATTTCCAGTCTCGCCGCCAGGTTCTTTTTCCCGCTTTTCCGATCGTAAGGGCGTCCAACCAAGCCCGAAAATAGTCTCGTAAATAACTTGCGGTTATCCTGAACACAACAGTCTCTCTCCGCCCCTTCGTAATGCCATCCAGACACGTGACATCGATTTATTTGAATCACGTGACTCGGGAATGCTCACCGCCATCAACGCTGGATATTCGTTCGACTCGAGAGCTTATTAAAGGGTGATAGAAAACAATTTGCGAGGTCTTCGCGACGACTTTTATGACGACCGAATGTGTGTAAACACGACTTTCGAAATGCCTTCCAGACTGGACCCAGTCTGTGAGAGTTCTGGTGAATGTTAAAATGTGAAGTCTACTCCGCTTGCCCCTCTGAGAAGGTTTGCTGAACTAAGTCATGCAGATCGAATGAGTTCCTGGTAAAAGACATTCCTGGTAAAAGAAAATATAGTGTTGCCATATTTATGGCTTAAACTAAACAATGCCGATGTTAATTTACCTGAAAATATATGTGACAGTTCACGTCACGAACTGTAATTGTATATTTTGGATTCTCGATACTTGAAATGTGTGACGTGTATGCTTGAGATGTTCAGTAAGAAGAGTGACTATTTCAATATTTGTCTCTGCAAAATTTCACATAATAATATTAAAGTTTAAATTATGATATTAATTTCACTTCGGATGTAAATAACATTATTTGGCGTTATATGTGACGTGAAAACGATGTAAATTAATCTAAAACAAAAAATTGTCAATCCAAGAACGTGTTAACACGGAATTTGTAAGCAATAGCTACTATATAGATGTTATCTACTTGCACAAAGATTACTGGTGTAGATAAATGCATAATTAAGCCGATAAATGAAGTTCATACAGGACAGTTAATAAGGAGTTTACGAGTTCAAATTATCAAACAATTATTATTATTATTATTATTATTATTATTATTATTATTATTATTTCAATTTTGGGTGTACTTTACAAGAAAATTTTGAGACATTTTCAAAATTTTCTTGAAATGGCTTTAATGTATTACATTGTCGTATACCAACGCATTTACGAATTAGTACATAGTATAGAAAAAGTTATGTAATAATGCAGAAAATAAATTTCCAAATTTCAACGGGAAAACACATTTTGGGGTCCCCTGATACCGAATTTTTTTTCAAAACGTCCGTCTGTCCTTCTGTCTGTCAGCTTGTCTATCTGCATGTATGCCTGTCCTGTCTGACTGTCCTGTCAGTATGTCCCGTCTGTCTGGTCTGTATGTCTGCCCTATATGTTTCTCTGCCCTGTCTGTATGTCCTGTTTGTCCTCTCTCTCCTGTCCCATTGTCCTGTATGTCCCGTCCTGTTTGCCCTGTCTGTCTGTCCTATCTGTCTCTCCTGTCTGTCTATCTGTATGTCCTGTGTCCCCGCCGCCTGCCTGTCTGCCTGTCCGTCTGCCTGTCTGTCTGCGTGTCTGCCTGTCTGTCTGTCTGCCTGTCTGTCTGTCTGTCTGTCTGCTTGTCCGTCTGTCTGTGTGTCCAGGACATTATAGAAGCAAGATCACTGTTAACTATTTAAAAAATTACAAAAGTTTGAAATTTTTAGACATCTTCCTACAACTACAATATAAAAGATACATTTTTATTTACATTAAATTTCTTGTTCACACTTAGTTCACAAATTAATGTCGCGGACTCCTTTAAAAAAAATAGTTTTTTATCTCAATTTTGAGTGAAATATGGGAAATAATAAAAAATATTTTCTCCAAAAACGGTTCCAATTTTCTTTCTTTCAATTTTTGTACGTGTAGTGCTAAATTTACGAAATAACATGACAAATGTTATTTTGATGGATTTTGATTTTCCAAAAGTTGCATAACTGAAATTATTTTGAAATATCTCACGCGTAGTTAATATCTACATTACGGGTGTTATTATATATCATTCCATTTCTGAGTAAAAGTACATTAAATGCTTGTGAAGATTCTCAAACTGTGGATTCTCGAAAGTTGCACTCTTATCTTGCTTCTCTGCCGGCTGGCAAGACAGGGCGCGAACTGTCATAATTCACGCTCCAATTGCGTCAATTCATGTGTGTGTATGTATGTGTGTGTGTGTGTGTGTGTGTGTGTGTGTGTGTGTGTGTGTGTGTGTGTTACGCTTAGGCGTACGCTTGTTTTACTTATTCGTTTTCGACGATTTCTCACCTTGTAATACACACACACACACACACACATATTGAGATATACAAAATTTCTCTACATTAATATCTGGCAAAGATCTTAGCGTCCGGCTTGCTGGGTCAATGGATCACGAAATATTATAATCCTTATTACCTTTATAAGGATCCGCAGACTATACAGCGCAGCTGGGAATCTGAAATAAAATGATTCTATTCCTAGTTCATTACTGTTTGGATTGACTAAATGAAAGATCACTTTCTTTTCAAAAGAACAAAATTTAACAAAGTTTATTGTTACCTTTTTAGGAAACAATTTAGTGAATTTAATAAAATGATTTGATGTTATACCTTTGATCAAGATATCTTTGAATTCACAATTTTATACCGCGGTTAACTTATCTATTCTTCGTTGATGTCCCTCGTAGACTTCTCAGTCGAAATATCTTGCGAGCTTGCCGTAGTCCAAAGTCCCAAGAAATCCTCTTCTGCCCCTATCCCAGCTGGTCTCAAACTATCAAAATTATCAGTCCCGATTACGTCCTATGACATAGTCCCGAAATCTATTACTCGATTACCACTCCCGACAAAGTCCCAATTTATATCAATATTACTTCCACATGCAATATCTGCAATATCATTTACTGTCCTTAAAATTTCACGATCTGATAACCTTTCAACGCTCAATATAAAATCTTCCTGCATGATTCACCGTCGAAGACTTCGTATTAAACTACCTTCTTTTTTCATAACATTTGACCGTCCTTCTCTCACCCAGCCAATCCATACGTTCGTTATATTTTGGTGTAGCTGACCTTTCGATCGTCTAAACTTCTTCGCCCAATCCCAAATTTTCTACTTTCGGCATCCAGCCACTTCTTAATGCATTTACAAAAAACAAAAACTACATTGTTTATTCACGGTCGTTGCTAAGCCCTTGCTCTCATGATATTTCCTAATGCATGTTCCACCATATAGTCTACAAATAAATGTTAGTTTATTTTCATGTGACTATCAGTATGTCACAATATATATATATATATATATATATATATATATATATATATTTATGTGTGTGTGTGTGTGTGTGTGTGTGTGTTTCAAGGTGAGAAATCGTCGAAAACGAATAAGTAAAACAAGCATACGCCTAAAATTACGTAAGAAATATTGATTTATTACATTGGGCAGCTATCATATTACTATTTTAAATTACCTACCCTGTACTAATTATCTTATATATGTTTTATTTCTCGGCTTTCAGTATGAAATTTCTCTAGATGACATTATGAAAAATTAACAATCGTTCACTTTCATTGAGAGGTATCATCGATGCTAGACTCTTCCTAGAAAATACTGCATATAATAAATTTAATTCAGCTATAGAAGAGTTACTTGATGGCTTGATATGGAAAGTTGGTGACATATTGATTGAAAATTTGTTATTTTTTAGATTATTTACATTTTTAACTAAACCAAATTGGAAATTTCTGGTCATTAGTAAAAATGCCAACACAATCCATATTTGGAAAAGAAGGTAAGTCTTGCTTTTATTCTGTAGTCATTTATCTGTGTACATTAGGCATGGTAATGTTTTGATTGATTCTTAGTGATTACGGGCGCGTCAATTACAGGGGCATTAGTCCCATAAGTGAAGTGCATGTTTTTTTAGGGAAGTGACGATATTCTTCCCCCGCTGGATCGCCAGATCCGTTGGCTAGCGGGTTTTTTCCCAACGAGGTATCTCCCACGAGCGGGGCACCTCCCCAGTCGGGACAAGCTTAAGCTCCCGACCGGTCTCCTGGCATGTGTGATAGTCTAGTGTATGTAGTGTAAATGTGGGTGTTGAAGTGTGAGGATAGGACAAGGAAGAGGTAGGAAAGATCGCGCGTGGTCCGTGGCCCGTTTGTTAGGGTACTGCTTCGACGTTCGTCTGGTGTTGACCGGAGAAACCACGGAAAACTAACGATCAAAGCAGCCAGCCGCTAGAATTCTCCTCCAGACAGTGACTGAATTCGACCAAGCTGACAAGTTGGTGTCGAAAATCCCACCGTCGGGACTCGAACCTAGAACCTCCCGGTAAAAGGGACTGCAGTGACATCAGTTGATGCCATGAGACATCTCTCCCGGTAAGTATTGTTTTTGTGACATTAATAAACATTTATACGATCATAACACATTTCTGGTTTTCAAAGCTTATTTTTTAAATGGTTATTTTTATAGTCAGTACGCGAAGTGTGTGTTTTTCTTCCTGGCCGAGATAGAATTTTTTGGGCGCTAAGAGCACAGGTTCATTGAAAAAATCAAAGGAGATCACAAAAACTAAACGCTTTGCCTACGAAATATAAACAACATTTTTTCTGTAGCTGTGTAAACATTCTAATAGTTGAAAAAGTTGGTAAATTTAAATTGGAATAAGGTGTTTCATATTTCAAGGAATAGCAGTGTATTTTATAGGGTCATGAATGCGGAAGCTTTAGTAAAGGATACGTCTGTTCACTGCTTTATATTTCCATACGTGAAATCCTTTTTTTCTCAGTAAAAAGATCCGTCTTTTTTAATGGATATTAAAAAATGAACTACTTTACGTGTGGGTAACGATGCGCAAAATCCTACTTTTTATACGGTTGTAGAAAAATTATATGTTAAGCACTAAACAACAAAAAATAATTTCTCATGTACTGAATCGTATGAGAAAGTTCTGTTTACTTGACCTAACTGTCAAAAACAGCTGTAGCATAAATTGAAATTTCGGAGATTATGGATCTGTTGTGCTGCGTTCCACGTAAAATATCAGACATTTTTAATTTAGGTTTTCCCGCACGTGTATTCATATATTTTAGGCTATCTGTATTCATGAAGGATGGAGACTACGACCGTCCTAGCAGATGATGGAGTGTGGGAAACGCGAGGATGCAAAACTTAATTAATGTCTACTATATACCGAAATGATTGATAGAAGATTACGAAAAAATTCACTACATCTCTCCTCATGAAAGCTCACTATATATTAAAAGAAACGAAATGCATTCAGAAGAGGAGTATCAACAAGACACTCCCACCATCGGAAAGGTTTTTCGAGAGAGAGATTGCCAATAACACTCCTGTAACTCAATTCTGCGTGGTGTGCAAGGGCTTACATCTCTTATCTCCGTTCCGTACACATGTCACGATAGATTTTAACAGCAACTTCTGTTGACTGAGCCATTAATACGGGGAACACTTTGTTCGTCGAGGTTTGATGAAATTGACCTCCGTATCAACAGAAGCTGTCCCCCTTCGAGGCAGTGTGATATTAAACCGTCAATCCATCCATGTCAAACAGCACCGCCCCGTGAGGGCAATGAAAATAAAACACGGCTTAATTGCTTTTAACGCGTCTGCGTGGCAGCGCGCGCGGCGCGGCGCGGCCGCCAAGTGACCGGCGCCGGCCGCGTTGTGATTCGTGGGCACCTGAGTAAATTCGCCACCCACGACCGCCTCCGCCGGCCGCACGCGCTGCCCGGATAAATATTGGCCTTGTTTTACCAGTCTAATGGCCGTCGGGTCCACTCAGCGGGCCGTCGACAGGAGGCGGCGTCGGCCGCCGGGCCCCGCCCGGCCCCGCCCCGCTCGCGCCGTATGCCGCCCCCGCCGCCGCCGTCCGCCCCGCAGCCCGCTCGCAAGACGAACGCCGGGCTACCACCTCAAACTACTCCAAGCCCCCAAGGCACAGAGAGAGGAAACTTGACGGCGATTCTTTTGAGAGGCGGCGAGGTTGCGCAGGTCACCATGTTGAAACCGAGTAATCACGATATTTGCTCATAGCAATAGATACAGAATACTCCACATCAAAGAAACGTGTTTCAGTATTGAAGTTTTAAGTCTATTGTATTCTATGCCAACAGTGAAAGAAAGCACTAAAACTATTTCAATGAGGAAAGTAGGTGTATATATGGAACTGGGATATACCGAAACCAATTAATAAATACGTGGTCGGCCACATTAATATTGACTAACACTCATTATTCACTATAAAATATTCCATGTAACAATGAGCAACAATCGTTTACTTAAAATTCACCAACTAAAATCTAAAAAAAAAAAACACATGCCCATACAGTCAGAACACAGCAACGGAGGCACTGCAAAACAATGGCCAGTCGATGTCACCTCAACTGCAGGAGACCCAAGTGGTGTTTGGCCAGCAGTGTACTCGGTTTCAATATGGCGGAGACAGCAGGAATGGGACGCGCAGAGTGCAGAGACGTTTTCTGTCTTTACTTCCATTCTGTGATGTACGTGTTCGCCACCACTCTGGAGAGAGTCTTGTGCTGATGATGGCCCATGGGGTTCAGTGATCTGTTCCTGAAATTACCGCTAGCGTCACCTGTCCTTGTTGATTTTGTTTCTCCTCAATAGTTTCATCTATTGAAGAGGAAGACGTGAGGGGTCAAGATGAAAAACTACTCGAGAAGTAAAAATAGTTGTCTCACTTGGAAGAACATTTTTTAAATTATTTTTTAATTATCATTCGGAACAATGTTCCCATCAACGAAAGTGGTCATAACATTACAACTCAAATAAAGTTCATTTATCAAGAAAAGAAAATGTGATATTTTACATATATCTAACTCCACCTTGCACTTTTCCATTACCTCATGTTCCTGAAAGGTACGTGTGCCAAAGACTAACGCTGTAAACAATGTTATCATTTGTCACTGCAAAAACCGGTAGCGGTAGCTCAGTGCATCAACTAATGTCACTGCAGCACCTCTGACCGGGAGGTCTAGTTTCCAGTCCTGATGGCGGCAGGATTTTCGACACTAGCTTTTCAGCTAGGTCAAATTCAGTCGCTGACTGGAGAGACTTCTAGCGGCCGGCTGCTCCGATCGGTAGTTTTTCGTGGTTTCTCTGATCAACACCAGGCGAATGCCGGAGCAGTACCCTACCGAACGGGCCACGGACCGCGCGCGATCTGTCCTTCCTCTTTCTTGTCCTATCCTCTCCCCTTACACACACACTTACTAACATGCACTACATTACCACATATTCCGGAGAGCCGGTCGCCAGCTTACAGCTTGTCCCGGCTGGGGCGGTGCCCCGCTGGTGGGAGAGTCCTGGTTAGGGGGAAACCCCACAAGCCGACGGTACGTCGGCGCCGGATCTCGCCATCCAGCGGGGGAAGATCACCGCCATCTCCCGAGAAAAAACATGCACTACACTAACGGGACTAATGACCAAAGCCGTTGACGCGCCCGGAAACACGAAAAAATCAAATCAAATCAATCGAATTCGCTTAACCTTCGTGACTCCTCGTAGTTCGTCTGGCGACGTTTCTGGCTCCCCGGTTTCGCAGACGTGGCCCCTCGGTCGAACCATCCCAGCATTGGCTTGGATGGCCGAGGGAAACCACGAAAACCCCGGCCAGGATTGGCCGGCACAGGGATTGAACGCGAAGTGAGAGCGCTGCACTCTGACCTACTTCGCTCGGTGTGCTCTGCACTATCTCAACACAAAGTTTAATCAAAACATTTATGAGAAAATTTTAAAAACTTTCCTGAGGCTTTATGTAAAGAACCGCCAGAAATCAAAATATCCATTTCAAACTCGCAGGATCTCAAGTTCTTTCAGATCGATCAGATAGTGTAATTTCGTGTAATTTCAAATTTACTGATTTCATTTATTTATGGTTTTGTGTTCAAAAACTCTGTTCAATGGTCAATATTCGATTGATTTTGTATCGATTGTATAACAATTTTTTATTATTTAGCTTACTATTTGCCTGTTGTTCAAGACTTCTCAACTACAGGTGCTAAAATATCAAGTACTTCCGCGCCCGTATTATCACGCAAAATTACGCGAAAAGTACTCAAAATTTCGAAAAATTCTACATGCCCCTTTTTCAAAACTTCTTTTAGGAACAGGTTTCAAATCATAGAAAAAAATCTATATCTTCATAATTGTAGTTGTAGAAAGGCTCCGAACAAATTTTGAATTTGTGCAATTTTCGAAAAAGCAGTTTTGAAGCAACATGAGACCGGCACCATTCTCTTAAACTTCCCTCACAATATCCAACAACAAAATTTAATCAAAAACGATGGAGCCATTTTTTGAAAGTTTAGAAAATGTTCTAGGGCTTCATGTAAAGTACCCCCCAAAATTAAAATATCGGCTTCAAATTCAAGGGGCTGCGACGTCAGCCAGATCGATTGGGGAATAATACTTTTGGAGTAAATTGTGTGACTGGTTTTTCGTTGTAAACAAACAGACGAACAGACGTTTTGCCGTCGTTCGATTTTTCGGTATCAAGGACCCATAAAACAACCCCTACACCACGTGTTTGAGGAAATGTATTTCTGAATTTAGCAACAGGATTTATCCACTTTTTCGTTACCAGGGCCCTGTGCTAGGAGTTTTTCTGACAAAAATTCGCTAACAGAGACAGTAAAAATTAAGAACTAATGATTATAATGTTCTCTTAATAATAATAGTTTAGTACTATAATAGTAGACATAAAATGTTTCAAAGAATTTAAACAAAAATAATTATTCTACTTTGAGAACATATTAAATAAAATTCCATACTCTATGTAGTTTATGGTAATTTGTCCTCCAATCAGTAATCAACTAAATAACAACATGTATTGTTGCTATACCTGCAAGATAGTAACATCTTAAATTTGCGTCAAATTACAATAGTTAAAGTGAAAACAATTTTAGAATTTAGTACCCTATTGCAAAAGATCTAAGTCTGACAGCGCCTGATAGGTAGTAACAAAGGTTTGATGAATATATTTCCATAAAGCAATATATTCGAGAGGATTATTACCAAAACGCAGTGTATCCAAGAGGCTGTCGCTTTTAAGAAGTTTGTCTTAGATTGTTTTGCAATGCGCTTTGACTTACAATGTGATATAGTATTTTGTATTTGAGTTGATTGCAAAGTTTACAATTTTTTGTTCTGTTAATACGATAATTTATTGTTTGAATGTAAATGACGTATTCTATCTTCGCTAACCTGGTCTGTGTTAGTATTTTAATAATCGGCATTAGCAGATCCAGCGACAGATAGCGCTCACATTGATTTATTTTAAAATTTTTCATTTGCTTATATCACATTGTGTTATAAATGTTCAACGAACAACTCTTTTTACATCATCGTCGAGGTTTTGTCTCTTTGTAACACCATCGACGGTCATTTCGTGTACGGGTTTCGAGATAGTCACGAATAGTAGAAGCCATGTTTATTCAATGCTGATTTCAACTGGGTCATCCAGTTGTGTTTTTCTTTTAGTGGCTTTTGATTCCCATCCATTTCCCTTACGTTTCTCGCCCATAAATTTAGGATAGCGATTTGAGTCCATATTTAGTAGCATTATCCAATACGATAAGGTTTACCTTATAATTTCGCCTATCAATTTTAAAGAGCCTTTTTCCAACCTGGAATAATAGCCTGGTAGTTCTTCAGGGAGATGGAGAGCTCGTTTAATGAAAACTTGCGTTTCGTAAAATTGCTAATCTGTCTGCGAAAAGTAGTATCTCTATGTCTATGTATGTTCAGAGGTAATAAAAACCACACTATCGTGCAGTAGTTGTGTGAATTATTTGGGGCTAAAAGAGTTCCCTGGAAAAGTCCTTGCATAACATCTATTTTGTTAAGGTTTTTATTTCGTTCAGTTTAATATTCCTGTTTAAATGTTGTAGGTCTCTAATCATTTGCTGCGTATAGTGTTCTCTAAAGAATGTCGAATAGTGTTCTCCAAAGGATACGGAGTCGAACGCACGTCGAAAGTCTACGAAAGTTGCGTATAATTTCCCTCGTGGTTTTGTTAATGCCAGGCTCTTTTGGCTAGTAGAGTAAAAATATTATTCTCACAGTAGTTATGCTTCCTAAATCCATTTTGACGTTTATGTATAAGCTTGCAGGCTTCAATTCAAGTCATTATTCCGGATTCGAGAATTTCTGTGAATATTTTAGTTATAGCAATGCCTCTGTTGTTTAGTCGTATTTGGATGTTGTTTTTGTAACAGAAGGATGAGCTTGGATGATTTACTGATTTTATTAGAAGTCTTCATTAAATTTGGTAATGACTTAATCAGTGTAAAAATGCTACGCAAAGTTCCCTAAGCCTTCCAATCAATGATCAGATATTCCCACCTCCCATAAAATGTCGTGTTAAAAGAACTTCAAATTCACGAAAAGCGTCGCTTCCCTTTTGCAATTTCCTACGTGAAACAAATTAGAATATGTTCTATACTTGCAATGATGGTTATTCCTTAATGAAGTAATAGTTAAATCAATGACTGCAAACATCAATCCAGTTATTTGATGTTGCAATTTAATCGTTTATCAATATTTTAATGTTGCCCTTGAAGACTTCGATCACAGGTCTTGTTTCTTGGAGCTACCATCCCATGTTAATATTTCTGTATGCAACCCACTTACTTAACCGTTCCTACCTTCGTTCTCATTCACACTACGCAATTGTGAGCCGAAAAGCGTGGATATATTTCGAACGGAAATCCACCAACAAAATAAAACTGCAGCGGAATACCACTCGTCAACGCAAACAACCGGTCGCCGCATTTTCCAGGCACAAAACGCAACAGCAGCACCGGTGGGCGCTGTGGCAGTATATACGTTTGGGACTAAATGCCTGTGAATTATTTTTTAATTTCATAAATATAGCTGTTCGTAATGCTGTGTACCACGCTATTATCCAATGAAATTGACACTAGGTATTACAATAATAAAATATACGGGTTTTTATGGACCAACGCGGACAAATATAGAGCGCTGGGGGTTGCAGTAATACCAATATCCCTTCGTAATGACGTTCCGGCCCAAACCTTCGGGGTGCGCTTATTAGTGGGGTAATTGAAATAAACGCGCCGAGACGCGGTGCTTTTTTTACGATCGCCGCGCAACAATATGGACCGGCGGCGCGCGGAACAAACACGCCGGTCCCGCGCGTGATTTTAAAGTCGCAGTCCAGTGCGACCCACCCGCTCCTGCCCCGCCCCGCCCCCCGCCCCGCCCCGCCCCGCTCCTCCCCCGCCCCGCCCGCTCCTCCCCGCCCCCGCCCCCTCCCCCCCGCCCCCCCCCGCTCCCGCCCTGCCCCCCGCCCCCGCTCCAGCCCACCCCGCCCGCCCCGCGCTCATGTGTGTGTGCACCGCGCCGCGCCGTCCCACCCCATCCCTGCGTCTGAAATTCCCATCGCAGTCATATTTCAAACATCCTGGCTCACCCCCCCTCCGCTGGACCCCCTACCGCCGAGTGGGGCCCGCTCGACCCCGCTCTCGCCCCCGCCCCCACCGCCGCCGCCGCCGCCGCCGCCGCCGTGCCCCCTATGAACACGCAGAGCCTATTTTAAAAGGGTTATGATATTAATTGCTCGAATTAATGCCATTCGTTATGCATTTTTCACTTGGGAATTTCAGTTCCCGCATTTCGGATCAATTCCGACAAAAATGTGAGGCTAATCAATTTTATACACAAAAGTAATAGGGATTTACGTCATATTCCAAACATTCATAGCCAAGTATAAAACCGCAACCGATATTTCATTTGTCGCAAAAAGACGATACAGTTTCCGGGGAGGCTCGTTGCCGAATCAGCTCTGTGGAGCGAGCGGCGCGTTGGGGTGCGGTAGAGGCGACGAAGTGGTCCCGTCGGAACTCTCACGTGCCCGAGGCGGAAAGGCTACTCGTCAACCACGTGTCAGCACGAACAGCTTGTCGCGAAGATCAGTTGTTATTGGGTTAGGGGCGTTCAGATAGTTCAATCAGGTACCCAGATCCCTGTTTTTGTAACTAATTACAGTTACGAAAAATTATGGGGAAGCCATTAATAACACAGTCGTTTTAAAAAAATTACTTAATTGAGGGATTATTATTCAATCAAATAATTTCTCTTCAAATATCTCATCAGCTAAAATACCACTTTGCAATTTGCGGTAGTACAGTTGAAAACTTTGAACTATAATAATGAATTTCATGTTGGGAATCCAGAACTTACAAGAATAACTAAGTGTTCCAACACGAATAGTCCTTATTAATCCCAGAAGACTAAAAAGTAATTTTAACTTCGTAATCATTCCATTATTTTACATCAGTTCCCCTTTTAAATTATACCGAACCTAACATATATTCATAATTCACACTCACAATTCTTGTTATGATTACTAGAATCTGGATATTTTCATTTGTTAAGAGATCAACTACTGCTTGCCTGCCACATTGTCAGAGTACTTTCTTCCCTTTCCTCCCGAGTGCCAAGTCCTCACGTGGTCGTGTTTGCCGGCATTGTTTCTGTAGAATCGAGCGGCGCTGGCCAATGGGACGGGACCGGTGCCGCCTGCGCCTGCAGAAACCGGAATCGCCGGTGGCTGCTCGATCGCTTCCTTCGTTAAATACTGGCCGTGCTCTGCTTGCGCCTCGTACGTGTTAACACGCCTCCTTAATGAAGAGTCGCCCGCTGATTCTGTCTTCATACATATGTTTGTTTATTAACTTGACTCTTCCGACAGCTTGATGAAAACCTGATAATGATCATTCTGCTCGCCAATGATTTTATTGACTGGTAGCAGTAATAATTAATTTGGGTTAAAGTCGTAAATAATCGTGCTTCACGTGTGACCACGTGAACGGAATAGCGCGGAAAGAGAGAGAGTGAAAGGAGGAAATGTACTTGTCAAAACTCGGGACACCGAGCCCGTGAAATTCATTTCAACAGTCTTCCCTATCGTCTCACGACTGGCTGTCATTGGTTTTGTAGAGGTCCAATTAACCTTTCCCATGTGCGTGCACGTTGCATCATTTCAGTGATGCCAAGAGATGTGTAAACAAGATAGCCATCCTGTTTACCCTGTAAATTCATTAAATTAGCTTTTTTTAAAGAAATGCAACTTTATACTTTTTGACAAATTAAATACCAAGAGCAGATAAAAGTTAATGTTCAATGTGATAACCTTCATGTGATAATATTAATCCGAGGAAATTATAAAATATTTCTACATTTGTGTATGTTCAACAGGAAATAAATGCGTCAAATTAGCTAAGTTCAAACGAACATTGCAGCGAATGAGTGAAATAATAATTATTAAGGGCCTGAGATTGTGTATAAACAGTAAACTGTGATATCCGTACAATTACGTATAAATCATTAATATAACTAGCAAGAATGACTTAAAAACCCAAACGTTATATAAGCTGTGACTCTGACCCGGATATTATAGGGTTGGAAATCCGACGGTGGCAGAATTTTCGTCACTTGCTACTTAACTTAATCGCTGTCTGGAGAAGAATTCTAGCGGCCGGCTGCTCTGATCGGTAGTTTCTCGTGGTTTCTCCAATCAACACCAGACGGAACAGTACCCCAACTAACGGGCCACGAACCGCGCGTGATCTTTTCTTCCTCTTCCTTGTCCTTTCATCTCCCCTAACACACACACACTCTTACACTAACATGCACACAACTACCACACATGCTGGAAGGCTAGTCGGGAGCTTAGAGGTTGTCTCAGTTGGGGCGGTGTCTCGTTAGTGAGAGATATCTGGATGGGGAAAACCCCGCAAACTGTAGTGTAGATTGGCACCGGATTTCAGCATCTAGCGGGAGAAGATCACCATCTCCCGCAATAAATCATGCACTACACTTACGGTACTAATAACCTTAGCCGTTGAAGCGCCCGAAATCGCTAATCAATCAAACGCTAGATAGGGAGGGGGGTATGTTAGTCTGTCAGGGCTTGGTGCCTTTCAGTCCACCATCCGCGACATGTGCGACGTCATCGCTCGCATGTCGGTCTGCTGTTGAGACGCTGTATGTCTCGAATCCTTCGAGAAAGTTCTAAGAGAATTATCGAAAGAACGTTTTGGGGGGGGGGTTGACACCTAAAGTGCATATTTCGAGAGTTGTAAGGTATCTAATGAAGTGATCTACACCTCATTCGACTCCCCTTGAGACGAATAGATTGACGCTAGTTTTAACCGAGTCTCTTCAGAATATTTTGAAATAATTATACAAAAAATGTGTTTGTGGAGGGGCTTCAAGGGAACTATTCTGAAACATTGTGAATTGCTGTATTGCTTTCCCGGCTTAAAGTGAATCCTTAGGACACGATTTATAAAATTGAAATGACAAAACTGGCTGACAAAACTGACAAACATAATTTTGTAAAGATGTATAAAAAATTTCCAATGGGTACTTCTATGCATACTTTTTCTTATAACTTTGTCTTCAAGAGAACAACCAAGCAACTACAATCTGTTTATAATTTCATTTTTTTGTGAACTTAAAGTGTATAAATATTTTCAAAAGCTCTCTTCGGAGATGTAACGGTAAACTTCTCACAAATGCTTCGACTTATTTAACGGACGTTTTCACTAAAAATAAGACTGGCTTGAATATTCAATATAACTCACTGCACTGAGACCACTCAGGTGAACTGCATAAATGACGAAAGTATCCTTCTGGGAAAATGAGACTTTGTTCGGGGCACGCCCACCGAAAGTAATTGATCAAATTAATTCTATTCAATTTTTATTTAGGAAGTGAAGTAATAATAGTAATAATAATAATAATAATAATAATAATAATAATAATAATAATAATAATAATAATATCCCCTCTATATATAATTTGCTACGGAAAGATAACGATTTTGTGAAACAAAAAATGTTGTAAGAAACCATCCCCATATAATACTGTAAGTGTAATTCTCATGAATTATTGCTGAAATTAGCCCCAGTCCCGAATCAAAGGTCTAAAGAAAACACTGAAGTCTCGAATTTTGCTGTAAGTTCGAAATGTTACAGACGTCCAACCCGCAACAGACATTACTCTTTAAAGCACTTTTCCAACGTTCAAAATTCGTAAACCATGCGTCTTACACTCTTAAAGTTAATATTTTGTGTCCATAATGGCACAAGCGTTATTTTGTATGCCATTATATAGCTATAAAACTTTTCAACGTACTTAAACTGTTTGGCAGGTTTCCTCGCTCCGTAGAATGAGTTTCCGGAATCGCTAGATATTTGAAGATATTTTCACTTTTAAAATAACAATTTAAAAGTGCTATTTCTCACATAATTTGTAAAAATCGTTTGAAACCTTCTATTACTTTTTTTGGATTTCTGCAATTTCGGATTCTCAGTTATTTAAAACGTCCCGTGTCATCTATGAAGAGTCACTGCGCCATCCGCAGCAGAAAGGTTTGTCAAAGTATTTTGTTATCAAAAACAAACTCAATTTATTTTCCTTTTATAGTTTCCAGCTTACTTTTCAAATTAACCAAAGAACATACTGTTGACATGTGTGGGAACCTGTGGTGAATATTTGAGGAAACATGAACGATATCAACCTGCGAACGTGAGGACGTGCATACAGCCATGCATGCGAGAAACATGTGAATACAAGGGAAAACGCGTTGAGAAATAGTGGGAAAACTTGGAACAATTGTGGGAATGACATGGAGAAACATGCGAGGGAACATATCAGGAACGTGTGTGGAACGTGCGGGGTCACATGTGTGGAATATGTGGAGGAACATGCAAGGAAATATGCGGGCGATAGGTGCAACCCGAGTTGTGTTTCATAAGCAGCATCTACCACATGAGATCCATTTGAACATTCTGTTACATTTTTGGAGATTTGGCTCTTGTGATTACTCACACTTCAATACATTCGCGTGGTGATCAGAAACGAGTAGAAACTCCACACTACGAACGGAATTGCGTTTTCAGTTCATCGATTGATGTCATTGCAGCACCTCTGACCGGCAGTTCGTAGGGTTCGTGTCCCCACGGTGGCAGTTTCGTAAATAGCTTGTCAGCTAGGTAACATTCAGCCGCTTTCTGGAGGAGAATTTTAGCGGTCGGCTGCTCTGATCGGAATTATTCCGTGGTTTCTCCGATATACTCCAGGCGAATGCTGCAACAGTTACCGGCATGGGCCATGTACGGCGTAATTTTTCCTTCCCCTATTTTTCCTATGCTTACCCCTTACTTGCACTCACTTACACTTCGATGCAAAACACAACCACACTTGCCGGTAGAGTAGTGTTTTCGGAGCTTAGTTTGTCCCAGCAGGTGCGATGTCCCGCTGGAAGATACCTGGTTGGGAAAACCCGACAAGTCGTGTAGATCGTGGCGGATCTCGCCATTCAACAGGACAAGATCTCCGCTGGCGCACGCGATAAAACATGCACTACACATTCAGGAATAATGATCTAGGCAGTTGACGCGTTTGTAAACACCAATCAATCAATCAATCAATCAGTCAAAACTAAAATTAATCAGTCCCGTCAACAGGTGCGTCATAACGAACCCATAATGGTTTAGGGAAGAGTTCAAGGACTGACCGCACGAAGTTGGAATCTATCGTGAAGGGTCGTTTATACTGTCTCGTATACGTATGTATATACGGAGTAATATACGTAGTATAGAGAAAGTTGTGTAGTGGTGAGGAAAATCTATTTCGAGATTTCAACGGAAACACACGTTTTGGGATCCCCTGATACCTAAAAAGTTTTTTTTCAAAACGTCTATCCGTCCGTTTGTCTGCCTGTCCCACCAACCGTCTGTCTGCATGTCGCCTGTGAATAGCACTAGCGCCAAACTATGCACAGAATTTTTTTCCAAACTGAATACTCACCCGTCGATCACTCAAAGCTCTGCGATCTTCATGCTTCAATATTTTACGTGAAGTCCCTGGAACATTTTCAAAAATGTTCCAAAATTGACTTTAAATTTCTTGTACTAAGAGAGTGAAAAATTAATGTTCATGTTTTCAAATCAATTTTTGATAAATTCATTTCACTAAGATAATCATTATATCTTGACAATTATACCTGAGGGAATTTTTTTATTTTCGTAAAATCAGGCATTTCAACGAACATGAGACCTACACAATTCTCCTAAGCGTCCTTTACGGTATCTGAGGTCTAAATTTAATCAAAATATTGTGTGCCTTTTTAAAAAAAATGTTTAAAAAAATAAAAATTGTATTTACACTATTCAATAATAAAGTTTTATTAAAAACGTTGGAGCCCTTTTTTTTGAAAATTTTGAAAATGTCCCAGCGACTTCAAGAACTTCCCAAAATTAAATTCAATTATAATTCAAGCCGAACATCTGCAACTTAAACCTAAAGACATTTTTAAAGCAATATTTGTCAACAAATTTCCATACAGCCAGTTTTGACTTCTAGAATTTTCTTAAAAAATTTTCGATTCTACATTTTGAAACAAAATGATTAAAACTTCCTAAGCGGCGATAGATGGCAGCTGCCTAAAGCATGAATCTTCTAGAAATTGTAGAAAAGTCTATGCATTCTGTACCCAAATAATTCAATATTTCGAATTTACTATAAACCTTACACAACATTTTCTTAGAAACGGCTCCATATTTGTCAACGAAAATTTCCATACAGCACGAAGTTTTACTGTTCTATAATTTTCTTAAAATAATATTTTGATTCTTCATTTAGGAAACTGAAAAACTGAGGATTTAAAAAAAAATCCTTTAAGCGGCGATAGATGGCAGCTATCAAGAGCATGGGAAACTAGAAAACTAACTAGTACGAGAAAGTCTATGCCATTCTGCAGCGCTACTAGTTTTACTTTTAAAAAGATGACTTTAAAATGCGGATTGTACTCACAAATCCAGTTACTTATTATAAAAGGAATGCCCTAATGACAGTTTATTAATTTCTTCTTTCAGCTGTCATGTTTATGACCTAAATACGACCCCAAAAATGATCCAACTATTAGCAATTTACAGCATGTAAAGTGCAGAAAATTTAGAAGCCTGTCACATATAGGTAATTCCTTAAAATAATTATTTCTGGGATTAACAATCGCTATATTGTTATAAATATGATTTATTATTATCATCCTCTAAACGTATGACAAAATGAATAATGTGTATGGTAAATATAAAGTTCACTCGAAATTGCAACTGTCTTCGGGAGATCCAGTGACTGTCGCTGCCTCGGTAACCCTTTACGCAGAAAGTGGCCTGTTTTAAATAAAGCGATATCTTATCCCAGCCCTGCCAATGATCTGGAAGTTTAGAGAAGTTGTTATATACATTTTGGTAAGCAAATTCCAGAGCTCCGATGACAAACGGACCATCTTGTGCTTTTACACCCTTCGCCTGGCAGATCTGTATTTCCAAACTCATTTACTTAAGCCACTGCACTCTCTCCTCGGTTACGACATTCTTATCGCATAGCACTGTAATATATACGATTCTACAATTTTACACGATATTTTTTCCTTCAAATGTTGGGTAAAGATATGTTTTCGTACTGGAATCATACGATCAGTATGGATTTGTTGTTGATTCAACATTATAAACAAACCAAGTGACGCCACAACTTTGGTGAGTGTTTGTACCATTCGGAACTTGTGTTTGGCATTTTGATTGGGTTTCTTATCTACCAGTGAAAGTAACTTCCGATTCTATCGTGCTTTATTATGTACTCGAACTTTGCCATAATTTAGAGCTGTGCTGAAATTATTATGATCAATTGAAGGGCTCAGTAGGTTTAAGAGCTATCCCACATTTGTTGTGACATTGAGTTATTAGCATTATTTTTTTAAATCCACTATGGTTTCTTATACGCAAGTGTACTGTGTTTAAAATTTAAAAACTGTACTGTCTTATATTATGTAAATTCTAGTAAAATCCTCAATCTCTCAGAACTAGGTCATTGTGGCCTTGTTCTATTGAGCACATCAATTGTTTCCGCCTATTTTCATTATCCTGGAGAATTTTCAAAACCATTTTATTGCAAGATATGTTTAATACCGTGTCTTGAATAACTGTTACAACTACTACCAATTATGGTTTAGTTCTTCCCTTTTTAAACCATGAGAATGATTTTACAAATTAAATCGTTTTATTGCCAGATAGTGTCTCCATTGAGCAAAACAATAAACAGTTGAAGTCATAAGCTTGCAGCGAGCACTAATGACAATATTCCAAGCATTAAAATTTAGTTGAAACAGAGGCTAGTCAGAGCTAGTTGCATTCATAGTCGAGAACATCTGTTCAGTTTCATTACCATTATCTAAAGAAATGTCTGAGGCAGGTCCAGGACCTTCAAGGGAGGCACCTAAAACTCCTATCTATTGTACCTGCTGTTGCCTACCCAGAGCGATGACACGTAGCAGGTTTGATTGATTTTCCAGAGGTTGTCATTACTGTAAATACTCTAGTGGCCGACTTTGTAACTAACACCCCCACTTCGCCGGCATTTCTTCAATATATCGTTCAAGAAAAGTTGCGTGAGTAGTATTTATTGGTATGTCTTCTCTTTTTAGATATTGTTAGTGGAATGGTTTCGTTCTCCAGATTTATCACATTTTGTCTCAGTTTTCATGTCAAAACATCAGCAGTTCAAGAGTCTGTGATAATTTTGAGTGATTGGTGGTTAGTTAATACTTGTATTTAATAATAATTGACTCTGCTGTTTCTCTAACGAATTCAGTTGTCTGAATTTTAAAAATGGAAAAAATTAAATTTAGTTTAATATTTATGGTGAAATCAATGTGCACCATATACTGCACTTTCTTCATCAAATGGTGCACTTTATGTGAGAATATGTCTGTATAAGAAGTGAAAATTAATGATACTACAGATCGTTCGATATATAAACAAATCTCTTGTCTTCATTCTCTCTATATAGCCATTACAAGTTGTTTATCAATGGTTATCAAACAACACTGTGCAACAAATTAGCCGAAGCTAAGGATGCAGTGAAAGTTCTCGTGGATGTAAAAGACAACTTATCAGGTGTCATCATGTCTCAAGCATGTAAGAAGAAACACAACTTGTTCTCATATATCATATAATATAAAATACGTATGATATGGTTCCGCATGATTAGCTCCTTCACGTGCTGTTATTGTATCGTATTAATCCAACAATATTCAATTTCCTGAAATCCATCTTGAGCAAATTGGAAGATCACCGGTAGCGGTAGCTCAGTGCATCAACTGATGTCACTGCAGCGCTCTGACGGGGGGCATATATCATATAATATAAAATACGTTCGAGTCCTGATGGCGGCAGGATTTTGACACAGCTTTTAGCTAGGTCGAATTCTGTGCGGTCTGGAGGAGAATTCTAGCGACCGCTGCTCTGATCGTAGTTTTCGTGGTTTCTCCGATCAACACCAGGCGCATGCCGGAGCAGTACCCTTCAACGGCCACAGACCGCGCGCGATCTGTCCTTCTCTTCCTCGTCCTTCCTCTCCCTTACACTCACACCACACCTAACATGCACTACACTACAATATTCCTGGAGACTGGTCGGGAGCTTAGAGCTTGTTCCGGCTGGGGCGGTGCCCCGCTGGTGGGAGAGTCCTGGTTAGGGGGAAACCCCACTAGCCGACGGTAGGTCGGTGCCGGATCTCGCCATCCAGCAGGGGAAGATCACCGCCATCTCCCGAGAAAAAACATGCACTACACTAACGGGACTAATGAACGAAGCAGTTGACGCGCCCGAAACACGAAAAAATCAATCAATCAAGGTTTTACTGGTTTGACTGAGAATGAACCCTCTGTGAACTCCTGTAAAGACTTAAAGTAGGTGTCGAACTGAGAAGCGTTGAAAGACTGCATGGACGACGTCCAACTGTACTCGAGTTTGATACGAGACCTAAATATGGAGGTAAAAGCAGTTGAAGAAATCTTCTCACAGGCGTTATACCTGAGAAATTTTACGATTGGTCAACGACAGGAAATAAAGGACATTATTCCAGAGCTTGCTGCAGATGACACTGAAAATGAAGATTGAGAGTGATAGAAAGTTTGTGAAGTGAATTTTTCAAAGGTTTTTGTTTGTGTTCAAAAAATGAAGGTATACTATCCGTTGAAACTATCATATGACTACTACTAAACATTGTCTGCGAAAAACAGCTAAGCCAGTTTTCACACACCATATGAAAATTGAAATATTATTGTTCCCACATTATTTAAGGAATACACATTTTGACCAACACCATTGATGTACAAGGACTATTATGTTAATGTGAGAATAATAATTATTTAGTGTGATTTTGATTTTTCAAAGTCCTTCGATCTTTCCAACTCCAATATCTCAAAAGTACGGGTTTTCCTTGTAAGCAAATGATATTAAACAACAACACACTTGTGGGCTTCTCTGATTTGTGCTTAGCAAAATGCGAGGATCTCCGCGACAACTCACGCATTAAGAGACAAGGGACTATCATTCCCAAGGCGGGACTCGAAACCACGACCCTTCGGACCCAAGCCCTCGGACCGAGTACACACACGACCCTTCGAACCGCCTCGGTATTCGCTCTTAGCCACCTCTGCCATCCAGGTTGGCTGATGGGTATCGTAACATACCAAACTAAAATCGCCAAATGCAAAAAGCTATTTACAATGAAAGTAAAATGGCGAGTGTTGGAAATGAAAACTGTTCCTACTGTACTGTCAGCAACTGGCTTCATACCAAATACTCTCAGTAGATCGTTGCAAGACCTAGGCTTGGAGAAGAGTATTATCATCAGGCTACAGAAGTCGGTTGTCATCAGTACTGGCTCACTAGACAGGAGGTTCATGAGGAACATGAGGATTTTGAAACTTAACTGTTGGAATTCTCTTATTCTTTGTAGAAACAGTGTTGTTATTAATCTGTAATCTCACAGATGCAACCGCCGCTTCACGATTACTCAAGGAAAACGTACCAAGCAGGTGTTCTAATTCAGTGAACGGCTTAAAATATCTAAAAAGGCTTATCAATCCTTGGAAATATGATCTTTGGCTTTTGTCAATACTGCATGTTATTCCCCGTCAGCTTACTTGAATTACAGTCTGTTGATGCAAACAACGGCTAGATCGAGCATGTGCATTATCAAAAAAAGAAAAACAATGATATTCCTAAACTACCATGATAAATAACTCTGTGAAAATATTGGCATTGGAAACAGCTTAACAAATTTTGTATTGCATCCATTCTATGTTACAAAGAGGTCGCCCAAGTTGAAAGGTTGCAACAGATCAGTGGTTATGTTAGAAGAAAGTTCATTTTACTCTTTATTCCAAAGTAATTGTGAATTATTTATTGTATGTCTACAAGTAAGAAGTAATCTACGTCCGTCCGTCACTCACAGTTAGACCATTTCCGCTAAACCAATGGTGACAAATGAGGTATCATTTGACAGGTCTCTGTCTCGAGAGTTGTTTGATGTATGAAAAAAGTGATAGATGTTACACACAAGAAATATGACATTGTATAATGTCAGTAAACATAATAGAAAAGATGTTTAATGATAATGAAGGAAATAAGTAGTTATTCATTCATCAATAACAAAAAAGTAACATGTAGCATTGTCACCAAGATAAGTATAATAAACATTTATTATTCAGATTTCAATGTCATAACGAGTACCAACTAGGTGAAACGCTGTGTGTTATACTCTCTTTCCGGCATTTAGACGAATCTCTACAACTTAATTCATCGGACTGACGATAATAATAATTAATTCTAATTTGTAATGAAGAAAAATTAATCATAATTAAACATAATTAATCCTAATTTTCTAATGAAACAAAAAATCAAACGATCCAATCGACACTTTCATGAATCCTTCTATGCCCGGTAAAGGACGAGCTGGGCAACTGCAATGGGTTTCAAATGTGTTTTTATTGTTAACTTACAAAGCAGAATAAAACCGTTTAATGTAAAAATATCCGCTGGAGAAGCCAGGCTATGCTAGTTTATTGTAACAGTGGATTGTAAATGAACGAAATAATGTATTAAGTAGGCACCAGTTTTGAACATCTCAAATAGAAGATCATGTCTGTCATACAAAAGCAAATAATTTAGAGTCAGTATATTGTGCTCTGTATACAACCAGAAATGTGATCTATTTAGGATTTTCATAGTTGAAATGAGGAAACAATAGAGATTTTACTAACATTTCTTTTGTATTTATGTGAAGTCATTTATGTAAGCATCTAAGAGAATAAAAGTTGCATAAAGTTAACGACAAATATTACAAACCTGGAATTCTGAGCTAATACAATTTTCAAATATAAAATATGACGAAGCACCTTAACATCATAATAATCAGCACATACGAAATACAATAACATACAAATTTTAGTAACAATTATACTGGCTTGTGATATTGATGAACGTGCTTTTGATGTTAAAACATTTTCTCTTAGATCATTCTACTGGAAATGCCAGGACTGTATTTTCTTCATTAGCACAGCTCCCTCTGTCGCTTTTCTGGAAATGAATGTTGCAGTATATTTGTATGCATGAGTACATTATCTGCGCATGCATGATTGATCGCTCTTGTAAATAAAAAAAACATATATTGGCACAGATCCCGGAGTACTCCCGAGACAAGAGGTTGAGTATAGATCGAAAATCAGTATAACTTGTTGCTTGCTTTGGAGTCTAAATTCCAAGAAAGAGTGGAATCAGAAGCGTAGATGTTAGCGTTTTACTCCTAAACTATCATTATCTCCAAAATAGAATGCTTTTGTAAATTTTAAAAATACGGTACAGTCCCGAGACCATTGTCCTGAGCTTGTCTTACATGTTCAGTTACCTTCTGTAATGCTGTTTATTTGCCTTTGCGACCTTGGAAACAGTATTAAAGCATGAAGTCGTAAGCGTCCGCGGCCAGAATCCTGAAGATCTTGGCTGTCCGGGTCACACCGCGTTGAGGGCTGAATTGCCGACGTTTCGATCATCGTTGACGGGCAGCCCTCCAGCTACGATTGGCCGACTGTTTCAGCCAATCGTACTTGACTCCCACTCAAATATAAACCCGAGCGCAGACCACCCCGGCGCAGACCAGCTCTCTAGATCATGGAAACGATGATTGAAACGTCGGCAATTCATCCCTCAACGCGGCGTCACCCGGACAGCCAAGATCTTCAGTATTAATGCATGTTGGGTAAATTAATAGGAGTGAGAATAAAATATAAAAACGCAGATCAGCTAAAATGACGTAGGCCCCGTTTTCACCAGCGAGCGAAGACGATGTGGCGGAGGGCTGCACTACATTTACTTCTAGCAGGGGGCTCGCCCAAATAGCGGGAGAAACCCATTACGATCACGTTTTTGACCAGTTTCCCTGATCCATGTGAAATGGGTCCATGTGAAATGAACCCTGTTGAAATGGGTCCCTTGTTTTGCTTCTGGATATGAATGTAGCCCTACTGCGTACGTTTTGTTAAGCTCTACTTTTGCTAATGGTGCTACGAGTAGAACCAAGGGGATGCTATTTTCTTAGCAATACTAAAAAATCATATCTGCCGTTCGTTTACTGATGCAAGTTAAGTTTTTTATAACTCCGGCGAGAAAATGTCTAGTTTTCAAATGTTTGTTTTGCTTTTTCAAAAAACCTTTTATAAGTAGTCGAATGATGAATAAAATCTTGGGATTCTGGATCTCCAGAAAAGTGTGCAGATGGTACTTTTCCTCTATATGTCACATACAGCTTTTACTGTTGTATGAATAAATAAATAAATATATATAGTTTACGTATTTAGTCAAACACGAACTTCCACCCTAAAGCAGTGCCGCGGGGCCTAAATACAATTACATACTAATGCTCGCAAATTGTATTTTTAAAATCCAAAATGCACTGCGGCACCAAAGCTCATGCTTGTGGGTAGGGAACATAATAAGTCATCTCGGCAGGAAAACATGCTAATACTAATTCTCTCTATGTTTCACGAAAAGAAGGTGAATAATCTACAGGAAAATAATTAAAATTTAGGTTGCTATTTTGCAAGGTTACGAAGTCCATCAACAAGAACTAGAACTAGTCCGTGAGATTTCGAAAGGTAATTAGGTAACATTCGTGAGCTGCAAGTCGATTCAAGATTGTAAGGAGATGAGAGTGGCATCCTTAGGATTCGATACAATTATAGGGGTAGGAACATTTGTTTACTCTCATTTTCTTCTATTCAATGATAATTTAAACTTAGGTAGGAGAGATTTCAGTTCTTTTTTTATATCGAACTTCAATAAAAATGCACCGTCAATAAATCCTAAATTATGTTATCTGTACTTGCAATGTTTGTGAGACTAAATTTCAATGTCATTTGTCGAAAATTTATTTATTTTCTGTATAATAAGTTCAGAATATGGTTATCAGGTAATGAGAACTATGTATATTAATCTAGAACATATTCATTAAGCATAGCGTGGAAGCTCTCACAACGCCGTTCCAATCCAAGAATGAATCGCATGACTGTCTTTGGGATTTAATTACATTTCTTTGTCCAGTTTTATTTTCTTTTCTAACTTACATCAATTTGTTTTACTTAATATTTATAAGTTAGAAAAAATTGTAATTTCCTTTAGTTAATTTGTTCTACCAAAAACCAAGAAGTTAGAAAAAAATGTAATTTAGCTTATAAGAATTTCCTTTTTACATTCAAAATAGACTTCTGAAGGACAGGAAAAGTGGCCCTCGAAACGTCGAGAGATGTTTGAGAAAGTTTAACACTACATTTAAAAACAAATCCAAATTGAAATTATGATTTTTTTATTAACTTTTTGTGTCTCAATATGTAATATATTATATATATATATATATATATATATATATATATATATATATATATATATATATAACCGTCTAAAATAAAACTGGACATAGAAATCTAAATAATAAAATTCGCCTTCTCTTCCCAACCGTTCGATCGATCGCCCCTTCCAGCTCGGTCGGGGAAACATCGATACTCCTCCGCGCGCGGTGTGCCGTGGCGTGGGTGGCCCCCTCTCCCTCTGTCGGCCGCCTCGTCGGCCTCCGCGCGTCCTCCCGGGGCCGGCGGCGTCGCCAGGCGCGCGTCCAGCGAAGGGCCGAGGGGTGGGGGGGGCACCGGCGACACCGCGAGAGGCCGCGGAGATTGATGGGAGCCCCTGGCGGCGCGCAGCCCGCGCGGCGCGAGTGACAGGCGGGCGGCGGGCCGTAAATTAAAACAAAACACACACGAAAAAAAAGAGGGCGAGCGAAAGAATCCCGCGCTTGAAGGGGGCGGTGGCGGCGGCGGCGAGTCCGCGAACGTCACCGGCTGGCTGAAGGGGGTGAGAGTCCGTGTTGCGCTTTCCGCGCGGAGGTGAAAGCGATTGTTCCGAGAGGGAGAGGAAATGAAAACTGAAGAATGCGGATCAGTTACAGTAATGGGAGGAAATGGACGGCGATGTGCAATGGCGTATGGGCTGCTGTGCACAGAGGTTGTTGGTTTACGTGACGTGAAGCAACTTGGAGATTGGGTGTTCGGTGCCCTCTTTACTCTTGGGGGAGAAGCAATATCGCCCGATGTGGCTTGCGGATGCCAAACTAAAGGGCGTTTTGGCGACCCAGAGGACGCTGAGTGGCACTAGGAAAATCGGTATTAGCTATTTACTGGCTGGCATTAGAAAAATTGCTACTGTCGTTTTGTAACTCTGAAAAACCTATTAAATTTTTTTTTTCATTCTAAAATACTGACTTATTCTTCATCACTAACAGTGGACTTTCCTTTAACTTTTTCTTTTCGTAGTGTCCATCATTATAAGTCAAGGTTGATTTCATTGTAACAATTATTAATTTTCTTTGACTAAAATTCAAATTTTCCATTTGTTTACATTGTCTTGCAATCTTTCAGGCAGGTGTTGTGACCCAGGGTCAAATTACGTTTTATATGCTATTTTCTACAATATCAGACTTTCTGGTCCCTCTATTACTTTTTCAGCCCACGGCACGCATTATTCAAAAATTCTGGAAGTTCCGTTCCAGTGAAACTACATATTTCACTTTCAAAAACTTATTTAAAAATTGCAATTTTTTTGGTCATTGCAATATTTTGCGAAAAATCTTTTGAGTCTTTTATATTTCGTTTTTCGCAGTTTCCGCAATTCTGGATTCTCTATGTTTCAAATTTCTCATTTCATCTACCAGGAAACCCCCTCTTTATCTGCCACCGTAACGTCTATAAAAGTATATTCCAATAAAGAATACTGAAATTAATATTTTGAAGTGCCAATTTAATTGTCAGATTAACAAGTGCGGGAATATTCGGTGAAGATATGAAGGAATATTTGAGGGAAAATGTGTGGTAATCTTCATATTTATTCTTAAATGCTATTTACATTAATTACTTACCGCCTTGCTTACAAACTAGATACTTGCGAACTAATCTAAATCCACTTTTTCTTACATCATAACTTACATCATATAAATATTATTTGCACTGTACATTCCGTCGTCTACCTCGTTTTAACGGAGCTGGGATACATGCGAGAAAATATACAGGAAAACATGTAAAGGATCAGATGGAGAACATGCAGTGGAGCATACGGAGATTCATGCCAACAAAGTGGTAAACATGTGGGAAAGTGCGTAGAAAACTTTCGGGAGACTTATGGGGGAACATATGATGGCATAGAAGAGGAAATTGCCAGGAACATGCGGGAACGTATGGAGAATATGTGGTGGATCATGCACGGGAATACACCTAAGGGACGTGGAGTTATGTTTCCTAAACAGTACTTTACAAAACAAGGTTCTTTCAAACGTCATTTCGCCAGTTTGGAGATTTAGTCCTTCAGGGTATCAACACTTCGAACCATTCGCAGTTGAAGTGTTGCCAGTTAGAACCCGATCCACTATGAAGCTCTTACCACTCTTAAAACAATTATAGAGGCTAAAAAACGGAATGGTCACCTAAGTTAGGTTAGAACTAATTATTGAATTACAAAAACATTAGTTTACGTGTCGCGATATTTTGTTGTTCTAAATATTAATAAAATTTAAGGCTTTTATTCGTATTTGAAAGTTGATCAATTGCATTTAACGTAGTGAATACAGAACCTAATACGTCTCCGTCAGGTGATTTCGTGATACACCTACTAAGCGACTTGACACAAGATGAAGCAGGTATGTTGATTTTCCTTCGATGTTCTGCAAAAAAATGTCGTTTGTTCTGGATTGTGTCGCCTTTCTATTCCAGTCATGTTTGAGAGGAAGCTGCGACTGTTGCATCATTTGAATTTCATGACTAGCGATTGGAGATAAGAACTTGTTTTGAAAGAGAGTCAATGTAGATTTACTACTTTTAAAGTCGGAAATTCTACTGTTCCAATGAAGGTTAGGCGAACAGGATCCCGCTGTTGGCAGACTTTTCTCTGAATCATTTGACAGGTGATTTTGAAACGTTTACGTTTATCTGTTGACGATTTTTTATTGTTTGGTCGTTAATAGAAACATTACTGAGAATGTTACTTCAGTGTCAGAGTTAAGGTGTTGTCGTGTATGCTTTAGCCAAGTGTGTTAATTTCTACTAGTGAATCTAAACATGTGAGCTGCATAATGTGATTGTAAAATTTTCTTAGTGCTCATTTAGTATTTGACTCATTTACGGTTTTTTACGTAATTTAGCCATGATCCCACAAAATAATTTTTTTTTCTAAACGTCGATGAACAGTACGTAATTTACATTACGTCAACCTTTGGAATACCAAAATTAATTTTAGTTTTTAGCATATTACATGTTGTTTAATTTTACTACAGCAACTTAGATACTATTTACGAAATTCATTTCCTGGCCTTCAACAATGAAATATAGTTATTTTATTTTGGTACCGAAGCAGAACTTATTTCTCTTCCATTTTTCAACTGTTTTCTGATATATTTTTGCTTCAGTTATAAGTTAAAAAATAACCAATATCGAAGAAATAAAATGAACCAGAAGACAAGTAAAACATTGAATGAAATATGAAACATTAAAAAATGCACAAAACACAATTTATCATGCAAAAATATTATTAGTACGTTATTTGGGTTTTAATTCAATTTTCCCTCTTTTTAGAGTAATTGCACTGGCCAAATAATTAAACAAGTCTGAGTACATCTGTTTTATATTTCAAGTTCATTAAGATTGTCGTCATTTGAAAAATTCTTAGAAGTAATCTAAATTAATACAATGTGCTTAATCTCGGATTAATAGTTTCATTAGTAGGAAAATGTCTCTTTAATGTATAAATTATATATATATATATATATATATATATATGTATATATATATACATATACAGGTTCGTCTTTCAGTACGACCACCAAACTTCTCTCCCCCATTACGTGTGGTGGCCCGAGGCCCTTACATTCAGTATGTTTCTTGCTGTACCGTCAAACTGGGTAACGTCGGCCACCTGGGGCCATTCCGGGGGCAAAAATGTTTAAATCTTATACCATTTAGAATTTGATCATTTAACTAACTTTTACCAGGAGCGGTAGCTCAGTGCATTAACTGAAGCCACTGCAGCGCCTCTGACCGGGAAGTCCCAGGTTCGAGTCCTGACGGCGGCAGGATTTTCGACACTAGCTATTCAGCTAGGTCGAATTCAGTCGCTGCCTGGAGGAGAATTCTTGCGGCCGGCTGCTCTGATCGGTAGTTTTCCGTGGTTTCTCCGATCAACACCAGGCGAATGCCGGAGCAGTACCCTACCAAACGGGCCACGGACCGTGGACTTTATTTCCTTCCTCTTCCTTGTAATATCCTCACTTCTTACGTACAAACATTTACACGTGCATGCACTACACAATCACACATGGCGGAAGACCAGTTGAAAACCTAGAGCTTGCCGCGGCTAGGGCGGTGCCCCGTGGTGTGGTGTGAGACACCTGGTTGGGGAAAAGCCCCGCAAGGACGGATCTCGCCATCAAGCGGCGAAGACCACTGCCACCTCCCACGATAAATATATGCACTATACTTAACTGGAATAATGAGCTTAGCAGTTGGCACGAACGGAACCACTACTTAATCCATCAATGAAGCTTTGCCTACGCAATAGATGCCTCTAGCTATTTACTCGTATGTACGTGTGAGAGAGGATAGAGAGGGGGTGAGAGGGTGAGAGGTGAGAGAGGGGGAGGGTGATGGTGAGAGGATGAGAGAGGATGAGAGAGGTTGAGAGGAAGGGCGAGGAGGTGAGAGAGAAGTTGAGAGAGGGGGTGAGAGGGTGAGAGGATTTGTTTTAAAGAGGGGACAAGAATGAAGGAAGATCCGTTACCCGTTTGTTAAGGGCACAGCTTCGGTATTGGTGGAGAAACAAGGACAAACTACCGGCAGCTAGAATTCTTCTCTAGACGGAGGTTGAATTCGACGCAGCTATGTTTAAAACCTTCAGAACTTGATCCATGGAACTTCCGGTCAACTGCTAATGCTGCAGAGCCAATGATGCTGCCATAAGCTATCGCTGCCGGTCAAGGTGTCCCAAAATTACCTGGTGTATTAAACATTGGAAAATTTGGAGCATGAGAATCGAATGCGAGCCTAGTGTTGTGATCAGTGGTTTCCATGGTCCCCGTGAAGGGCCGTCCATAATTACCTAATGTATATTTGGAGTATTTTGAATACCCCCTTTAACTCACCCGTAAAGCACGTTTGAACCCCCCTAAATAATTACCCTACGCTTGAGACAACACTCCCCGCATTTAACATTGCAAGTAGTGAAAAATAATTAAAGCACAGAAACAAAATTTTTATTCATTTTATTTATGTTGTATATTAAAATTTAGGATAATTAAAGTCTAAATTAGTTGTTAGCAATGCTGACTGCACCTAATAATAAGATCGGGAGCAAGTTCTGAGTGAAGGAAGACGCGTAGGTGCAAACATTGTTGATCAGAAACCGTGCACACGCTGTCTGGGCGAAAGTCTACTGCGGCAATTTAAATGGATTTTAGAATAAACTGCACATCAGTTTTAAATATTTTCTTCGCAATTTTACAGATTTAATAAAAGTTTGATGAAAAAATACCTCCATTTGTGACAATTTACATCTTAGAACTTTAATTAATTTTTGTTTTAAAAACATTAATTAGTTAAGATTTTAATGTTTTAGTATGAGTCTCAAAAAAAGAATTATTTCAACAAATATTGAAAAACGTAAAAAAATAAACAGCAATGTTAGGTAACACTAAACTAACATCCCCAAGTTACCCAGCGTAACGCTATCTCAAACTATCCCCCCCATATTTAGCGTTACGTAATTTATGGACGGCCCCTAATCACTTCTAGGTGGATACCGGAGCAGCCACCTTTAATACCGGCCAAGGAGCCTGCACCTTTCTTATCACGTTCTCAATCCAATCCTTTCTGTTGTGTAATTGCCCGGGCACTCAAGCTCATTCAGAGAAGCTCCGACGCCCTAGACGCTAATATTTTGTAACTTCCACAGGGGACTAGGTATGTTTCGTGGCGGGGAAAATGCAGTAATTAAAAAAGGCGTTTGTTTCTGTAAATTTTAGTCTACAGTATCATACTATGCCGCATAAAGATTACACAATAAGCATTAATTTCCAAAATTTCACCAATGGAAATCAAATGCAGTGCTTCATTGGGCCGCCTCTCTAGTTACGTTTCACACACTTCTCAATGGTTTGTGAAACCCTGCTGTTCTTCGTGAAAGCAAAGGTACAAAATATTTACTTTTACCGGGATTCTCCCTTGAAGTTTGCTTTGCAGTTTCAACAACAGAGGGTCGGCACGGAGCTATGATGATTCAGATAAGTAAGGAGCGGACTTCTATGATTTTGCATATTTTTGTCCGTTTCTTCAGTGCACAGCTAAGTTAAATTTCTTGACATTTGTTTATAATATGATGCTCTATAAATAAATGTTTGTGAATATTTGGCCGATTTTTCCTGTTCGTGCATAATCATGTAATTGTAGATGCTTATTTTGCTTATTTCGTTAAAATAGAGACTTCTCTACAAAACGTTTCTCTTTTCATAGAATCTATTTATTTGTGAGCGTTAATTGATTATAAAGAGTTTGTCACAATTTACGTTTTTTTTCTTTCCTGTTTCAAATTTTAAAAAATATGGTTAATTTTAAGACTTTCTTCGTTAATTCTTGGTTAATTAAAGACTCTTTAGAGGATAAGAATCTCTGCTTAGTGATAAGTAAAATACACGGGCAACGCTAGGCGCTTCAGATAGATCAAATCACTTGAATTACAACTATGATATAGTTAATACTAGCTTTTATCTAATCATTATTCTCGACTTTATAAAAGAAAACTAGTTCACTCTATGTAAACAAACTACATTGCACGTGATATATTGAGACTTGCATACATGGAATTTCTATCCACATCATTTTTTCTATTTCCTCTTTTTTATAACAAAATCTTATAGTAAATATAAGAAAATAATACTCGTTTACTATTTATGGGCAACTACACTACAAAGAACGTTGCATGTCCTAATGAAAGATATTAAATATGCTTTTATATGGCGTATTTTCTTCTTTTCCCATTCAGAAACTCGACTTATTTGTTTTATTGTTATATTAAGTCGAAATATGAATCTACCAATACTTGTTGTCAATATCAGTATTAACTAGTTGGCTACTACAACTACACATACCACTTAATACTAATTTTAACGAAAAGCCAAAGTGTGTAATTTTATAAGTGTTCTTTGTTCAATCTGAGAAAAAATGAAAAAATTTAGAGCCATTTTTGACAAAATTTAGAAAATTCTGTGGAGACTTCATGTAAAGTACCGCCAAAAATCAAATTATCAGTTTGAAATTAAAAAGGCCGTGACATAAAGCAGATCTATCTTGGAATATCTGTTTTGGTGAAAATCCTGCCTAGGTTTAGTCGCTTTCATTGTTCACAGACGGGCAGACTCGAGAAGAAACCTTCGAACAAACAGCTGTTTTGCTCTAAACCAATTTGTTGGTATTAAGGACCAACAAACCATGGATTCAGACTACTCAACCTATTAGAGAAATACTAATCTACTACGTATGGGAAAATAACGGTCAACTTTTAACTCGCCTTACTCCGTTCGTATGTAGAAAAGAGAAAGTATTCTAATGCTGTGGCATAAAATCAGCAATTTTTTGACAAAAAAAAACGCGTATCGAAATCTGGTAACAAAAAACTAGATAAATCTTTGTCTTGTATGTAGGAAATTACATCCTCCAACGCGTTATGTAGTCAGAATCCACGTTTTCTAGGTCCTCGTTTCCCAATAATAGATTGACGGTAGAACGTTTCCTGCCATCCGTCGGTTTGTTCAACAGTAGCTCCTAAACCGTTCAATTTTCTCCAACATTGATATTCCGTGATCGATCAACACGAACTCGATATCTGCGAACTTGAAATGGATATTTTGATTTTTAGAGTAAATATAACCTCAACATTTTCAGTATTTTCTCAAAAATGATCCAATTTTTTAAAATTAAAATTTGAGTAACGTGAAGGTCACTTAAAACATGTCATAAAAAGCCTCAAAATTTTCGAAATTTGCAACCGTTAGCAGAAATGCGAGAGAGTATATGTTCTTACGCCTTTCTGGTTTGGTAACAGGGACCTATAAAACCAATTCTTCTGCCAAAAATACGTCATTCTTCACTGAAGCTTTACATAAATTTCTCTATAGTACGTAAGTAGTATGCGAGAGAGAGAGTAAAAGTATTCAAAATACGGATGAAAGTTGTACGTGATGTGTCATGTTTCCTAGATGTAAATTTCAATGGCAATAACGCCCATAAAACCGCAAATGGCTACTGCTGAAATAGTAAAGGGGGCTGATGGGTCTGGCGGTGAAATTGCAGAGCGCGTGGTCGAAGCCCTCCATTAGAGGAGGGGCGGCGCGGTCTTAAACGTAATCGATTCGATGACAGGCGTAGAGGCGCCCGGGGACGCATTCCTGGTGCAACGGCCACCTCCTGCGTCGACCCCGCCCCGCCCCCCGCAGTCCAGCATCTCCCCTCCCCCCACCCACTCCCCGTCCCCTCACCTGGGGCCCCACGGCGTAGCGTGGACTACCGCCTTCGACACGCGTGCGAACGGGCGCTCTGTCTTGCTGAGGCTCGAGTGTTGCATTACATTTACAATTACTCTCCGATTTAAATGTGGTGTCACTTTAAGGTATCTCTCAATAGGGGCCTCTTCAGCAATACTGTCTTGCTGAGGCTCGAGTGTTGCATTACATTTACAATTACTCTCCGATTTAAATGTGGTGTCTCTTCAAGGTATCTCTCAATAGGGGCTTCAGCAATCCTGTCTTGCTGAGGCCTCAGTGTTCAATACATTTGACGTTAACTTTCTCCTGATTTAAATGTGTGTCACTTTCAATATTCTCAATAGGCTTCAGACAATCCTGTCTTGCTTAGGCTCCAGTGTTGCATTATTATTTTATCAATTACCTCCGATTTTAGATGTGGTGTCACTCAAGACGACCGAATAGGCTTCTCAAATCCTGTCTTGCTGAGGCTCAGTTATAACATTTACTCATTACTTCGATTTAAATGTGTCGATCAAGGTGTCATCGATCTTTGAATAGGGCCTTAGCCAATCCTGTCTTGCTAGAAGCTCGAGTGTTGCATTACATATTTACAATTACTCGATTTAAATGTGAGTAAGTCATTCAAAGTATCCACTGGATGAGCTCTTCAGCCAATTCCTGTCTTGCTGAGGCTCGAGTGTCGCATTACATTTACAATTACTCCCCGATTTAAATGCTGGTACCTCTTCAAGGATCTCTAATAGGGGCTTGTCTGTGACAATCCTGTCTTCTTAGGGCTGGAGGTTAATACATTTACATCATCTATCCGACAGGTGTAGAGTGCCCTTCAAGGTATCCACTTGGATTAGGCTCTCCGCGTCAATCCCGTCTTGCTGACGCTCGAGTGTTGCATTACATTTTCAATTACCCCGGATTTAAATGTGGTGCTCTTCGCTATCGACCTTGAATAGGGCCTCGCAATCCTGTCTTGCTGAGGCTCGAGTGTTGCATTACATTTACAATTACTCTCCGATTTAAATGTGGTGTCTCTTCAAGGTATCCACCTTGATTAGGGGGCTCTCTCAGCCAATCCTGTCTTGCTGAGGCTCGAGTGTTGCATTACATTTACAATTACTCTCCGATTTAAATGTGGTGCCTTCAAGGTAACGACCTTGAATGAGAGGTGGGTACTGTCATCTAATGTGGAGCTTCAACCTCAAAAATGAAAGTCGTAACAAAGCTCCCGAATGGATGACTGTATCCTTCTCTTTCCATTTCGTGAATATCAAGGAACACCACGTTTGTATCTGTGTATATTTTCCCATTTGCTTCTTTTCCACTTCTCGTATTCCTCGCTTTACTCAGTGACGTCAATCCTCATTTGATTTTTCTTCTTCGTAATTATAATTCTGGTTTACATTGCAACAAAATCCCTGTTAGTTCTGGAATAACTTTTTGTATCTTTTCTCTTCATGTTTCTTAGCTTCTTTCTCCGGGGAAGAGAGGAATGTTCTCATCATATAATTTCTTCTTCTGGACTTAATTAGTAAATAAAATGTTTCACTTTGATGTTTGAGCAAAAATGTACATTTTTTGAGTTAAAGTCGCTCTGAAGAGAAGTGAGGTTTTCCACAACAAGGGACCTCCCACCAGTGGAGCACTGCCCCAGCCGGGATCGGGCAATCACTAAGCTCCTGACTGGTCTCTCGGTATGTATTGTACATACAGTGCGTGTGTTAGAAAGGGAAGATAGGACAAGGAGCGACAGAAAGATTGCGCGGGACTGAGGCCCGTTTCGGTGCCGCTCAAGTATTCGTTTGGTGTCGATCGGAGAAAGCATAAAAACTACCAACAGAGCTGCCGGCCGCTACAATTCTACTCCAGACAGCGACTGAATTCCATCTAGCTATCTACTCATAGCTATTGTTGAAAATCCTGCCATCGCAGTCTGGAGCCGATGCCTAAGACCTCCCTCTGAGAGGTACTGCAGTGACATCAGTTGATGTCCTCAGTCATCTAAGCCGATGGCATTTTCGAAAATTCTCGTTCTTTGTTCTGGGAGGATCCGGATAAAAGATCGGATCTTCGCCAGTAGAAAACGATGCGTCGAATGAAACCTCATTTGTTGCTAATGGTGGATCGCAAGAGGTACAGCGGACGGACACACGCAGGTTGCGCAGTGGTTGGGAGACCTTTCTAGTAATTCATACATCTAATCTTTTGAGAGAATATTGTAACTCTGCCTGGTAGGGAAATTCCCCACTTTAATTTCAAAAAAGTTAGGAAAAGTGAAACTAAAAGACTCATTTTTCATTCCCCAAATCATGTATTTAAATTATACTGAACTAAAAATTAACAATTAATTATGAACTGTAAATTACTAGCGTATTCATACGAGAACAGTCGCATGTTAAACCGCATCATCTTCCCTATTATTCCATTTGCATATTAAGATCATATTTTTTTCAAGACCCTCTTATCCTCCGTCATTTGTTCTACATGTGTCCTTGTAACTGTACTAACTGAATGTATTTTAACATAGCAATATAATACATCCTTGTCAATACAAACTATTATTATTTAACTTCTTTACCGAACTAGAGATACACTCGTGCAATTCAGTCCCGTAGGATATCAAGTATTAACTTTAATTTCCCTCACAGCTGCAGATTCTGCACATCTCAGAACAGGTGGGGTAGAATCGAGAAGCGCCGAACCAGCGAAAATGTAATACAATGTCCGCGAAGATCTCATCTTATGGATTTCAGTGCGAGGGGCGTTTCTTTGTTGATATGTTAAGGCCCTACAACACTTCGTTTTGGAGTTATATATTTATATGGATATCTACAACGCTGCCCGAGTGTTGCGGGTTGCATATTTGACATAAATAATTCTATGCGTTTCTTTTTTTTAACCAATCCTTTATATTTTTAAAGTTAAAGTGCATTTTGTCACGTTTTAGTTAAATTCTCTTTCTTTAGAGACCTTATTTATAATGACTGGTTCCTTGTAAGAGCCGCAAAACTCATCTACGCTACTGAAATAATAGGTAAAGGTGAGGATTTTCGAAATGAAATAGACATCGTCGAGAACGTGACACGTGACACTCCGGCCGGCGCGGTTGGACGGCAGCGCTCCTGTCTCCGGATGGGCGTGGCCCTGGCCCGCACTAGGACGCACTACCCCTCCGCATCGCTGCGGCCGCATCGGCTTTCTTTTCTTCTGGCGCGCGTTCTTTCGAGACAAAAACACGGCAGGAGAACGCAAACCATCCTCCGGAACAGGCGCAGCGGGTGGTGCAACAACCTCGCACCCCCCACGGCGCGGAGCCAGGCACGCGGCCGGGGGAGGGCACAAGGAGACGGCGCGCTATCAAAACGGGGGGGGGAGGGGGGGCTCACCCTCGGGGCCCGACGAGCTCGCCACCTTTCCTTTCGGGTTTAAGGTTACACGCAATAAAGTATAAGCAGCTGAAAAGACAGCCCGCCATTGTACTGCAAGAAGAAGAGATTGTATGCTACCATTAAAGCGTTGTGACGGGTACAAAGTGTTACTTGTTTATGGGTTTATAAACCCAAATGCCGTCCGTCAGCGGCGACGGAAATTCTTTCACCGGATCGCAGGAGTCTTAAAGTCGCCTGCTCCGTGACCTGAAATGCTCGTGCATCGATTTTGGGAGAAGAGTGCACCCGGAAAGCGCCGCCGAAGCGAGCTGTGGACACTTGCCGTGGGGCGCAAGCGAGCGATGTCTCCTTCCTGGGGACATAATGCCGGGCGTTTCTTTCACTATTCGAACGATAAGGGAACGAAATAGATTTTCGGTAAAATCCTTTCAATGTTTTCCTCGAAGCGTTCAACAGTTTCGAAAATTAATTTAGGGTAGTCCCAAGTAAACTAAAACTTAACTAAGAATAGTAGGTTACATAGCTAAGAATAAGTGTTATACACCCCTGGAGTTATTAGCCCTGGGAGATAAGGTATGGAAATGATGATGGATGAAATAGACAATCACAAACATACAAAGACACACACAAGCACAACCATGCCCGAGGCGGGACTCGAACTCGCGATCCTTCGGACCAATGCAGCCACGGCACTACTGCCTTAGCAATCTCAGTTATCCGGATCGGGTATAATAATAATAATAATAATAATAATAATAATAATAATAATAATAATAATAATAATAATAATAATAATAATAATAATAAGTACAAAGTAAATATAATAGTACAAAGAATTGGCACATGTCTGAAGGAGCAATGGAACATCTCAGAGATCAAAACCGTTCCCGTGGTTCTTTCAGCAACGGCGTCATCCGAAGACTTTAAAGAATTCACTAGAAACGCTGAAAATAAATAAAATGCCATAATAAATATCCAGAAATGTGTCGTACTTTGTACGTGCACATTGGTCCGAAAATTCTTGGGAAGTAATGAGTGTGTTTAGTTGCTATTTTAATCACATTAGACTTCATGAATATTATAAATGTTAATTTTTATTAGTCTATTACTGTTGATTTTATTGTTGTCATGCTTTGATGTATTGTATCTGTATGACTACAATCTATGTACCAGTGAACTGTGAATGAATAAATAATAATAATAATAATAATAGTAATAATATCATTATTATTCCCGTTATTATTATATTATTTGCATGTTATTGCACTTGGTTATACCCAATTGCAGTTTTAATAATTTTTTTATTATCGTTATCTTTATAACCAGCTGCTCGCCTGTGTGGATGTTCGCGCGCAAGAAAACCTGTTATTAAATCGAGTGTCGTGTGACGCGCGGGCGTGTTCACAAAGGTTCCGTAGTCGAGAGGCGGCCCCCCCCCCCGCGTCTCTCACGGAGTGCGCGTCTCGATTGTTCCCGCGGGATTTTTTTGGCCCAATGAATGTCAATTGTGAGTGGCGTTCATGGGAAGAAATCGCATTACTTTCTGGAACTGCGAACAACGGGCTAATGGTTTTCTATGTAATTGTTCCCATATATTACCTCTAATTTAATACTCCTGCGCAGCTGATACAAGTGATTGATTATAAATGTTTTCATTATTTATGGCAAATAAATTCACCTAGCCACCTATTATTTCATATTGAAACAAGAATGACTACATTGTCATAAGGTGCCATAAAAATGTCTATCTGAACCAAGTACTAATGGAAAAGACTGACAGTGATAATGACATCTTTAGACAATGCAAATTTCTGCAAATTTACATAACTGACTACTGATCATTGATTTTTTCTAAAGAACTTATTTCTTGTTTTCATTAAGTGCGGTTAATGGAAATAAGCCGTATTTGTATATTTTAGTGTTTTTCCATTCCCAGATTGTTGAATGTTTTAAAATTTACTGTATATGTTATTTCAAACCCTGTGCATATTTATGTCTGCCGAATTGAAAGAAAAATATACCGCAATATTTTTCTAGTTTTTCACCTGAAGTCATGTTATCCCCCTTGGTAGTTAGTGTTATGAAAATGAAATAAGAATAATACAAATCTTCCCATTTTACTCTCACTGGAGGCCAGTTTATTCTGTATATTTTTGTTTAATTGTTCCTCTTTTGCATTATTGATGTCAAAAAATTAACTAGATGCATTAATAGTTCCCGTTTGGTGCTTTGGCATTCAGTGGTGTGTTTCTTCAGCCTCAATAAGGCAAAAGAATATATTAATAGTGAGTTCGAAAGTCTCCAGCACCCGGATTATTTACATGATGATGACCATATTGATAGGGTAAAAATAAAAAAGAATTGCAATGAAACTTCTGAACACAATTCGTCAACTACGAAACCGGAGAAAAGATGTCCTTTATGTCCAATAAATCGCGATGGCAAAACAAAGTACTAGTGTATAAATTGTAGGAAGGCAATGTCGCAAATTTACAGAAGAGACACAATAGTATCAATATGTTTTGAATGTTGATACATTATGTGTATTATTAACATGGCATAATTGCCTATTGCAATAAAGATCACCACTTTAAAAACATTTTTGTGTCTTCAGATTTGATGTTTCAACCTAATAATCATATTTTCCCTCTACACATGCATTGAGTATCAAACAGAATTATTAATTTAGATATTTCTTTATTTCTAGCATTAAAAATTCCAAAAAATTTGACATACCCAAAGACTTAACTCATGTTTCTCCGTATATTTCGACCGTATATATTAATCCAAATCTCAAACCAGAATTTTGCCATCGCCTTCAATGTTCTTAAATCGCAAAAACCATTGAAAATTGTTTTCGGGAGTTGTTGTTAAATCCATAGACTTCACACTTCCCCCCCTCCTTTTTTTATATCGCGAAAAACCACCGTGAAATTTTAGGTTGTAATTTCAAAAAAATGGAAGGTGATAGCGCAATTCTAACTTCAGATTCGAATTCAGCGGGTCGAAATACATTGTGAAACATGTATCAAGTCTTTGAGTCTGCCAATTTTGCGTGTGTACCTATGAAATTAAAACATTTTTATGACTCCATAAATTGTTTTGTCAAAAACTTTGGAGAAGTAATTGAATTACCCCCTTGGAAGCAAATTAGAAAAAATCATTGGTGTTATCAGGGTTAATGCACACAAACGGCTTGTGGAATTTTTTGTGCCGCAAGTTCTGATTGATTGATTGATTTTTTCGGGTGTCCGGGCGCGTCAACTGCTTTGCTCATTAGTTCCGTTAGTGTAGTGCATGTTTTTTTCGCGGGAGATGACGGTGATCTTCCCCCTCTGGATGACGAGATCCGGCGCCGCCCTACCGTCTGCTAGTAGGGTTTCTCCCTAACCAGGACTCTCCCACCAGCGAGCACCGCCCCAGCCGGGACAAGCTCTAAGCTCCCGACCTATCTCCCGCAATATGTGGTAGTGTAGTGCATGTTAGTGTTAGTGTGAGTGTAAGGGGAGAGGATAGGACAAGGACAGATCGCGCGCGGTCCGTGGCCCGTTTGGTAGGGTACTCCTCCGGCATTCGCATGGTGTTGATCGGAGAAACCACGGGAAACTGCAAATTCTGAGTTTCTCCGCGGTTGCAGCAGAGACTGAGGTGAGCAGGACTGGGCCACAGTACTTCCCCTTCACCGTGCGGGCCTCCACCCAAAAATCTGCCAAAAATAGCTTCTTCTTTTCCCCGGCATAGATAATTTACATGATTGCTCAAAACCAAAAGATGAAGCCATCCCAGCGCTCTGCGGATCAGGAACTGCACGATAAATCTGACCTGGTCGAGGTCATTGACCCCAAATTACAACTACAATGTTTTGTTTTCATCACGCAAAGATTCATTTTTTTTAAATCAAGAAAGTATTTTCCAATATTTGAGACTTCTTGTACTGTTAAAGTCCGATTGAGTCTGGCACAAATCCTAAGCCATTTAAATGTGCTTTCAGCGAGATTTTAATGGAGATGAGAATGCAAAGAAATTATTTTTGTAAGGAAAATGATACGAGGCACTTTTTGTTGGTTAGATTGAAGTACCTATTTTTTAGACTTTATTGATTCGAAATATTTGTGAATTCTCTCTCTCATTATGAATTAGTTAATACAGAACAATACCTCTCCCCCCGTCTTCCTGAATGGGTTGAGGGGTGCTACGAGTCGCATATGGCCCGCCACATGTCACCTAGTGACGAGCGGAGGTCGTAATCGAATATTTGTTTTCAATTTAATTTGATTTTTTATATTGATTGATTGATTGATTTTTTGGTGTTTCCGGGCGCGTTAACTGCTTCGGTCATTAGTCGCGTTAGTGTAGTGCATGTTCTTTTTTCTCGGGAGATGACGGTGATCTTCCCCCACTGGATGGCGAGATCCGGCACCGACCTACCGTCGGCTAGTGGGGTTTCCCCCTAACCAGGACTCTCCCACCAGCGGGGCACCGCCCCAGCCGGGACAAGCTCTAAGCTCCCGACCGATCTCCTAGAATATCTGGTAGTGTAGTGCATGTTAGTGTAAGTGTGTGTGTAAAGGGAGGATAGGACAAGGAAGAGGAAGGACAGATCGCGCGCGGTCCGTGGCCTGTTTGGTAGGGTACTGCTCCGGCATTCGCCTGGTGTTGATCGGAGAAACCACGGAAAACTACCGATCAGAGCAGCCGGCCGCTAGAATTCTCCTCCAGACAGCGACTGAATTCGACGTAGCTGAAAGCTAGTGTCGAAAATCCTGCCGCCGTCAGGACTCGAACCTAGGACCTCCCGGTCAGATTTTTTATATTGTTTACTTTAGTAATAAACAATGGTTATTCAGTGCTGCAGGAATTCTAATTTTTAAAAACCGGCACGACTGCTGGAAAGTTTGACAATCCTTGCCTTATTGTATTTACTATGCTTGATAAATGATTATATAGTAGGTCTAAACATAAATGTAAGAATGTCATTCATGTTTTGTTTTTTTTCAGAATTGTCTAGTTCCTATTCGCAGCACACAATTATTCCACGGTAATACGTGATTCAGAAAATGACTCCAATGTCCGGAGCAGGCAATTTTACTATGATTTTAAGGGAAGGTTTACAATACGTTAAAAATCACATGCGATGCAAAATGCTGTTTGGTACTTTATCTGAAGTACTCACGAGAGCAAAGTTCAACGATTTTGAAATATAATTTCAAGAAGTACGCTGATAGGTCGAATCAAATAATATTATCTTGACACTGAAAAATCATAACAGAGGATATCTAAATATATTTTTATAATTTATTTTTCACAAAGATTAAAAACGGATAATTTTGATTACTGGTTAAGGTTCAGAACTCATCATCATCAATTAGAACAAGCACTTTATCGGGCCACTTGATACTGAAAAGTAAACCAACTTATTTGAACACTTTTTCATGCGACCACTTACTACTATAAATATTTCTATGATGCTCCTTTGCTATTATAATAACAAGAATCATAAAATATAGTGTCTTTAGTGATAGTGAAAATATCTAGTATTTTGTGATTCAATCTCTCATCCAAAATTTAACTTGCTTCGTTGATTCTATTAAATTATTTTGAAAAGTATATTATTCCTCTTGGAAACTTTATTAATTGTTTAAATGTTAGAATAAAATTTTTGACAATAATTAATAATAGCATTCAGTGAAAGCAAGTCAAATGCTGTGGATAGACATACTTTTTAAAGAGAGTATATTATTAAAATGAATTAGAAATATAATTTCGGTATAGTCTGGAAGTCCTCTTTCCACTTATACTTACTCACGTCGGCATTTTTTTCAGTATACTCTAAAAAGAATTATTTACTAATTATGTACTAAATTTACTATATGTGTTTAAAAGACAGCACTACCCCAAATATTACACTATTTTTTTTCAAATTCGCTTATTGTTGTAGACAATTAGTTACATTTATAAGTATTTCTCCCTCAATATGACGTTGATATATAGAAAACATATTTTTTAAATTAAAATAATAAAATTTGTAACAGTAAAAAAATAATTTGTAACAAAGAAACAGAAAAGTTAATTAAAATTAAAATCAAAGTATAATAATAATAATAATAATAATAATAATAATAATAATATAATAATAATAATAATAATAATACAATATAATAATGTCAATGTCAGAAAATTATCCAGAATTCAAAACTGAAAGGTATCTCGGAATTAATGTAAAAACACTTTCGGTCAAGCGGAGGGATCGCAGACGATGTTTTTGCCAGTGAGCATATAGTAGTGTAACGTAAGGGATCTCGCTGCAAGCAGGAAGCATGGCGCTGCGCAAGCGCCGAAGCTTTAGGATTATGGCTTAGACGCCGTTAAGGTGTCGCAACGGGTGGGTACACGAAAGACCTCGAATGCAGGTGTTCAACATTCCAGGAGTATTATTACAACTTCTCGGAATTTAGAAAAATACAGCAGCCGAGTCGAGTGGCGGAAACGCTTGTCGTCGCGGCGATCAAGTGATGTCGATTGCCGCGCAAACGCGAGTATGACGTCGCGAGTCATGTGGACTGAGAGAATAAAACCCAGAGCGCGAGTTGGATCTTGAGCAGAGAAGGAGACCTCGTGCTGATTGCACAGAATTTACGCCCAGGGGGGCGCGTTGCAGAGCGATGCTCATGGAGCAAGCCGTATGTTTCATTCTCTGTGTCATCTCACTCACGCACGAAGAACATTTGCTGAAGCTGGATTGGCTGCGCAGAGACTCACCTATGTCTTTGCATCATGTCCCAGTCAAAATGGCTGATTAAAGAACACATTTCGCAGAGAAATGCTGTCTACGGCGATGCTCAACTGTTTTAGAACCTGTCAGAATGATCGTGCGAACAGATCATCCCTGTGGAACTCGGGGTGTGGGCTGCACGCTGTCCCTACACCGTGCATAAAAAATGAACATTCAGTCGCCTTCTTATGCACAGCTAAGCCTTTTTACTTTCTTTGAGCAGAGGGCTGTAATTACGTAATGCTGCGCGGAAAATGGCGAATTTTTTTCAGAAAAACTTTTATTACTGGACCCGATAACGAAAAAACGCATATATGCAGTTGCTAAATGTAGGGAAAAAATTTCTAACACGTGGTGTACCTAGAATCCGTGTTTTGTGCGTATTTGCTAGCGAAAAATCTATTGACAGTAAAAACGTCTATCTGCGAGTACGTCTGTCTATCTGTGAGTCCGTCTGCCTATCTGTGAGTCCGTCTGCCTATATATGTGTCCGTCTGTCTATCTGTGTGTCCGTCTGTCTATCTGTGTGTTCGTCGTGGTGGTAATCTTTCCCCTCCAAATGGCGAGATCAGACCCCGACCTGCCCGTCCTCTTGCAGGATGTTCCTTTTCCAAGTATCTCGCACTAGCGGGGCACCGCCCCAGCCGGTATACGCTATAATCTATCTCCTTGCATGTGTGGGGCATGCAGGTGTAAGTATGTTTAAGTAAAGAGAGAAGATAGGTCAAGGAAGAGGAAGGTAAGATCGCGACCGGTCTGAGCCCGTTTGTCAGAGAAATGCTCCGGCATTCACCTTGTATTGATCGTAGAAAATACGGAAAACTATCGATCAGAGCAGCTAGAAACTATGGAAAACTATCGACAGCTAAAATGCTTGTCCAGACAGCGACTGAATTTGGTCTTGCTAGTGTTGAAAGCCCTGCTACCGTCGGATGATTGGTTGATTATTAATGATTCCGGGCGCTTCAACTACTGAGGTTTTTAGTCCCGAAGGCCTGCTGTCGACTAGCTGGTTTTTCCCTCAACCAGGTATCTCCCACCAGCGGGACCCGCCTCAGCCGGGACAACTTCTAAGTCCCCGAACGGACTCTCGGCATGTATGGTAGTGTAGTGGATGTTTGTGTTATAGCGTTTTCCATTCGCCGCACTGGTGCGCACTCAGGGCAGCTTTCGTGTTCCATTCCACATTGGACGGCTGACCAGTGCACCGGGCCATTGTGAGGTTAGGTACGGAAGTTATCCATGCTTATTTAGATTCGTGGTGAAATTGTGAAGGCAATTGAGGATCTTCTGTCACGTAGGAATACTTCGAATGATGGAGTCTATTATGTTTTGCCAGAAATGTCTTAAAATATTTTTTGTGATTTACGCGAAGTTCGGAAAATCAAATTGTGTTTTCCTAAAATTTAACCATGAATAACTTCATGTTAATAAATCCAGTACTATTTAGAAACTAATGTGTTTTAGGTACGTCTTAATTTCGCTGATAAATTGAAAATAAAAATAGTGACCCTTACAAAATCATTCAAATATTGTTTATATATATATATATATATATATATATATATATATATATATATATATATATATATATATATGTGCCAAGAAATGTTTCTCGCACTTATATTAATTTATGAATTAATATAAGAATTACCAAAAGACTTCATAAAAATTATACCAACGATCATAATTCAAAATTATTATTTTTCAAGTTCCATCAGTGTGACTGACCAAGAACAGCTGCGTATAATTTCACTGCGTAGCGCACAAGCACTGACTCAGTTCCGGCACCCGTTTCATTCGTAGCTGCCCTTCACGCGTGTGGGGCAGAACTGTTGCGGAGCGATGACGTTTTTGCCCTGCACTAGGGTGGGTTTCAGAGCAATGAATGGAAAACGCTATAAGTGTGTGTGCAAGGGGTGTGGATAGGACAAGGAGGAGGAAGGAAATATCGCGCGCGGTCCTTCGCCCGTTTGTTATGGTACTACTCCAGCATTCGTCTAGCGTTGATCTGAGAAATTACGGAAAACTACCTATTAGACCAGCCGGCCGCTAGAATTCTCCTCCAGATAGCGATTGAATTCGACCTAGCTCACAAGCTAGTGTCGGAAATGCTGCCCCGCCGGAACTCGAACCTAGGACCTCCCGGTCATAGGCACTGCAGTGACACCACTTGATGCCCTGGGGCACGCCAGCCGGTTCGAGAGGATGCGCAGGGGCGGGCGGGGGCGAGCGGGGCAGGAGGCCGGGGCTCCGCGGTCCATTCCCACGCGCAGGCCCCTGCGCGCGCAGACGTTGATGGAGCGCGCGCACAGCCGGCGTTCGGGTGGCCCCCCGCGCGCCGCCGCCGGGCTGCGAGGGCGTCGCTCTCGGCGACGCGTCGCGACGGGCCGGGCTGCGCCACGCGCCCCCAGGCGGGGCAGGCCTCCGGCACCCGCGAGCCACACCAAGCAAAAAGGCTTAGCTGTGACTGAATCTGCATTTTTAATGCACGAGGTAACTCAACGCGTAGCCCAGACCCCAGTTCCACGGGCATGCTGTGTTCACACCAGTCGACGATTATTTGGACAGGTTCTAAAACTAGTGGTGCTAAAATACCTTGTACCGTCTCGCCCGTATTTTCACCCACAATTACGCGCAATGTACTCAAGTTTTCGAAAACTTGTACGTGACCTGATATCAAAATCTATCTTTAAGGAACAGATTTCATTAACGGAAAAATCCCTATCTTTAATATTTTAGTTCTAGGAAGACTCCGAATAAAATTTAGACTTTTGCAATTTTTAAAAAATTAGGGGTTCAACATGAGACCTGCCCCGTTCCCTTAAACGTCCTTACATCAGCGAGATCAATGGGAGAATATCAATTTTGGAGAAAATTGGACAGACAAGCAGATAGACAGACGGACAGACAGATAGACATCCAGCGATAAAAAAACACATATACTATATCACTTACGGGACTAATGATCTGCCGTTGACGGGCCTGGAGTCACTAATCATCCAATCAATGGTTCTCTTGTGAATCTCATCCAACTTCCATCTTATCCCTATCATCCAATGTCATCCAATCCCACTTCCATGTTACCTAATGTCAATCACCCAAAGGTATATGCGTTGGCGGTGGTACAAAGGCAAAAATCGACATACCAATTATCAAATAAAAATCTACTCTTTGACTGATTTTCGAAATCGAGTGAAATTTTAAGGTGTTCTGCCGGAAACAATGATGGAACCTCCACCCTGCATATTTTCAGAATATCATTTAATCAAGTGTTCTCAAGAACAGGCAATAAGGTAGCAGATAAATATTTCCAGAAGATAGGAAAGAAATGTTAAAGTAACCAGGCGTTTCCGGGTATTTTTTAACGAACCCCCAAAATCATAACCAATCTTGGCCTACAGGAGTCCTATTTAATGGTCTACATTCTTGTGGGTGTTAGGAAATTGATAATTTTGAGACGTAAATTCCACTTCCATTTGTTCGAAAGATTGATAAAAAATAAGGTGTAAAAATTCAAACATGAATTTCGTCCAGTGCTGTATAATCTCGTCGCACATGTGATCTCACAGTACGATGCGGGTCAAAATTCAGAAGGACCGTGCCTTTAGGTCGTACAATAGAGACACTCTCCGACCTTTAGTAAGTTTTGTAGCTACCGTTTCCTGTAGCAACCCCACAGGCGGTCAAGAAGCATACGCCACCTGGGATAATTGTTTCGTAAATTTGGTACAGTACATTATTATTGTAAAATGAGTATATTCTTTCTTGAGCGTCTTCTAAAAGTGAAATTAAAAAGGTAAATGGCCGTGTGTAATCCACCACGCCGCAGGGCCGAATCGATGATAAGAGTTCTTTCAAAGAGAAGGAGCAATTTACACCGCAAATTGTTAGACTTTTCAAGGCGCCTAGTGGCAAAAGTAATACATGTATGGTAAAGTGAGAACATAAATGTATTCAGATATCACGTTTCTATCACATGATTTATACAAAATATGCGAGATGAATGCGTGAAAAATAATGGTGCTAGAATATTACATACTTTCTCACATTAATTCTACATTTGCTGTTTTGCAAAATTCAGAGAGTTTGGGGAAAATGAGACCTTTTAAGCGTCCCTTGTTCTATACGGGAAGGAAGGAATAAGAGGATTTTTTTCTTACTTTGCACGAACTTCAAGCAAATATCTTTCTCCAATATTGAACTTTTGCAATGTTACCTTGTTGCTATTTTCAAAAATACAGAGAAATCACGAAAATGGGGCCAGTACTATTTTTATACCGTTCTTTGGTTCATAAATGTAAAATAAAAAAAATTGGGGCAGATTTTGAGAGAAAATATTAAAAAGTTGCCTTATTTCACGCAAAATTACGCGAAAACTTCACATATTTTCTGAAAAATTTTTAGGATCTTATTTGAAGATCTATATATAAAGAACAAATTTCATTTAAATAATAAATCCTCAATATTATAGTTGCAGGATGAAGCCGAAAAATAGTTTCAAACTTTTGCAATTTTCGAAAAATCCGAGATTTCAACAACAATGAGACCTGCCCGTTATATTAAGCCTTCTCTTCGCTATATGAAGACAAAACTTAAGCAATTTGGAATTATTTTTGAGAATTTTTAAAAACGTAATATTGTTTCGTTTAAAATACCCCAATAATCAAAATATCCGTTTCAAACGCCCAGGACCTGAAGTACCTTTAAATTGATCGGAGAATAATAATTTTGGAGAAAATCTTCCCAACTGTGAAGACGGTAGCGTTGACCACACACAGACACAGGAGCGGTCGAACAGTCCGACAGACAGACTTTTTGCCGTCAATCGATTTTTCAGTATCAAGAGCCCACAAAACATGGAATCTAACTACACAATGCGTTAAAGGAAGTAATTCGCTATATATAGCCACACGAAATATCCACCTTTCGTTACCAGAGCTTGGTAACAAGTTTTTCTGTCGGAAAGTCCCCCTTTTCGTGCTCATGCTTTCCCTTACGAAGTACGGCGAAAGATTAAAAATCTCTATTTTCTTTGTTGTAGTTGTGGGAGGGTCCCGAAAAAATTATGACTTACGCCATTTTAGGGGTCTTGTACCCCGAGGGGAAAGTTTAATAAAAAAATTAGAGACCATTTTTGAGAACCATTTTCGTTGAACACTATTTCGTTAAATCTATCTCCACTCACCCAAACTGCGAAACCGAATTGTGTGCTGTGAACACTAATGAAGAGTACCTCCAGACGTCGTCCCGACAGAAACACTTTTTATAGCGTCCCGGCGATTTTAATTTTTAATTGCTTATAGAGACGTTCTATCCTAAAACATCTTTCCTCGTACCGTATCTTTTAGTCATAATTAAGAATATGCCAAAAAACAAGTTTCTATTTTGTTTCCATTGCTCAAACTTTGCGATACAATCTCAGGGACGCAGGAAATTTCATTATAGAATTTCTCTTATTTTCAGCCAGTCCTTTCACTTCTTCAATCAAGGAGTTTTTTCTTCCTGGCTCCATTCACTAATATTTTCTCATCTCCCAACGCTTCTTCAACTGTCTGAACAATGTTTGGTATAATCTCCTCGCATTCATTTTCACATTATTTTGATTTTTTTTATTATGTTTCAGATTTTCTTCTTATCTCCTCGAATAAAAGTCTCAGACGGAAAAGAGATCTGATTCCTCTTTACTTACCCTTTCTCCTCTATATTTTACGGCAAGTGTACGTTTTCCTAATTGTAAACTGTGTCTCGTGGCGATCGGCTGAAACGAGTTGGGTGTAGTTTTCTACTTGATTCAATGTAGCCAATTACTGAGTGATGTCTTCTGGTATTTTGCCATATGTACTTGTACTATTTTTGTTTCAAAATATTTGTAGTGTTCGGCGAGCCGAATACTTCAAATAGTCGTCGCTGCGAAATAAATGCGCGAGCTGCCACCAGGAAGCAGCAGCGACGCCCACCCAGCCTGGTTCGGGCGGGCGAGCGAACAGCTCTACTCCCCACGAAGCTTCCCCTCTCCAGCCACCCTGAACGGGAATCTAAGATTCGAGTCCTAGAGGACAGATATTGGGAAGCGCGGGATAAATCGGCTCGTGAAAAAATATAGTACAGGATGCTATAAATGTTTGAATGGGGATGGAAATAATGAAGACGAAAATGAATAATGCTAGCAAAAGAAGAACATAAAAGGTTAGGACAGAGAGACAAAAATAATGATTGCCTACTCATCAAGACCTAGCGTTGGAGTCGAAAACTCAAGACGCCTACCTTGTGCTCTCAAAAAAGGTAGGACGTGTGAGACATGTAAGTGGGAGCAATGCCAGAACACCTACACCAGTAATCAATGCCCCAGGTGACGGACGGGAGAGGACATTAGAAGTGAATGGCACAAGATTACAAAAAACGTTTTGGCAAGAAGATTGATGGGGTAAGCGAGCCAGTCCGATTCGCCTCTCCGTCGTTCAGGTGACCCCACCGCTAGTGGCGCCAATCAATCAATCCACTGATCATCGTCGGCGCTGCTGAAACAGAAAGTGCCATAGTAATTCGGTGTGGAACCACACGATCAGTAAAAATACGTAAATAATAAAGCACGATACTGTACTTAACTGTAATTGTTGGTTTAACTTTACGTCCAACTGTTCACGACTTACTTTAGATCAACGAAAATACCAAAAGACAACTTATCGGTGTCTCATACAGAAATTACACCGGGAGCAGTAGCTCAGTGCATCAACTGATGTCACTGCAGCGCCACTGACCGGGAAGTCCTAGGTTCAAGTCCTGATGGCAGCAGGATTTTCGACACTAGCTTTTCAGCTAGGTCGAATTCAATCGCTGCTTGGAGAAGAATTCTAGCGGCCGGCTGCTCTGATCGATAGTTTTCCATGGTTTCTCCGATCAACACCAGGTGAATGCCGGAGCAGTACCTACCAAACGGGCCACGGACCGCGCGCGATCTGTCCTTCCTCTTCCCTGTCCAATCCTCTCCCTTACACACACCTTACACTAACATGCACTACACTACCACATATTCCGGAAGACCGGTCGGGAGCTTAGAGCTTGTCCGGCTGGGCGTGCCCCGCTGGTGGGAGAGTCCTGATTTGGGAAACCCCTTAGCCGACGGTAGGTCGGGCTGGATCTCGCCATCTCCCGAGAAACAAACATGTACTACACTAACGGGACTAATGACCAAAGCAGAATTTTCAATGATGCAGCACGATGAGACAATGTTTGATGGGACATTTGTTTTCGAAAGTCGTCACATTTGCGGAAAGAAATTGTGAGCGTTTTCTTACTTCAGGACCCTCGATTTGCAAAAGTAATGAACAAACTCGGTGGCTTGGAGTACCGGAAAAAAGACTGCTCTAGCCGCTGATGCCGACTAGCCTTGACAAAAGCCCACAATTTTTCTTGGAAATTATTTCCTGATAGTAGGGGCGAGAATGCAGGATGACAACAGCAATTGATGATTCATCTGATTAATTTAAGGAATAACCTTTTTGTTACAGACTTCAATATTTTCTTAACAAATTTACATCCAGTAAATTTCTGAATACGTTTCGAATGAACGAAATAAGGATTTTGCCATCTCACGCATTTCATAATTACTTAGACCGAGTGAAGTAGAAATTTTAAGAATATTTTCAATTAGTTAAATCACCATAATTTTTATATTCATCAATTGATTGATTGTTTCGTGTTTCGGCGCGTCAACTACTTCGGTAATTAGTCCCGTTTGTGTAATGCATGTTCTTTTCTCGGATATGGCGGTGATCTTCCCCGCAGGATGGCGAGATCCGCCACCGACCTACCGTCGGCTTAGTGGTGTTTCCCGTAACCAGGACTCTCCCACCAGCGGGCACCACCCAGCCGGGACAACCTCCAAACTCCCGACCGGTCTCCCGAATATGTGAGACTATAGTGCATGTTAGTGTGTGTATGTGTAAGGGGAGAGGATAGGACAAGGAAGAGGAAGGACAGATCGCGTGCTGTCCGTGACCCGTTTGGTAGGGTACTGCTCCGGCATTCGTGTGGTGTTGACCGGAGAACCATGGAAAACTATCGATCAGAGCAGCCGGCCGCTAGAAGTCTCCTCCCGACCGCGACTGAATTCGACCTAGCTGAAAAGCTCGTGTCGAAAATCCTGCCGCCGTCAAGATTCGAACCTAGTAAATAAATTTAAAAAAAATACTTCATCAAAAACGAGAGTTTTCTTCTGTGACATTTTGGAGAGAAAATTTTTTTTTCTTTCAATATCTAACATTTCCCGAGTATATTTCTTCTCGTCCTTGTTATTGTTCCCTTAGCGCGTCTCGCCTCCTCTTCCTCGGCCGTGTGTGCGGGCCACTGAGCCCCGCCCCCACGGCGCGCTGCCGCGAGTGATCGGTCGGGCGCGTCGTGCAGGCCGGCGCGCGCCCTCCATCACTGCGCTCCCCCCCCCGAGGTAACGAGCGGCTCCTGATGGGGCGACAGCGGCGCGGACGCGGCGGCGGCCGGCGCGGGGCAGCGGGGCCGCCGGTGAAAATGGGCGGAGCGCTCGCGCGTCCGACGTGGGGACCCGATATTGTTCTGGGAGAGGTGGTTGATGTCACTGTAGTGCCTCTGACCGGGAGGTTCTAGGTTCGAGTCCCTACGGCGGCAGTTTTGATTTTCGACACTAGTTTTCAGGCGAATGCCGGAGCAGTACACTACGAAACGGGCCACGGACCGCGCGCGATCTGTCCTTCCTCTTCTTGTCCAACCTCTCCCTTACACACACTACGCTAACATGCACTACACTACCATATCCTGGGAGACCGGCCGGGAGCTTAGAGCTTGTCCCGGCGAGGCGGTGCCTGCTGGTGGGAGAGTCCTGTTAGGAGAAACCCACTAGCCGACGGTAGGTCGGCGCCGGATCTGCCATCCAGCGGGAAGATCACCGCCATCTCCCTGGGAAAAACATGCACTACTCTCACGGGACTAATAATCAAGCAGTTGACGCGCCCGGAAACACGAAAAATCAATCAATCAATCCTTGGTTCGGGTCCCTACGGCGGCAGGATTTTCGTAACTAGTTTTCAGCTAGGTCGAATTCAGTCGCTGTCTGGAGGAGAATTCCAGCGGCTGGCTGCTATGGTAGATAGTTTTCCTTGTTTTTTTTTCGATCAACACCACGGGAATGTCGGAGCAGTACTGTACCAAACAGGCCACGGATCGTTTGCAATTAAAATTAAGAATATTTCATTTCCTGTATAAACCTTTCTTGATAAAATTCAGGAGAAGCGTGCTTGAAATGAAAATATATATTTTGTGCAACTATAAAGTAATCTACCTTATTTCACGGGAGAAATAATTAAAGTAAATATTAATCTTAGTGAAGTACATTGTATGTTTTGTTGTATTTCTTCTGCCTACTTTCAACAAAATATGATATCGAGAACGTTCCTACATTTGCACAAGTACTTTATCATATACAGAAAAGGAAAAAAACGCAAATAATGACAAGATATTTCGAATCAATGAACGCTCATAAATAAATAGATTCTATGAGAAGAGAAAACATTTTATAGATAAGTCTCTATTTTTAGCGAAATATGCCAAATTTGGGCATATAATTACACGAATCATCAGGAAAAATCACCTAAATGTACACAAATATGCACTAACTTATTAATCTATATAGCATCAGATACTAACCAAACATCAAGAAATTTCACTTAACTATGCCCCTGAAGCAACGGACAAAAATACGCAAAATCATAGAAATCCGCTCCCTAATTATTGACATCTATGTCTGAATCGACGTTTGGCAACATGGATGTTTTGTTGTCGATGTCGCATCACTATGCACGGGGGTGAAGCGTGCCATCTGGCGGGGCTGTCGCGAGAGCAGCGGGTAAAAATGAATGAATGCCTTGTTTTGCGTGGCGAGACTCAGCCCATGAGACCTGCTCTTCCATCTGACCACGCAAATTTCGTTACGCTCCTTTCACCTACAAGAGAAGAAAGAAGGGATTACTTGGGCGACGAAACAGGCAATTTGAATTTATCTCAGAGGCTTCATTTAGGCTTGAGGATCTTTCACATGCAGTAGATCTACTAACATGGGACAGCCGGCTTTACTTCCCTCCGAAGGATTTGAATTGAATTGAATTTTATTTTACGTAGCGAGACTCAGGCAATGAGGCCTGCACTTCCGCCTGACCACGCAAATTTCGCTACGCTTCTTTCACCAACCATGAGAGAAAGAATGTATTACTTGGGTGACGAAACATCTCAATTTTGCTCAGAGGCTTCTTTTAGGCTGGAGGATCTTTTACATGAAGTGAATCTACTACATGGGACAGCCGGCTTTACTTCCCCTCCGAAGGAAGGTGTACGTTGGCCCTTAAAAATCCCATCGGGTTTGAACCCGCGAACTTGGGTATAACAGCCCGAAATGCTAACCGTCGCCGCCGCGCGTATCGCTCGCGCGGCCGCGGAGCTCCGCGACGAAGCGGTCGACGACCGTCGCGCCACCTCTCGCCCCGGCACCGCCGCTTCCTCCGCGCCTCGCAGGCGACACCGCGCGCCTCTTTGTTGCGGCGGCGGCGGCGAAGATGCACGGATCCCGTGATTAATGGTTCCCAAATGGAGGCTGAGTGACGTGGTGGCACTGTAGTGGAAGCTTTTAACGCGCTTCTGTTTTTAGGCGGGGAGGGACACTGATACAGCCAAGAATTCGTTGGCGTCATTCAAGTCCTCATCGTAGCGCCTGCTGGGGTGAATGCTATACGAGAAGGTTAACGCTTTCATCAAAATCTCCCTCTGTGGTTATACGAAATGTTGCTTTGTTAATGCACTTTTTTTTGTTATATTTTGTGTGGTACCAGTGAGTAATTTGTACTTGACAAAACGTATAACCTATACCTGTTACGAAGAAATGGGTAATAATTATTACATTTTTGTAAATGTTAAGTGTAACGTAGTCTTTTGAAAATAAGAGGTTAATGTGTTTTCTGGAGTAATATCTTCCTGAAAGAATGCTAAACAACTAAGTATGTTGGGGAAAGAAAACAAATAAATTTGTGGAATAATAAATGGCTGTTAGTTTCGAATCCGCCAACCTGGCAATTGTATTTTTAGTACATTTTTTCTAAACTTTTCATTTATTTTGCTGGACCATAAACATTCAATCAGTTGATATTTTGTGGATTTTCATTGACAAAACTCATTATGAACAACAACTTTGTATTAAAACCCTATTATAGAATCATGCTTAATTTAATAATATTAAGGCAGGAAGTATGGAATTAAATACACAGTATATTGTACCCTTCCAATTCACACACCATGAATCAAAACGCTCTTACGAATATAATTTCGTATAAGAAACGTATATTGTAGGCTAGCAGGAACACCCAAAGACTGCAAGAGAAGATAGGTGTAATGGGGAAAATAAGTAAATAGTTAATTTTAATATAATGTTATTAGTGTCATTAATTTATTTATATGCCTCTGGAAAGGCTCTTGGGCAGCATACTAGCTTCCCATGCTGTGGTCCCGGGTTCGATTCCTGGTCGAGGCAAAAATATAGTTGTAGCTTCTTTAGAATCGTCCGGTTCTGTAGCTGCGGACAAAGAAACGCTCCAAAAGGCGGATATTGCTAGTTACGGTGAATAGAATACGTCATGTTCTCTCAAGGCTCTACCCCAAGCATGGGAATGTATCTAGCCAAGATGGGCACCGATTTAAAAATGAAAACATATGGGACACGATTAAAAATAAAATATATAACATATGTAAGAAATGGGAATAAGAAAATTATTACTATCCCCCATTTCTTATATATCTTTTATTATTTTTTTTTACTGTTACATTTTTCTTAATCTTTGGCAATATGATAATGTATATTTCTTCATTTATATTTATAATCTGAAATTTGAACTGCTAATCTGAAATTTGAACTGCTACTAATCCTCCGTTGCATTTTTTTTTTGAAATTGTATCTGCTATCTGTAACTAAAAGATTTAAATGTATCCATTAATTGTAATTTAATTTTCTATCTTATTTTGTATTTATTTATAATTTTGTTATACTTTTCTGTATTTGTAGACTGACGATGACGGCAAAGCCGTCGAAAGCCGGCTATCTTAATAAAACTAATATGTTGACGAATATGACCTCTTTTATTTCTTCTCATTTATACTGTATCAAACACAGGATTCCTATTTGCAACACCACAGCACCACTAAAGCAGCGCGGTAAGACCGAATTTCATACTGAAAGAGAATCGCAGTTCTTTGGCCTCTACTTCACCAGCACGATAACAGCGGCGTGCTACTTCACTTCAACGGCCAGCGTGGTTGGTGGCGCACTCATCGGTGCCTTTGTGAGTTTTAACAGCCCCCGTGCCCGTGCCGTTAACTTACCTTTCTACTAAAACCAACATATTTGTATTACATGATAAAGAAAACAAATTTAAAATATAATTCTTCTATAAATAATTGGTGAAGTGTCACTTCACCTACTTCCTCTGAATAGCCGCCCCTGATAGTAACGAAAGCAGCGGACGAATTTTCACCCCAAGGCTTCGCTTCGGACAGAGCTAGTGTAACGCCGTGGGTAGGGATCTACGCCACAAAGAAACAGACACGAGTGGGTATTTACAATTTATTTACAATAAATTATTAAAGTAACTAAAACCTCACTCTAAGGCGTTTGTCGCAGCTACCTGCCGCAGCGCCCTCTCCTAACACGCGCTTTGCGGCGCGCCTGCGATTAGCCAACTCGGCCGATTCGCAACTGGGCACTTCATGTGCCTCGGCAGACCATCTGCCCTGAAGTATAAGGCATACTTCACCGTGTCCGAACCTCGAACACCTACTCGTACCTTCAGAACTTCCGCGCCAGACTAGGCCGGGCAAGTTTTGCGGTGTTTGCCGCGAGGAAACCAGAAACGTTACCCCGAAGGTCCTGCGACGCATCTTAATATAGGTCCGAGTCACATGACCTCCTACGTCATTTGCCCCCACGCACTCGTCTTGAAGCGAGTGCCACCGATTTGTGCCGGCGTTAGAACCAGGCCCCTGCTCTCTGGGATTTCCGTGAGGGGTGGCCTTTGTTCGAGAGCCTATATTTGGCTCCCTCATCCCCATACCTTGCAACTCAGGAGCAGGGAGTCAAGTCTATGACGCTACACTAGTCTGAGCGAAAGTTTCCGGACTATGTATGAGCATTCACGAGTGGCCGTCTCCCTGGTTTCAGGCGCGCTGAAGATCACGTGGCACTTGAGGAAAGAACTCGCGTTTGCTCTTGCTTTCCGCACGTCTCTCTCACTCTAGTTGGAAGTTCCTCCGTATCGAAAGATTCCGAGAAAGTGAGCTCGTTCATTTCGTGAGCCAAAGGTTGTTCTGCCAACTCAAACTGAAGTGTGCCAATCATCTGGTGTATTTCATGTGGTGCGCGAGTAGATCTACTGACGTATTAATGGTGGTGTGATGTATAGTGATTGCAAGTGAATTTAGTATTTTTATGAATAAAATTATTTTCTTGGAGAGAGTACTCGAGAACAAAAAAGGATGGCAATAGTGATTTTGTTCATGAATTACAGATCGGATGCCGTTCTAAGAAAAGCTTTAAATCGTAAGATAGGTGAACTTCACCCATGAACATACCAGAAGAAGTCAGCTATGAACGTATTAGCAAAGAAAATATCAGTGCTTATCAAAAAGTTAAGTTTATTACATAAAAATAACTCATAATTTCTGTATAAAATTTGAAATAAATCTCATTTAGTTTATAATAATTGTTTATTATAATCTAAAACTATGCATAAATAGACTAAGTCCCTTACTTGCAGTGTAATGCAGTTTTTTCTCCTTCAAAATTCAAAATGTATTGCTTATTTATCATTGAAAATAGATTTTACTACATGGGAGTTTTGTCTCCTTTCAAAATTTACGTAGTATATGACTTATTGTAGGGATCAAGAATTTTGAAAATGTGCACACAATTCACATTTCTCGTAGCACGTCATACGCAGTTTTTAACTGTTTTTGACGTAAAATAAAATTAATAAATAAAAAATGCAGGATGAGATAGCCCAAATCTTCAAATCAGGATACGCTCCTGTTTCCTAGGTGCAGATCACTACAAATCAACAAATCAACTACGTACAATCAAATTGAAACTATTGTATTCAGTGAACGGCAATAACTAAAGAAATAATTTAAAAGTTTCTTTTTAAAAACTGTCATTACTTCCGAGCATGCGCAGTTTCAATTCCACGACTATGCAAAGAATTTCAACGTGCCATATGCGATCTCATTTTCATTCAGGGTTTGTCGTAGAATGTATCATACTAGTTCATACACATATTTGTTACCCCATCCATTGAAAGTGGAATAAATAACGTATTTCAGAAAGAACGTCTGAGCAATGAACGGTGACGCCTCCAGCATTTGTTGTCAATCGTTGCATTTTGTCCGCCAACGCGGAGGGCGCATTCTTATATCGAGACTAGTATCAGTATTGTCCGCTCTCGACAATGACAGTTTCAGAACTAGCATTCTCAACTATATCAGACTCGACGCAGAGAACGATCAGAACTGAGTGTCATCATGCTGGTTGTAATACAAATTGTATTTGTTGAAAGTAAATTTTTGTTCTTTTGAATTTCGTTATAAAGTGTGCTGTAGACAATGACACTCATTTAGATATTTTTCAATAGGATTAATAAAAAAGAGGGCAAAGAGTTAAAAAAATATTGTATTCACTGATGAGTATGAAAATTCAGGTAATTCATAATGCAATATAAAACTCCAGTTGATGAAGAGCCAGGGCAGGGTTAATGAAGATTCCTGTAAAGGCGACCACGTTTTTCTGCAGTGAATAGAGTGTTCTTGGCGTTCCTTTTACGTGGGTTCCAGGTCGTCGATGTAGTATGACGCGCATCCTTGAGCAGTATAACATCATTTCTTACCTCTACGCAGTTCCTTGTACGGTCTCTTACGTCTACAAAACGAAAATAACTCAGGAGAACTTGCTAATTTTAAGTTGTATAAGGCGTTGAAGATCCATAATGAGAATTTATGGGGTTCAGAGTTCATTCGTAATGCGCTTGCTTGTCTCTGTAGTTGCTTCAACCTCCCACAGCGCAGATCCTGGGAACGGGTACGGATTCTGGGTTACGTTCACTAGGACTTGATGCATATTACACATAATTCTTTAGTTTAAAAAATGTAGTTTTTTTTGCTGTAAGGAAATGAAGAAATCCTATTTTGTAATATCTCCAAATGTCTTCAAAAAGAACATTTTCGACGTTGAACTTGGACGAATAATGAATGAACAGAATATATTGTGAATAAAATGCTTATAAACCTTGATGAATAAACTGTGTGAGTGTTATTATGTGTACACTAAACTATCAGTAATTACAGAAAAGTGTAAGAATTGTATATGAGTATCTGCAAATATCAAGAAAACATTCAAGATTTCGATCTCTATTATTCTTTAATTAATAATCGTAACATCTTTAATGGATTTGTGATATATATCTAATCTAGTAAATACTTACTACAACACAATTTGATATTATAATACTATCCACACATTATTACAATTCTTCTTGGTCTGTTATCATTATTCATGTTTCCTTCAAAATTATCAACATTATTTAGAACTACAAATTAGGAAATGAAAAAAGGCACCATTTTAATATCAAGCTTTTTTTCTAAATATTTCTAGTTCATCTGAATTCCACTTTTAGCTTTTGGAATGTCTCTTATATTACGGATTCTTCCCTTATCCACTTGTGTTCAATCTACTTTGCAGTCCACGTAGATTCATTTCAGTTTTTTTTTTCCCTGCAGCCATCAGATCAATTTAAAATGTTGACAGTCTCTTAGACATTTTTGTCAGGTTGCATAACCCACACATGCTCCGAAACTAATGTCCTTTCATAAATACATACTATGTGTTTACCCCATCGTCCGTTTTCGTATGATGCTTTTAAAATGTTGCAACCCCCCAGTGCCATAATGATGCCACTTCTTGCCAGGAAGACCTCCGCCATCGTAACAAGCGAATCAAGTTGTCGCCCGGCGGCGTGTGGGCGGGGAGGGGAGGGGGGAGGGGGCGTCCCCAGAGGGAGAGCGGCGGAGGCGTTGATCAATCTGCGACGCGCTCACGCGGTGCGGCCTTTATAAAATATGCACGCGCAATATGTTAAACATAGCGTAAAACTTTAATGTTCGGCGGGACGTTCCCCGCGGCGGGCGGGCGGGGCGTGGGCGGGGCGGGGGGAGAAGGAACTCGTTCCGCCAGGCAGCGAACGCTCCGCGCGCCGCCGCCGTCATATTTCGCAGCGCTGAGAGCGCGACACGCGCTTATCCGCGCCGATCGCCCGGCGCCGCTCCAGGTGCGCGAGGCCGCGCGAGAGGGCGCGGAGAGTGGGGGCGGGGCCAGGCGGGAGCGGAGGTGGGAGCGATCGAGGGAGCGTGGCGGGGCGGGAGCGGTAGCGGGGCGGCAGCGGGGCGCGGGCGGTAGCGGGGCGGTAGCGGGCGGGAGGGGCGGCGGGCGAGGAGCGGGGCGGGAGGGGCGGGCAGGGACGGAGCGGGGCGGGACGGAAGCGGGGCGGGACGGGAGCGGGGGCCGGAGTGGGAGCTGGGGCAGGGGCGAAAGCGGGAGCGTGAGTGGGAGTGGGGCGGGAGCGGGAGCAGGGGTGGGAGCGGGGGAGAGATAGCTGATGGGTGCGGAAGCTGGCCGGGGCGGGAGCGGAGACGAGGGTGGGTGCGGGGACGGGAGCAGGGGCCGGAGCGGTGCGGGGCAGGAGCGCTGGCGGAGTCGGGAGCGTGGGAGGGAGCATGGATGGGAGCGAGAGCAGGGGGTTTTCTACAGCAAATCCTATTTCATCATAATTAACATTCTTGATGATAAATGAATTAGAAAACCTCACAACAACACAAACATGAGTACTGGTATTTACTGATTCATGAGAACCATAGACAAATTTGAATTAAATGGCAAAGCGATTAAGAACATCCTTATCACTATTTAGTCTGAACAGTATTTTATTGTGTGCGATAATCCTCTTAAGTTTGAAATTTAATCCGATACCTTTTGAAAACGAAAGAAGATAATGTGTTACTCTTAATTCTTTTCGTACATATTTATCCAAGATACTGTTCAAATTTTCACAGAAGAAATTAACAATTTTGTTAGGGTTTTCAATGTTTTCATGTTCATTCCTCTGAATTGTTTGATATTAGAATAGATATCCTTTATATTAGCTCTTTTCAAGTGTAGATTCGTACTAAGAGAAGGTTTTTTAAGGTTATGAAATGTTGTCTGTCTTTCATACATAATTTAATTGCCAAATATGGATCACACTTGTCTACTTGATATGATAACTATTTGATATGAAATAATTTTATTAATGAAATAATTTTAAATACTCATTTAGAACATCATTCATTCACAAACTACATTTAATCGATCCGATTGTTGTCTATTCAGAGCGAAATTACGGTCCAGTTTTACATGAAAGAAATTCAATAATTTACCGACATCGGACATACGGAGGAACGGACAGACGGCGAATGGAAGGACGGGCAGATGGACGGAGTCAGACAGAAAGCAAACACTCAAGAGAACAGTCCGTAAGACGGACAGCCGGAGAGGCAGACTGTCAGAGAGGCAGACTGTCAGAGAGCAGACTCTCAGAGGGCAGACTGTCGAGAGGCAGACTGTCAGAGAGGCAGACACTGACAGTCTGAGAGACAGACACTGACAGACAGTCAGACACTGACAGTCTGAGACACTGACAGTCTGCGACACTGACAGTCTGCGACACTGACAGTCTGCGACACTGACAGACTGAGACACTGAGACTGACAGTGAGAAAGAGAGACGGACAGACCTACTACGGACGGACTTTTGGAAAACAATTTTCTAAAACAGGGACCTCAAAACATTTTCCGCAAATATCTCGATATATACATTTTCCCTAGAATTATATAAATTTCTCTATTCAACTTACACGTAATATTCCATGTATACACAGTACATGTAGCGCAAACTAAAAAAGGGAATGAAAGCAACGGAAACAATGATATTACCATAGACTAAAGAGATAATTCATCGCTCTATTCTAGTACACAGAGCGAGGCGGTAAAGAAGAAGTACACACGATCCAGACCAAGAATGAAAGGATGCTAAGAACGCGCGGAAAGGGAAAAGTAGAGGGGGAGGGGGTGCGAGAAGCGCGTTGAAGGCCGGTGGCTCCGCCTGGCGGCTGACCTGCGCGGCTATCGCGCCGCGACCCACAGCCCTGGCGCTCGGCTTCTGATTTACGCCTGCAGAGCAGCAGCCCCGCATGCGAGCAATCTAAAAAATCTCACCATACACTCTATAACTGGCTTTAATATTCTATTTATGAGACGCAATAAAAATGCAATATCTCGTTCTGAGCTATAATGGAATAAGAAATGAAGGAAATGTAAGAGAAGGAAATGGCTTTGCAGATAATGAGAACGTCCAGGAATGAAAGGTGAAATGTCTCGTGGAATTATTCGCATAAATTATTCTTGATGGTTCTTGCTCTGCTGGGTCTTGCTCGGAAGGGTAAATAAAATCGTTTATGTGACTTGTGAGTTACGCATTGAATTTAATTACAGGCTTCTTTTTCCTTCGTTTGTCCTTTCCGGCGAACAATTATTTTCTGCTCGTTATGTCCCTCTTTACCTTTCCCATTAAGGTCGTGACTGCCACGTTCCGAGTATTACTTAGGCAATTACAAAATTAGGAACACGTTCATTTTATAACGTTGGTGAATGAAAAGTAACAGACGTAATGATACCCTTGTATTTTTCAATTTGTTGTTGAAGAGCATTATTTTGATAAATGACTTCCACTACAAAGCTGTGATAATCATTCTGATTTCACTCACTTTCCCCTTGTTTCGGCTGATTGCCCGAGCGTGGATATAGTTAGCAATATTGACGCAAATAAATGTTCGTACAGAAAATTGCAGTCTTGAGACGGCAGTTCATAATATTTTGACTGACGTCTACAGCGTCTAACACGAAGAAATTAAAACCCAACTTCCTCCGCCTTGAAAGTGTGATAAATTATCCGTCAACCCGACACAGACGTAACTGTAGCGGCTGCGGTGGAGGCGACCGCGTGAACCGGGAGGGTCGGGGGAGGCTGAGAAGGCACCGCAGCACGGAACCGGATTGTACTTCCTCGCCGCCGCCCTCGAAACTGTCTAAAAACGAAGGCTGCGGGACAGGAGGCGAGCGCGTCGGGGCGGCGAAGTCAGTCAAAGGGACGTCGCCAGGGCTGGCTGGGGGGTGGGGGTGGGGGGGCGAGGGGACCAGGCATACGGCATGCACCCGCCGCGCAGCCCGGGCCCTCCTCTCCCTCCCTTCCCCCTCCCCTCAGTCAAGTCGATCCTCGGCGTGCGGGACCATAAATCACAGAGCACCGAGGGGTTGCTGGCCCGGCAGCCGCGGCGCGGCGCGGCACGGCGCGCGGGCCACCCGCCTCTTTAAAAAGAAACCCCCGGGACGCCAAGGGAGAAGCCAGCCACCCCTCGCCGTATTTTTTTTCTATTTCGTGCGACTTCGTCTCCGTCTCCTCGCCTGGGAGGAGGCTTCAGGCCCTCGGCGCGAGGAAGGGGTGGGCGGATGACGAGTGTGAGCGGGTCGAGGAGGAGGGGAGGGGAGGGGGGGACGTCCATCTTTCGGGACGACGCCAATTTAACACGCGATTTACACGTCGCTGGCCCGCCGCGCGATTAGCCGCCTCCCGTCCCCGCGCCAAGCCGCCACCTCTTCGATGAAACACTTAGTGGGCAGGATGAGTGATTTGCCACTGCCCGGAAATTCCGTGTTTGTATATTCAAGACTTCGTAGATGGTAGTTTTCCAGGTAACTGGGATCCATGCAAAACACACTTACTTAACATTGAGAAATGACAACATTCTTTTGGAAAATGAGATGGAATTTATTAGGGATATTTTGACGTGTCGTGTATTCTAAGCGGAGATAGTTAAATATTCATATGCATCTATCAGGTTAGCTACCTTTGTCACAAACAATTATACAAAATCAAATGTTCGTAGCTTTGTGTTCTTAAAAAATGTGTGTTATGAAGAGTTAATTACTACCAAATATGGCACTGCGTTGATAACAAGTCTGATATTACAGTCGAGTCTGATATTACAGTCGGAGGTTTTGTCAAAAGAAACATTGAGAGAAGGTAAAGTTCATTTTGAGAAACGGTCCAGTTTTATGTGAAATTATTACAGAATAATGAATGCTGTAGACGATTCTCTACATCTAGAAATTACTTGATTCAAGTCATATTCAGTATTGTGGCATAATAAATTGTAGAAATCGTAAGAACTCCTATCTTACACAATACATCAATAAATTAATTCGTATACATTCAGAGTAGCTAATATGTCGAACTTCAACTTCTCCATTCCGTATCATAGCTTGTTCGAGCATTGAAGTCTTCACCTATCACTCGATCACAACACTTCCACAGAAGAGCACATCAGTTGAATCACTCATCAAGTACTTCCATCAGCATTCTCACTAGGAAACCTCAATAGCGCGTTATCTAGTGGGGGCCGAATGTTATCGTCCAAGGCAGGTAGTCGTCTCCCTCCCCATGTGACGCCTTGGTGACACAAGGCCGCTCCCCTCCAGATATTTTTAACTGCGCCCTCAGGGAGAGCGAGGGCGGCGACAGGGCTGTCCAAGCCATTGCCGAGAGCTGAATGCAAATCGTTTTGCTAACAATAGTGGTAAATAATTCAGCCTTCGTAATTAACGTGGGAGAGAAATTATGCTGTAATATTCCTCGAGACTATAGTACAATGTAAGTTGATTCCTTCGGTAAGTACGGGGAGCGGTAGCTCAGTGCATCAACTGATGTCACTGCAGCGCCTCTGACCGGGAGGTTCTAGGTTCCCACTCCCCACGGCGGCAGGATTTTCGACACTAGCTTTTCACCTAGGTCGAATTCAGTCGCTGTCTGGAGGAGAATTCTAGCGGCTGGCTGCTCTGATCGGTGGTTTTCCGTGGTTTCTCCGATCAACACCAGGCGAATGCCGAAGAAGTACCCTACCAAACGGGCCACGGACCGCGCGCGATCTTTCCTTCATCTTCCTTGTCCTGTCCTGTCCTCTCCCCTTACACACACACATATTCCGGGACACCGGTCGGGAGCTTAGAGCTTGTCCCGGCTGGGGCGGTGGCCCGCTGGTGGGAGAGTCCTGGTTAGGGGGAAACCCCACTAACCGACGGTAGGTCGGCGCCAGATCTCGCCATCCAGCAGGGGGAGATCACCGCCATCTCTCGAGAAAAAAGCATGCACTACACTAACGGGACTAATGACCAAAGCAGTTGACGCGCCCGGAAACACGAAAAAAAGCCAATCAAATCAATCCTTCGGTAAGTACTGTTAAATCAACGTGTTCAGAATCAACCAAAGCTAAATTTCCTCACTGATAATTATTACTTTTATTTTTTACTGATGCATTATTGCTTGTTATTGATTGCGATACGGATATTCACGGCATAACTTACCTGGATCGACAGGATCGTTGTGACGAGGTAAATATGAAAACGGTTGAATGTTGCTACGTACAAGATCTCTTACGGAGGGAATTGTGTAAGGGAATTATGGGAGGGAAATATAATATGACAAATAGAGTCAAGTTAACAACTAGTTAATTAGTAAATAAGTAAATATTGGGCCAAAGGCCTTGGGGCGTTTTGTCGCAACTGGATCATTAGAAACCTTAAAACGCCCTTGGTGCATAAGTAACTAAACTGACATCCTTTCAAAAAGTTTAATTTCATTACGTAAATCCAAGGTTTATAGAAAAATTGCAAAACGGCTGCGCTAAAGACAATTTATCAACTAAGATAAACCCATGTCGAAAATGCATGCTGGGTAACCTCCCATCACAATTCTGGACGAGGAATGTGTAACTGAAGTTATGCATGGTTAAGTCTATTGAAATTTTTTGGCGTCCCTATTAACATATTGAACTTACTTTTCGTATTTTCTCTCTCAAAATTGTACATGTACTACATTTTCATTCATTTCTTGCTTAAATTTAAAATACTACTATATTACATAAAGATATAACTCTCCGTCCCCTTCTTTCTTTCCTTTCTTTAATTCTTCTTCTTTCATTTCTTAAGATGTTTTAAATTATATAAATTATTTATATTATAAAGATCTAACTCTCCGCCCCCTTTCTCTCTTTCATTCTTCTTTTAAGATGTGTTTTTAAATTAGGTAACTATGTTAATTCTAATTTTATATTTTTCTTGTACCAGAAAACTGATGATGATGGCTAAGCCATCGAAAGCTGCTATTTGTGAAATAAATACTATTGTTGACAATGACAACGCCTTCAATCATTCCAACCAGTCCCTATTAACAACCCGAAAAGAGTATACATATATTTTAATCACGAGTAACCAATTTCTGTCTTCCGTTATATGTGTAGCTTGGAAATTCCTGAACGGTCTTGCAGCACAAGAGAATTCTATCTCACAGTCTATGTATAGAAAATATCTATGTGGTGTATCTATTCCACTCACGAGTTACCATTAGTTTCAATCCGGCCAATAGCGTTCTTATAATACGATGGCTACAGGTCAATCACGGGCACCTAAAATAGAAAAGATCATTTGTGTACATTTTGCTATCGTCTTATCCCAGATGACGTTCAATTGTTTTGTAAAATAAATAAATGTTCTTTTCAAGATGGAAACTGCATCAATATATCGTCTGAAACACAACACAAATATAGATATTTATGTCACGAGTCCTCTAAACGAGTCTTTAAGGACGCAACCGGAAGGTTAACTGCGAGGCGGAGCGATAGCGAAGTCGAGTAGTTAACCTTCCGGCTGAGTCCTTAAAGACTAATAGAGGACGAGTTACATACAATGATTTTTGTTATTTTTGTTTTTAGATTATCGCTTATTAAAATAAACTTTTATCTCTTTCGCGAGTTCAGAATTGTCATTACTCTTGATTTTCTGTAGCAAGGGTTGGTGGTATGCTTTGTTTGTGATCAAAAAGTTGAATGTTTTTTTCTACTAATGCAAGCAGAATCTAAACCCGAGAGTCCATAGTGTTCATAGCAACGGCTGCTAAAATGATCGAGAGTCCATTAAAAATATTTTAGCGGCCGTTGCTATGGACGCGCTCTTAAAGCAGTATTTAGATGGTTGGTTGCTAAGGGGCTAAGTGCGTGTTTACTAACGTAAATAACAAAAAAAATTTATCAGTATTTTCTAACTTTATGTGCACACTATTTATGGATTTATGATTTTTATTCGTGATTTAGTCTAACCGAAATCCACTCGAGGTTTCAAACTTCTCAGGTAAATCCGCTCGTCGTTACGCGGCTCGCAAACTTAGCGATAATTTTCCAACCAGTAGTGAAATTAATTACGAAGTGAGAAAATAAAACTCAAAAACAAACATCTAGAAATAGCTCAAATTACCGATATTTAGGAATAACACTTCAGACAACAGGCAGCTCATTCAAAATTCATATTAGAGAAGAAGCAGCAACGGTGATTAGAGCCATGTACTCAATAAAAAATATCCACAAACTGTCACTAGAATCAGCAATCAAAATATTTCATGCAGTCATTTGCCCAATCATGACATACGGAATACAATTAATATGGGAAAAACTCTCAATGGCTGATCTAAGGTCCATAGAGAAAACCAAGGCAAGGTACCTGAAGAGAGTCTTGTGTCTTCCAATGAACACACAATCAAGATTAGTATATGAACTTACCAGAGAACCATTCTACATTGAGGACTTAATATACCAATTATTACTACCATCCACCATGCAAAGCACACGAGTGCTAGAAGAAAGAATAAAGAAGAGTAGAGAAATATGTCCAGAATTCTACTCAACAGATGCCATGACGGAAAGAAAATGGACGGAAACAAATCAGGAATTGAGACACGTGATCACAAGACTGGCGACTCATGGGTTCCATCACAAAATCTGCGCAACCTCACATCATCACGAAGTAAAAGAAGACTGCGTATGCTCCCTGTGTGGTAAACGATATCATATTCAAAGATGCAAGAAAAGAACTAAAACAGAGACAGAATACAGCCCAGAACTTTAATTTTTTTATGCAGTTTCGTGCGCACTTGATTATTTATTCAAATTTATTACGAAAACATATTCGCGAATGATGATGGAGAAATCCAAGGTATTAATTAAAATTCCCCCTTGAGCCATTTCCCGCGAGCGCGTTCCGCCTGGCCGTTGACTCCCCCCGCCGCCGCCCCAGGCGCCACCCTTGCCTGTCGGGGGGGGGGGGGCGTCTGTGCGAGGCGCGAAGGTCGAGGCCTGGGAACAAGGACGGCCCGTGCGCGAGGGCGACTCGCCAGCCGGAGCACAATGGCGCCCGGCCCGCCGCGGCGTGGAGAATGCTTTCAACGGGTGATCCCTGTCCTCGCCCTTTCAACATTTCTGGAGGACGCTGTACCGGGGCGGTTGGACGGAGCTCCGCCGTACGACCGTACGATTGGCTCAGGCCGGGGCCATAGTCCAGCTGATTGTGGCCGAAATTTCGGTCGCCTCACATTGGACGGTCAAAACCAAACGAGATAGATCGTCCCATGTGTCGGACGCCGTCCGTAAAGGTGGTTCGGGTTTTCTATGAGCACTTCCGTTTTGTCACGTGTTTGAACGAATCCGGCACATCGGACAGCAACGCCCGACGTCGGCCGATCTAAATTTCGGCCAAAATCACCTCCACTGTGACCGCCGCCTTGTTATACCCTGGAGAATTCCTCATTGTTCGCCGATACTTCATTCCTGTACCATGCTAGGTGTGTTCGAATTCAATAAATACGAAACAAATTGTCAAATAATTTTGAAATAGGAATTGAGCAGTATCTCGTAGATATTTCCTTATATTTGTTTTATTTTCGATTATCCCCAATGGTATTTGACGTATAATATTTCACGTGATCAACCCTAAGTATATTACAGCATTTCGATCTAGGACGTAGTTAATGAAAACTCACATTTTCAAACGTAAATTTCCCAGATGACACTTGCTAAAAAGTGAACATTGCAGATTCTTATAATGTATGGGATGGCGGTTACTTTGTAAAATGAGAATATCACCCGAAATTTATAATTAAAAAGCTAACAATAGCGTACAAGCTGAGAATTCGAGAAAAACAATTTGAAATACGGATAACCCATGCCGGCATGGGGCTGCATTTTATAATAGCAATGATACGAAATTGTATATATTTCAGTACAATTTTTGTATCTTCCGATACATTAATATGAATATTGAAACCGATTGTGTATTCTTTGGTCACTAAATAGTAAAAATTCAACATTTAAATGGAGCCTTACGGTCAAAGAACGTTATTGGATCCATCCGGGATCGTACAGCATTTAACAATTACATTTTATTATAGAGTACAACAATTAAATCATTAGCTAAAGCTTTTTTATAGAAACAATACATAATTTAAAAACTACAAAAGTTGCTAAAAAGCTATTCATCTCAAAGAATAAGTAACGGCCAGAATGAAACAGGTAGAATGATGGTATTGAATGTACTGGAGCAAAACAGGCTGAACGCCGCATCAGAATTCCCACAATTGCTGTTGAGAGATACCTGGTTGAGGGAAACCCCACTAGCCGGATAGGAAACACCACTAGCACTAGACGCTGGGTCGGCGCCGGATCTCGCCATCCAGCGGGCGGAAGATCATCGCCATTGTAGCGTCATGCACAAACGCAATTGTACGAACGGCCGCGTGGCATAGGCGACGCTAAGGCACCACGCGGCAGCCTTTGTTACGAGCGGATGTGACGTCGGCGGGAAACCCTAGGAGGCAGCGTGGTGGGGAGAAGGGCGAGCGTAAGCCCTGGCGAGCGGCGGAACGCTCTCTTTGGTTACTGGACACGGTGCAACACAGATCGGTCTGGCTGGGTGGGCGCGGGCCGCGGGCTGGGCAAGAGCCGACAATGTGTTGCCGTACAGAGGCTGACTCGAGGTTGAGTCGTAGGTGGGTTGCGGCGCTTCACGCCATCTAATGTTTGAGATTAGTGCGTAGTGGTGTGGTAGCCGTAACGGGAAATTACTCCGTGTAGGGATATTAGTAATTACGTTATTTTGTAATAAGGTGGTGGTCTGTTAATAAACCTCTAAATTACTAAACCCACACTCGTCTGTGTTATTATTGCAAATACATGACGCCACACCATCATTTGATGAAAAACATGCACTACACATACGGGACTAATGACCTTAGCCGTTGACGTGCCCGGAATCACTTATAAGCACGCAACCAGCCGACACTGGAAGCCCAGAATCCGCCGGTCAGAGGCACTGCAGAGACAGAGACAATACTGGTTCTGAGCTAATCTCTCCCGGTCGCAGATAGAATTGTAATAGAATTGTTGCCGTGATTGGCAATTACGGTTATTTTCCTATTTTTATATATCGACCAATTTTAGAAATATACGTAAATAAATCAATCAAATAAAAAATAATACACTAGGTGTACTTTAAAGGAGAAACTTATTTCCAAAGCAAGTAGAAACATGGTAAAACATAAGTGAAAATTTCAAATACTATCCCAACGAAATCAAAAGCCTTCTGTAGTGCGCCTGGAAAATCTCTCCGCGCTGAGCCGAGCCTGGGCCTCCTATTACAAATGCCAATGACCTTAGTAACAAACAGATTGGTGCGAAACATGTGAAGGGGACAACACTTGCAGCATCTGTTATGACCGTGGTGAGTGCTTTTATTACACGCTACTACCAACATAATTTTTGTTGCAAGCACCAAGGTGCCATAGCAGGGAGACTTTCCTGGTGCGATGTATTAATTTAAGAAAAGAATTACAGGTACGTTTCGAAGGCTTTCCACAGCGTTGGACAATCGTGTTTGACGTTGCAGTGGAAATTGAAAGGGGCAAAGGCTTCGCCAAGTCAGCACTTTTGATAACTGCCTTTCCGACAGCGCGAAGGAGCTGCCGACAAATCACAGTCCGAAGCGTCAGGGGGTGTCCCGCCCGCGGCCGGCCCGCCGCCTCCGCCGCCACCGCCGAGCAGCCGCAGCTGATTAATGGCGAATATAGAGGGATATAATGCAGAGGGATCATTTGTTGGACGGAGCTCGCAGGTGATGAAGACGCTCGTAAGAAGACGTCACCGCCGCTGACAGCTCTCGCGCCGGGACGCCGCTCAAGCCGACGCCCGCGGCCCGCGTTTCTGGCGCTGCCGTCGCCATCGCTACAACTGCGAACTCTTCCTTCTCTACCTTCCACTACTCTCGCTCACCGCCTGCCGTCTCATTCTCATCAACTCCCCCTGCCCGACAACTCCTTCCTTCCTATTCATACCACCCATTTTCAACTCTCCTCAGCCACCTAAACCGGGAGAAAACGCTCACATCAAGCGATGTCACTACAGTCTCTCTGACCGGGAGGTCCTAGGTTCGAGTTCCGACGGAGGCAGAATTTTCGACATTAGTCTGGCAGCTAGGTCGAATTCAGTCGCTGTCTAAAGGAGAATTCTAGCAGCCGGCTGCTCTGATCGGTAGTTTTTCATGGTTTTTCCGATCAACACCAAGCGAATGCCGAAGCAGTACCCTAACAAACGGGCCAAGGATCGCGCGCGATCTTTCCTTCCTCTTCCTTGTCCTGTCCTGTCCTCTCCTCTTATACACACTTACACCAACATGTACTACAGTGCCACATATACCGGGTGACCGGCCGGAAGCTTAGAGCTTGTCTCATCCGATGCGGTGCCCTGATGTTGGGGGATATCTGGTTGGGGAAAACCCCGCTAGCCGACGGTAGGTTGGCGCCGGATCTCACCATCCAGTGGGGGAAGAACATCGCCACCGACCTATAAAAACATGCATTACATTTACGGGACTAATGACCCTTAGTAGCCGGCGCACCCGGAATGACTAACAATCGATTAACCCCCTAAACAAAGCGCAAATGGTTTGTTCCCAGCTGCTTGATCAGTTCCTCCTTCCTCGTGGCTTTTCAGCCCTGCTGCATTCCTTGGCGCGGCTACCATCCGTATCTGACGCCTTTTGCTTCTCCTCCTCTCGGCCTTTCTGAATATTGGATTAGTCAGGGTCAAACGCCGATTCGACCCAGGCGGGGGGATGATTTTTCTCTCTTGCCCGCCGCGGGTGGGGGTGGGGTGAGGGCAGCTGCGTCCGCCTGACAGCCAGCCGTCTCCAGCGCGCGAGGGCACTGCTGGGCTTCGTTTGCGACCGCTGACCCCCAGCAACCCCGTGGCCGACAGGGCTTCTTCAAGCCTCTGCTCAAGCAGCAAGTTCTCCTCGCCTATTACTACGTGTAGCGTCGTGTCGCTAAAACAGCGTGGGCACGTGGCGCGTTGTGGGTCTAATGTCAATATACTTTTTTCTTTTTTCAAAATATTGCGCAGTCTGATTTTAAAGATATCTCGATTTGAGTCATTTAATTTATACTATCATTTAATTTATAGGCTAAAGTAATTCTTTCTTTACTCACATGTCTGTGTATTATTCCATTTGACGCCACTACGTATAAAATTTAAACAGACACATCTATAATTGCAAAGATGAGGGGTACAACTATGTCACGCTAAATGTTTGAAGATCTAATCCGATGCAGGTTTTCGATACTAATAGCAATACAATGCAGTATGAGAAACCATGAACTCTGATGAGTTTCTTTCTGATAAAGTTCAAATGTTTCAAGCGTAAAAGCAATAGGTTTCCCAAATTGTGAATTTGTGGTATCGATATCAAGGAAGAGGTCTAAATTAACGCAAAACTATCATGAGGACTGTTACTATTACTTGTATTAAAACATAATTTTAACCTAACCTTTTCTAAAACACTAATAATTTCATTTGTATTATACACACTATCCGATATTGTGGTGCATCCAAGTTTTAATACTTTTCTTACAAGAACACTTAGTTTCAATTCCTTATCCACCACAACTGAATTGATAATTTTAGGGACACAATTACAATCAATCAGTTGAAAAAAGATACTGTCTTCATTCTTCGACCAATATAATGAACTTCATCCAAAATAATCAACTCTAGTTGCTTTTAATTAAAAAAATTTAATTTAATTGCAATTTTTTTTGGTTTTTCAATGGCAGGAATGAAGAACAAATGGCAACAAAGAAGGCACAGCTCCACCGAACTATCGTGTACATTTTAAGGCGGCTCCACACATTCGTTATTCGGCGAACAGCGAGCAACCGCTCGCCGAATCTCGAGTAGTGTCGATGAGTTGCTTAGTATTTGCGGTGTGACGAACATTCGGTATTCGCCCCACCCACAACGTCGGTCTGTTTGACACATCAAAGGGTGTGTCCGCCGAACATGAATCAGCTGCTCAGGATTGGGCGAGCATCAGAGGACTGTTCATACGATAAAACATAACTTAACAATTTACAATATGTACATTTTATTATACACACTATCGATATGATCATCCACACTTCTGCTACTGAAACTATTCAATCACTCTGTTGTATTTTGGGATTACTCAATAGTTAAAGGAACTGCCTTCTTCTTCGACCATATAATCACGCGCCAATTACCGTGACTCTCACCATGCAAAGTACTGAAAGATATCATTTAACCTGGCAAATTTTCTGCATGCTGCAAGGCAGAATGAATCGTGTATTAAACGGCAATTTTTCTCGAGTGCAGCCGTCACGTGACCGCCATGAGACAGAAGGAAAAGGGACAAGGCGCTACCACGGAACTTCGTGTCACGCTGGCGTCCCACTTGTATTCAAAGGAGCAACGCTCGGGGGTGTCGAGGTTCTTCAGCCGCAGGTATCGAACATTCTACGCCCACCTCCCACTCCAACGGTCCGCCGAACAGACAGCTGCTAGCACACTATAGAGCTATAGCTCGCTGCTCGGCGAATGCAGAATGTGTAGAGCCGTCTTTAAAGGAGGATTGATTTTTAGTCCATTATCACAATAGAACACTGAATTCTTCTCAATTTCCCACATTCGCAAATGCAATTCACAAACCTGAAAAACTAAATACAGAACTTAGCAACTTACACTTTTCACTTTTTGCCATAATTCCCTCACCTGGGGACACTGCCCTTATTCACCATAAGTCTCACCATTTCAACAACAGACCACATCTACATAATCACAAGTCGAAAGCTACACTTGCTACTCAACGTTCACAACTGGATCGCCTCAACTCGAACAAGTCGGCCTTCTCTAGCCCCATATTGGCTTTGAAAGACTGCAGTGCACAGGCCTTGTATGTCTAGGTGGTGTTGGCTTGACCCGGCAGGGGCGGTGCTCCGCTGGAGATCCGTGATTGGGAAAAATCTCCGCAAGTCGACGTAGTCGGCACCGGATCTCGCCAACCAATGGGGAAGATCACCGGCAGCCCCCGAGATAAAACCTGCACTACACTTGACCTTAGCAGTTGACGCGTCAGGAATAATTAATCAACCAATCAAGTGTAACGTATTGTACGCTCCACTCACAATGGCGCTGCGCCAAAGGATTAGGCGACAGGGGCCAGGCAGGATGTGAGAACAATGCGGTATTGGGAGAATTCCGAGAGCTAGGGAAAGGGCCCAAAAGGGGTTTAAAATTAGAATCTAGGGCAAGGATGCCCAAAATGCCTGGCAACGCGACTAGCGCGGGCCGTGGAAAAACCCAGTGACGTTTCAGGTCACGTGGGTGGGAGTATATAAGAGCGAACGCAGAGCGCGGGTGTGGGGGTTTGTCGAGCTGAGTGGAACCCTCGTGCGAACGCACAAAACTTGCGCCCAGGACGGTGCGGAGCCGAGCGAGGCTCGTACGGCAACCCATGTGTTGGGACGCCGGTGTGGACACTAGTTCCACGAGTGACCTAAGTCGCTGGAGCCGCGTGCTGTGTTCATAAGGTTCGCTGAGGAGTGGCGAAGGGCCACGAGTCAGATTACATTTTTAAGGATCGCTCCTGCGATCAGGGGACTAAACGTCTTCCGAGAGCTAAAATTAACTTAAATATTTATTGTACATATTGTGAATAAACCTGTACATATTTATCATTGAAGCTCGTGTCTGTGTTATTGTGTATTCCCACGACGTCACACAAGTTATCAACTTCATTATCAGGTAATGTCAGAACAAATAAAATTCTTGATGAATATAACTTTCTATACATTCGTTTTCATAGTTGTAAACGAATTGTACATGAATGCGCTAGTAATATTGTCCTAAAAACTGCTAGAATGTGAATGCCAAGACAAAGTCCTTTTCTCATCAGGAGAGATGTTTCAGACTTCACGTTTAAATTATGGTAACTTGTAGGATGTTAAAGGAAACGTACAATAGAAAAGCATTTTGGAAGAGCGCAGAAGTGTCAGCTCCTCAGGTTAAGGTCTGGATGTCTTGTATCTACAACACCTTAATTCATCAGAAAAAAGACAGGCTGACTAATCCTGCAGATGAAACTTGGAAAGAACGCTATGAAAAACTGTGGTGTAATCCAAACAATAAAACTGAAGAAAATGATATTTCTGATTATTACACCATAGATCCTATAACGCTATTAGAATTGAGACAATCATTGAAAGAAATAATAGAAAGCTTGTTCATCTGATGGACTAAACTCAGAACTATTGAAATACGTTAGTTTTCTTTTTGAACTGTGACTCCAACATTTACTAAATTAATGATGGGGAAAATATGAAACACTATCTTCATGGCTTCATGACTGAAGAATTTCTCTCTTCCAAAAAGGTGAAAGGTACAACTGTGAAAATTACCGTTTGATAAGTCCACGTAACAGTGCTTTTGAAATATATTCTAAAATATTAAACCATGGGCTAAAGGAAATAACTGAAGTAAGTTTAGAAGAAGAGTTAGCAGATTTTAGAAAGGGTCGTGCTCTCTCTGACAATATCTTCACCTTTATAACAGATCATAGAAAAACGAAGATAGAATCATTTTGAAATGCACATTGCATTTACTGTCATTATAAACGCATTAGGTAAAGTGAATAGATGAAGACTCTGAGAAACAATGAATATAAGGGGATATCCTCTTGATCTGATTCAAACATTGAAAGAAATATACAAAATCACGAATATAGTGATCAACAACATATATATAAATTATAAAAAATAGAAAAAGAACGTAAACTCTGGAATGAAAATAAGACCTGATATAGCACTAAGCATTCTATTATTTGCCGATGACCGCCCAATAAAAAGAACCTACAAAACGCCGTTTATAGTTTAGAACAAATTTCCAAAAAATATAATTTATAAATATCGATACCAAATCTAAAGTGATGGCGATTGATGATGTGTTCCATAATAAAATTGTGTAAGTAATGAGGAGAGCTATCCTAATGTAAGGAAGCGAGAGTTGGGTTCCCTTGCAAAAAGAAGTCAATAAAATACTGTAATGGATCATTACAAGTGACGATAACTAAACGAAAGTAAATATGAAAATTTCGAAATTTCTGAAATAAACTTAATAGAACTTTTCTGTTGTAACTTTTGTACAGCACTTCCTTTCGCGCGATGTATTTGCACAGGTGCAACGACTAATTTTAATAATAATAGAAAATATAATAATAGTAATAATAATAGTAATAATAATAATAATTATTATTATTATTATAGCAATAATGCGAATATCTTAACATTTTCTATCACATTCACATAAATTTCATTTCAAGTACATTTACTTCTGTCTGTCGTACTTGCTCCTCATTCGAGTAGTCGAATTGCAACCATCCCCCCTCGGGAGTTCGCGTGCCCTCTGTATCTCTCTCCACAATTCCACGCGATCCACCTTTTCCCCAGTCGCAGGCGCCGCCCACGCCGCCATCTCACAGCCCTCGCGGGCGCGCCCGCCACGACGTCGCTCGTCGGCCGCTGCAAGTGCTCCACCCCCACCCCCACCCACGCAGGAAGTTTATGAAGTTATTAACATGCAGCCTCGGGGCAGGCGGCGCGTGGGCGGCGGCGGCGTGGCTAGGCGTCTCCGCCGATGGCCGCGTTTTCAATTACGAACCCTGCGCCGCACGGTGCTTCGCAATCAACGTTGAGGCGGCAAAATTCTAGATTTTTAAGCGCAATTAATTGCCAGTTTGTGTACATAACAGCCTTCTGAGTACTTCTAACAAGGACGTAGAAATATTTGTTTCACGATTTCGGTGCGTTTATAAATATTTTTTGAGCGTTGAAGTTCTAATGTTGAATTTTCAGTTGAAAATAGAAAGAGGTTAAAATTTCACATAAGAAGAAGGAAAGATTCAACTGAATGTTATTTTATTATATTGATTTCATTAAGGTTCATTTTACAGCTTGTAAGTAATAATTTTAATGATTTCTGAGTTCTTGAAATTACAATATTTCATTTACTAATGTTAACAAAATGATCAAACGGTCGTCCACAAGCGCACACTCATAAGTAAACACACACACACACACACACACCCAAGCGCATATATATATATATATATATATATATATATATATATATATATATATATATATATATATGGGCTTTGTGACAGGGTTTGTAGATCATTTTCATGGGCCTGATTGTGCAAAGACATTTCTTTGATTAATGGTACAATTCTACAGATTTTTTCTTTGAATACATTCTTGTGTAATATTAAAACCAAAATACGTGTGTCCTTTAATGTCATAGTGAATTTATTTTTCTCTGATATTCCTCATATCAGATCCCCCAACTTTGTGTTTCAAAATGTTTGCATACATTAGCTTTTTGCAACCTTACAAGTGTACATTGCATTTTTGAAGAAAATGAGAGTATTTTCGGAATATCTGTTGCGTGCGTTCGGTTGTCGCCCCACTGTGCGCGGTAATGAAGTGCGAGGGCCGAAGCCGCCTTCGCCGCGACAGCTGAATTGAGGAGCCATCTCCCGAACGTTTCCGCCTAATTGTCCCGAGATTGATTTATGCGACAAGTTAATCGCGGAGCAACTCATAAATTGAAACACAAGGAAAACAGAGTGGTACATTTTGTGCGAGCGCGGTAATTAGTCTAAATTCGAGTTTGCTCTAGGGGGGATTACAATTCATCACGCCGACCGAATTGCACTCAGGCCTGAGGTCCTGCTTTGCTATACCACCTTCGGACGATTGAACCATGTTAAGTATTGTTTCCTTTTGTTTACTTGTGGAGAGAGGATGAGCTTAAGACGTGTGATTGATGGTCCATTAAGGGGTAAAGCAGTATACAAATAAAATCTTGCGAATTTTAAATTTTTGGGAAAAACAATCGTGAACTGTGTCATTTGTATCTGAATATTCTCTAAAGAGCCGATTAATATACTACTCTGAAATCGTTTTTGGCAAAATTAGATTTATCAGAACGTGACAAGGAATGAGTTTAAGTCATGCAAAGAAAGCGATTATTAAATCGCTCAACATTTCAGCTTTTATTGAGCCTTCCCCGGGGATATAACACGAACTATTTACAGTTTACATACCAACCACATTTAACCATCAGTCTTTGTAATATTATTCAATATATTCTTTGCGACCCATTGGTTAGAAATCATGCTCGAAACGTCGAAAATATAGAACACACAAAACCCAGGACTCGTGTATTGATCTTAATCAGTATAAACATTGGCTTTAAAATAATTGAACGATATTTCTTTACAATATTACTACAATTTAGTGGTATTTATGAATTGACTTTTCAATTTTATTCCAACGCTTTCTTTTGTCTACCAACCAACATCCTGCTCACCGACGTATACTCCTCAAGATTCCGAAATTGTTACAGCCCCACCTACTGAGAGCAGGTCTCTCGAAGTTCAGGCAGATGTCAAGCATCGTGGCCTGTATACACTGAATTTCGAATAACTTTCTAATAATGCTACCCATTTTATAGGACCGTTTATCGACACAAAAGCTCATTGGGGGACAGATAGCAAAAAAAGAGTATTTCTATTAGTCCTAAATATAGTAAATTATTTTTTCTAGTACGTTGTGTAGTCATTTTATATATCCACGTTTTGTGAATATATAAAAATGTTACAGGCTCGATTTTCATTGAATCTTGTAGCAGTTCTTTAACTTCAGCTCAGGCGGTGAAGACAGCGCCTTCGCAATTTAAGTACCAAATATTTTTTCTGCATTGAAAACGTTTTTGAGGGGTAAACTAGAATTATAATACTACTAATAGTTGCAAATAATTCGAGAAACTACGTGAGTCATTTGTTTCCAGACACGTCATCTCCTACAATCATTTACCCATTGGGGCAGTGAATGTTTCTTAATACCTAATGGTGGTGGTGCTCCTTCCCACCACATGACGGGATCACGCACCCAACTACACGTCCACTTCCGGGGATTTCCTCTGTCGGGTACGTTCCCTCCAGGCGGGCACCTCTCGTGCTGGGACAAGTTTTAAACTTCCGAATGATCTCCCGACTTATGTGGTAGTGCACTGCATGTACGTGAGTTAAATTTGCAAACCAGCAGTCAAGGTAGAGACTGACAATCTGCTAGGTATCGGGTTCGATACCACAGGATGACCAGTGAAGTAAAACTCACAAGAAGATATTACAACATTTAATTTGGCAATAGCTCTGTACAGGTTGGAACGGCCGAAAGATGTTATGAGCTCAGTGATTTGTGAGCGAACACGCTGCTTTGGCTCTCGTGCTTCTCAATATATATATATATATATATATATATATATATATATATATATATATATATATATTACATGTTTACAAGAAATTAGTAGAACAAGGTGTTACAGATTTCACAAAGGCAGTTTCCAGAACGTTTCAGGATGTAGCATGTTTATCACTGAATCGTCAAAACATATTATTGTACATTTGGAAACGTGACGCAAGTAGCAGATGGGGCACTCGGCTGGGCGGCGCCGTCTGGAGGTGGCGGGGTGCGGATCTTCCTTGTTGATGTTTCTAATGGAATACATAACTCGTGTAAGAGTGTCCAAGTACTGAGGAAGGACAAAGAAGAGGAAGGAAAGATCGCGCGTGGTCCGTGGTCCCTTTGTTAGCGTACTACTCCGGGATTCGCCTGGTGTTGATCGAATAAACCACGGAAAACTGCGGATCACAACAGCTAGCCCCCACAGTTCTCTTCCCAACAGAGGCTTAACTCAACCTAGCTATCAGAATCGCTGTTGAGTCTGCGGCAGAACTTACTCTTACCTAACAACATACCAAATTGTCTTGAAAAATGATGTCGTTGTCAATAGAACCATCATACGTCTTCATATGACTATGAACAGCAGATTATGATATTTGGAAATACTTATCCATCTGTTTAAACTTTACCTTCCTTGTCAAACTTCACAGGCCGCAATATGATTTTTTGAAGGCATTCTCTGTATTTGTCTTCTTCCAATGTACACACACACACACACACACACACATTTATGTATTATGGAAGGAATGTAGGGGAAAATGACAAGTATGTAAAATAAAAATTCCGAATGTTTCTTATGTAAAATAAAATTTTTCTGACCGCATAACGTCGCCAATCGGAGAGGCTGAAAGAAAGTTCTAGCTCTACACAAGTAATTGGACACTGGTGTTCACCACCAGTAAGAGTTTTATCCGAAATATAAAATACGATCCGTATTATAATGTTGTTTACGTTTAGCTGGTACACATATGAAGAGTCGTATCGTGTAGCTAGAGATGAATCACAGAAGGGGAGAAACAAAGGCCCAACCTTCTATCCAAATCTCGATAAAATAATGTGTAAAAAATATTATGTTTTTCGATCGTGACTTGTCGTCCTCGTGATCATTTGTGGCGTGCTCCGCTGTAGCGGAATCCAGAGTCCCAGTTCTCTCCGTTTAATTTTGATGTCATTTCTGTACCTTGTATTCTGTAGCTACAACAACGCCTTAAAGGTGCTAAAATCGATTTAAAAATACACATTTGAATTTTAATATTTTAATATTGGAACCAATTTTTACACTAATTCTTTTGATTCATGAAGTTATTAAATTCTGTACTATTTTTAAAGAAAATAGAATACCATTGTTTCGCAAAGTAAAAACACACAGAAAAGTCTTTGAATAACTATATTATTCACTGAATTTCAGAGGATGTGCACAGATAATGAAGTTACATTTATGTCCGGAAGCAAAACAAGGTGCCATCTCAGCATTTGCTCAAAGGATCAGGAAAACTGGACGAAAAGCCTCATCGGGATGGGGGTGATTGACCCAGAAGCTGAGGTACAATAGTTGTTACAGGTTGTTTAGAATTATACAACTTTTCCTTTCCAAGTATCTCTCCCAGCGGACACCGCCCCACCTGCGACAAACTATGAGCTCCCCACTTGCGACACTTTGAGCTCCCCACGATCTGCCGTCATGAGTGGTAATGTAGAGCATGTATTTATTTATTTATTTTACGTCAAAAAAACTGCGTCATATACTACTTTAATTTAAAAAAACAACAAAAAAACATGTAATAAAATATATTTTCAAGGATAAAAAAGGCAATAAACTTTGGCTCTTACCCATGTTGTCCTTCGGACTTCCTGCCACGACAATATGGAAACGATAATTTGAATAATTGTATTTCCCACTGAATTCTAGAGGACATGCACAGAAAATAAAGTAACATTTATGTCAAGGGCGACCTGATCGAGATGTAAGTGAAAAAGTCTGTGTAAGTGGAGAGGATGGGACAAGGAAGAGGAAAGAAATATTCCGAACTGCCCGTGGCCCGTTTGTAAGGGTACTGCTTCAGCATTTACGAGTTATTGATCGGAGAATCCCCGGAAAACTATCGATCTGGGGAGTTTGCTAGAATTCTCCTCCACACAGTGTTTAAACACGATTCAACAATGTAGTTCGAAAATTCGTCTTCATCAGAACTCGACTTCCCGGTTCTGCAGATATTAGAAATGAGTAAAAATTGGTGATTAACAACAATAACTTTTCTCAGACTTTAGAACACACAACTGAAGGATTCTTAGAACTAATAAAGGGCAAACAGCTTATGTAAATCAATGTTTTTTTACTAAAATTCGAAATTTCCTAACAGCAAAAGCACATTTCTCAAATTTTTTATACTGTTTTCTTCCTAGAAGCCAGTTTCGTGCTAGAAATCATTACGAAAGTTGGGGAAAACTCCTGCTACATAATGTTAATTAATAATTTGACATTTTCAAATTCAAAGTAATACATTAAAATTTATTCATTTCTGTCTTAAAGTCCCTTTTGAAGATCATTATTCTCCTGATTTCTTCAGACTTTCGTTATTAACCAGATATTTATAACAAATATTAATTTTAATTTACTGTTTTAGTCACAATATTAATTGATACATAAACTGTGTCCAAATTGGAGTTCGTATTAGGAGACCCTGTGGAGGGGATAGCCGTCACTCGGAAAAGAGTACCCTCAACTCGTGAAACAATTTCTTTCCGCGGGGCAATCATTCTCCCCGTTTCATCGAATGTTAATCAGAAGATGAGGTTGCAGGAATCATTACTTTGTAACTCAATACAATTTATGTAGTGAATAGGTCAAGGTGATCGTACTTCATCATCCGCTATTTGGATTCTAGAAGCATATTGTTGACGCAGATAAATTTCTTGAGACATAAGTAAAAAGTAATGTAATATTTTAGTCATTTAATGTTGCGTGTTTACGATGTAGATTGGAAATATACTTATATCATCGCAGTTGATTCATATTTAAGGAGAAGCGTTGTTGGTTAGAATGATTTCTATTCCATTTCCTAATTCTCTATTGGATGACTGAATTCTCAAATGAACGACTCAATTCCCTGAAATCACCCTGCTAGACGACTTCAGCATCCAGAGTCACATTTAGTGGATGCGACTGTCCGCCTTTCTACCTCCGCAACCCCAACCGCCTCGGAGGGAGGGGTGGGGAGGGGAGGGGGTTGAGTCTCGCTCCACCCTCCATCCACAGTCTTGGTCTTCCCTTGGCGGCGGCGACGGCGGCTGCTGCTGCTGCAGCGACTTCTATAGAAACAAATCCGCACCATTTGCGCGGTCGTTCATCATGGTGTCAGCCGGCGCAGAAGTGGCCACCCTCGACCCCGGCCGCGCCGATGCCATCAGCAGCCGCAGCCGCCCCGCCCCCCTCGGCCCCCGCCCCCGCGGCCCGCGCTTCAGGAATGTCACTCGCCCGGCACGGGGGCTATTTTCTTCCCCTAAATTGAACGCCTCCCCTCGCTTTGATTATTGCTCACGGCCGCCTGCCTCCGTTATTGTTTCTCTGGCATTGCATTGCGACCCGAGGGGTTTATTCGTTTGGAGAATGCCCTCGCAACTCATTTCTAGAAAAGGCAACTGTTGACGAAAAATTGACGGGTATCATTTTAATAGGAATTACGGTTTTGTAGTTTTTGAAAAAAAAATTAGAGCAATATGTTGTTTATGTTATCTTATAGAGTACATTTACCACAATCCCTACCAAAAATTTAAAGAAAAAAATGGGGGCTATTTTTGAGAAAATTTTGAAAATGTCCGGGAGGCTTCATGTAAGTATCTCCAGAGCATGAAGAGTGTTTTTCAAACTCACAAAGATTCAACTAGAGCCAGATGGACAGCGATTTCTTGAATTTGGAAAAAAATCGTACAGAAGATTTAGGCGCTAGTAGTGTTCACGGGCGGACAAACGGATTTATCCATTTTTTCGTTGTCAGGGCAATGAACGTTTTCTGCCGAAAATCCGCCGTTTTTCGCTCAGCATTTCATAGCTTTCTCTATTCTACGTATGACTCCGTATATACGTACGTAAATGAAAAAGTATAATAATGTTTGTATAATTGTTAAATCAAGAAACTCCTTTTAAATACGTACCCTTAATTGGGATGAAATAAATTTTGCTTTAGATTTGGTGACTTCTGTTTGACTCACTAAGACCTATTTTCCCCTCGCATTTTTGCCCACTGATTAAAAATTATAATATGTTCAAGAGTTTGATCTGAACCTATAGACACATACCTAATGAGTCTCCTGTAATGAGCATTCTCCTTGCAATGAATATCAGTTTGGCTGCTCAGGAAACATCTCAAATATTTTTGAAAGTGACGAAGGAGGTCAGCCGAAATGAAGAGAACACGACGCCCCTCGGACAATGAAGTTACTTTTCCATTGGGTCAATTTTGTCCCATAATTAGTCCCACAACGAGAAATGCCATCGAAAGACAAGTTTTGACCTCCCTCCTCTCCTTCGACGACGCGACTGGCTGGGGGGGGGGAGGGAGGGAGGCTGGGGGTCGCCCAGCAGCAGACAGCAGCAGCAGCAGCAGCAGCAGACACATACCTAATGAGTCTCCTGTAATGAGCATTCTCCTTGCAATGAATATCAGTTTGGCTGCTCAGGAAACATCTCATTTTTGAAAGTGAAGAAAGTCAGCCGAAATGAAGAAAACGCGATGCCCCTCGGACAATGAAGTTACTTTTCCATTCGGTCAATTTTGTCCCATAATTAGTCCCAGAACGAGAAATGCCATCGAAAGACAAGTTTTGACCTCCCTCCTCTCCTTCGACGACGCGACTGGCTGGGGGGGGAGGGAGGGAGGCTGGGGGTCGCCCAGCAGCAGACAGCAGCAGCAGCAGCAGCAGACACATACCTAATGAGTCTCCTGTAATGAGCATTCTCCTTGCAATGAATATCAGTTTGGCTGCTCAGGAAACATCTCATTTTTGAAAGTGAAGAAAGTCAGCCGAAATGAAGAAAACGCGATGCCCCTCGGACAATGAAGTTACTTTTCCATTCGGTCAATTTTGTCCCATAATTAGTCCCACAACGAGAAATGCCATCGAAAGACAAGTTTTGACCTCCCTCCTCTCCTTCGACGACGCGACTGGCTGGGGGGGGAGGGAGGGAGGCTGGGGGTCGCCCAGCAGCAGACAGCAGCAGCAGCAGCAGCAGCAGACACATACCTAATGAGTCTCCTGTAATGAGCATTCTCCTTGCAATGAATATCAGTTTGGCTGCTCAGGAAACATCTCATTTTTGAAAGTGAAGAAAGTCAGCCGAAATGAAGAAAACGCGATGCCCCTCGGACAATGAAGTTACTTTTCCATTCGGTCAATTTTGTCCCATAATTAGTCCCACAACGAGAAATGCCATCGAAAGACAAGTTTTGACCTCCCTCCTCTCCTTCGACGACGCGACTGGCTGGGGGGGGGGAGGGAGGGAGGCTGGGGGCGCCCAGCAGCGGAGAAGGCTGGAGTCTGCGGCGGTGTTAACTTTAACCTTTTCCTGACGATTTATCTGCGGGCGGCGCTCCTCACGGGTGCACACACAGCGACGCCACAGCGCGGGTATCCGAGCCATCAGCGCCTCAACCCGGGTCCCCTATCAGAAAACGGACTTGACACTCAAGATAATTCCTCTTTTTTAATGATGCTGCTAGCACTATTTGTCGTTACTATTTCATTCAGATAGCTGTCACAATATACAAAATTACGTTTTTCTTCACTTGCCTTCACGTGTATACGTATCTTGAATCTTCTATTTTCCTTATCTCACTTTCTTCTCGAATCTTGGAGCTTCGTATGTCGTGAACAAATTAAGCAAGTTTATTTGGTAGGATAATTCGGAGGGAGTAGTAGGATAAAACGTAGGGTAAAATCGAGGGCAGATTTGTCATTAAATCAAGTAAACTACCGCTTGAGGGGTTCAGAAGGTCAAAAAATATTAAAAGTTCGCTCAGGTTACCCAGTTATATTTGGGTTTTTCGAACGTCGGAGCTGAGGGTATTATCTCCAAGATAGATTATGGCACTACTTTTGCGTCTTTCTCGGTTCTGCCGCAAGATATCGCATGATCGCGACCGTATCAAGCAGTGCTGCAGATCAAGCGACTCTAGCGGCACAACCGAGAAAAACGCGAAGAGCCGGGACATATTCCACCTTGAAAATAATACCTCCAGCTGTCTCGTTAGAAAAACAAATATAATCAATGAAATTTCCTAAGCTGTCATTGAAAGAAGGTCAATATCTAATTATTTCTAGACTAGCTATGCCCACAACTTTGTGTTCGTGGAGTCTTCAATTAATTTAGACAGTTTAATTAAAAATATAAATAAAGTGTGAAAATAATTCTTTGACAATTTTTTTAAAAATTAATATTACAGTGATATCTACATACATTATCTGTTTCATTTTAGGTCCAGGAGCAAGGACCAATAGTTTTGAGAATATCTTACTCGAGATCTTATAAATAAAAATTGTCTGCTATGCCTAAACTAAAAATATTGACATAATCTACACTTACTTTAAAAATGTCTGCTATTGTACTTTATTGATTTTTATTGACCTGAAACAGGTAGTTTCTGAATATTATTGGAATTCCTTGTATGAAAACTCTGCCTCCTTCTGCACAGCTGTATACTTATTTTCAAAATGTACATTTTTCCCCTCTTCCACATAAACAAAATTGTTGAGAATACTAACGTTCCTGCAATAGCTCACATGTTTTATGATAGATGTAACTATTTGACATATCTCCAAGGGAGTGGTGGCCCCCCTGAACATTTTCAAAGCGGTAATCCATATCCATATTACATTTCCATAAGTAATTAACCTTTTTGTTTTTAATCCCTTATTTCCCTCTTCTTAAACTGACTGTTTTCTAAATTTAATTTAGATATCTTAAAACGGGTTTGTCATTATTATTGTATGCACAAATAACATTTTAATAATTATAATAAACAAAGTAATTTAATACATTCAAGGTAACATTTAAGAAAAATCGTTCATATATCGGTCAACCCTGTAAATAGTTCAACAAAAAACTATTTATATTTATTAAAAGTAAACATTAATGTTTTAATTTGTTAGTCTGTTTAATATATTTTATTTATTTTCTGGTAGAATATGTCATATGTAAACATAAAAAAGTTCAATCAAAACGGGTGTCGAGAAATGTAATTGTTGGTCACTCGTTTCCAAAAATCTTTCAAATATTAATGCGTCGTTTCCTTGTTTGTTCATTTATTTATTTAGTCAAAAAACAGTCAAAAACTGTAGTGACGTAGAGGAGAAATCATCTGGCACGCTTTCTTGGTTTCAGAGTCCCTTCCAACAATTTAATATTAATAGCTGAAAGATGAATTAATAATTATATATAATATATAATAATATAAAACAAATTAAAAAAGCAAGGGATTAACATTTCAAAAACTAGATATTTTCGTTGCCAAATTATAGAAAACTTATTTTTAACGGTAAAGGAACAAACAGATTTGATTTTTCTGTATTGTTAACAAAATAGAAACTCACCCTAAGCTCTACTACCACTACAAGCAAAAGGAAAGTTCAACAAAATTTGCGCATAGTGAAGCGACATTTACGTCCAGAAGCAAATCAAGGGGCCATCTCAGCATTTGATGCTGTTTGTTAGCGTATTGTAGGAGGTAGCGTCGACAATGACATATTCTGGGAGCGTGCACGAGAAAGCTATGTCAGTAGCAATTCCGCGTCTCCCTGGCCAGTAAATTGGAGAATGACTCAATAACGGAAATCCCTCCGCGAAAACGAGCGTGACGCGGCGTCGCCGAGCATCGCGGCGTTCTTTGAGCGCGGGGGGCGGGGGCGGGGGGGGGGGGCGAGGGCGTGCGCCACGAACGGGCAGGTGGCGGTGACGCGGTAATGGTCTGGCCAGGCGGTGATTTACAGGCGGAGCTGCAAACACGGGGGGCGGCGCCGCCGCGGCACGGGGCGGTGTGCGCGCGGGGGTGATACCGCCCCCGCCCCTCGCCTTCGCCACCCACCGTCGGAGGCGCAGCTGAGCCGCTATCGCCGCTCCCACGCCGCCCTCCCCCCCCCGCCCCCGCGCCGCGTGTCAACCCAGATTTGGCGCGTGCTCGCCCGCCCTGCTCTCCCGCTGCCCCGTGGCCTCGCGTCGCGTCGCGAAGCGTCGCGCGGCGCCAGTGCACCCTCCCGGCGCCCGACGCGACTCGACGCGCCACGCCCCCCACAGGGCTAGCGACCCCGTCCGTGGCCTCCACATCCCGCAGCTGTCTCAGGCAAAATAATATGAACATGGGACATGCAAGTGCAGGGGTACTTGCGGGGAGAAACATACTTTTTCGTATTTCAAGATTCGCGTTTTGTCGACAATTCAGAAAGTTGAACGAAAATGAGACTGCGTCATGCTTTTAAGCGTTCCTTCTTCTATCCGTGGAAAGAATGTGGAACGTATTTTTTAAAATTTTTTCTTCTATAAATTGCATTAATTTCAAGCACAAATTACGCAAAAATTACTCGTTTCTTTTTCAAAAAATTGTACATTACCTTTTTTAAAGAGATGCTTTTTTAAAACAGATTTTGTTTAAGGCATAAATCTTGGCATCAATTTTGTAAATTTTAAATTACAATATTGATGCTAGAGAATTAGTAATTTTAGACTGCTAAAATTACTAATTCTTTAGCATTGTAGTAGCTAAGTCTCTAGCTAATTTTAGACTGCTAAAATTATAAATGCAAACTCTTAGATTTAGTAATATTTAAATGTTAAAGTTTTGGAATTTTTGAAAATACTGTGTTCGTCTGAACTTGACATTATTTAAAAATCAGATGCGGAAAACAAGATTTCATTGAGAAAATATCTTCAGGAGTTTTGTTGAGAGCTAAGTGGAAAGAAAGGTTAACTATCGGAATTTTCGAAAATTCAGAAGATTTTACGAAAACCGAAAAGGCGCCGTTTTATAAGCATCTGGTTTGCTCTATTGGACAAAAAATAAGGAAAATTTGTGATAGACGGATAGATAAAGAGATTGAGAAAAACATAGTTTCGTATCAAGGGCCAAAAAAAAAACGTAAATTTTAATACAACACGCGTTCGAGAGATTCACTTTGACGGTTTCAGGGACCCATAAAATCTCCCGCAGAAATACTTTACATTATCAAGGAATCAAAATATATCCAAGTAATGTGTTACTTGAGTTCAACGAAGCAGTATCCCATCTATCTTGGACTCCATTACTGTTCACCAGTGTGATGAAACACGGAAGATGAGCAGCCAAGCAGTTACTAATTAACTTGAGAAACATTAATTATGACGTGCACTGAAATATAAATAACGCAATTATAGTAAAATTTATTGTGTATTTGATTATGGTGTTACGTCATTGGACCAGTAGTACAAGAAGTTACACAACATCAATGTCAGGAACAGAGGTTGGAGGCACAACACAATTACAGAAAATATTTTTTTAAAGTTTTTCTACGAAAAACATGCAATAAGGATTTTTTACGCAATTTCAATATTTAATGACCCTTACACTTAAGTTGCAGTACATGAAGCAATTCAGTAAGATGTTTGGCCTCTTCAAACTCTAATCCACATGTTTCATTTGTAATTCATGCTGTCCACTAAATAATCGAGGAGTCATTGAGGGATATTGTCCCTCTCAAGGCATTTTTCAGGAGGGCGAGTTCTTTGAAAAATAAGTTTGCAAGAGCATCCCTGGGATGCTCTGTGGGATTACGGTCCGGAGAGTAAGCAAACCCATTGCATACGTAACGTATTGTACACTCCACTCACAATGTCGCGCGCCAAAGGATTAGCGCCAGGGCCAGGCAGGATGTGAGAACAATGCGGTATTGGGAGAATTCTGAGAGCTAGGGAAAGGGATGCCCAAAATGCGAGACAGCGCATTTTGCGTGCAAAATTCTTAGAATCCAGGAAAGGGATGCCAAAATGCCTGGCAACGACTAGCGCGGGCCGTATGAAAACCCAGTGACGTCTCAGGTCACGTGGGTGGGAGCTATATAGAGCGAACGCAGAGCGCGGGGGTGGGGTTTGTCGAGCTGAGTGGAACCCTCGTGCGAACGCACAAAACGTGCGCCCAGGGCGGTGCGAAGCCGAGCGAGGCTCGTACGGCAACCCATGGTTGGGACGCCGGTGTGGATATTTCCACGGGTGACATAAGTCGCCGGAGCCGCGTCCTGTGTGCATAAGGTTCGCTGAGGATGGCGCGGGCCACGAGTCAGACATTACATTTTAAGGATCGCTCCTGCGATCAGGGGAGTAAACGTCTACCAGAGCTAAGAGTAATTTTAATTATTTACGTACATATTGTGAATAAACCTGTACATATTTATCATTGAAGCTCGTGTCTGTGATTGTGTATTCCACGACGTCACAGTACTTCGGTATTTTCACTTTCTAGTGTGTCCGACACGTCAGCGGTTCTGCGTGGACGCGCACTGTGGTACACAAACAAAGACTGGATCTACCACACATCTAAAAATACGATAATCATTCAGAATAATCTCTCTGCAAAACCGCTGCGATGTAACGCTACCTCGCTCAAATATGTGAAGCTGTGTTCTGCCATTGTGCATACTGCCAGCACACATCCTCGCATCTTCATCATAGAGATCAGGTTCATGAACATTCTGTTGGCAGTAACGTGTTTCCCCTATCCCTCCACAGTGTCTGGTAACCAGAATCGCTTGTCAAAGTGAAACAAGATTTGTAGGAACATAATTCCGTTCCACTGTTGCCGACTCAACAAAGGCGGTGACCCAATCAACTGATGTAACAAAAATCATGAGATAGCACGATGCTAATATACAGATGGCAGTAGTATCGCATGCGAAAGGTATGAAAGGGCAGCTCATAGACAGAGCTTCCATTTGTACTCAAGTCAAAAGATTTCTGACGTGATCAATCAATCAATACCTTATTTTCCGTGGCGAGGCCATGAGGCCTGCTCTTCCGTCTGACCACGCAAATGCCGCTACGCTCCTTTCACCGTTTCTCAGAGAAAGGAGGTATGACTTGGACGACGAACCAGGCGATTTGAATTTTGTTCAGATGCTTCAATTAGGCTTGAGGGTCTTTTACATCAGTAAATCTACAACATGGGACAGCCGGAAACTTCCCCTCCGAAGGAAGGAGTTCGAAGGATTTTTGGCTCTTAAAAATCCACAGCTTTCATCGGGTTTAAACCCCCCTATCTTGGGTATAACAGTCCGATGCCCTAACCGTTAAATTATGGCCGCACGACGAAATTAACAGAGTTTTTACGCGGAATGGTAGTTTCTGCTAGATTCATGGGATATACCACTTCGGAAATCGTTAGGGAATTCAATATTCTGGGATCCATAGTTCGAAGAGTGTGCGAAGAATACTCCATTTCAGGCTAACCGCCCACCACGGGCCATGCAATGGCCGATAGCCTTAATAACCGAGAGAAGCGCCGTTTGCTTAGAGTTGTCAGTTCTAACAGAAAGCAACACTGCGTGAAATAACTGCAGAAATCAATGAGGGATGTACGACGAACATATCCGTTAGAATAGTGCGGCGAAATTAGATTTTAATGCGCTGTGGCAGCAGAAGACTGACTCGTGCTAACAGCAAGAAATTGCCCCCAACGCCTCTCCTGGGCTCCATATGGATTGGACCCTAGAAGACTGGAACATCGTAGGTTGGTCAGATGTATCCCGATTTCATTGGTAAAAGCTGATGTAGGGTTCTAGTGTGGCGCAGACCCCACGAAGCCATGAACCCAAGTTGTTAGCAAGACATTGGCAGGCTGGTGGTGGCTCCTTAATGGTGTGGACTGCTTTTACATGGAATGGACTGATTTTCTGGTCCTACTACGAACCAATTATTGACTGGAAATGGTTATGTTCAGCTACTAGGAGACATTTGCAGCCATTCTTGGATTTCATGTTCCCAAACCACGATGGAGCTTTTACGGATGTCAGTGCGGTTTTATGGTTGTTTGGCAAATTAGTGTACAATCGTTGATTCATCAATGAACTCTCATTGATGGATCGCCAGTCATCCCAATCCACATGAACTGAGCTCTTTCCGAACTGTGATTTTAGTGCTCATAAGTACGTGTAGACATTGTTAAATTATTGATCTTTGTTGCAAATTGTGTTGTTCGTGTATGTTACATTTGACTATTATTAAATATTGTATTTCCTTTTTTATTTATATAATTGTCTGTTTTACTATATGCTCAGTTGTTCAAGCTTGTATATTTTAGTCATTTAAATAGAAATACCGGGGCGGCGAAATATTCCTCTGCCTCGGGAGGCTGACAACCACGCCACGCCACTGGCTGGGGTCTATCTTTGACTCCCTTTTGATATGTGATGATTAAACACACTCCTTCTGAAGAAGCGAAGAGCTTCGGGAGTGGCATTCGCCGTACATTGCCGGCGTCTTGGGGGCGTTGTGCGTGTGGGGCGTGTGGGGGGGGGCGTGGGGCTGGTGGCGTGTGGGGCGTGGGGCGTGTGGGGCGTGTGGGGCGTGTGGGGCGTGTGGGGCGTGTGGGGGCGTGTGGGGCGGGACGCGGTGGGCGGACGCGGTGGGCGGTGGCGGTGGGAGCGCGTGCGGGGCGCGAGGCGTCTCGTGGGAGCGCGCGTGTTTGCGGGGGCGGCGGAGGCGGCGGCGCTGCGATAGCGTTGTTGGCTTTGCGGCAGCGTCGCCGCGGCTCTCCGTGCTTACCCTCGGAAGACACTTTTACCACCGGGCGCGCAGCCACCACGCTACTGTGCTCCGCATTCGCGGCTCTCACCCTCGTCACCGAGGAGCTCACATCCTCTTCCTGGATTCCTCAGCCCCGTCATACAAGGACCAGAGGGGTTTGTTCCCAAAGCAACGACGTCTAGTCAACAACTACAAAACGGAAGACACGAAAGTATATCAATAAATTCGTTAAGAGTTTCTGCAAAAGTTTTTTTACTTATTAAAAATATTTATTACTGTCTACTGCTGCCGTTCATCAGGTTCAATAATTCCCTTCTTACCGGTATCCGAAATATTTTCCTTTACTCTTTTGTTTTCACATGGCCTGGAAACTGATGAAAAATAACATGAAAGTTGAGGATATGATGGTTTTCATGACAAGTGGATTTGTGATGGTTCTCATGACAGGAAAGCACGATGAAAATATCCAACACATGGAAGAATGAAGTATATTTATTTAAATAACCATACAATTCATTTAATCATGCCCCACATTGGATTCTGGTCAACAGCCTTTGGTTATCTTGCTCGCAGCTACCCTAAGTCCCAGCGATGCCATTCCAGATAAGGAAATAATAAAAAAAAAATAGAAAATAGTGAGATATGATAGACCAACATTGGAAGAAAAAATTATAGTGAATAAATTTAAGATTCCATCACGCGCATTCCAAAGGAAGGAATTCATAAGGAACTGAGTTTACGGAGGTTCAACCTTCTGTACCGCAATGTTAAGGAATAGAAGCAGCGAGACGTCCGGAAGATCTTGTTCAAAACAATAGTGCCTTATTCCATGAAATATTTCAAGGGGCCCCAAAGCGAACACGTTGATTTAAAAGTTCCCTCAGAGATGCCGCGTGACTACTTGAAACGCCGCCTCTCCGCTGCGGAACAATACTTCATTTACGTTGGGGCTGCGCCGCGCGGCCACACGCCCTTTGAAGAGGCCGCTCTCATCTGCCGCGTGGGCAGACGGCGGGGCACACAGCGGGCGTTGTGCGCGCGGGAATCGCCCGACTGCATCCCGCAGTCAGCTTTCCCTCACACTCGGTTCCCACCTAATACCCCCTTTCACTTTCGTTACCCGACGAGATATATGCGACTGCATCCCGCGGTCATTTTCCTTCATACTCGCTTCCCACCTAATACCCTTTCACTTTCGTTACCCGACAAGATATATCGCGACTGCATCCCGCGGTCATTTTCCTTCATACTCGCTTCCCACCTAATACCCTTTCACTTTCGTTACCCAACAAGATATATCTCGACTGCATCCGCGTAGTTACCTTCATACTCGCTTCCCACCTAATACCCTTTCACTTTCGTTACCCAACAAGATATATCGCGACTGCATCCCGCGGTCATTTTCCTTCATACTCGCTTCCCAGCTAATACCCTTTCACTTTCGTTACCGACAAGATATATCGCGACTGCATCCCGCGGTAGTTTACCTTCATACTCGCTTCCCACCTAATACCCTTTCACTTTCGTTACACGACGAGATATATCGCGACTGCATCCCGCGGTAGTTTACCTTCATACTCGCTTCCCACCTAATACCCTTTCACTTTCGTTACCCGACAAGATATATCGCGACTGCATCCCGCGGTCGATTTTCCTTCATACTCGCTTCCCACCTAATACCCTTTCACTTTCGTTACCCGAAGATATATCGCACTGTGGGGAGTCATAGTCATATTCCATTCCGTTTCGCTTCATTGTTGATTTTCGTTTGGTTTGGTTTTTTTTCGTGTTTCCGGGCGCGTCAACTGCTTTGGTCCTTAGTTCCGTTAGTGTAGTACATGACTTTTTCTCGGCAGCTGGCGGTGATCTTCCCCCACTGGATGGCGAGATCCGGCGCTGATCTACAGTCGGCTGGTGGGGTTTCCCCCTAACCAGGACTCTCCCACCAGCGGGACACCGCCCCAGCGGGACAAGCTCTAAGCTACCGACCGGCCTCCGAATATGTGGTAGTGTAGCGTTGTGTGTGTGTGTGTAAGGAGAGGATAGGAAAGGAGAGGAAGGAAAGATCGCGCGCGTCCGTGGCCCGTTTGGTAGTGTACTGCTCCGGCATTCGCCTGGTGTTGATCGGAGAAACCACTACAGATCAGAGCAGCCGGCTCCAGGCAGCGACTATATTCGACCTAGCTGAAAAGGTTGTGTCGAAAATCCTGCCGCCTCAGGACTCGAACCTAGGACCTCCCGGTCAGAGGCGCTGCAGTGGCATCAGTTGATACACTGAGCTACCGCTTCCGATTTGTTGATTTAGGGCGCCTAACGGTTAAGGTCATTGGTCCTGTAAGAGTAGTACATGTTTTTATTACGAGAGGTGGTGGACCCCGTTGGGTGCCGAGATACTTGGGAAATCCTCAGCCAGGTATTTCCTATCAGCGGGGCATTGCACCAGCCGGGACAACCTCCAAGCTCCCGACAAATCTCCCCAAGAAGGTGGTAGTGTAGTGCTTGTAAGTGTACGTATTTGTAAGGGGTGGGTTTGAGACAAGGAAGAGAATGGACAGATCGCTAGTAGGTACTGTTGTTTGGTAGGGTACTGTACGGTATTCGCTTGGTGTTGATCGGAAAAAACACGGAAGAATACCAATCAGACCAGTCAGTCACAAGAATCCTCCCCTAGGCGGCAGCTGAATTCGATCTAGCTACCAAGCTAGTGTCGAAACTCTTGCCAGCGTCGGGGCTCTAAAGCTAGGACCTCCTCCTGGTCAGATCCCGTGCCATCCCGCTTTGTTCGTCCGGTATTTCGGAAGGAGCATTTTTTTGTGTTAAGTTTGCATTGATAAGTAGCGCGTATACATGTTCTCGCATCAGTCCAGAAAAAAAACAGAACATAGGAGAATATGTCAAATTCTTCGGAATTGTGTATATTAAGACGGCGAGGTAAGAAGATGCTCGTGATAGGTATTTTCATATTTTGTTTCCAGAAACATATCAGCCATGGTATTCAATGTTGGCAGCGCTCTAAAAGTACACGCCAATGATTTTTGGAAACTTGAAGTAGATAAAATATAATCAATCAATGTGATGCTAAGCAGAGCACAGGATTGCTGATAAGACCGCGTGGCAACCTTTTTGGAGAGTGACGCACTTCGCTGATCTCACCGGTGCAAAGTTCCGAAAGGGGATTTTTCCAGGTTCATATGACAACCCTCCGAGACCACGTTGGCTTGGGAAATTAGTATTATTATCAAAATAACGAACCCAGTTTCATTGTTTCTCTGCGTTTGTCCATTTATCTGTGGTCACTAGCGGAATTTTTGGAAATGAATATATGTTGCTGACATTGTACCAGTTTGGAAACGAGAGTTTACTATTACATTAGTAGTATACGAGTTTCAATATTTATTATAATCTTATTAAATTATATTATTATAACATTGTTAATTTATTTTATTGCAATTTTATTCATTATATTGTATTTTTGAAATAGTTATATATAATAACTGAAGGTCTATGCCAATTTGTTGCTCTACTTGTTTCCATCGATACCGAACTGAATAGCTGAGGAGTATGACAACACACATCAGCCTGCGATTTCGAATCGCGCCCTGGACATGCACGTTGGGCACTAGAATTTGAAGTGCATTTCGTAGCAAATGATCTGACGATCTTTTGTCTCCAGCAGAATCGAGATCTGGAACTCCGCCCCCATTCAGAAGTCTTCGTTCCCCTCTGGGTTGAATTCTCTTGCCTGATAGCGTGGTAAAGCTTGAAAGGCCCAGGTGCTCGTTCCAGGCAAGGAAGTATACCCGCTTTCCTTCGCACAGAGCTCTGAAACTTCCACTTCTCCATATTCAAAGAGATCGCAGGAATGCTACCACATAGTTTAAGCTTCGTTTATACGCTGCATTGGATACGGTTGACATTGTATTTTTAAAAAATCTGAGAAATTCCACTCATTTACTACAATATTCTCCTATTTATTTTATTTTCTGTATAAATAAAAATTGTATAATTGTCATTCTAAGGAAAAGTTTTGCCTACACCAGTACACCTCAAACTTTCTTCCTCAGATCAAGAGATTATTGTGGAATGTTTTAAGTAGCGCTGGTAAATAAATCAATTTAAACGGATTGATCTTGTTAAAAAAATTCTAATAAACATCCAAATACGTCTTGATGTTCTAATTTTTTTCACTATCAACTGCAAGTACAATATTAAAACTTGTATTGTATTGTAATTACAACACGATACAGCGGTGGCGAGTTCCACAGCCATCCTCTGTGCTGGGAGGGGCCTGTGATGAGCGATGGGCGATGTGGGGGCGGGGGCGGGGCGCCCGTGCTGCACCCGCTGTCCTCGGCGCGCGCGCGCGATCCGCGCTGACAAATGAGCGGAGGCCGGCGCGCCTGTCGCCGCCGCCGCCGAAGGTGCAGTCCATTATGCGTGAGCGAGCGGTGCTCTTATCAGCCGCTGCGGAGCCCTGTGCGCCGAGCCCTGCCATCAGCGGAGACTACCGGCGCTCAACACTGTCGGTGTGCGTGGAGCAATGATCGAGATGTATTCACTCAATGTACTCCGATTTTAACGTAGTGTCCAAGGTCGAGCCTCGCGGTTTTGCTCATTGCTCGGCGTGTTCGCTTTCCATGACGCGGACCGGGAACGGTGGCTCAGTGCATCAACTGATGTCACTGCAGCGCCTCTGACCGGGGGTCCTGGTTCCAACTGCTCACGGCGGCAGATTTTGACACTAGCTTTTCAGCTAGATCGATTTCAGACGCTGTGGAGAAGAATTCTAGCGGCCGGCTGCTCTGATCGGTAGTTTTCCGTGGTTTCTCCGATCAACGCCAGGCGAATGCCGGAGCAGTACCTAAAACGGGCCACGGACCGCGCGCGATCTTTCCTTCCTCTTTCTTGTCCTATCCTCTCCTTACACACACACACACTTACACTAGCATACACTCACTATCGCATACTCCGAGAGACCGGTCGGAGCTAGAGCTTGTCCCGGCTGGGCGGTGTCCCTGGTGGGAGAGTCCTGGTTGGGGAAACCCCACTAGCCGTCGGTAGGTCGGCACCGGATCTCGCCATCCAGCGGGAAGATCACCGCCATCTCCGAGAAAAACATGCACTACACTAACGGGACTAATGACCGAAGCCGTTGACGCGCCCGGAAACACGAAAAAATCAATCAATCCATGACGCGACCACGGGTTCATTTCACAGTCGGGCAAGATTATAATGTGCTATGCCACTGCTATGTCACAGTATATGTTGATGTGTGACGGTGAGAAAACTCACTTCTCAGGTTGGGAAAATCAGAATATGGTGTGGGGATGACTTCGTGCTGAACACATGTACCTCATTAGTCCCTTAACCCACGGCCGCGAGGCCGGGACGCTGCTGGTAGGCCATGGACCGTACGCGGACTGTCGCGCCAAGTATAGACAGACAGTCAAGGTCACGAGAGAGAGGAGGAGAACGCTGATATCTAGTCGGGAGCTTCGTTGCGTCCTGAATTTTTGGAATTGAAGCTCCCGATTGGATGACAGGTCCCCCGTCTCTTTCCAGGTAGTGACCTTGAAGGGACACTAGTTTTAATCGGAGTATAAGAAGTTGTTCGTTCAAATTGTTCCTCTATTCTTCACCAGGGCGAAATCGCGCCCATGAATGCCACCAAGCTGAATACTTTCACTGTAGTAAGATTTAGTATTTTGCACTAAACTGTTCATTTTTGAGAGTTTGGCTATGTTTTTAGAAGGGCCCCGTCCTGCCCGATTCAAACTTTATATAGTCGTCCCCCTATGGCAAAATTTTTTTTTTTATAAAGAAGACTTTGCTCAGGACGACTTGTCGGGAGATGGTAAAATATATGCAAATAATTTGATAAAAATGCAATTTGAAATGAAAAAAGTTAAATTTATTAAATTAAATGGCATTTTCATTACCTCTCGTCATTTGAAGGGTTACCTCGAGAAAACTACCGATCACAGCAGCCGGTCGGTAGAATTCTCCTCTGGACAGTGGCTAAATGCGACCCACCTATGGACTACTCGCCTTGAGCAATAAACAGTTGATGACAAGAGCTCGCAGCCAGCACTCATGACAACATTCCAAGCATTAAAACTTCTGTTGCGCAAAACATAAGCCAGCCAAAGCTAGTTGCTTTCATAATCGAGAACTTCTGTCCATGTTTATTGCCATTACCTAAACAAATGGGTGAGATAGGCCCAGGTCCTTCAAGGGACGGCATCTAAAACTTCTATAGCATGCTTGCTGTTGCTTACTCAGAGCAATGACGTGGAGCATACGTAGAGGGTTTGACTTTGATTTTCCAGAGGTTGGCATTACTGTAAATACTCTAGTGGCCAACTTTGTAACTAATACCCCCACTCCGCCTGCATTTCTTCAATTCATCGTTCAAGAAAAGTTGCGCGAGTAGTAGCTAGTGTTGGAAATCTCACGACCTCCGGGACTGGAACACCACGACCTCCCAGTCAGAAGGACTGCAGTGACTACGAAAACGGTGAATATTTCATTGAACACATTGAAACACTTTGAGCTGGTCGTGTTCCATCGCGCAGTGGTTACGGCGGCCACCGCGAGATGCGAGTTCTGCAAGTTCGAACCTCACCTTTGATTCATTGATTGATTGATTTTTCGTGTTTCCGGCCACCTGAACTGCTTTGGTCATTAGTCCCGTTAGTATAGTGCATGTTTTTTCTAGGAGATGGCGGTAATCTTCCCTGATGGATGGCGAGATCCGCCGTCGAAATACCGTCGGTTAGTGGGGTTTCCTCTAACCAGGACTCTCCACAAGCGGAGCACCGCCCCAGGCAGGACAAGCTCTAACCTCCAGACCAGTGTCCCGAAATATGTGGTAGTGTAGTGCATGTTAGTCTAAGTGTGGGTGAAAGGGGAAAGGATAGGACAAGGAAGAGGAAGGACAGATCGCGCACGGTCCGTGGCCCCTTTGATACGGTACTGCTCCGGCATTCGCCTGGTGTTGATCGGCGAAACCACGGAACTCACCTTTGCTATGGATGATTACTTTAGTTTTGTCATATAGTGGCTCTTAACCCAACTACAAAAATATTTTTTATTAACAAATTCCTTTCCGATCCTCCCCTTTTCCGAATGCAGTGCGAGTGTGACTGCCACCATTTCGGGTGACTGAACTCTGTATTGAGTCTATAGGTTGCTACGCGAGCGCCACCTGGCCAGCACCACACTTCCCTTCCAGTAGAAGGTTGTGAAGAGTTCGCCACCAATGTTCAGCGACCAATGATGGGTTTGGGACACCTCACCGAAGTGTCCTCAGATCACTAGTCAGCATTACGAGCAAGCTGTACCTTATGGGATGATCATTAATTACCAAAGGCAGCCTCCTTTGCGAACCAATGCAAGTTCGTGCCTCCGCTTAAGTCAGTATTCTAGTGTGCCATCAAAGTTTCTCTTCTGAACCTTTCATCGGCCACTAATAGGAATTCTGAGGGTCCATGATCCTCCCCTCTCAACTTGCCACAACAGAAGTAGCCGCCCCTGACATGGAGCCAGTCCCTAGTTGCAGCCGCCTGCTGCCAGTCAGAGGCTGAGGTTAGACCCTTTGAGATACCTCTTGCCCCCCTTCAACGCACATCCTCTTCCTCCTCTTCTTCTTCTTCTTCTTCTTCTTCTTCTTCTTCTTCGAAAATGCCGTTGAGACTCTCCTCTGGAGTACTTCTTCGTCTCACCAGTCATCACTGCCGTCTACCGCCATGGCCTTCAGGTCCACCAATTACTCATGTTCCATTACCATCTACAATATTATGTAGCCCAAAGCGGACTTATTGAAAAAATCAAACTTCTGCAAAATTATTGTAGAAGTGCCCATTGTCACATGAAATTAGGAAGTTATTTGAAACCTTGAGTAGATCTTGTATTTAACCAGATCCAAGTATTTTTGGTTATAAATTTAAGTGGTTGTAATAATAACAACGTAATATTATACTCATTGGACTACTCTGCCCCATTACACTTTGTATTTCGCTGCAGTCCACTCTATTGAACTTCGGTGCTTTCAACCCACCTCGGCGCTGAACACGATATTCGCCTTAGGAACGCGACACTTTAAATTGCTAGAGTTTCCTCAATTACCCACATTCTAAAGAAACTATTACTAAGCTAGTTCTAATTCAACAACTACAAATATTGCGAGAAGGAATGTTGAAAGTTGTTGCAAATAGCTGTTCCTATCCCTTGTAGTACGACCGGTTCCCATGATTACCTTTCGCCCATGTCAACCGCGTTGATGTCGTAGGAGGTAACCAAGTAATATCAAATGGGTAAACGATTATATTGGATTTTCCCTTCCAGTTACACCTTTCTATAGGGATAGATTCAAATGTACGAGTATTTATAACAGTGTATGATTAAAATTAATTTCTTCAAAACTTATGTCAATACAAGTGTAATCTCTTGGGATATTTTTGGATGGATGCTTTCAATTACATTGGCCTATTTTTTCCTTAAACCATTAGTAAATTGTTAAAAGCCTTGCACACACACATAGATAAATTTTAAGGGCAATGTTTAACATTAATAAAGTGTACTAGTGTACCCGTGCGAGAACTCTGGCATGTTAAATTGCACCCTTTTCCCCATTTTCCTTTTTCCCTATTAAAAGGGAAAGTTGTTAACGAACAGTTTTTGTTTAAAAAATTTAGAATGTACTTATAGAATTTAAAATTAAAATAAAAAACAATGAAATTGATGTTTGAAATACATTTTGAATAAAGGTTTATTCAGTATTATAGACATTTTCTTGGAACAATCACAACACTTCCTTAAACACATCATTTGAAGTAATTATAACTCTTCCTTGGCAGTTAGTTTTTCGCTTTCCTTGATAGTCACAAAAATATTACAAAAGGTTTTTACTCTGGAGAAAACCCACGAGTCCATGCGAAAATTCAGGATCAGGTGAGCACAACCATACTCTTTGGAATAATATTTAACGTTATTTCCGAACAAAGAGGTACATTCGTGCAATTTAATCACCTAAAACATCAACTAATTAGTTTAATTTCACATACGGCAGGCAGATTCTAAAGGCTCTGAACAAGTGGGGTAGAATCGAGGTGCGCCGGAGCAACAAAACATAATTCAATGTCCAAGAATACCTTATCCTGTAGGTTATGGTACAGAGAGAGTTTCTTTAAGGTCTTCAGCCTCAAAATCCCAAGTTGTAAGGCTCTAAAACGTTTTGTTTAGGAGTTATTTAACAATATAGTGTAGCGTCACGTTGGAGGCCGTAGGTGGGAGAAGGAGCGGAAATATCGCATACTTGCGTGCTGAATAGATGGGCGCCCCGGCGTTGGGATACAGTTAGACAAAGGGGACGCCACCTTGATCGGAAGGTCACGTGGTAGACACGAGCCTCCCTCCTACACCTAGGACGGTCACGTGACGGCTGCACTCTGGTATAAAATCGAGCTGACGGGTTCACACTTGTTTGTTTTTCGGGGAAACCTCGCGCGATGCGCAAAACTTTACGCCCAGGCTGGAGCGTGTCGTGCCTATTGCACGGGAGACGAGGTCACGGTAGAGGCGCGGGAGTAGCGTCAGAGGAGGCGGGGCCTTCCTAGCTATGTGGGTATTCCAGGGAAATACAAGTGTGTAGTTTCGGAGCAGAAGTTTGATATTGTACATACGTGTAAATAAACTTGTATATACTTGTAAATGTCTGTGTGTTTTTCTGCATGAAACCAGATAGAAAAGATTAAAAAAAATAGATTCAAAAATGCTGAAAGTGTTGCGGGTTGCATTTGACATGAGTATTTAGTTGCGTTATTTTCACAAATCCTTCGTATTTTAAAGCCAAAGTGCAATTTGTTACGTCTACGTCGAATTCTCTTTGTTTTGTTGCGTGTAAGAGCCGCAAAAGTATGTGTACTACTGAAATAATATAGGAGACGATTCTGTTGAATTCGTATTATTTATCTGATAGTTCGAAGTGGATGAGTACATCTCGCCATTCATCTACTAAACAAGCAGTAGTTGCGGAATCTGCCCATCAACTCCCATGGCCAAGTAGTATAGTGTATGTTTTATCTTGAAATGTGTTCCCTCCGATAGATGGCATCGACCAACACACCCGCTTATGGGGAATTTCCCTCAAAGGTAACTCCCCTCAGCGGTGCACCGCCCCTGACAGAACAAGATCTAAGCGCCGGGCTGATCTTCCGGCACGTGTGAAGGAGTAACGCATGAAAGTGTGTGTGTGTGAAGGGGGGAAATAGGACGAGGAAGAGGAAGAAATAATTGCGCGCTGGCCATGGCCCATTTGTTAGGGTTTCTGATCGGGCATACGCCTGGTTTTGATAGTAGAAATCACGGAAAACTGTCGATCAGAGCAGTCGTTCGCTATAATTCTCCTCCAGATAGCGAGTGACTTCGGTTAGCTATACCCTCCCTCAGGAGTCGAAACTTAGGATCTCGCGGTCAGTGACGCCGCAGAGACAATGGTAAAGCTAGCTGTCAGCCGACTCAGCCTGTTGGTACCTTTGACCAAGCGGTGACATCGCCTGACGCCGAGGTCGCTTTGCCGCGTTTCGCATCCGCAGATCGTCGAGGGAAGCCCATGGCCTAACAATTAGCACACTTACGCCGATGGCGGAGTAACCTGATCGATGTCGTGAATTTTTAGGGACGAAATATTCCTTCGTAGAGGTAGTATATCCGATTGCCCCATATTGTAGATTTACTACGTGTAAAAGATCTTCAAGCCTAAATGAAGCCTCTGAGCAAAATGGTAGCCTGACCAGACCAGACGGTCATGCCTGAGCCAGAAAGCCACGTGGCGAAATTTGCGTGGTAAACCGTGTCCTGATGGCCTGACCTTCGCCATGGTTAGGCACGATTGAACTGAATTGCTGAAGCCATTGCTGGGGCCAAGTGGAGCGGCTGCCCAGAAAGGCGGCCACCATCTCCTCACGTGCCACGCCTGAGCCAGACAGACAGGGCGTGGCGAAATTTGCGTGTTAAGGCGTGGCCTGATGGCCTGACCTTCGCCACGGTAAGGCACGATTGAATTGAATTGCTGGGGCATGCCGCGCAGGTGGAGCGGCTGCCCAGAAGGCGGCCACCATCTCTTCACGTGCCACGCCTGAGCCAGAAAGCCACGTGGCGAAATGTGCGTGGTCAGGGGTGGCCTGATGGCCTGCCCTTCGCCACGGTAAGGCACGATTGAATTGAATTGCTGGGGCCATGCCGCGTCAAGTGAAGCGGCTGCCCAGAGAGGCGGCCACCATCTTCTCCTCACGTGCCCGCGCAAGCGGTCGCTCTACCCCGCCCCTCAAAGCCACCTCCGCGCGCTTCCGATGCGGAACCAGTCTATTTACGCACTGCCCCACGCGGTGGGCATATCGAATGCGCAGACGACGTCGTTATTTTTCTGCAGTTCCCTGCTTCGCCGCGGGGGGCGCGCTACAACGAATATGGCGTCGCGGCACCAGTCAGATTAGCACCCAACGTGGGTGCGAATGGGATCTGGAGTTTAAATGAATATTCTCAGTCAACGAGAGAAACTGAAAAGAAGAGAATGAAATTTACCAAGTCGGAGACAAAGAACTTGCTTATGAAGCTGCGAAACAGGAGTAAGGAGTCAAATAATTGACGGCATTGCTTTCATCGTTCCTTCAGACGCATATCACGAAGGATGCGGAATAATCACACAAAATATCCATGAACGGTTACAAAAAGAAAGTAATGAAAATTGTAAGAGTGACTATCTTATTATAAGTGGTGACCTCATGTTGCTAATGACTAGGGAACGGACTTTATTGTAATAAAAAAAGCAAAATATGTACATATATATGTACTTATTTTTTCAAAAATATGGAAGAAAAAATAGGAAATACGTGAAATAAATATTCGTTATAATGTTTACAATTCCATTCTTCAAGCGTTTTTTGAGCAGAGTACGTTGCCGATCAGATCATTACATGGATTCAGAGAGGCTGAATAATAGTTTTACATGTACAGAAGCAATTATTCGCTATCCGAAACATATAATACTTTCGTATTATATACAATGTTGTTTACGAGGAGCCGGAACTCAAGTGAATATTACCGTGTAGCCTGTGATAGAAGGGGGGGTAAAGGGAGCATACTTCTTCCCCCAACTCCAGAAAAGGGCTAAGACAATGATCTGGAATTTTTTTTATCGAGTTACGCATGGGGTCTATGAAACACGAGTAATCACGTGGTTGAAGTTCCTTCTGCTTCACATACTATATCCGCTCATCGTTGATCCCGACTACGCTGTTTCCAAGAAGCAGGTGGGGCGGGGGAGATAAGTTTGACAATTAATAGCGATTGTCCACGGTTAATACAAGCGTATTGCGTATTTTTTAAGTATTTCAGTAACTAAGTTAGTTTTCAAGTAACATATATTTCGAACATCACAAGTAAAATATTCATTTTCGACCTTTAAATAATATTAAAATGTAACGAAAATATAGTATAGATATAAATATAGTGAAAAAATTGCTTATAACTAGTAACAGATAGTAAAGCTAAAATTATTCATTTTATGTTCAGAATGTCGTTAAGTGAAAAAATATTTAGTACACAAAATATCCTGTCCCGTAAAAATAATGAAATTTACAGTGAAATTATAAGTTCCCTACTAATGACCAATTTTGCAGAAATCAGAAAATGAATGATTCGTAATCTGCTTAAACTAATTATGTAAAATTATAATATGAAAATTTGTTATAAAGATGAAAGATATGGCTTTTAAGGAAAAATGTCTATTTCGTTAAAATATAGAGATACAAAGAACAGGTGTTTATTTTAACATTGTGGTAAAATCCAAAGAACTTTAAATAAATTTGAACAGAAACGAAAATAAAGTTTTATTAAAAAAATGCCAATCCAGTTTAAACCTGTGGTCGCGAAACATGGACTGTTAACAACCAAAGAACACCGGGAATACGAGCGCCAGAAATAAAATAACATAGAAAAAACAAATAGAATAGATATGTAATAGCAGAGGAGAAAAATCAGTACTCAGCCACAAACCAAATAGAAAACAACAATTAGGAGACCCGAGATAAAATAGCTGGAGTGAAGGTGGAACAGGCTGCAAGTCTAATCCTTGATGTGAAGAAGTTCCTAAGCATTTCTCACTATACACACCAAGATTCTATAGTATCGGTAAGAATTTTGTTCAAACGCATGCCATGTAGTAAGTAAGACAAGATTTACGCCTGAATCTCAATGCACTAAGAAAGCGTTCTGGGTGATGTGAATAAAGAGTGGTTTTTGGCATTACCTACGTCATGGACCACTGTACATACTCATTTCAGACTCTCTCGCTGCCCTGAGCAGCTACCACACTGCCCCAGCCAAAGGTCGAAGTACAAAGCCTGTCTCAAACGGACGCATGTACTCCGTAGAAAACACTGATTATTAAACTAACAGGAACTCCGGGTGATTGTTCAGATACCGATTAAAAATTATCGGATAAAGCTTGAAAATAACCTCCACTATGAAAATACATCATCATGGTAATAAATGTGGTGATCATTGTATAGATGGAACTCGCCCTTTATTTCTCTGCTATCACACCTATGAATTCTAAATATCTCTGTGCTAGGCCAAAACTATGTTATAAAAATATTTGCTGCAGTTCAGCATGTGCATACGCTACAGTAACAGAGATTCACAGCGATCACGTACCGACAGCAATAAGCATCATATCTGAGGACGTGTTCCCCTTCCGCCAATGGCAGGCGATTGCCACTAGGCCTATCGCCCAAAAATGAACGCCCCCCAACTCCGTGCAGCGACTGTAGTTCGCGTCGTCAGCGCCGGGGGTGCTGCGGGCGGGGGGATCGGAGAGGGGGTTATGATAGGTAACGTTATGGAAATTAATGACGACTGGCCGAGGATTAATAGCCTGCGGGTGACACAGGACACGGTGTCGTACGCGGGCGGAACACGCGCTGTGGCGGCGCCACCGGCGGCCGGCCGGGCGGCGGGGGCGGAGGGCAGCTGTCGCCACTGGTGCCTGCGCCGCCGCCGCCGCGGCGCTGTGACCGCCGCGCCGCAGAACCATGCGCGCCCTGCGGTACATGGGTGGCGTGGGTGGCGAAAGGGGCGTGGCAGGGGCCGGGAGCGGAGGCGGCGAGTGCGCCCCCGAACCAACGAACTTCACCCCCCACCCCACCCCACCCTTTCAACAACCCCACTGCCACCGTGGCTGGCGCTCGGATGCGGTGCATGGGTGGCGACGGCAGGCGGGGACGGGGGCGGCGAGGGCGCCCCCCAACCAATGAACTTCACCCCCCACCCCACCCCTTCCACCAACCCCACTGCCACCGTGGCTGGCCTCGCGCCGCTCGGATGTCGAAAGTTGAGGACGCGTTTTGACTTATGACTCAATGTGCGCTCCCGCCCACCCACTCCGGAGAAGGCAGCTGGAGGCCCTGCTCGGAGGAACACCAAACAACAGCTGCAAGTGCAGCTTCAGTACAAGACTTTGGTGAATGTTTGTTCGAAAATATTTTTGTCGTAGGTACAGTAATATTTTTGTTCATTTTTTTCATAGAAATATAACCGTTTAGACCTACATGCGTACTATCAAGGTCTAGATCGCTAGTAGCCACAGTTTTGTTATTCGAAAAAGCGGAAACTAAATACTATTACATAAATAATGATGCATAATAATGAATTACCATTCTATATAATGCAACGTTACTAAAAACAACTATAGGGGAATTAAAATGTGTTAACATACACATTTTTAAGCACGTTTGAGACTTGTTAATTAAATTAACTACTTATCATTTTAAAAGACATCTGTAATTTTACATTTTGGCTGTTATTATTTTTAAAATAAGACTATTTTAGGCCCACTCGTAATAAGAAACGGATGGGCAATGAATGGGCAGTCCATCGCTCACACTTCCCCCCTCCATCCATCCACCGCCTCCCCGTCGCCCATCCACCGCCCACCACATGTTAATTCCGCCATTCCGCACTCTCATTTGCAGAGCTCTTCACCGACTAATCAGCCCTGTGATTACTTCAGTGAGAAACAAATGCTGATTTTTTTGACGACATACAGCAAACAAAGTTTTTAAAAAATTAGGTGCCACAAAAATGTTGCTAATTTTGGGGAATGATTAACTTTAAATAAATAAACATCTATTGTCATAAAACATTTAATAAAAGAATGAAATTGCAAAGGAATAAGTTCATTTATAAAAAAAATTAAGAAGACGTAACATAAAAATGATAGAAAATTAACTATTATAAAGGGTTATTATAAAAAGTAAACGTCTTTTTATAAAAGATATAAAGACATTCACATAAACTTACACAGAACTACAATGTGCAAAACGGGACGTTCAATGGACGTTCAATGTGAACGTCCCTTTCAGTACTGGAGAAATAGACCTGACTCGAAATCAACTCCACTAGTAAAAACAGACCCGTTACGTGAAAAGAGAATCTTAAAAACGAAGCCGCAGTGAAACTTGATGTATATGAAATAACACACATTCATTCTGACATTAATGCAGAGTATGACATCTAGAAATACAAAGTAATGTCTTTCCAAAAATTAGATGGTTTTTCTTTAGATGGTTTATGTCACATCATGGCCAATCTCGATGTGGTTTTCGTCCAATTTCGGTCATCAATTGAGTAAATTCTGAGTCGACTCCCCCTCCTTTTTTTCCTGAACATAAATGTAGTTTCACTTTATGCACTCTTTCCTGAGTTCATTTTGCAGAGTTGTAGTAGGAATACAGCCAGGGGACTGGGTTTCTAGTTTGTTAGCAATATTATGATATGATATTGTAGTCCGTTTATTAATGCAAATAATTTTTCTATTACTGAGGAGCGAAAATTTCTAGTTTTCAAATGTTGCTAACCAGCCTTTGTGGATACTTTTATACGCAATTCAAGTGCGTAAAGTAAGAGGTTGGGGTAGGCTTTCTTGACAACGGGCGCAAATTGCTTCTCCTCTATACGTTTTTACTGATTTTTGACGAAAATGCAAATAAATGGAATCCGCTACTTCCCTCCAGATCATTTCACTTCCGCCCTCTCTCACTTCGTAATACTTAACGTAGTGAAAAAGGATGCAAAGAGAGGTTTGCGGGTATCTCCATTTGATAGGTTCTCCTTCCTTAGAATAACAACAAAAACCTGAAACATTTAATCAAATGTGTTCAGTTGATTATTTGTTTCCTATCCAAGCTATTAGGAGAGAAATGTCGAAAAGAAGTTGACCTCGCAATCACACACATTATCAAATATTTTATTAAAAATATCTTAAGTTCACATAAGAGTCTACCGACAGTGTTTGTCCCCAAGTGTTCATTTTATTCGCGTCTGCTCACCACCTATTCTGCTGCCAAAATCCCTTTCTCACTTGGTTTCCCGTCAAGACGTGCGGGAAGATGTTCCTCCGAATCGCGGCGCCCATCTCGGGCGCTCGATTCCTCCCCCCACTCCCCCGAATCGACGGACACACGCCGCAGACACGAGCGTCGCTGGCCCTGTCGCGGATTTTGACGTCTGCTCCTTGAGTGCAGGGGGCGTTGGTTCAGTGCGAGGGGATGGGAGGGGAGGGGGGCGGGTCCACCGCTCCGCCCCGCTCCGCCCCGCCCCTCCGCCCAACCCGTCCGTCCGTCCGTCCGTCCGTCCGCCCGTCCGTCCGTCCGTCCTCGTCCTGCCGTCCCGCCCTCCGTCCTCCTCCGTCCGCCTCCGTCCGTCCTGTCCCGCCCGTCCTCCGTCCTCCGTCCCCCTGCCTCTCCGTCCTGTCCTCCGTCCCGTCCGTCCCCTGTCCGTCCCCTGCCTCTGTCCGCGTCCGTCCCGCCCGTCCTGCCGTCCGTCCGTCCGTCCTCCTGCCGTCCCCGTCCGTCCGTCCCCTCCGCCCGTCCGTCCCGTCCGTCCCCGTCCCCCGTCCGCCCGTCCGCCCTGTCCGTCCTCCGTCCCGCCCCGTCCGCCCGTCCTGCCCGTCCTGCCGTCCGCCCGTCCGCCGTCCTCGCCCGTCCTCCGTCCTGCCCGTCCTGCCCGTCCTGCCCCTGCCCTCCCCGTCCTGCCCTCCGTCCCCCTCCGTCCTGCCGTCCTGCCCGTCCCGCCCGTCCTGCCTCCCGCCCTGTCCGTCCCGTCCTGCCGCCGTCCCCTCCTCCGTCCCCTGCCGTCCGCCCGTCCTGCCGTCCGTCCGCCCGTCCCGTCCGTCCGTCCTGCCGTCCGCCTCCTCCCCGTCCGTCCTGTCCTCCCTGCCCGTCCTCCGTCCGCCGTCCCTCCGTCCGCCGTCCGTCCCGTCCGCCTCCTCCCCCGTCCCGCCCCGTCCTCCCGTCCCCCCGTCCGTCCCGCCTGCCACCTCTCACCAGCCTGCCATCCGCCGTCCCGCCCGCCGTCCGTCCGTCCTGCCGTCCCGCCCTCCCGTCCCATGCCCGCCCATCCCCGCCGCCCGTCCGCCCGTCCCGCCCGCCCCGCCCCCCGCCCCCACCGCCGCGTGCACTATAAACCGCACCTCCTTATGCTGCATCAAGGGAAATCTGGTGATCGCGGACCTGTCGGCGGCGGGCGCGGGGCCCGAGTCGGTGGCGGTCGACGATCAATCCTACGGCAATAGCAGCCCTTTAGCAAACAATGCGTCCGCGCCCGCCCGCCCACACGCCGGCCGCCCCTCGCCCGCAAAACAAACCTCGCGTCCGTTCCCAGGCCGATCCGCGCTCTTTTATTTCCAATCAAGTATATCAAAGACGTCTTCTGTTGGGTGTACACGTACGAGCGGGCGTGTGCCTGCATATTTGTGTATTTGCGACGCCGCGCCGAGACGTTGCATTATGGATTCATCAATTCATGCAATTCGAAGTCGATTTTTTAAAACGCCTGCTCCGATGTCAGGGGCGCGGATGTCAACGATGGTTGTGCGTGAGGTGGAGGTCGCCGTTGGCGAGGGGCGGTCCAGGAGCGTCCGTCTGTCGAGCGGGCTGAGGCGCCCCTATGTCGCTTCGGCAAATTCGTGATGAATTAAGCCCTAGGGTGGCTCTTAGGCAGCGTACTAGCTTTTCAATGTGCCCAGGTTCTATTCCCGATGGGTGCAATAGGGATGTAGTTTTCCTTTTAAAATTGTCTGTTTCTGTAGCTGTTTGACAAAGAAAAGCTCAAGCAGGCGGAGTTAGCTGGTTAGGGTGAAGGGAATATATCATGTTCGTCACATGACTCTCTTACTTTCCAAGCCTGAGAATTATCTAGGTCCAGGGGCATTGGGGACACTGTTAGCGGCCCGGCAATGTCGGACAATCGATTGAAACTGCCAAATACATCCACATTAACAATTGCGGTCTGCTGGATCACCATAGGCCTGTGTCTGTAGTGATGTATAGGGAAGCCACATACACGACCGTACTTGCGATTAGAAGTTTTTCTTACATTGTGTTGTTTTCGGCTAGGAGATGCAGCCTAGGGGAATATCACCTCTTTGCACATTATCTATTTTTCTTTTCAGGTTTAAATCCTCCTCCTAGAAGGGTACTGAAAAGGGGTTTGAGTGAAAACGAAATGGTCGCATTTCTCATCGCCATCGCCATCGCCATCATTTGGTGAGTGACAATAAAGCTGCAGCTGAATTTATTGGCGTTCAAACGATCGCAATTCACGTGAGCAGCCTTGTTGTGGGAACATTGAACATTCAATAGTTTCGTAACTTATCATGCTAGTCATAATAAGGGCTGCTCTTCCGCAAGATGGTAACCTCCACGCTAAAACATGCCGGCAAAGTTCTTCCCCTACCAAATAGTTATCTTTTAAAAAAATCGAAATATGTATTTTTTTTCGAGATTTTATTTTGCATCCTTAAACTTGTAATTTTAACCAGTGTTCCTCATAAAAACAAGGAAGTACATGCTGGTTCCAAGATTGCTTAAAGAATAATTGAACATTTAAGCATTATCGTTAAATTAATTCCCTCTATAAAGGGCGATCAGGGGACTAGTTAAAAAAATTGAAAACATAAAAATGCTGTTGTGCGGCCACCATCGCGCACCGCGCCATGAGCAGAATATCCGGCGCGTTCTCTGGGAAGCGCCTTGTGTCTTGTGACTGGTGACGAAGGCTGATGCCACTACTGTGCGTGATACACAATGATTCCAAGGGGTTTCTCACATTTCTTCATATGTCGACCTTCAAATCTGGTTTCTTCCTTACACTGTATTTAAATTTTCCAGACAAAATATATATGATACTTGATCTGATAAGGTACATGAATGTTTATTTGCCTCCTAAATATTTTTTTTAAATAGTGGAAACTGTCTGTATTTGCTAAATCATGAACAGAAATGTAAATGAAAAATTTAAAAAAATAATAGTGTTCTGGAATATAAGTACTGAAATACATGCCGTCTTTTAGTTATGACACTATAATCATGTGTGGATAATTTTTAATGCAAATATCTATATCATAATACAAATTAATTGGTGATCCTTAAATAATGCACAAGTTGCAAGGGACGTATTTGTAAATTATTACAAGAAAAGATATTTAAAATTTAATATAATGTGACAAATATGTATGAAATATTGATTCACCAAATTAATTGGTTCACCTCACAAGCGTGGACGACAGATCTTAGGAGCTTGGTCCGGTATTTACACGTCCGTTAGCGCACCTGGAGAGCGTCAACCGGGGATCGGAGGCCTTACTGACACTGAACGCACAGACCTCGCACGTCCTCCCAAAGGAACTCGGGCTCATAAAAGGAACGGATTTTCATGTAAATACATATTTTTAGAGGAATATGAATTCAATAATATTGTATAGAGTTGGCAAGACATTCTGAATGAATTAGAACCATTTTTATTTTACATATTTCATAATATTTTAACGTTTTTATGTGTATTTATAACGTATATATATGGAAAAACAGAAAATTTTAAATAGAGTCTGCTAATTTAATGTGACTACAATTATTGTATTTCTACAAACCAATTTCTCCACCTGCTTGTTAAACTTACCTCTTCCCCAGCTTCTTGGAAACCCTGTACTGGAATACAGTACTAACGCAAATTACGTGCTTGCTCATGTTTTACAGACATTTTTAAACCAGTATTATACACCACCTTTTCTGCTGAAAGAAATTGTTCAATAAAAGGGCCTTTAAGGCACAACTGATGACGTATTAGATTTTGCGGCACGAATGATTGCGTCATCACACAGTCAGCCAATCACAACAAGAGAATCTTGGGGTGGTGGCGGTGAAGGGAACAGCCGACCACCGTTTCCTCGTACAGATGTAAAATACCCGAGACGTCACAAGAAAGTTGTTTCGCAAAATTAAGTTTGATTCTCTTAAAATGTATATTGCTGTTATACAAAAAGCGTATGCAGCTTGTTTATGATGCTGCTTTATTGTATTCGTACCAATTTGAAAACTCGCTCCTAACGTCGTTCCTTTTCAAAACATGTACTCATGCAATAAAGTCTAGCATTATTAACTAATTGCATAAACTATTATTATAGTTCATTTTTTATCGCGTTGTTGGTTTTGGGGCGGAGGAGATAGTTGCTTTAACCTCACCCTCTCCGGGATCCATTACTGGCTGCACGATAAGACTGATCAGGTCAGTATCGTCTCCTCGTAGAAAACTTTGAATATACTACGGACGGATTTTATATTTCGGATAAAACTCGTTTTGGGTGGTGAAAACTATTGAGCATTACATCTGCAGGGATAGAATTTTCTTTCAGCCACTCCGAATTTATTTTAAAACCTGGTCGGTGTCGTTTTGTGTTCAAAAATGTGAAAATGTTATTTTAAACAACTACAATCAATTTTTATTTAAAAAATAGTTTTATTCTATATTTTGTAAAATGTTACTACATATATGTCCTTCATATTTTGATTTTTTATTCCAATAAATTCGGATCCCTACTCCTAAGAAACGGAGCTGTTTAGATGTTAAGTGAACATATTCCACATACAATGCTCCAACGCCACCCAAACATACCATGTAAGAGGCGATGGAATAAGAAAGAAATTGTGTGCCCCGTGTTACAACACTAGGGTAAACATTCCTGCACAAAGGGAATTCGAACAAAATCGTTTCTTGATTTCCAAAGGACAAACTGCATAGTTTGCCTAAAATAAGTTATTCCGAGAAAGAATTGCTAAGAATCTACCAAGGCATCATCAACTGTTGGCACATAAGCGGCCAAAATCAATTCAAATTTGGCACCGTACTTGGAATTCAATCCTTTATTACAATTCCATGGCACTAATATTAAGAGCAAATTGCATTTTAAACGTCCTGCGTTGAACTTATATTTTTTCTGCAAAATCCGCGGGCGGGCTTCCAGAGATTTTTCGTATGAAACTCTTTGAAAGACTAAACTGCTGAAGACTAAACTGCTTTGAAAATTTGAACTGTTTTCGAAGATACCTGCGAGATCGCGCCAGCTACTGGAGAAGCCGCGGAGCCAGGATAGCATATTGTCGATAAATTCTGAGAATCAGATGCCTTTCCAAATAAGACGCCACGAAATTCAATTGTTTGAGAATCTTCAAACGAGCGGTTTCACAAAGGATCGGCTCGTGAGTAAAAAGCTAAGTAATACGCATCTTCGCTGCATTGAAAATTAGATTCTTACGTTGGTAACTGTGCCTAACTCGCAGCGTTGCAGTCTCCGTGAAAACAATGGGTTGGCGCGCGATCTCCGCGTAATAACATTAACACGCACGAATTATGACAGAAAACGATATTCTTTTCGCCCAGACGAGGTAATACTGACAACTTCTTCAATATTCAATCATTCTTACGATGAGGTAAACTAATAGTTCTCAAATAATTGGCTTTCAGATTTTTCCCTTGTGTCAAGGGAGAAAAAGGCGACAGGAGTCTTGTTGTCAACCCGGATCATCGTCTGATGCATTTTAAAAATTTAACATGACCTTATTTCAATATCTCTTGGGACAACATATTTCATCCAGGAAAAGTATCTATGTAGTACAACATTGTAGTTCTAGGAATACAATGAAAAAATGTTGAACTTTTCAAATTTGCGAAAATTCTTTAATGAAAATAAGATCGTGAATTTCAAGCATTCTTTACGCTTTTGTAGGAGAATTTTATTCAAAAATTTTGACCCATTTTTGAGAACATGTTGAAACTTAATGAAAAATACCTGCAAAAATCAAAATATCCGTTTCAGACTCACAGGACCTCGAATTCATTCGCATCGTTTGGAGAATATCAGTTTTAGATAAAATCATTTAAACAGTTGTGGTTCTAGCGTTGATCACACACGGACGGACGGACAGACGTTTTGCCGTCAATCGATTTTTCGGTATAAATTACTCATAAAATATGGTTTCTGACTGCACAACGTATTGAAAGAAGTACTTGACTCCATATAGGAACTAGATTTATCCACTTTTCCGTTTGCAGGGCCTGACAATAAGAGTTTTTATCTGTCAAAAAATCTCCAATTTCTACCGCATGATTACAATACTTCATCTTTAATACGTACGTACTGAGGCGAGAAACAGAAGGGTAGTCTTAATTAAATAAAGAAACTGTTTCCGTTCTTGGAGTAGGACTTTGGTGAAAGTTTGTCATCTAAGCCTACCTTCCATATTCTACTTAGGTTCTGATGTTTTTTGTTATTGTTTTCTGCATTAGTATTAATTAATGTCGACACCGACAGAGGATGTCGACTAATTCTTTACAGAAGCGCTTCGTTTTTAATATTTTTACTGAGACATGTGTTTCTCGAACAATGTTTCTTTGAAGCCATAAAACACAAAAGAGTTACGATTTCGAATTCTGAGAACTTTTGGGTCCCCCTTGTCTGCTCGAATCTTCATTTATAAGAAATAGGTTTAGTTTGTTGCTTTTTCGTAACCCAATGTTTAGGGAACTAAGTGGAACCGTTTGGAGACATTCAATGCACCGTTTCGTGTTGTTATGGAAATGTTTCGGGTTTGTATGAGTTGTCTGTTTATGATTTTTTCTTCAAAATTCCTCAGAACTTCTAACTCAACTGCTTAAACGAAACCCTGCTGTCCCCAATTGGGACAAAATCGAGCAGTTTCGGCAGAGTGACACCATATTCCTGTCATTACTGCTTGGTTTATGGAAAACTAACATTTCTCTTCTAGGATATTCAACAAATTACTCGTGATATCAAACAACAGTGTTTAATAATGGTATCTTTCGTGGTTTTCTTGGTTATAGAAGTCTCAATGCATTAGGGAGAAGGTTCCAACGAAAAAGGTTTCGATAAAGTTTGTCATTAAGCGAAATATTTAAACTTTCATGTCCAGACATAATTACGACGAACCAAAAAATTAAATTACTTTTGCACAAGAAAAAAAGCTTTTCTATTTTAACAGTATAAACAGTGTGAACTATCTTTGGTCATAATTCTTGATTGGCAAATTAATTTTATTAGGTAAATAACTTAATAGATAATATTCTATTCTTGACCTTGTTATTTTGTTCCCACTTTCTTCATGGAGTGTGTACCCCTTTACAAATCACTCGTATTTTTACGCGCCAGTGCCCGCAAAATCCGGACAATGCTCCGGTACCCCTTAAAAGATGATGGTGGTAAATAAATGCCCGAGAAATGCCTGGTTTCTTAGGATAGCACTCAAAGTAAATAATTTCATTTAGTATGTATTGTGAATTTAGAATATGTCACGTATATTGTTTTTATAGATACATGGGATGTGGAAATAAAATATGTTCTAGCGAGGGCATTGCTAAAATTCTATCATAATCATGAAATGAATTTTTTGTCGAGCGGATTAGTTCTTTTCTATTGTTTAGCTTTCGACAGGGATTACTTTATGCAACATGAAGTTAATTTGACTGTTAAGTAGTTGCAAAGTAAAATAATCTTTGCTAATTTTTGTGTACTTTTCTTTTTGGCCGTGGGTGAGGAAATAAACTTTGCACAAATAAAAAAACATTAATGTTGAATTTCAAGAAACAAATTTAACAAAGAAGTGATTTGTGTTACCATCGCTTCAGAAGCGTTGTTCTTTTTTTTCAAAATTCATCATTCTGCCAGACATTGACAATGCTAATCAATGAACATTCAAATTTGGATTATGAGTAGAAGAGGACAGAACTATTGCGTAACGGATGGTTCGATTTTCCAATTCACGAAACTTCGGAGATACGTGACCATACGCCGTCTCTGCGCTCTCATGCAGATTTTTTCCCAACCTACAGGGTGGCCTACATTCATTTGAATACATCATAAAATTGCATTAACTCTAGTACAATGGTCAAGGGTGGGGCAGGAATTTTGTCTCGCATTAGCAACTCGCCGAAAAGGTTGGAGGGGTGGAGCCAGGAGACCTGTTGTCCAGGAGGCTCGACTTCAAAAACAGGACGGTTTGCATAATGCATTCCCCTCCAACGAAACATCATCGTCGGGGTCCCCCCCCCTTGCTCCCCTGTTCTGCGCGAAGGCCCGTCTGGCTTGTCCCTCGTCGCGCATCATTTAGGCTGTCTTCGCTTACAAGAGCTCTGTAGAATTCCGGGGGACATTTGAATTTCAGAAATACATGTGCGCACCGGAGAATAAACGAAAGCTGCAACTTGAAAGTTTGTGACAAGTTGGAGGCGGGAGAGCCCGCGCCGAGCCAGTGTTGTCCAGTGTTGGGGCGACAGCTACGTGAACTCATGCTGCTCTGCAATGGGAGGCCGCGTTTTGTGCACGCCAGGAATACAGGGCGAGAAGCGTGTTTGTGCTTGCAAGATACACCGATCAGATTCAGTTCTCACGTGTTTCGCATGTAAACATTCAATTACAAATTTTCATGGTTTTATTTTCTTTATTTTCTGGAAAATTTCTCGTGTTCATTTGATATTCTTTCCTTTTTAATTCTTTCTAATTTATTTTGAAAATGTGCACACAATTCACTTTTCCCCATAGCACGTCATACGCAGTTTTTAACTGTTTTTTGACGTAAAATAAATTTTAAAAAATATTGGTTTACCTTCTTGGCAGTTCAAACAATATTTTGTGCATTTGAAATTTAATCTTTTGCACTTGTAATTTAATATATTGTACTTCCCATTCTCCTGCCATTACCCTACTTGCCCAGTTCCCAAAGAACTGTAACTATTGATTTCCATCGCCAGTCCACTATATTTGTGACCAGGTTGAAAAGACCACTTCAGAATATTCAGAAACAGAATAGCCCCCTACAAAAATGTACAAGGTGGGATGACCTGTAGAAATCGTCCAGAAAAGAAATGTCCGATAAATTGATTAAGGAATAAATATTTCCAAAAGTCTTTCCGTGCATATGAAAATTACAAGATCCGTACACACTGAAACATTAAGATAGTTACACAATTCTAAACAGTTGAATTATGGACGTTGCCAAGCAAAATGGATCAAACAAGTTTTATGAAAGTGGTCATGGGGCAAATAGACCAGAAAGACGTTTTAGCGAGGATATCTGAATGAAATTTTATCAATTAGAGTCCATTAGGATTATCATCTTTGTACTATTGCTCTGTAGTTCTTACTCATAGTCGTAGAAACACATTAAATGAATATTAGTTTTCACAATTTTGTTTCCTGCATTTTAAATTATTAATATTCCACCCTTCATTATTTTCCTTATATTTTCTCGCTTAATTGTAACCTTCGGAACATCAAATTTTCTACTGCTTGCATTGCGATTATATTTGGCCGAAAAAGAATTACATATATATATATATATATTGCGATTATATTTGGCCGAAAAAGAATTACATATATATCTTAGTAATTCATATGTTAGAGCCATTTCATTTTTAGATGTAGGTCTATTTATTAGAATTTTAAAATCTTGATAGACTAATATCAATATTTGTACGTTGTATCAAAATAATGTTAATATCAAAAATCTTTTTAGCTATCAAAAAACAGATGCAATTTGTTCTTGTGTTGAGGTGCGATTGTCTCATACACTTCAAACAAAAACTTTCTTATAACGTACGAGCGAAATATTTCTGTCTATTGTCCGTTCATGAAACTACTTGGAATGGACAGAGCAACTTCCTCGTCTTCGAAGAAGGCCAAAAATCTCGATTTCGTCCGATTGGTTTGTTGGTTGGTTTTTTCGTGTTTCCGGGCGCGTCAAGTGCTTCTGTCATTAGTTCCGTAAGTGTAATGCAGTTTTTTTTTCTCGGGAGATGGCGGTGATCTTCCCCCGCTGGATGGCGAGATCCGGCGCCGACCTACCGTCGGCCTGTAGGGTTTCCCCCTAACCAGGACTCTCCCACCAGCAAGGCACCGCCCCAGTCGGGACAAGCTCTAAGTCCGACCGGTCTCCCGGAATATGTGGTAGTGTAGTGCATATTAGTGTAAGTGTGTGTGTAAGGGGAGAGAAGAGGACAAGGAAGAGGAAGGAAAGATCGCGCGCGGTCCGTGGCCCGTTTGTTAGGGTCTGCGGTGTTGATCGGAGAAACCACGGAAAACTACCGATCAGAGCAGCCAGCCGTTAGAATTATCCTCCAGGCAGCGACTGACAACTGCCGCCGTCAGGACTCGAACCTAGGACCTCCCGGTCAGAGACACTGTAGTGACATCAGTTGATGCACTGAGCTACCGCTCCCGGTCGGTTTCGTCCGAATTGTCAGAGAAATTACCTCAATTCTTACCCACATCAGTTCATTTATTTTAAGTTCCAGAACTCACTGAAAGCAAAGTCAATTTGACCTCATTTATCATCATCGTCATCATCATCATCGTCGTCATCATCATCAACTCTTCAGGGTATGTATTGGAGAGACTCCTGTTCCGTCTTCAACTGGCCATCTAAATTTAGCGCGACCTGCATCTCTTTCATCAGGTCGGTAGTGATGTATTTGTTTTGGGATGAGGTCACTACTCATTCTATTTATATGTTGGGACCAACGGGTTCTGTATTCTTGCATTTTATTTATTAATGGAAGTCCTTCCAATTCTTCTGATTATCTCACTTTTTATTTTGTCTAGTACAGAGCGGCCTTTCACTTGTCTCAAGAACCTCACCTCTGATATCTGAGTTCTAGTCAAATCTTTTTCACGGTCCACGACCTCATTCTTCTGCAAAATTACATCTGTTCTGCCAGCTCTCGATAATTCGAGCCAAAGGGCCGGTGTTGCACAAGGGTGAGCAGCCGGGCAGGTAGATGGCGTCGACGAGGGGGGGGCCCGGGGGGGGCGCCGCGATGGCGGCGGGGGGGGGCGGCGGTGGAAGCGTTCGCGGGTTATCGGTGACGTCAGGTCCACGGGCGACGACGGCGCCGCAGCGGCAGTCCGCAGTTTCTGTTTCCGACACCGGCGCCTCCCGCGCCGCGCCGCGCCGCCCCCGCCGACGCCGACGCCGACGCCGACGCCGACGCCCGCCCGCATCGCCCGCCCGCCCACAACGCAACGCCCGCGCCGCCGCCATGGGCGAGCACTTGTTCTGTGTAAGTAACATCCCCGCGAGTACACGTGCCTTCCCTGGAAGGAGCTTCCATCAACGCAACGACTGCCCCAGCATTGTACCAACTAGTTTTTGCGCTTGACATACTTATCTGCCATTTGCTTTTGAAGTCCTTTTCAATGTTTGGCTTCTATCAACGCAACGACTGTCCCAAAATGGGACTTAGTTCTCGCGCTTGATAAACACATCTGCCATTTATTTTTGAAGACACTTTTCACTTTTTTTGCTTCGATCCACGTAATGAGTGTCCCAGCATGACAGTTTTGTGCTTGAAATACTTTTCTGATATTTAGTTTTTAAGATACTTTTCAACGTTTAGCTTCGATCAACGCAAGAACTGTCCCAGCATGGTACTTAGTTTTTGGTCTTGATATACTTTTCTGTCATTTATTTTTCAAGATACTTTTCAATGATTAGGGTTCGCGATATCTCTAAAACTCTGTAGGAGATGTGGCAAATTACCTTCAAGGACATATTTATTTTTTAAATTTCTTTCATTTGAATGAATATTTCACATTTCAGGTTGCTTGTTTCTTCCATTATTGACGTACCGTGTCGTTAATTTATTGACGTACCATATGCATAATTAAATGATACCAGTAATCACCAAGCCTTATTTGCTAAGTACGAAGACAGAAAGATACATTTTGATGAGTTTCAGTATATGGTTATTTTATGCAAAAAGCTGCTGACATGTCAAAGTATTCTGAGATACACGGTTTCAAGTTTATCATTCACTACAAAAACCAATGATGATAATAATGTAATCCCATATTTTATGTAAAAAAAGCGAATGCGCGAATTTAGATTACTTTCTAAAATCATTCATATTAGTCAGAAGCATGATGCACAAGGTTCTGAGGTGGAGGTATAAGAACTACAACTTATTACTGAATTAATGAGATTTTGACGTGATAAACAATGTTAAATTTTGCAGAATAGTGTATAAACACAAATGACCTATATTGTATTTTTTTTTTTCTAAATTGACAAAATGACTGTGTATTTCCGATTGGAAAATAACCTTACGGAGAGACTCCTCGAGCTCGAATAAACTTTTCGTCACCTCTCCAATCCTGGACGACGTATTTTATTACAAAAAATTGTTTTGATGGCATCACTGATACGTTAAGAAGTATACGTATATTTTTACGAAGGTTAGAGGAATTTCTCCAACAAAACTCTAAATTATGAATCGCTGAAAGTAAAAAAAAGTAGTGAAGCTACAACAGCAGATAAGTTTTGTAATATTTGCCGCGGCTATGCAATATTAAACTACTACATGAACTTGTAAAAGTGTTTCCAACCAGCAAAAGGTTTTTCTCCTCTTAGAAGTTCGAACTCAAGTCTTTCGTGTCAACATTCCGAGCTGCACCACCACTAGAGCTGCTATAATATGCTTTTCCGATGTTTAAAAAACTAGTAGTTCCTCGCATCATTTAAGCACTTCAAATTATTCGAATTCGCTCACGATTTGTTTTGAGCGTCCTTTGTTCTATCCCTGGAAAACATTTAATGAAAAAAATTGGAGTCGTTTCTAAAAGAAATGTTTGTATAAATAGCATTACCATGTAACAGAAATTCCGCGAAAATTACATGTTTACTTATTCAAAATTTTTTTTAAATGCTAATTTTTAGAACATATTTTATTTAATAAGAAACTATTACAAATATTGTATTTTTCAATGATATTTTTCTTCAGTATTCAGAAATACAGTTTGCCAATATTGGAGTCCACCAATTCTTACTGTCCCTTGCTACATATGAGGGGAAAAATTAAAGAAAAAAACTTTAGCCTTTTTTGGGAAAATCAACGTTTAAAAATTTCCTTTTTTACACAAAATTACGTGTTAACTGCACATATCTGCAATAAATTGTGTATGAGAATATGAAAATATAAATTATACAAGTAAATTATTAAAGATCTGTGTTTAAACTATAGATTTCAGAGAATAAAAAAAATTCTCTTGAATTTTGTAGTTGGGCAACACAGAAATAATTTTTAATTTTTGCAATTTTCGGAAATTTAGAGTTCGCAGAAAATGAGACCTGCGCAAATTGTTTTGAAGAAAATAGGAATCATTTTTGAGGAAATGCGGAGGCTACTTGTAAAGTACTCCCAAAAATTGAAATATCCGCTTCAAACTCGCAGAACCTTTTCAGGTCTATCGGAAAATATCAAATTGAGAGAAAATTATCTGAAAGGATTAGACGCCAGCCTAGACCACAGGCGGACGGCCGAAAGGACAGATCTTTTGCCGCCAATCCATAATTCGGTATTAAGGACGCACAAAACATGAATTCTCACTGTTTAACATGTTACGGGAAGCAATTTACTACATATAGGAAGATTCATCCACTTTTTCATTCCTACGTACTTAAGAGGTGAAGAGAAAGTATTGTAATGCTATGGCCGAAATCGACGAATTTTCGTCAGAAAAACTCAATTTTTTTATATTGTCGGGATCTGGCAATGAAAAAGTGTGTAAATAGTGTGTAAAGTGTGTAAATGTTTTCCTATATGTAGTAATGTTTTGGCGGGGACATGGCGCCACATGCCCCGCCCCCCTGGATCCACCAGTGTTTGATACCGACCAATTAATTGACGACAAATTGTCTGTCTGTCGGCCACTCTTCCTGCTGTCTGTATGCGCTTGCGCCTAAACGGTTCAAACGATTTTTTGCAAAATTGATATTCGTCGATCGAGCTGAACGAACTCGAGGCCTTGCAAGTTTGAAACGGATATTTTGATTTTTGTAAATTTTTGTTCATGTAAGCACTTTACATGAAACGTCGACCTTTCCAACATTATCTCAAAAATTAAGCAAAAGCCTTTGAATAAACTTTGCCCCTCGAATAGCGTCGAGAACACTAAAAAACGGCACATTTTTATTAAAATCTCTGAATTTTCAGAAATTGACAAAGTTCAAAATTATATGGCTTCTTCCTACAATCACAATATTAATGATAGTTTTTTAATGAAAATTGTTGTTCAAAGACTAATCTTGAAATAAATTAGTGTGTAAGTTTTTGAAAACATGAGTAGTTGTGCATAATTTATGTAACTTAAAAAAAGATTTTGTTAAAAGCAACTCCCATTTTTTGCTTAATTTTTTTCCTCGTATATAGCAAAGGATAGTAAAAATTGAACCTTCTCTTATTATCGGCGAACTCTATGTACTTTCGAAAATTGCAAAAGTTGAAAATAATGTGAGAAAGTATGAGATATTGTAGTACTATTAGTTATTTTCCATGAAAACTGGAAATAAACTATGAAACATGATCTCTGTCTGCATTCAGCGATTCGTATGTAATTAGCTACTATTTTGTAATAAATTGGAACAAAAATAATATAATTAACTCAACATTTTAAGTTCTCGACAGCTTCAACTTTAACACAAATCCTTAAAGAAGAGGTACAGAATAATTTAACATTAAAATGATGAACATTTAATACTTTCAGTGTTTATTATTATTTTAATATTATTATTATTATTATTATTATTATTATTATTCAGTTCCATCATCATCCTAAATTTTCCGATATTCATTTAAATTTAACAAGAAAATGTGAATTAAATTACACATTTTCAGTGCCTCAGGAAAGAAGTACAGGATTATTGATTATTCAGTTATTGTCAAATAAATACGGAGGATATCATCAACTTTATTATACAATATTTCGCTAATATAGTTCGATGAATTTTTAATGTTCGGTTTAAACGAACGAGCTCTACATCGGATGGATAGTACGTGTATGTTTAAAAGCATCGAACAAAAAGTCATTAATGATCAGAAGATAAACTTTAAAATAAATCTGCTCGCTGACAAATTGTCATCCAAGTTGATTGTTTGTGCTTTATTAATTGTATTTTTATTGTATTGATTGATTTTCTAAACATTTTCTTGTCGGCAATCAAAGCTTTGTATTTACGAAATATTACTGATACTTATTATTAACATTAGTTATTGTGCCTTATTTTACGTGGCGAGACTCGGGCCATCAGGCCCGCTCTTTCGTCTAACCACGCAAATTTTCGTTACGCTCCTTTCACCGCTTAGCGGAGAAAGGAGGTATTATCTTGGGCGACGAAACCGCTTCATTTAGACTTGAGGATGTTTTACATGCAGTAAGTCCACTACATGGGACAGCCGGCTTTACTTCCCCTTCGAAGGAAGCCGTATGAAGGATTTTTCCGCAAACTCGGGTACAACAGTCCGATACGCTAACCGTTTTACCACCGAATCCGCAAAACATTGTATGATTTTCGTTTACTTTTGCTTTACAATAAGAATTATTTACATGTGGTATACTTAATAATGTATAATATGCTAATATTATTTCTGTTCCACACAATGTGGGGAACCCAGGAAAGAATACACCAAAGGTGGTGAATGTATGATGATAACAATGATATGAATGAGCTTCAGGAGAAATGGGATATACTGAAAGAAGATGTCCACGTGTCCTCTTGTCCACTTCAAAACAACCGACATGAAGCGATCGGCATTTGAACCCCAGTTGTAGAAACCACCGCTGGACAGGTCGCCCTGGCTATTTGAAGAATTATCGCGATTTTAGTTCCTCTCGATAGCCCCGAACCAAACTCTTTTTTCGTGAGGACAGGAAAACATCATGCCTCACCGAAAATGTCGTCGTGTATGCGAGTACTATAGCTCAACTAAAACCCCTTATCAATTCCAAAAGCTGTCCGTCCCTGACAAACGCTTAACAAAGCAAGTCAGACAATTAATTCTGTGCGCCTGTCCCATCTGAACCAGCGCGTCTAGTTCCAACATCAATAAATTGCAAATTGTACAAAATATATTTCTCAGATTAGCAGCACATGACCCATGGTTCATAACAAACGCCTAACTTTATAAAGAACTGAATATATTAATGATCGTCAAACATACTAACCCTCTTACTAATAATTTTTACTCAAACCTAAATACAATAAACCGAGCAGTCCACTTCAACCTGGCCTCTTTAAATGACTTCCCCGCTGGAAACAAAACAGATTCCCTTTCGAAGTGATCTTAAACATTTTTCTCTTAATTGTTCAAAGTAGGGGTTCTTGTAGTTTCCTACACCACTAGTAATGTAGATTTTTGTTAAGTTTAGTATAAGATATAATAATACCCATCAAAAGCACATGAAGTAGTACTATGTTACTGAACTGTGTAATTTTCAAACATTCAACAAATAAATTTATTTAAAAAAACAGTAGTAACCCCGCCCCCCTTGCGACTTCATGGAGGTCGTGAGCTTGGTCGCTTGCTAGTACTTCCCCTCCACCCTAGCTACACTTCTCGTGTGCACAGCGGCGCGGCGGGAGGCCCAAGGTGCGTGTCGTGCTGCACCCCCCTCGCTCCTCCCTCCCTCCCACCGCCCCACCTGCGTTCGCACGCGCTCGTACTTTACAGTCCGCTTCATTATATTCATACGCGCACTTCTCGGCGCCCGCGCCCACGCCTGCGCCCCGGACGCGACAGTCCGTTTCAGGCGGCGCGGCCCGGCGAGGCCCACGCCGCCCCGCGCCGAGCTCGCTTTCGGTTAATGACGCTTCGTTACCTTCCCGCACACCACACTTTATGGCGCGTCCGCGATCAAGATGAAAGGCCAGGCAGGCACGAGGCGCGCGCGTCACTCAAGCAGCCCCTGCCGCACCTGCCCGGCCCCGCCTCCCGCACTCACGCTTCACGATGCTTCGCAGCACGTTGCGCCTTTCTTTTAAAGAGAAAACGGATTTTGTGTCAGAGTTCGGGTCAAAACACGAGTGAGTAAGGCTCAAGTTTGATATTAATTGATTGATTTTTTCGTGTTTCCGGGCGCGTCAAGTGCTTCGGTCATTAGTCCCGTTAGTGTAGTGCATGTTTTTCTCGGGAGCTGGCGGTGATCTTCCCCGCTGAATGGCGCGATCCGGCGCCGACCTACCGTCGGCTAATGGGTTTCCCAACCAGGACTCTCCCACCAGCGGGGCACCGCCCAGCCGGACAAGCTCTAAGCCCCGACCGGTCACCCGGAATATGTGGTAGTGTAGTGCATGTTAGTGTAAGTGTGTGTGTAAGGGGGAGAGGATACGACAAGGAAGAGAAAGGACAGATCGCTCGCGGTCCGTGGCCCGTTTGGTAGGTTACGCTCCGGCATTCGCCTGGTGTTGATCGGAGAAACCACAGAAAACTACCGATCAGAGCAGCCGGCCGCTAGAATTCTCCTCCAGGCAGCGACTGCATTCGATCTAGCTGAAAAGCTAGTGTCGAAAATCCTGCCGCTGTGGGGTGTGGGAACCTAGGACCTCCCGGTCAGAGGCGCTGCAGTGACATCAGTTGATGCACTGAGCTACCGCTCCCGGTAGGTATGATATTAATGCAGTGTCTCTGACCCGGAGGTTCGGGGGTAGGCGAATTTAGTCGTCGTGTCATCTGGAGGAGAATTCTGGCGGCCGGCTGCTCTGATCGGTAGTTTTCCGTGGTTTATCCGATCAACATCAGGCGAAAGCCGGATCAGTATCTTAAGAAACAGGCCACGGACCGTTCGCAATCTTTTTCTTCTTCTTTGTCCCACCTCTTACACTCACTTTAACTTTCGAACACTTCACTACCACATAACAAATGTTGGGAAATCAGTTGGGAGCTTGAGTTTGGATGTTGGAAATCTCTCAAGCGAACTTGTAAGTGGGCGCAGGATGTCGTCATCCAGCGGCGAATGAACTCCTACACTTACGGGACCAGCGACCACAACAGTTGACGCACCCAGAAATATGAAATAATCAATCAACCAACAAATCGAATGAGTTGTAGAAATTTTGAGTTCAGTTTTGTGACAAACAATTACACCCGCCGTTTTCTCTAATCGATTCCCATTGATCCCTTCTCAGTTCACACTATCTTGTGTGGATTATAATTATAAAAATATGTTATAACCATTTCCGTGTTCCAACACTAGGCTCACGAAACCTTCCGTCTTCGCTAATCCTCTGTGCCCCAGACGCGCTGCCGCTCTGATAATGCGCGATGCACTGAGAGAGAGATCGCTCAGATGCAGCTTCGATAAACCCGTAAGCGGGCGGCGGGAAGGAATGCGACGGGCTTAGCGGAAGTGACGTAATGAGAACTTCCTGCTTGGACGTCCGATTATGCAGGGCGGGCGGGCTGGCGCGCGGCGGCGGCCGGGGCCGGGCTGGCGGAGGCTATCTGCATGTGTAGCCGGCGCTGCAATTGTTTCCCGTGGCGCGAAATTTATGTGCCCCGCGCGGAGTATATCACCGGGCGGCGGATGTTGAGGCATGCAATTAAAGAGCGGCCGGCGAGAGGCGGCAGGGTGGAGAGGAGTCGGGGCGGAGCGGGGCGGGAGGGGCAGGCCCGCTTGGAGCCTATGGGCGCGCGCGGGTGGGCGCAAACAGTTTTCTACAAATTGCGGAGGCGGCGGTGGCGGCGCACCGGCGCTGCCGCACGCCCGGATTAAACTAGCGTAAATTGAATATCACTGCGCCCGCGGCCGGCCGCCGCCCCCGCAGGTGAATCTCCGGCTCCGCGGCCCAGCGGCTTCCTGCAGCTGCGTAATGAGCCTCGCCGCTTCCCGCTTCCGACCGCGCCGGCAAGTGAGGAGCAGCGAGGAAGAGGTTCAGCACGTGAGAATTAAGGATGCGACGTTAATGTCAATGTTTTCAACACATCGATGCTTTTATGAAATTGTGTTTCAAACAACAATGTTTTGCTGCCGATGTTTTTTAACAGTATGTTAGGTGCAGTTTTTGCGTTTCGAAGTTTTGTTTGTGGATTCCAAGACTATCATTTCCCAAAATTTAAATATGAAATACACTTCAAATGCCATTCATATGTTGGAAAGAAGCGAACGCTGTAGTACCCTCACGGAGAAGACTATCTCTCGCCCAAGCGATGACCCAGCGGCTTCCTGCAGCTGCATAATGAACTCGCCGCTTCACCCTTTCTGACCGGAGGCTGAAAGAGAGGGAGACACGGAGCAGCGAGGAAGAGTGGGATTTCAGGATGCGACATCGATGTCATTGCTTGCAAAACCTCTATGCTTTTATCAAACTATGTTTTAAACATCGTTTTTTTAGCATCGATGTTTAGTTCTCTAAATTTTCACATTTGAATTTTTTGTTTGTGGATGATACAATCTAAAACTGTAATTTCGCAAAATGTAAAATATCAAATATGCATTCAAATGTTAATTCATATGTTGGAAGCAAGCGAACTCTGTAGTGCCTTCACGGAGAAAACCAACTCTCGCCGAGAGATGATCCAGCGGCTTCCTGTAGTTGCAGAATGAGCCCCGCTGCTTCTCTCTCCCGATGGCGGCACCGCGGCGATGAGAGGGGAACACGGAGCAGCGAAGAAGAAGACAGCAAGTAGGATGCGACATCGATGTCAATGTTTTCAAAACATCGATGCTTTAATGAAATGCCCGATGTTTTAGGTTATGAATGTTTTGTTTGTGGATGATACATTCCAATACTATCATTTTGCAAAAATTTAAAGTATTAAATCAACATTAAAATGCCATTTCTCTCTAGTACCTTCATGGATCACACTATTTTCGCCGAGAGATGACTCCATCTCAGAATTTTCTACGCCTTCTCCGTATGTTGCATGCGGAGAGGCGCAACCATGCGTTGTAGGGTAGGTATCCCCTTCCTCAAACATTAGTTGTTAGAGGTTATTAACCAGTTTTAAAATCGTCGATGGTTTTGGGGAATGTTTTATTAATCGTATTAAAGTATCGTTGTTTAAATTTTGAACATCGGTATTTTAAAAGATAGTCGATGGCATCCCTAGTGAGAATGGGGAAAAATACGGAGGCACTCAAGAATTTGCTGAGGGATTGGAGTGGTAGTAGAGGCAGAAGATTTTTTTTTTCTTTTTGAATGCTGAAAGTCTTCGGGAAATGTAATGTATGCAATAGAATGTAACAGAACTCAGTCATAATAACAAGAAACAAAATTAATATTGAAGGAAACAGCCCTTGACCCTATGAATGATGTTCCCTAATCTGTGTAGTGGATGGTGTAGCGTCACGTTGGCTGCCCTGCGTGGGAGGAGGACGCGGAAGGCATACCTGAGAGCTGAATAGCTTAGACATCACGGCGTTGGTGTGCAGATATTTTTAGACCAGGTGAAGGCGAACGTTGCTTGGACTGTCACGTGGTAGTATACAAACCTACCTCCTACGCTCAACGGTGGTCACTGGGCGGTAGCTCAGTGCATCAACTGATGTCACTGCAGCGCATCTGACCGGGAGGTCCTAGGTTCCAGGATTTTCGACACTAGCTGTTCAGCTAGGTCGAATTCAGTCGCTGTCTGGAGGAGGATTCTAGCGGCCGGCTGCTCTGATCAGTAGTTTTCTGTGGTTTCTCCGATCAACACCAGGCGAATGCCGGAGCAGTACCCTACCAAACGGGCCACGGACCGCGCGCAATCTTTCCTTCCTCTTCCTTGTCCTATCCTCTCCCTTACACACACGTTTACACAACATTCACTACACTACCACATATTCCGGGAGACCATCGGAGCTTAGAGCTTGTCCGGCTGGGCGGTCCCGCTGGTGGGAGAGTCCTGGTAGGGGTAACCTCACTAACCGACGGTAGGTCGGCGCCGGATCTCACCATCCAGCGGGGGAAGACCACCGCCATCTCACGAGAAAAAGCATGCATTACACTAACGGGACTAATGACCAAAGCAGTTGACGCGCCCGGAAACTCGAAAAATTCTAATCAAATCAAATCTCAGCGGTGGTCACGTGGAGGTGTGCCGGCGAGTATAAATTGAGCCGACTCCTTCACACCGGCGGGTTTTGTTCTTGGAAACTTCGCGCTTTGCGCAAAATTTGAAGCGCCCAGGCTGAAGCGTATTCGTGCGTTGCACTGGTGACGAAAGTCTCAGAAGCGGCGCTGTAAGAGCGTGCACTCGAGGCGGGGCCTCACTAGAAAATGTGGTGTATCCCTAGGACTATACGAGCGCGGCTGGCGGGCGGGAAAAAATGGAAAGTGTGTACGGAGCAGTTTCATTTAATTATTTGTACATTTTGTGAATAAAACTTGTATTTACTTTGTAATGTCTATGCTTACATCTCCGACGCCGCAATAGTAATGTATAAGTTACGTGTCTCATAAAATAGATTACGCAGTGGTGACAGAAGAATAGTATGCATTAAATACAAAGCGAAAGAAATAGTATTGAGAGAAAGTTAATACAATAAAACGGAACGTAAAAGTATGCAAGACTATAAGACATGTTAGAATAAAGGAGACAATTACATACGGTCTCTATAATAGACGGGAGTGCGTAAGGGCCTACTTGTTTTTTAAGTTATTGGGCAGAGGTGTCAGAGTAATGTCAAAAATTGTATGGATGCACATGAATGAATGTGTAGCTGTAATGACGATAGCATTCAACAAGAGCTTATATTAGCTCAAGAGAAATTAAGAAGACCCTGCGAGAATGGCGAAAATATAGAAGGATCCTTAAATTAACAGACCCAGAAATATGGAGAATTTTCTTGAGAGGCTGAAAGGCGAAATCTGAAGAAATGAAGGCGGAAGACTTACGATATTGAGGAGGTCCCGAGATGAGAAACGCGGTTGGCCGGGGCAAGTGTAGATACAAACTCGGACAAAGTCGAGTACTAGAGCTAGAAGATCACTACAATAGTGGAAATTAAAAACGACAAAATATTTTTAAATATTTTTTTTAATAAAACTAAATAATTTTTATGATAGTAACAATTATATATTAAAAAATTAAGGGAAATAGAATTGTGTATTACTATTCGTTATAATGAATTAATATAAGAGTATGATTCGCCCCGTGATTTTGTCGGGTTACCTCTAGTACAATATTTTACCTCTATATACAATATTTCCAGAACAAGTTTTAAACTACAGGATCGAAATTTACTTCAATGCTTTTGAGCAGTTTGAAAAAAAGAGGCAGGATCCGCGATACCAAAATATTACTGCAAATGTGGTCACTCCTTTCAATTTGTGTTACCCAATGGAAACCCGCAACGTATGGCATTGTTTTTAGACGACGCAGGTTGTGACTGTTGAAGGTCGGACAGGAGCATAGATAAAACCAGGGCAACAGGAGTTACTTAATCTAGAAGGTCACTGAAATAGGGGAAATTTAAGACAGCATAATGTTTCCAAGGAAATAATTTCTAATGGTACCAAATAATTTTGAAGATAGTAACATTACAAATTATCATTACAAAACAGGTTTAGAGAGAACAAATCAGATTAATTTCTGTAAAAGAACAATTTAGATAAGTTAATTCGACAAAACATTTTTTGACGAAACGGTGCATGAATTGAAACTTCTTTTTATGAATTTAAAGTTAGAAAGTTTATTGTTAAAATCCTCAAAAACGTGTACCAACGTGCATCTTTTACCCTTCAGGTAGGATGCCCCCGAGATGCGAGAGTGGAGTGGGGTGGGAGGCTTGCCGCTCCGCTGCAGCGCAGAACAACGCGGGCGCGATGGCGCAGACGTTTCCTGGAACGGGCGGAGAGATGCTTTAGTTCGAGTTCACACCACTTTCGTGTTGTGCTGTCGAGTTTAATTAGCCGTCTCGTCTAACGGACTTCGTAAAGTACTTTCTCACTTTCGGATAGATTTAGATGCTAACGGTGTTTTATGGCACATTTATAAGCAAGGCAAGATTATGTTCGCACGTGATAATCCCAACTCGGCAGTTTTTTAGTGTTCATACGACTTCTCTCTTCTTGTTTCTCTTTTTATTTAGAGTTGAATCTGAAAGCTATTTTGGTTAATTTTTTTTTCAGTTTGAACTAATTTCTTTTCATTTACGATCTACAAAAACCTCTTAATATTAAACTGCTCATTGAACATTTTGTACGAGATATTTTTCAAATAATACTGATTTATTTTAGTGTTCATTTTCCTAAAAATAATAGTTTTATTAGCTTTCAATGTGAAGAAGTGTAATTTTGCGCTTGATACAAAATTAATTTTTTTTCGTTTATTTAATTAAATATGTTCAATAATTCCATGAAAAATCGTTTTTTTATCTCTATGTTAATAGTACGCGTGCAATTAAAATTCCACCGTGCGATTAAAACAACACACCTATCTATCAGAATTCAGAAGAGAATTGAATTGATTGAAGGCGTTGTCATTGTCAACAATAGTATTTATTTAAAAAATACTATTTAAATTAACTATAAACTAAACTAAAAACTAAAAAAAATTGAAATAAATACTATTGTTGACAATGACAACGCCTTCAATCATTTCAATTATGTAAATGTCAACTACAACTCACCACTGAATCAATATTCAGAAAAGAAGCCAAATCGTTTCATTCAGAAACTAATATTTACTTGAGACTAATAGTTACTTACACAGTCGAAGCCAGGTATTTCCAGTCGGTCATGAAACATGAACACAAATGTTCATCACAGTTTACGTACCTACAACAACTACATATAAACAACGAATGAATAAAACTAGAAAATTACATGTAAAAACTTTGGTTTTAGTATTACGAATGTAAAAAATGTAAACATCAGTTGTGTTTACCAGTTCTAAAAAGTATACTATTGCAAAACTGTATCAGAAGGGACTAGTTTTTTTTCCAATATTTATACATGTTGTATTCTCTCTCAAACCTGTCTTTACTTTTCGTGGGAAGTAATGTTTTCATGACTTTGTCAGCTTCTAATATTTTAGTTGCAATATGTTCTGTACCTTCCATTTGCAAATATTTTGTAGAAACAAAAACCATGCAAGGTCTACTAAAATAGATCTTTTTCAGAAGCAATACTGCGTCATGAAATGTATGTTTCGGGTGGAAAAGATGTTCTTGAATTTCTTAAAATTTGAAATATTCGTAAATGAAACGAAAAAATATTGAACGTAACATATGTATAAAGGGGTATAATTGCACTCGTTCCTATCGTCTCTCCTTTTCTTAAACATATCATTCATGCAATTATACTTTTCTTTATACACATGTTGTTAATTACTATAAAACTTACACGACAAAAATGCATTTTGTTACAAGTATTCGGAAATAATTCTTATATCTATTTTAAATTCGTATAAGGAAGTTTCAATACATGCATCATTTCATCAGAAAATGTTTTGTTGAATTAACTGCACTAAATTGTTAATTTACAGCAATATTAATTCATATTTGTTCTCTCTAGATGATGGTTTAGTAGTAATAATTTTTAATGTTATTATTTTCAAAATATTTAGTATTATTAAGAACTGTTGCCTTCAAAATATTTTGCCGTCTTAACATTTCCTCTATTTTAGTGACCTTCTAGATCAAGTAACTCGCCGTTGTCTAGGTCTTATCTATGCTCCCGTTCGACCTTCAACAGCCTTACCCTGTCGTCTAGAAACAATGCCATGCATTGCGGGTATCCATTACATAACACAAGTTACGAGGTGTAACCACATTTGACAAAACATTTTCCTTTCGCTAATCATGTCTCTTTCTTCTCAGCTGCTGAAAAGATTTGGGGCATGTTTTGAAAGCAACTTCTCCTGTAGTTTAAAAATTGATCTATAAATATCTACACATATATTAATAATATATAATACATATGTACTAGTAGATATATAACATACATAATAGTAGAAGCAACCCAATAAAAAACATCGGACGAAATAATACTCCTACATTAATTCATTACTAGTGACAACCCGTCAAAATTTGCTGGTGAGATCTGAGATAAATGTAAAATACTGTGCCTAGACTAATGTTCACAATATGTTGCATTGTTTGGATCTTCAGGGTATAATGAAGATATTTTGTAATGTGGAGTTTTGAAACCAAAATTTTGAACATGTATGGCCCATGACCAGGTGGCAATGCAATATCGGCACCAAGTGACACAAAAGAAAGAGCACTATTATACTGACGAATATTATTTCTACAGTTTTTTGATGTGTCATCATCTCCTATAAACAACTTTGATTTCTTCTGGCATATTTCTCGAAGGTAAACTTATTTTCCTATTTAAGCATCACAGAGTAAACTCGTTTGCAGAATTTCTCTCACATGGGAAGTACAAAGCAGAACAAAAGTGACATTTCATAGACAACGACCCAACAGAGAACGAAATGACCTCACTAACACGACTTTTACGCTGACGTTCTCTTTCCCTGCGTCCACTGAATGTTCGTTTGCGTCTTTTGGTGCGCGAGGGCAACGATTCAGAATTCGACATAACCTGTGTACTACTTCACTACTTAAGTACAACCGATCAAAACCCACTGTCCGCATGTTCTCTACAAAATACACCACAAAAGCAACTACCAGCAAATTTTTAAACAAATCTCAACAATAAAAACAAAACAGTAAGCAGCGCCACCATGAAGCAGCATCGACTCACATCTATCGACTCATATATATCGAGTTTGAAACAGCAACCCTTTGGAAGAAAACAATTGACTATTGATAAGCGTAATATTAAAGAATGATTTAATTAATTAATTTACACCGTAAATGTTAGTGAATCAACCCTAACAGTATCTGATAACACATCTAGAGATCACATTCTTTCATTTCAAGGAAAGAATACTACAATCGGTTCAGTAGAAGCTCTAAACAAAGCCATGGTAGAATACCTTACTTTTTTAAAATATATAGATAATGTAGTGAATAAATAATATAGCATATAATAGTGAAACACAATTCAATTTTTTCTCCAATTCAAACATGCCTGTATCCTTATCAATAATAACTCTTAATCCAAGTCTTCTAGGGGAAGCGATTTTATGGAGACCCTAGAGGGTTCCAGGTAAAATTTTGGACTCATTTCGAATGTTGGCGCTGGTTGCTATGACCCATGAAGGGATCGAATTTGGTTTCTGTGATGTTTGCAATACTTGTTTCTACATTCTCCATTCTCAGAATCCAACACCGTATGTATCGCCGATTACTTCCACTGTTATTTCCCGAAATCTCATGTACGTAGGCGCATCTCGCTCGTATGGATATCTTCCATTCTTTTGGTTGATTGATTGTTAGTGATTCCGGCCACGTCAACTACTGACGTCATTAGTGCCGTAAGTGTAGTACATGTTTTTCATAGAGAGGTGGCGGTGATTTTCTCCCACTGGATACCGGGATCCGGCACCGACCTACCGTCGACTAGCGGGGTTTTCCTCTACTAGGTCTCTCCCACCAGCGGGGCACAGTCGCAGCCGGGACGACTTCTAAGACCCCGACCGGTCTCTCTGCATGTGTGGTAGTGTAGTGTATGTTAGTGTAAGTGTGTGTGTCAGGGGTGAGGATAGGACAAGGAATAGGAAGGAAAGATCGCGCGCGGTCTGTGACCGGTCTGTTAGGGTACTGCTCCGACATTCGCCTGGTGTTGATCTGAGAAACCACGGAAAACTACCTATCAGAGCAGCTGGTCGCTAGAAGTCTCCTCCAGACAGCGACTGAATTCGACCTAGTTGAAAAGCTTGTGTCAAAAACCCTGCCGCCGTTGGGACACGAACCTAGGGCCTCCCGATTAGAGGCACTGCAGTGACATCAGTTGATACACTGAGCCACCGCTCCCGGTCCCATTCTTTTGGCACAGGAGATGGTCGCACGGAATTATATAGAGCTTACTATGAGGGTCCAATTTCGCAGCTACTGATTAGTCACTACTGGCAATTTCACTGTACGGTGCGTTCATTCACCCTTTTTGTCAGTGGATTCGTTTACAGTTAGCTCATTTGCAATTGGCTTCATCACTATCTCTTGCAATGCCATCACCCTGCATGACGTTCATTTGTTTCCCTACCAGTCAGAGTGGTTCCTTCTTACAGTAACTCCTCTATATCTCTTCAGTGCTGTCTTCTCTTGTCGGTTGTATTTTTATTGTATCCTTTCCTTATTTATTTGTTTCTACACAATAACAAGTGTGTGCTGTGGCATTTGTTCTTCATAGTAAATCTTTATTTTTGCTTTAATTGACTGATTGTTACTGGTTTTAGTTGAAACTGACTAGGCCTTTAGAATTGCGTTCATGTAGCTTGTCCGTACTCAACATCTTTTGTCGCGTGGCCACAGATAGCTGGTGCTCGCGTAAGCATAATTGCGTAGCTCCGCCCCGGAAAGAGCGTCTCAGCAGTGAAGGCCTAGAAAACAGCTTGACCTCTGCTTAGCGGGGGGACGAATGCTACTCGTGAGTTCGTCGCCCGTGTGCACGGACCTTCCACTCCTCCGTCGGTTCATATCGGCCCAAACTGGCCCTGCCGACCTCCCTTCACCCCTCCGTTGGTTCAGATCAGCCCTAGCTGACCCTGCCGACATTCCACCTCGCTAGTGCAGATCGACCTTCTGGGGTCCTGCTAGCAGCTTCCCGCCCTCTCCCCTGACCGCTGTGCCCTTCGTGTGTCGCTAACTCGTGTGATGGCAGCTGCAATGGGTCCCTTCCGGAGAACAGTCCTTGGTGAGGCTGGGCTACGTCAGGTGCCAGTAAGGTGTATGTAAGTATACCACCCCCAATAAACTGCTGTTTGCCATGACTTGGGTCATCCCTGTTTTTATTGCTCCCTCTCATCCGCCTAAGGCCATTAAGAGAATAGGGAACGGCCCAGAGAGTACCTTCTGCCCTTACCGTCCTTCCACTTCCCCGCACGTGGTGCCAGACCCATCCACCATCCCCCCCCCCCCCACGACACTTTCTACATTCCTTCCGCGCGTCGCTGTCAAGGATACTATTTACACCTTCTGCCTCCGCAGATTTCGAATTCTGAAGCGTGCGGCTGCCCGAGCGTACACCTGGCGCAGACTTTCTGCAGACGCGAGATATCAAATATTTCAATACAATCTATATCCTACTATTAGATATTTAAATCATTTCTTGCACATTTTTTTCTGAATGGTCAAGGACGGTGTTTGCGGAATCCATGTGCCTTTGGTATAAAACCTTCATATTTCTTTAGCGTGTTATAAGTAGAGGGAACACCAGCAAAGGCGGCATCAACTGACGTCACTGCAGAGCCTCTGACCGGGAGGTCCTAGGGTTCGAGTCTCGACAGTGGCAGGATTTTCGACACTAGCTACACAGTTGGGTCGATTTCAGCTGCAGTCTGGAGAAGAAATCTAGCGGAGAGCTTCTTTGATCAATAGTTTCCCGTGGTTACTGTGATCAATCCCAGACGAATACTAAAGCAGAACGCTAACAAACGGGCTGCGGACCAAGCGCGATCTTTCTTTTCTCTTCCTTGTCCTTTCTTCACCCCTCACACACATACTCTCATGCACTACACTACCACAGATCTCGGAAGACCAGTCGGGAGCTCAGAGCTTCCCCCGGCTGGGGCCGGTCTCGCGCTGGTGGAAGGTACCAGGATGGGGAAAACCTCGAAAAGCGACGTGCGTCGGCGCCATTTCTCACCATCTGGCAAGGGAAGATCACGGCCACTCCGTGATAAAAAATCATGCACTAAACTTACGGGACTTATGACCTTGCTGACGCTCGGGGAAATGATGCTCCGCGAATCGCCAATCAATCCATCAAATAGACACACACACACACACACACACACACACACACACCTCGCTTCTTTTTGTTCGAAGCCCTAAAAGACACCGAGAGAGCTGGACGGAAGTGTCAGCAGAGTTTTGCTCCGCCGCCCTCGCACCTCCCGGATCCGGAGCCAGGGCCGTTGGCCCGGATGTCCCGCTGTCGCGGCGCGGCGTGGCGCGGGTGGAGGCAGCGGCCTTGCACAGCGCCATTTGAATACGTGGCCGCCCCCTCCACCACCGCCGCAGCTCACAGCCCAAGGCGCCATTAGCACTATGTAATTATGCTTTCGTCGGCGTTCGCAGCGCCTCCGCCGGCGGCGGTGGGCTGTTTATCTAACGAGCGAACGCGCGCGGACGCGCCCGCCGCGTCGCCGCCGCCGTAATTAAAGCGCGAACCGCCACGCGGCGCCGCCCGCGCACCTTTCTTCGCCCCGGCCCCGCTGCGCCCGCTCGCCCACCTCACCTGCTGATTGCCCCACCGTCCGCCTGATCGATGGTTGGCTGGCTGGTTGGATGTTTGGTTGGTTGGATAGTTGGTAGGATGGTTAGTTGGTTGGATGGTTAGTTGGTTGGATGGTTCGTTGGTTGGATGGTTGGTTGGCTCGTTGGTTGGTTGGATGGTTCGTTGGTTGGATGGTTGGTTGGTTAGTCGGATGGTTGGTTGTATGGTTAGTTGGGTGGTTGGTTGGTTGGTTGGTTAGTTGGTTGGTTGGTTGGATGGTTGTTGGTTGGATGGTTCGTTGGTTGGATGGTTGGTTGGCTCGTTGTTGGTTGGATGGTTCGTTGGTTGGATGGTTAGTTGGAAGGTTGGTTGGATGGTTAGTTGTATGGTTGATTGGTTGGTTGTTAGTGATTGCGGGCGCGACAACAGCTTAGGTCATTAGTCCCATGAGTGTAGTGCATGTTTTTCCTTGGGAGGTGGTGGTGGTGATCTTCCCCGCTGGATGGCGAGATCCGGCGCCGATCTACCGTCGGCTAGCGAGATCGCTGGCGAATCGTCTCGTATAAGATGCTGATCTTTGGTCCGCTGTTTGTCGTAATATGAGCTTCTACTAATGACAGCACTAGCAGTTCTACAAAGAGGGCTAGAAGGAAACGTGTTCATTGTATTGAAAAAATTTAAAAAATCAACAGAATTGATGATCATAAGTAGCTAATAAAAGAAAATAATAACTCTTTAATTTCTAATTTCAAGCTAAAATTAATTTTCGTTTAGAAAAAAGATACCTACTTAAAAAGTGATTTCAGGTATATTCGTTCACCTTTTTGGAATAACTTAATGTTCATATAATTGTAAAATAACACAATAAGAGAAATAACGAACTATAAAGAGTGAAAAAGAACAGCAAGAAGAAAAGAATGGAGTAGGAAGGAAGAAAAGTAATCATTACTACATACTTACAGTACTACAAAGAGCTGATTGGCTTTTTCTCGTGGTAACGAATTCACACTCGAGGTGTCATCCAGAAACCTTAACAACGTAAAATTCTTTCGGATCTATATCAAAGCAATAAAACTGCTTCCGTCGAGTGCATTTATTCCTTTAAGGCGACTGAGACATAAAAACCAAACAGCGTGACTGAGAACAGTTATTAAGCTCCAAGTGAATTCTAAGAAATGACAACGCAACTTAGTGAGTAAAACTGCATGAAAAATAGAAGGCGATGACATGGCTTGAGAATAAGGTCATGGGCTTGAATGCGCCGTGATGCCAAAACCATAATTAAGATCAATGTTTTTCATTTGTCTTGCTTTTAAAATACATTCGTAAATTCGACCATGGGAGGTCTTATGCTTGGAAACTAAATTGATTCGATTGCTTCGGTGGGATAATAGTTGAGATTACTCCAAACGTATTCGCTTTAGATCTAGACTCCTAGTCGGGTCTGCTGTTTGCTTCAGCTGGAGGAAGTTATAAGATGAAGAAAGAGAAGATGTTTTATTAAATAACTTTCTTCTTTCTTTCTAGGGTTTTTTACCCAGCCGACAGCCGGTTACCCTTTACGTCTCGATGGGACGCATATTCGACCATACACTAGACACCAACACACTTGCGGGCTCCTCTGATCTGGGGTCAGCAGAACGCGAGGCCCTCCGCGACAACACATACATACAAAGACAAGGGACAAACAACCATGCCCAACCCGCGACCCTTCGGACCGAAGCGCTGAGTCGGTACTCGCTCTTAGCCACCTCGACCATCCAGGTCGGCTTATTAAATAACTGAGAGAGTTAAAACTACTTTCTCAGACATTTTGCATACTATTTTAGTAAGTAGTTGCGCCGTTGCCTCTCTCGGGGGCGCAGAGGTTTGCAGCAAAAACCTGGGACTCGGACCCACGTGAGGCAATGTTTCTTCAGCATGTGGTGATGATGTGGCTGACTTCTCATTTCACAGTTGTCTCATGTGAACTGTCGTCCCATTCATAGTAATTAACTCTGCATCATGATTACCCATCCCATCATCCATCCTATCGATTGTAATGGGAAACCACCACTGAAATAATTTTTCTAGGACTAGTGGGTAAACCTCCTCATTTGTCCACTATGTTATGAAAGAAGTTTGTAGCAAGATTTCTGATGTGGTGACCTAATGATACAACGTTGAATTCTTTATGAAATTGATTATTGTAAATAAACCCATGGGACGTTATTTGTGTACATCAGGAATTGGTTTTGGATTATTTGGAGTTTGTCAATGTTATGTCCAAAAATATACCAGAAGTTAACAGTAACAAATATTTTATAGTGCACGTTTTACAATTTACAATTTACAATTTACAACTCGTACCAATTACAATGCCGTTTACAATTTATCCTGAAGGTGTATCAGAGTCAAAGCATGGTCGTCATCTGTACCGGTCCGTACATCCGCTGTCTGTACCGGTCTGCCATGATCACCAAATATCCAACAGGAAACCTAACGTAGCGGGAAAAGTCGGCATAGACAGAAATACTAAGACAATCATTACACACAGGCTTGCTCTCCAAAACTACCTCTGTCTACCTCTGTGCTCGTAGCTCCTTATATCCCAGAAGTGCGTCACGGGCAGTGACTCGCCTTGGGCTCGCGTTCCGATGGTTGCTTTCTCTCCATTTGCGAGCACTACCAGAGCGCGGAACTTCGACACAAGGCTCAACTGGAAAACACACATAACACTAAAACAACAACATAAAAATAGCTCAAATAAAATTCCTTATCAACTCCAAAAGCCGGCTATCCCTAACAAAACCTTTTCAAAATTTAAGTAGTATATGACTTAGTGTTGGGATCACAGAATTTTGAAAATGTGCACACAATTCACTTTTCCCATAGCATGTCATACGCAGTTTTTAACTGCTTTTTTAGTAAAATAAATAAATAAACAAATGCCATTAAAATATATAAAGCAATAGTCAGACCATTAATGCTCTACGCATGTCCCATCTGGACCAATGCATCTATTTCTAACATTAATAAACTTCAAATTGTACAAAATAGATTCTCAGATTAGCAACACATGCCCCATGGTTCATCTCTAACGCCCAACTTCATAAAGAACTGAATATATCACCGATCTTCAAACATATTGCCCATCTTTCCAATAATTTTTACACCAACCTAAATACAATAAACCGAGCCGTCCACTACAATATGGCCACTATAAATGACTTCCTACTAGAATTAAGAATAGATTTCTTTCGAAGCGTTCTTGAACATTTTCTACTAATTGTTCATAATAGGGGCTCTTGTAGTTTCCTACACCTCTAGAAAGGTAGTTTAATTCCAAGCTTTTAGTAAGTTTAGTATAAGTTACAACGTAAGCCAGCAAATGCACATGATTTGGTACTGATCTGTGTAATTTCCAATCACTCAATAAATTTTTAAAAAAAACAAAACAGAGCGCGCTGCCCAAGTGCATGCGCGCCAACTTCAAATGCTCTATACTCCGATTAAAACATAGCTGCACTTCAAGGTCGCGAACTGGAAGGAGAGGGGGACATAGTTAACCAATCGGGAGCTCCAATACCACAAATTCCATTCATAACGAAGCTCCCGATTGGATGACAGTGTCCCCCTTTCCTTTCAGCTCGTTCCCTTCAATTGCAGCTATACTGCGGTTTTCACATAGCTGCGTTTGAAGGATATCTGTTGTTTCGGTGTCATCCAATCAGAAGACCATCGTTGGCGGCGGTGATGGTGTAACGGTTAGCGCATCGGACTGTTGTACCGAGTTTGCGGGTTCAAACCGATCGAAGCCGTGGATTTTAAGGTCGAAAGAATCCTTCGTACGCCTTCCTTCTGAGGGAATAAGCCGGCTGTCCCATGTAGTAGATTTACTGCTTGTAAAAGATCCTCAAGTCTAAATGAAGCCTCGGAGCTAAATTTAAATTACCTGTTTCGTCGCCCAAGTCATACCATTTCTCCCCTAGTTCGTGAAAGGAGCGTAGCGAAATTTGCGTGGTCAGACGAAAGAGTGGCCTGAGTCTCGCCACGTAAAATAAGGCATCAAATTCAAATCAATCATTATGACGTCAGATTAGTGACGTGTACGGTTCCGATTGGACAACACAGTTGATCAAATGACTGCGGCAGCAAAGTAAAAAAAACTGCAGTATATGTGTAAATGGGAGGATATGCATCCACAAGAACGAATATTATGAAAGTAAACGTTGGCGGAGCAGTGCTGGGCGAGCGCCGGGCGCGATAGTGTCGGGTCAGCCGTATCGCCCACGTCCATCGACACATCCCCTGTGCCGCGACGCGACGCGCCGCGTGCTGCCAGGTGCTCGGGGCCCGGACATCCGCCTCTGCTGCACGCCCATTCCGGTGCATCGCCACAACGGCCCCTCCCCCTCCCCCTTCCGACACCTTCGCCCCCACAGGCGAATTTCATCTCTTCAAACGATTTTGCTCTAAAAAGTCCTGTCTTCAAGTCACAAACTATGTTCAAAATTGCTGAGAGATGTTCCTCCGGCGTATCCTTGTTGTCACCACGGCGATTTTTTTGGTATCAAGAACCCACAGAACGTTAATTCTGACTACAAAATCTTAGAGGAAATAATTTACTACTTATAGGAACAAGATTTATCCACTTTTTCTTTACCAGGATAAGACAATATCGAATAATCGCCGATTTCCGCCGCAGCATTACAACACTTTCTCTTTACTACGTATGTACGTAGTTAGGCGGAAAAATTTGGAAGAACCTAATATACTGTATATATGATTTACTGTTAATACAATGGATTACTTTACTTTCATTAAATACAGACATTGAGAAAATGTTCTATTTTCGTAATTTTTCGGTCCCTTAATAGAAGAATGGAAATATGAATAAGTATGAGTAAAGAGAGTAACAGTGAAACCTGATTCTACATGCAAATTTCCATTGAAAAATTGAGGCCGTGTTTCAGAAAATCATTTATGAGGTTTTCTGAAAATTGGCAGTTTTGAGCCCATTTTCTCCAGAAAACTTACCAGATTTCTAAAAGCTTTACAAGAAAATATTGAAGCACCCCCACTTGTAAATGTAATAATTTCTAAAACAAAAGCCTCTGTAATGTAAAAATTAACGACGTTATTTAGTGAGGCACTTCAAAAACCGTAAATTTATGTAATTTTAAGAAATCAAAAGGATACATCGAAATGACATTTAAATCACATGATTCAGCGCATTTTGACTTATTCGCACAAAAAGTATAAAGAAACAATTTGAAACCGGCCGAAAAATGTGTTTTTAAAATTGCCCACATTTCAGTGAAAATTATCCCAAAAATACTAATAGTTTCAAAATTGCGCCGCTTACATTACTTATTACGTTACGTAATCCGTATAATACTATTTGAATAAACGTTACTGCAATTTTTGAAAAACTAAAAGGTTGCATCAAAATAACGTTAATTTCAAAGTATTCAGTGTATTTAGCTCTATCAACTCAAAAAGTTAAAGAAAACCTTAAGAATTGTTTTAGAATATTTTTTTAATAGCCTTTATTCCTGATAAAAGTATGTGAAAACCACTCATATTTTGAAAAAAAATTACATGATATTATTTAAAGATCTAATTTTGTAAAATAGATTTCTTAAAATAATCTTTATCTTCAATATTGTAGCAATTGCAGACAACAGTTAAGGCGCTAATGTTGTTCACACACAATCGTTGTCAGGGGATCCCCAAAACATGTATTTCGGAATCGATTTTCTGCATAATGTACCTACGTATCCGACAAAGTAAAAACCTGTTCACTTTCAGTATTCAAAAAAATATATTCAAATAATTTGAAGGTAAGATTTTGACATCAAACATCAAATTATGTATTCACAGAAAGTAAATAGTCATGTGGGAAGGAGCGGGATATCGGAAGAAAGAACCGAATAATGTCAGTGTTTTCTACAAATGGTAGTAATATTGTAACTTGTCATATGACCTCTACTTTCTCCACAAACCAGAACAAGATTTGAACGAAACAAAGTGCCAGGAAATGCAACAACGGAATTAAAGAAGCTATTGTGAAGGAAATACCTCCAAACACTAATGAAGTTTCTTTTGATGTCGCAAGATAACTAATTACGGAAGTAGTAGTTTTCCTCACCTCAAGGGGCCATGAATGTCTTCCGTTTCTCAAGTACGAGTATATTATTTTCTGATGCCATTCATGTAACGAGCATTGGCGCAATGAGGAGGAAGACCGTTGTATTGCGTATTCTTGTTTTGGTGATTGTCCTGAGTGTCGCGACGCTTGGGGGAGGTGCATTATCTCTTCCGTTACAACAGTGACGGCAGGCAAGATCCGGTGTTAACGACAGTAGCGACGGAACCATCACACAGTCGTTCATTTGAACAAACCGTTTGGTCAAAGCTAACTAAAATCGTATTCCAGACCCTAAACTCAGTGTGCAAGTATTAATACATAGAAATGGAAAAGTATGATCTATTAATTGATGCAACTTTTCTATCCGGCTTTCTCCTTTGTATAAAGCGTTAATGAATGATTAAAACTGTGCCGGAAAATGTTAAGAATTATTTTCAAGTTTTCGTTAAACTAATTTTGAAATTACATTATAAGAATTCTGTTGCTAAAAACAATCTACATCTCAGCACGTATCAACTCCAATTTCTTTGATACTGTGGCACGGGACCTGGTTGGAAATTTCATAGTCGTCAGTGCCTTACATTGTTTTCAAAGTGTTTATTGACCTCCTAGACGAGTACATCACTTGAAAATGTTTTCAAACGAAACACTATAAGAACGTAGCTTACTATGTATAGATGTAGATTCACAATACGTACGTTTGATTGAGCTATCCTTATGCTAGTAATGGAAGGAGAAGAGCTGGCGGTATGGTAATTTGTTAGCAATACAAAAAAAAATCAAATCTGCATCTTTGACGATGCAAATAAGTTTTTTTATAACTCTAGAGCAAAAATATTGCTAACTTCGCTTTTTTAAAACTTTTATTCACCCCTCAACTATTTTTAGTTTATATGATGGGAAGAAATTCTGGAGCTGAAGATAACACGCGTTGTGTTACTTCTCCCCCATACGCCACAGACAATTTTCACCGATCTTTTACTAAATCAAATCAAATAAAATGGGAAAAACTATTTTTGGCCAGCCAGTTTTCACCAGCCAGTGACATGAAACACAGCGCTGACTGGGGCACCGACAACCACTACTTGGCCAGCGATGGCAGAAGCGATAACGGACGAACGCCGTGCGCAGGTCACGAGCAAGGCGAAGCAAATGGAGGTTCCGGGGGCAGCAATAAACATCATTAATTATTAATTATAATTACAGTGATGGTTTGTGATAACGCGCAGTAATTAGTCCAAACTACGAGGCTGAAAGAAATGTGTACTTGAAAAACGCGCTCCCATGTTTAAACAATTATATTTGCTCTTTAAGAGCTCGTTTTCTTGGGCAACGTTGTGCACCTGGGAAATATCTCATCAAGGTACCTTGACGAAATGGTTCTTATCACTTCCGAGGATCTCCGAGTTGCTTGGAATTGCAGGGACAATATGATTATGAAAATGCAGTTCTTACCGTTATTGAGAGTACGCATTGGTCAGTATGAAATCGCAGGTTTGTTGCAGGTCAGTTGCTTGTGTTTTGTTTCTTCATAATTTCGTCGCTAGATTGCACTCGTCTTTGTTTTCTGAATAAATATTCTTGTCTGACTTCTACAGTTAAAAGATTCAACTGCAAATACACTCTCTCAAATACACTACAAAGAAATCAGAACAATGAAAAGACATGGCAAGTAGAGTACGTTTGAAGATATGTGTGATGGTGTCTGAATATGAAGGTGCCAGATGCAAATTTTTTTCCACTTTTTTGCTCTAATCAACATCGAAGAACTGTGTACGGAATTTTTCAGTGCATTTTTCCCAGGGTCAGCAGAAGAGTCCGCCACATCGAAAGCTTATTTGTTCTTCATTTATACTTAAGTAATTTTAAATATTTAGTAGGACGCAAACGTGTAACTGCCAAGGAAAGTAATGAGTTGAAAAGTAGAGCAGTATCTAATTCATAAATTCAATTTCTAAAAAGTCTTTTCTTGACACCCACTGCTTCAATTGTTCAAGAAAATCTGCAATAAAGGCTGGAATTGTATTTCATGTTAAGGTTTTCTTCCACCACATTTTTTTCCTTCGATAGAAGTCTAGTCTGCTTATTACTAGACGCGTTACCGTCATTGACATCTGGTCTTCATGGACTTCTCTCTCCCTGGGAGAAGTTTTCTAAGATATGCTTCGCGGCTACTTTTCCATGTATCTAAGATATGCTTCGCGACGCCTTGAGAGGTACGTTTATATGCCGAGTTGCCAACAATGTTCATGTAAAAGGAAGGACACTCGATAAGCAAAACAAGTAAATGAATAAATGAATAAATGAATAAATGAATAAATGAATAAATGAATAAATGAATAAATGAATAAATGAATAAATGAATAAATGAATAAATGAATAAATGAATAAATGAATAAATGAATAAATGAATAAATGAATAAATGAATAAATGAATAAATGAATAAATGAATAAATGAATAAATGAATAAATGAATAAATGAATAAATGAATAAATGAATAAATGAATAAATGAATAAATGAATAAATGAATAAATGAATAAATGAATAAATGAATAAATGAATAAATGAATAAATGAATAAATGAATAAATGAATAAATGAATAAATGAATAAATGAATAAATGAATAAATGAATAAATGAATAAAGAAATGAATAAATGAATAAATGAATAAATGAATAAATGAATAAATGAATAAATGAATAAATGAATAAATGAATAAATGAATAAATGAATAAATGAATAAATGAATAAATGAATAAATGAATAAATGAATAAATGAATAAATGAATAAATGAATAAATGAATAAATGAATAAATGAATAAATGAATAAATGAACACTTTTCTTCAGGTCTGTTTCTTTCTTTTCTCCATTTGCGATTCAAGTGAAAAAACTCGTTCACAAAATGCAAATGATGTTCTGAGTCTTTTATTATTTAAGTTGCTGGACAGACACTATCACGCATACGTGTCAGTGTTGAGAAAAAAGATTTTTATGATTTCTATTCTAAATTAAACAATAAACGACACAACGGAGAAGATATCAGTCACGTGAAAAAATAAATGACAACAAATGTTAAAAATGTACTAAAAGTAGGATATTTAAAAAACAAAAAAGGACGAGAGGACAATTGACGTCAATGTGGGACTGTCCTTCCAAATGGAGAACGGTTGGCAACCCCAGATGCCTCTCACCAATCTTGTGCCCTCCACAGTGCTCACTGAAATGATTTTTCTCAAAAATTTAGAAATTAATTTCATTTGTTTCGGGGAATTGTCTAGTTTATGCTGAATGGCGTCTGATTGATTGATAGGTGGTTCCTGGCAAATCAACTCCCGTCTTGTGAGTGTAATGCCGTTAGAATAGTGAATGTTTTCGTCTGGGAGGTGGCGGTGTTTCCTGTCCTGGATGGTGAGGTATGGTGCTAACCTACACGTTGACTTGAGTGTATTTCCTTCTCCAGTTACCCCCCCCCCAGCGAACCTCTGCCCTATTGGTAAGAAGCTCTATGTTCCTGACTGATCTTCCGGCATGTGTGGTAGAGTAGTGCACGTATGTGTGTTAGGGTAGAAATTGGAACAATGAAGAGGAACGATAGATCGCGCGCGCGCTCTAGCCCCTTTTTAGGGTACTGCTCCAGCGTTCATCTGGTATTGCAAAGAGAAATCATGCAAAACTACCGATCAGAGCAGCCGACCGCTAGAATTCTCCTCCAGGCAGCGATTGAATCCAACCAAGATATCTAGCTAGGGTCGAAAATAAGCCACCATGGGGTCTCGAACCTAGGACCTCCCGGTCAGAGCCGCTGCAGGGACAATGATAATGCTGCCTCAGAGCTAACTCATCCGGTACGTGCGGTCTGGTTTCTGATCCAAACGTTAGTAGCCATCCAGTGTCTTTTAGATTTGAGATTTTCCATCATATAATTTATCTACCTTTCCTGCGATTTACGCAGGAGAAATTTTTATTCGTATTTCTATAGCTGTTGTTGCTGACTTTTAAATATTTAAACTCCGCTTCTTGTTCTATTATGTCTTGGAGTTCGCGTTAGCAATGCACTATCCAATTAATGTCTTTCTCTTTTTGATAGAGATTTACGTGGGAAAGTTTTCGCAGCTTATACGTAGAATTTCTATAGAACAGCATTTAGCTGCTAGATGAACGTCAGTAACTTAACAAATCACTGTGATTGGTTTACTGTTCACTGAGTATCCATATAGGACTTCGAAGTTACTCAGAACTTGGTTCATGACAATGCAACAGAATCAGAGTTAGATTTTCGTTGCTTTACACCCTTTTACCCTTTGCTACTGATATACTTCCTGACGTCTTCCTACCGATCTGATTTTGCAACCTCTTGGCACATATGCCCTTGAGAAGTGAAATGTTGCCAAAAGGTAAGTCATACTTATCTAAAATATTTAAAATATTAGTTGCTTCCGTATTGTCGAACTTCTTCTCCAGACCTACAAGCCGAAGTTCGCAGGTTTATTCCACTCCATCAATTTCTCAGATATTTTCCTTATACTGCATCTCCACATGATATTTCCAGTCACCTCCCCGTTAGTACAAGGACATTGTGACAGCTTAAGGACATTGTGAGCTTCCTGAGAGTCAATTTTGTTGGTAATACCAACGCTGAAATCAATAAATTATTACCTCTATATTTATCAGAAGTAAATGTATCTTTTATTTGCTGATTTCTCGGCGTTGCATGTGTATTTTACCTCATCCCTCCCCACCCCATTTCGCCCGCCCCTACCGCTTCGCTTGTCGCTTTTTAACCCGCCCTCCTCACTCCTCCCACATCGTCTTCCTCGCCTACTCTGGCTTCTCCACCGACTCAGCCCTCTTCACCAGTTCCTTTCGGCTAAGGTGCCTTATTTTACGGGCGAGACTCGGGCCATCAGGCCCGCTCTTCCGTCTATCCACGCAAATTTCGATACGCTCCTTTTCACCACCTAGCGGAGAAAGAAGGTATTGTCTTGGGCGACGAAACTGGCGGGTCTCAATTTGCTCAGAGGCTTCTTTTAGGCTTGAAGACTTTTACATGCAGTACATCTACTACATGGGACAGCCGGCATTACTTCCTCCGAAGGCAGGCGTACGAAGCATTTTTTCGCCTTTAAAAATCCACGGCTTCGATCGGCTTTGAACCCGCCAACTCGGGTACAACAGTCCGGTAGGCTGACCGTTATACCACCGAATCCGCACAGGGTTCTGCACCTGACGGTGGTAGGTTTTTCGACATAAGTTACAGAGTTTCAAGAAAGTAGATTTCTGGAGGAGAATTCTAGCACTCTGATCGGTAGTTTTCCCCTGTTTTTTTTTCATTAACACGAGGCAAGTGCTGGAGCGGTATACCAAAAACGGGCCACGGACCGCGCGCGATGTTTTCTTCTCTTCATATCTGATCCTCTCTCTCACACACGTACATGCAGCACACTACCACATATGTCGGGAAACCAGGTGGTGCTTGTCCAGGCTGGTTCGGTGCCACGCTGATGAGATATACCTGGTTTGAGAAAACTCCGCCGACGAGTAGTTCCGGATCTCGCCATCCAGCGGTGGAAGATCACCACCACTCGCGATTAACAAACATGTACTACACTTCCAGAACAAATTACCTTAGCAGTTGTCATGGCGAAATCTCTTATCAATCAATCAATCCTGCCTCGCACTAAATGACCAGCGCGTGCGACCTGCCCGCTCGCTTCGCCCGCCCCTTTGAATCCTGCCAACTCAGTTTGCGCAGTCCCCAATGAGGTCCGTATGTGTTGCCTCGCTGGATGCATTTTGTCGTTTATTTATTTATTTATTTTACGTCAAAAACAGTTAAAACTGTGTATGACGTGCTATGGGAGAAGTGAATTCTGTGCACGTTTTCAAAATTCTGTGATCTCTACACTCATATACTACTTGAATGTTGGGAGAAAAACGCTCCCATGTAATAAAATCTATTTTCAAGGTTAAATAAGCAATACATTTTGGGTATTATCCATGATGTCCTTCGTCAAGGAATAATACTTCCTGCCGCGACAACATGGAAACGATAATTTGAATAATTGTATTTCCCACTGAATCCTTGAAGACGTGCACAGAAAATGAAGTTCCATTTATGTCGAGAAGCAAAACAAGGGGCCATCTCAGCATTTGCTCAATGGATCAGGGAAACTGGACAAAAACCTGATCGAGATTAGGATTGCATTGCGGATTGCAGGGAACAATGTTTTAAAAGAACGTTTTGGGATAACTTTGGAATTGCATCTTTCTTCCGGCTTTTTTCGGCTGTCCAAAAATATCAAAATTTGAGAGCTATAGCTCTAGTGGTTGAAAAGTCAAAGTCTATTGAGACGTGACACTCCTGGAAAATGTTTTCTAATCTTTTGTTTCATTTTCTAAAAATCTCTATATAAATATTATCACATCTGTATTTGCGGATTTTAAAATATTTAAAATCCTCTCAGGTGAGTTTCGTCGAGTAGTTATTTGTTTAAGTTTTGTTCCTGATTGGAGGCATCACTTTGTGTAAAGATATGCATTTTTTAAAGGATTAAACCATGGCCAGAGTCAATCTTGCTTTTGAGTTAAGTGATAAATATTAAAGTACTAATATTCCTTAACTTCTAAAAATATTAATCAGCTTATATGCGACATAACGTACACTTAATATTTCCAAAAGGAGTTAGCGGGAAAACATACTAGTCTTGACAATGCGGACTCCATCGCCTAGGGCAACGGAACTTCAAGTAACACGTCCAAACGACAACGGTCAAACCTCCAACCAAGTCCCATAAGTCTATTCGCAGCCTCGCCTGGAATCCTGACTTTACTTTCTATATTCCTGTAGAATTGTAAATATATTGACATAAATATCAAGAAGATAATAACGAGCGAAGAATTATTAATCGGATGTAGTGTCGTGTTTAAATGCTAGTAGTACATTAGCTATCAGAGGTTTGCCTATTGAGTCTATCTACTGAAAAATCCATCGCAACGTTCTCGAAATCTCCTTGGGAATCATTTTCAGAGAATTGAGGTAAACTGGCAAATCATATCAAGGCAGCCTGGCGCTTTGGAATAGCTGCGAGGAAGTTTCCCTATATTCTCACAAGAGCATTCGGATTCCAGAGACGTTGAGTCGCAAATGAAGGTCAGATTTTGACATTTCAACTTTTGAAGTTTCCTCGCAGCATTTTGGTCGCTTAATAGGCGTCATTAGTCTGTCTGAGAGCTCGTCTCGACGTAAGGGGTTCAAACACATAACGTATTAAGGACAGTTCAAAACTGTTTTAAAAATCAACCATTATTAATAATAATAATAATTTAAAAGATAATAATAACAACAATAATAATAATTTCAAGTTCGATTGATAAATCATTAAGCGGGATGTCGCCGCCAATCTTAGAGCTTGATTTCATTGGCCCTTTTTGTAGTTTGAATTGTTAACTAACTAGCATGTTCTTAACCGTGCTCCGTTTGAAGTCCTGCCTGACCTGCCTAGCAACAGGAGAAGTTGTAGGGGAATGTAAAAATAAATAAGCAGAAATCTTGGAGAGGTCGAAGTAAACAGACCGCCTTAGCAGGTCCACTAAGCTGTAGTGGATGGGCTGTGGATAGTTTCTAAATTTCCATAAGTACTCGATATATTAGAGCATAAATAAATAGTTGTTCAGAAAGAGATTTAATTTCTGGGGAAGAGTTGACTGGTGGTCAGCTGGCCCAGGCCTGACCTTGGCATCGCTGACGATTTCGACGCTACATTAGCAGCACCATCCCCGAATCTGATGTGACTTTCCTCTTGCCGAGATTAATTTGCCGAGAAAAAGTGATATTTCAGGGTTCTTCAACGTTCCCCAATCGCCACATGGCATGGATGGATTTCGAGCCTCAAAACTCCGACGATCTCGACTGGATTTGAAGCCGAATATCAAAGCTCATTCTAAATATTGAGCACATACTACTTCAGCCGTTGAATAAGAATGTTCATAAAACTTATTTAATATGTTTTCGCGCCCGCTGAAAATTCCTCAGGCGTCGTGCCACTTAGTCGTGCCACTTAGTACATTTGAATGATAAGATAAGCAGGTTTATCTTGCTTCCTGTTGTTCTAACTACAAACTAAGTTCGATTCAAGAAACCTGTCATTGTTATTAAAAATCCTTTGATATATTATTTTCAAACTTTTTATATCTTTTGTATCAAGACACTATAGCCCATTGTAGGTATATCGCTTTTTCTTTCTTGCATTTGTTTCATTTTCTTAACTACAAACTTTCGATTTTAAAATTCTTTTATATTCAGGTCATATTACTCTTACAAGTGGAAGATATCACTGAGATACCTAAAATCGTCTACTAATTTATTGTATACTGATAGCCAGAATAATATGGGTTAATACATTTTTATAAACCATTTTTTAATTTCCTACATTTACAACTTCCATTTACCTTAGTGATGAAGGTGTGTTTTTAAAATTATACAATTTTGATAAGGGATTGATGAATTCTACCTTAAGAGTTTTCATGTGTAGTTTTTGTAGTTTTCATTGTTCCAAAAATGCTAATACATGTTTCCTTTAAGTCTCCTGAAATCTAAATCATAACTGAAAGAAAGTGGTAGACGAAGAAACATTTTATGGGACGCCAGAACTTGCGATTTTCTTTCACGATATCATTGGCAAGAAGAATTTTTTAAATTATTGAATAACAGAATTTTTTATAAAATTTTTTTTAAGGAGAAAGGAAGGTATACAATTCATAATGGTTGAAATGTACAGAAAGCCAATTACTACATTTCGTTTTTTTCCTAATGCCCGAAATGATGCCTTGATATGCCTTGATCCTTAATATTTAGTTTCTATATTCAATGTTTTACTCCAAATGTTTATTTCATAATGTTTGTTACAGAATAAAGAAACGTAATTTTCTATTATTTTGTAGCACATTTCTTAAAGAAGGAAGTTAAATAAAGCTACAGGAAAAAGTCCTTATTTTTTAACCCCTAGACAACTGAAAAGTGAACATAATGTATTATACCGAGAGTACGAGTACATTTTACTTAGTACACCAAGTATATTACATTACTACATACGTTGTATAGTCAATGTTAAAAATTTTCTGGGTCTTCGATGCCGAAAAAGTTGAACCCAATAATTTTCCTCCATTGCCTCGTATGCCGTTACTTTCGGATACAATCTATGGCTCACAGAGCCTCTCTCGGCCCTGTACAGCTTCAACCGCGTCATCACCGCCCCTACCACCCTCGCCGAAGTCCACGTCACCACCTTCGCCATCGCTACAGGCCTCACCACCCCATCGAAACCGCCACCGCCACCCCCACCTTCGCCATCACCATCGACACGGACACCATTGCCCCCGCCCCCACCAACGCCACGCACCGACACCGCCACGCCCCTACTACCACCTCCGCCCCCTTCCACCGCCCGCCCCCTCCGCGACAGCCATGCCTAGCATGCCACCACCAACTTCATCTCCACCTCCACCCACCGCACTGCCACCGCCACCCCTACGTCCACCTCCACCGCCACAGGCACAACCAACGACCCCACTATCACCACCGTCGACACCACCATCACCAGCGCCACCGCCAGCGTGCTGTGCGGCGCGGCGCGCCTTGTACGTCCCTGTGGGCGGCGTCGGCGTTGGCTTTCCAAGAAAGCGCGCGTTTCCCTGACTTCGTAAATTCTCCCCCGACAAGGGAGCCGACGCGACGCGACGGCGCAGGCCTCGGCGGCGGCGGCGGGGCGGCGGCGACGGCCCCTGGCGGCTGGCGGTCTTTATCCATGTTTGTTTTCGATGACTCCAAACCTCAGCTTGAGAACAAATGCAACCACATGCATCGCCACCCCTCAGCTTCCCATGTGTGTATGTATGTTGTCGTGGGCTGCTCGTGAAATATGGGACAATATTAACGCAATTTAGCAGCGACAAATGAAAATAAATGAAACCACCCGTTAATACGAAAAATACAGAGATGTATTTCGTGTTATTCATTATCGTTTTGACAGCAACGAACACGTAACGGATTGGGCTGTGGGATGCAAGGATGTTCGTTGGTCGGAGCGCATGTACCAGGTATAACCGAAAATTGACAGATCGTCCACAGCACTAGCCAACGTGTAATAACGCCCACGGCCCCGAAAATGTAGGATCGAAACGACCAGATGTTCCCAACGAGTGCTCGATTATTTGTTGTTTCGTGGGCGGCGTGAAGGCTCAAATGCACGAAAACACGCGCGGTGGCGTTTCATCGAATCTACATCCGGCAATTACATTCAAGACCCTAAGCAGCGACTGCGGAGATCATAACATACATGAATGTGAACTGAAAAGATGCATCCTTTCACAGTGTTTTTAAATGGCCAGAAACTGATAAATTACTATTTTGAATAGGTTATACGCACGTGCTTCAGTTCCCCACTCATCCAAAAGTTAATTAACACAAATTTAAACAATAAGTAAAACCCAAAAGTTCAAACATTTTAATCCAGTACTTAACGGGAGACACTTTTTTAAATTTTCTTCATCCTCAATAAATTAGTGAAGGCCGAATTACTGAAAACTACTTTGTCATAAATGAAACAGTTGTATTAAAAGGGAAAATCCTATGCTGTAGTTAAAAAAATACAAATGAATCTAAATCTTGTACTCAATATGTATTGTTCTGAATTACACATTTTAAACTTCACACTTTCTATTCAAAAATTACAATCATCAGTGTTCTTTAAATAAAATGGTAGAGCTAAAAATTTCAAACACCATTAAAAACAACCTGGGAAGGCAACGACTGAAAAACAAAATTACTCATTTTCGAAAATAATTCTTAGAAAACTCAATCAGTTTTCATCACTAAAAAAAATCTTCACATTCAATAAAAATCAATTGAAATTGTTTCCAACAATCATCCAGGGAAACTAGTATCTACCTAAACTGTTTATTTGTTGGAAAATGTTTCTTTGCGTTATGAGTATGGCAAAGAAGCCATAGCCATGTAAAACAACCAGGTACTGCAAAGTAAACAAAACACTCGGGTGACACGGATCACCATGGCTGCCGTCTAGCATGTTGATTGATTGAGTTTTGATTTTTTGGATTTTTCCGTGTTTCAGGGCGCGTCAACTTTGGTCATTAGTCACGTTAGTGTACTGCATATTTGTTTCTCGGGAGATGGTGGTGGTCTTCTCCAGATGGATGGCGAGATCCCGCACCGACCTACCGTCGGCTAGTGAGGTTTCCCCCTAACCAGGACTCTCCCACCAGCGGGGCACCGCCCCAGCCAGGACAAGCTCTAAGCTCCCGACGGGTCTTCCTGAACATGTGGTAGTGTAGAGCATGTTAGTGTGTGTGTGTAGGGGGGTGATAGACAGGAAGAGGAAGGACGGATCGCGCGCGGTCCGTGGCCCGTTTGGTAGGATACTGCTCCGGCATTCGCCTGGTGTTGATCGGAGAAACCACAGAAAACTACCGATCAGAGCAGCCGGCCGCTAGAATTCTCCTCCAGACAGCGACTGAATTCGACCTAGCTGAAAAGCTACCGTCGAAAATCCTGCGGCCGTGGGGAGTGGGAACCTAGGACCTCCCGGTCAGAGGCGCTGCAGTGACATCAGTTGATGCACTGAGCTAGTGCTACCGATTCATTGTTGAGAATCACGATAAACCGTAGTGTCTGTCCGTATAAACACATTTCAGTCATCACCTGTAAAACTCATTCCCAAACGTAGCGGGTTATACCTTCAAAATTTATTTAAAGCTAATGTATGTACACCTTGATACGAAAAACTCGCTTTACGGCAAAAGTCTTGTCTATTCCTCTGCCCCTCCGCTCGTCTGTCCGTCAGCCAGAACGTCTCTCTATCCGTCTGTGGTCGACGCTAGCGCCGAAACCGATATGCTCATTTTCTCCATTATTAATTTTTTTATTCATTATGCTCATTTTCTACATGATCCCACAATCAATCAGAACGAACCTGATGTTTCGGGAGTTTGAAACGGATATTTTGATTTTTGAGGGTACTTTCATGAAACCTCCACATTTTCAAAATTACCTCATGAAAAGCTCCAAATTTTGGAATTAAATTTCACCCTGGATGAGAGTAAAGGACACTTAAGAGAATGGGTCAAAACTTATTTTTGTTGAAATCTCTCATTTTTTTTGAAAATTGCAAAACTCCATGTTTTTTCGACGTCTTCCTACAACTGTAATATTGAAAAAAAAAGTTTTTTTCCTGAATAAAATGTATTCTTTCAAGACTGATTTTCAATTAAGATCATGTACCATTTTCCCACGATGTGGGTTATTTTCACGTAATTTTGCGTGAAATATAGGCAATTTTTAATTTTAAAAAAATGTCTAGAAAATGGCTCCAAATTCTTTCTTCAAATTTTCTCCTCCTATGCATCAAAATATTATAAAAAATCAATGCTAGTCTTATTCCCGACTATCTCTCTGCATTTTCGAAAATCACAAAATTTTAACAAAAAATTACACAAAATTGAATATTGAGATATTTGCCTAATACAATATCCGTTCTAAATAATCAGCTCTATAAAAAGGGCCATGCAAACATTTTGAGAAATTTGTATTTTTGCGTAATTTGTGGTTTAAATTATTGCAATTTATAATTTTTTCTCAAAAACCGCTCCAAAGTTTTTCCACGGATAGACCAAGGAACGTTTAAAAGAATAACACAGGTCTCATTTTGTTGAACACTCAAAATTTTGGAAAATTTCTAATTTAGAAAAAATGTATGAAAGTATGTTCTGTTGTAGCACCACTAGTTTGCAATTTTCGAAATTACAGGGAGTTGACTGATCAGTCCAACTTTCTTTATCGTTCGTAGCTACATATGAGAAAAAATGTAAAGAAAAAATTGTAGCCGTATGTGAGAAATTAATTTTTATTATATATATATATATATATAATTTATTTCGAGTCGACGCTGTTTCATGGTGGCGCTGGGCGCTGCTTAATGTTTTGTTTTGATTGTTGAGATTTGTTTACAATTCGTCAAGGTTTCAGTGTAATAATTGCACTGTGGCGTTGACAGTTTGAAGGTATTTGCTTTTGTGGTGTATTTTTTAGAGAACATTCGGACAGTGGGTTTTTTGTTTACAATTCGTCAAGGTTTCAGTGTACATTAAGTGGACGCAGGAAAAGAGAACGCCAGCGTAGAAGTCGTGTTAGTGAGGTCATTTCGTGGAAATGTCAATTTTGTTCTGCTTTGTACTTCCCATGCGAGAGAAATTCTGCAAACGAGTTTATTCTCTGTTGCTTAAATGGGAAAATCAGTTTACCTTCGAGCAATATGCCAGAAGTAATCAAATTTGTTTATAGGAGATGATGACACATCAAAGAACTTTAGCAATAATATCCGTCTGTATAATTGTGCTCTTTTGTTTTGTGTCATTGGGTGTATTATTGCAGTATGTGGGTCGTACCTGGTCATGGGCCGTACGTGTTCAAAAATTTGGGAACTCCACATCACAGAATATTGTGAACATTAGTCTGGGACAGTATTTTACATTTATCTCAGATCTCACCGTCAAATTTTGACGGGCTTCACTAGTCCATTTTAAATTGAAGTGGACGCAATATTAGTCAAAGCGATTGGGGATATACTTTTTTTGTAAAATACTACTTATAGTATTTTTACTATACTACATATAGTACAAATACTACTACTATGAAATAATACTTATAGTATTGTTATGAAAATACTACTAGTATTTTCCCAAAAATAATGTTACCTGCTCCTGTTATTCAGAGGTAGATGATGGATGGACAGACGTTTTGTTGTAATCCCATTTTTCGGTACCAAGGAGCCATCAAACGTGGGTTCTGACTGCACAGCGTGTTAGAGGAAGTAATTTACTAATGTAGGAACAAAAGTTTTCAATTTTTGCTAACCAGAGCTCGGCATTAAGAGTGTTTCTGTCGAAATATTTCCTTTTTCTTGCAGCATCACAATACCTTCTGTATACTGAGTAAGCAATATGCGAGAAAATGTTATGTGTACGCAAACTCGTATGAAATTGACTGTGGCGTACTCGTATCAATATATCATTTCATTCGTAAATCAAGACAGACTTTCTGTACTGGTTACACAAAAACGAGTGGTGCACTTCTTTTGTCGTTCGTAATCTTTCTATCGTTAATATATCAGGAAGCATATGACACATTTCTGTATTATTGAAGAATGCAGATGAGTAAAAATTTAAGGACAAATTCTTTTGATTAAAACGGGAAATCTGTGAACTCATGTGTCAATGCCGACGCAATCTGGCAGAAATATAAATATGTTTATTTTTTTCAAGACGTGGGACTGCGGAGACCTCCGTTGTCGCCATTGCAATTTGTCCTTGTGAGACTCATGAGTTAGTCGCGCTGCAGTACGCATGCATGAAATCAAGATCTGATGCGTTAACAGTCAGTCTTTCCTGCACTTTTCATGTGTGCACCATCTGACCTTGGGTAAGTGTTTCCGTTTCCTCCAGAAGGCCAGATCTTTCGTTCCGCACTTTGGGTAACAGTTGGATTACCTGAGAAGAAGTACTTCTCAGAGAGACATAGTAAGAATCCCATTTGATTTAAGATAATTGTACCTGGTTGGACGACCAGTACTTGTCTTGCACTTTCATTAGGTAATGTCTTGGAACTATCATTATAGCATTCTCGTACGCAATGTAATCCAATAATTAGAGTAACATAAGTTCCACATAAATTATAAATAATGACATGTGGCGTGTTGATTAATGACAACGTAAATTTTTAATCGAAAGTCGTCTTGAGTAAAAATGTAAATAAAAATTACGTTACCCAGGAGTGAACATTACATCAGGATATTATCATTACATTTTACCTTAATTGAAAGGAATTTGATCACCCAACTAGGTACAAAGAAGCCCTTAACCATCATTTTATTGAAGACGCGGTGATTAGAATATGCGAGATACATTGGTAGATAAAATCAATTAAGATGTAAGAAGTCTATTTATTTAAAAAATCTCATTTATATGCCAAAATTAACATTCCAAATCATTTTGCTTCTTTCCCTTGTAAATTATTAACTGATTCAGGGTAGTACATTGTCATATTTTGAAACTGATGTCTATTTCGTTATAGCAGATAGAATTTTTGAGATATCGTTAATGCAAGAATTAAAACAATATTCACTCACATTTTGTTTATTGTTCCTACACATTTTACAAATGCTTTTCCTAATTTTATGTAGTTAATTATGTTTTCATAAGTACTTTAAATGTTTCCATTGGGAATGATCGCTCACAAATCATTGCAGAAAATTGGTTTTTGGTACAGAAACACAGGTTTACGGCAAAAGTCTGCCTGTCCGTCCATGGAGCACTAGCGCCTAATCCGTTCAAACGATTTTTTCCAAGACGTAGTCTCGATTTCAAATAAAACGCCCAACTAATAAAGCACATAGGTGTAAAATAAAGGAGAGGAATAAAGTCACAGCAGTCATGGAAAGAGCATGGAACTGGGCGAAAACATTATATGCAAGAAATTTAGAAGGCATTCTTCTTTATGCATTTTAACTAGCTAATTAACCAAAAATAATTATTCTCCTCTAGTAGACTGCTCTTCGGGTACCAAGATTGAGAATTTCCTTAGAATAATATTCTCATCACACATTACGCCATTTCATCCAATTGCGCTCGAATTCATCAAAAAAAGTATAAAATGTGTAGTTGTAACTGCGATGTATTTATTTATTAATATTGATTGTCTTTGCGTATTGATTTTGCACGTTTTCGACTTATGAGACGCGTTGTTCACATAGTACTAGTACTAGTACTAGCACATAGTATTTGTACGCCAAAACAATCTCATTTGAAATTCGCTACTATTGTTGTTTAAATATAAAACCTGACTAATGATTGTTCATAAATGAATGATTGGGTTGGCTATAATATAATAGCTAAATTGAAGAAGATATCTTATTCCCGTTTCTTCTCTATGGGTACGATTTATATCCACAACGTTCAGTCTTTACTCGTGACCTCCCCCCATCTCGGGGAGCTCGGAAGTTGTTCCACTTCCAGTTATATTATTTACACCGCTTCAACCTGACATTTGGAACAAGTGTGATTTGTGGCCGCATGCGCCGCGATCCCGTCTCCCGTTACTCGGGAAGCAGCCATAAACCCACAGCACAATGCGCGCCTCCCCGACACAGCCACAGAGCGCGCCTGCCCCGGGACGGCCAGAGCGTGGCCACACCGACTGCATCCCGCGGTCAATTTTAAGCTTTTACTTTCCTTCCCCAAAAGGCATAGCCCGACTGCATCCCGCAATTCCTGCTTTACCTTCTCCCAAAGGCATAGCCGATAAATCCTCCAGTCAAATTTCGCTTTTACTTCCTCCCAAAGACATAGCCCGACTGCATCCCTGGCAACTTTCCCAGCCGTTACATCTCCCAAAGGCATAGCCCGACTGCACCCCGTAGTCAACTTTTCCTAAGCTTTTACCTTCCTTCCCAAAGACATAGCCGACTGCATCCGTAGTCAAATTTTCCTAAGCTTTACCTTCCTTCCCAAAGGCATAACCCGACTGCATCCCCTGGCCAACTTTTCGTTTACCTATCCCCCAAAGACATAGCCCGACTGCATCCCGTAGTCAAATTTTCCTAAGCTTTTACCTTCCTTCCCCAAAAAGTCATCGCCCGAATGCATCCCATGGGCAACTTTTCCTAAGTCGTTTACCTACCTCCCAAAAAAATAGCCCGATTGCAACCCGTAGTCAACTTTTCGTAAGCCATCTACCTATCTCTCCCAAAAGTGTAAAGATCGATTTCTACGTTTAACGTGGCCTGCTTAGATTCACGCTGATCGATTATAATTTATCCACTTGACGACGCGACAGCAAGACCGGAGAATGAGGAAGTAACAGATGGACGTTAACCGACTGCATCCCGCGGCCCATTTTTCCTAATCCTTTAACTACCTCCCTAAGAGCCTTAGCCCGAAACGATCCCGTTCTCTTTCCCTCCTTAGAAAGAGGCTTAATAAATGAATTTCTACGTTTCCCGTGGTCTACTGGGAATTATATTGATCGAGTATAATTGATCCACTTCGGTCAGTTTTCAAGAAACATGTGTAAGTCTTTTTAAAGCGATGCCAACGTTTAAAAGCACCGCTTAAAACTTTGTGGAAACAAAACATGAAACCACCTTTCATGAGTATCTTCTTAGCTCGCTGACTTAACATACTGAATTCCGAAAATTCTGCCATCTTCACCTGTGTTTGAGATTTTCTCTGAACTGGAGCGAAAATGTGTATTTGCACTACTTATCTATTTGCAAACTTTACTAAAATTTTTACTATTTTCGAAACGCCGAATGAACGAAATGAGATGCAGTCGGGCTATGACTTCTAAGACAATGAAAAGTGAAAGAGGATTAGCTGGGAATCGAGAGTGAGGGAAAACTGAGCGCGGGGTGCTTTTGGGCGATTCCCATTTGAGAATAGCCGCTCCTCTGTGACAGCGTACGGTTTTTTAAAATTTATTTATTCGTTGTTGATTTTCACATACTTCAGTTTATAATTCACTTCTTCGTATGTATTTTGTTGCCTTATAACTATACTTATTCTAACTTATCATTTTACTATTCTAACTACAAATTGCTATATAGGAGACCCTCAGAACACCTAATATTTTAGCTATTATGTGAAAAAATATTGAGGAATGCTTCTAATGGGATTCCGTTTGAAATGCGGGTTGGGAAGTAGTTGATTGATGCTAGATTATAGTGGGCGGCTGATGCTTTTGGTTTTATTTGAATAGAAGTTATCAGAGGGGGGGGTAGGTTCAATTCTTTATGCAGTTGTCTGATATGAACCAAGGGTCATTTGTTTCTATTTGGAGGAATTTGCTTTGCATAATTTAAAATATTTATATTTGTTTGCGTAGCATTGATCCATATTGGGCACGCATAGAGATACATAGCAGGCACCGCATATACAGCATAAGCGGTCTAATTATAGTTTTATATAAGGCCATTGAAATGTTTAATGGAAGTTTGCTGTTGTGGAGTAAGGAGTTTAGTTGAATAACTTTATTTTAGTGAGTTGTAGTTTTTCGCTTATATGTGTTTTCCAATTTAATCTGGTACGAGTATCAGAGTTCAGTCCAATATGTTTGACAGTTTGATTTTTGGGATTCATTAGTTGAATAACTTTATTTTAGTGAGTTGTAGTTTGATTTTGGGATTCATAGTGCGACCCACCCTCCGCCGGCTAGCTCAGAATGGGTTTTCAAGGTGGGCGCAAAATAAAAATACAATTAGAATAGCGGGATCAGGGTCGTGGGCCGTTATGGATTGAATACATTTACACAGAAACTCAAGTCAATCACTTTCCACTTACTTAAGTATATCTAATTAAATTGCTATAAGTCAATGAACATAAAACACTTATACAAAATTTTTCTGCTGAAAAAGAAAACAACTTTACACTCCCAAAATAATACCGATTGCAACCTTCAACTTTTCTTCATCTACCATTTCCCAAATACTTAAAACATTTCGTTTAACATTCCGTGTAATTCAGCTGAACTTATATTTACCACTTAGACCAAGGTTTTTGAAAGAAAAGGATTGATTCTGATTTTTCCAAATACTCTAGGCTAGCTAAAAAACCTGTCTATCTTCCTCCGAAACAAATTATTCCTCTCTAATATTGACGAGTAATTGATCCATTGGCACCTTTAGAACATGTGTGTCTTTTTAACGGCGATGAATTTAAAGCAGCAAAACGAAACACATTCCACCTCTGATGTCCTTGTCCTGCTAACATCTGATTCGGAGCAAACGCCATCTGCAGCCTGTTTGAATTCAACTGAGCGATGTGCATTGCCGTTTATCTTTGCATACTCTTTCGTATTTCTTTTTAAAAGGAATGAACTAGATGTAATCGCATATTTAAACAGAACATGAAAGAGATACTGGGAATCAGTATGAAAAGAGTGCTATAGATCTTTAAAAGAAACGTGAAAGAAAGTAAAATTAAATTTTTCGTTGTTGATTTCCATACTATTATAATCACTTCTCTTTACATAAAAGATTTAATATGCGTTACTTTTCTAACTAAAAATTCTTTCCTATAAAATTGTTTTAAGCTTTTGTAATATGATGTTAATTCCTTTGAAATGCTTGAAGAGTTTTGATGCTAGATGCAGTCCTGATGTCGAGTTAAAGTAAGTACGAGAGGGCGCTTGTAGATGGTAGGTCTCAATTCTATGCAGTTCTGAAAGAAAGCTTTGTTTCTTTTGAGATTCTTGGTATTTGAATATATTTTACTTGTGCGAGCATTCCATATTGGACGATAAGATTGCAGTCCGATTCGTACGGAATTATATTATTGCGAATTTGGATTTGCGTTGAAACAGTTTAGTTGATCTTATTTTGGATTTATTGATAGTGTTCCATTTATCTTCGAGTACGTCAGTCAAAACGGATGGGATCATGGATTGTATTATTATTTTTATGAAGTGGGGTGGGATGGGGTGAGGTGAATGGCCTAAGTGAAAATATTTTTGTTGCTGATTTGATCGGGTTGAGCGTACTGTAACAGGAGCTCCCCTCCCACACGCGGAGCTACGTCTGCGTGGGTGTCGCCTTGCTCGTCCACTCTCTAGCACACACACCTCCCCCCCCCCACTGTTCATCATCATTCATTTAATAAGCTTTCTTTACAGTTTCACACACATAACCACAAACATTATCCTTAAAATCTCCTCTTGGCCCCCTCACATTATTCTCATTTTATTTCATCTGCTTTTCTTTTACATTTAAACAGCTTCCTGTTCATATCAACTTTCCGTTGTATTTACACAACTTTCCGTTGTATTTACACAACTTCCCGTTGCATTTACACAACTCCCCGTTGCATTTATACAACTTCCCGTTGCATTTACACAACTCCCCGTTGCATTTACACAACTCCCCGTTGCATTTACACAACTCCCCGTTGCATTTACATGACTCCCTTCCCATTATTTCTAACTAAATCACTTCTCTCGCTATTCTTTTTCAGCGAAGCAGGAATAGCCATCGATCAACGCCGCCATCCTTACCGATCACTTCTTTGAATATTCGAAATAATTTTGCCAGAGAATGGCACAGACTTTATCGAAATAGTAATTTTCCTATTCTCTTAACTCTGGGCTAGCTTTTCGGTTTTGCTTCCCCCCCTCTTCTCTTCCACCATCTATCGACCTCTACAAGATGTTCCTAGGCCTCTCGCGGTACCTACCGCTCCCCTGGGGCCATTCGCTGTGAAGAGCTCTTTCGCGAACATCTGGTCCGCGAACATCTGGGAATTATACCCGCACGTTTTCTTGAGCTCTCATTTCGGTAGATGCGAAAGGAGTGAAGACGATAGTTATATCGAGGACAGGACTATTATTTTAAATCTGTAGCTCACTTTTCGGTGTAAATTAGTTTCTATTACACGGGAGCGAACATGTCTGGTAATATGAGTTTGTCAACGACGCTCGTAGCTAACGTTCATTCTTAATTCAACTAACGTTGGTAAAGGAGTGGGGGTAGGTATTCTGGGGCTCAAGAAATTGTGCGCGTGTGATACACCTATCTCGGTCCGATACCATTACATATTTGCTCAGGTATGCCTTGTCCCCCTCTCGGCGCGCCTATCATTGTTCTGGACGTAGAGATACTGTTCACAATTACACACCCATAAAAGTCTCTCTCATACACAGTTGCTTGTGACGCCAATAGACTAAGCAAGGATTAAGTTATAGGTGTAGTAGATCATTAATGTAAGAAGATATCCTGGGAAACTTTACAGGAAATTTTACAAAGTGATGAGGAGAATTGGATTAAGTCGTATGAAGTACACATCAAACCCAATTCTGAATATTTTGTGTCAAAATATAACACATGAACATCTAATTGTAAGTCCTTGTGCTTTTCCGCAAATTATGACATAAAACAATGTTATTTCTATTGAAATATAAAATATTGACTTGACACGTAGTAAGCTAAGTGTCCGTTTTTCTTATGTTATCTTCAGAATTGATTCCATGAATTTTTAAGTGCCAGGGAAGTAGATATATGAAATGTGTCATGAAGCAAACTGGACAATTTGGTATGCCACCTGGTAATCTGTTTAATATCAACTAGTCTTTCAAATAGGTCGTGTACAATATTTTGAAAAAAAAAACAGCTAGTTTTCTCGTAAGTTTTGCTTGAAGTAAAGGCAATTTGATTTTCACAAACACTGCACCACATTTTTCTTTACTTTTTTTCCTCCGAAAGAGCAAAAGACACTCAAAAATGTAGTAAGTCTTATTTTCGTGTAACTCTATAAATATTCCGAAACTACAAAAGTTAGAAATAAAGCGAGATATCAGTTTTTATAGCACAAGTTTATTACTTATAGGAACGTTCTATACGAAACATCTTTTCTTAGCAAGGTATCCTTGTGATATCCTATGTTTGTGTGTGTAAGAGCGGTTAACTCCGAAACCGTGTAACCGATCTCCATTAAAGTTGGCACATCTACGTGTTTTTTTCACTGAGAAGGTTTATGTGATGCTAATTTTGTTGTAACTCCACGGGATGGTGGTGTAGAACAAAACTAAATTCAACCCGCAATACTCCGCAATAGTTTTGGATCTATATCGTTAAATAACTCCTAGGGCATTTAAAACTAAAATATTGAGGCCAAAGGTCTCAATTTAAACGTGTTTCACACCGTAATATACAGGAAGAGATCTTCTAGAACATTCTATTACATTTTTCTTCGTCCGGCGCTTCTCGATATTATCCCACCTGCACAGAGACGTGCAGAATCTGCAACTAAATGTGAGTGAGGGGGACAAAGTCAGATTGAAACGGAGAGTGAGGGACGGAGAGAGTGAGGGACGGAGAGAGTGAGGGACGGAGAGAGTGAGGGACGGAGAGAGTGAGGGACGGAGAGAGCGAGAAAAAGACGGAGAGAGAGAGAAAGAGACGGAGAGAGCGAGAAAGAGACGGAGAGAGAGAAAGAGACGGAGAGAGAGAGAAAGGGGGAAAGAAGAGATGATTTCGTTAACTCTGAAAAAAGAGCATAAATGGAATTGTCAAAAGTAATAATGTGTTTTTGCTCTTAATAAGATGATTGAGGAAAGAATGTGAGATATTGAAAGATTGATACAAGAACCAAACGCAATGGATAAAACTGCCACCAAAGGACAGGGGTCCGGAGCGCTCTGTCGTTGAGCCGGGGGCGTTGGCGGGGAGGGCGGCGGCGCCATTTTTACGTGCGCCCCTCCCGCTCCGCCATCTGGAGGGTCGTCCGAGTCCTCGTAAAGAGGAACGCCGCGTAAAGTTCGGCCAAGCGGCCGTAGCCTATTCATTTAACAGCAGTTCGCGGCGGAAACGCTCTGCCGAATTGGCGCTTACTGTCGGGGCGGGGTGGCGGCGTCTTCATCGGCTGCACCCCCTCCGCCCCCGCCCCCGCCCTCGCCAAGTCCCCGCCACTCCTCCGCAGCGGCTGCACGCCGTTGCGCGTTGAAGACCACCGTCACTCAACGGAACATACAGAGCTGAAAATAAAAAAAGGTAATTGTGATTACTTAACACCAAGAATAACCTTTAGTTGATTGTGAGAAAATCTAAACATCTTGATGAAATTCCTTGTTGCTTTTGAAAATGAGTGCTTTAAGATATTTCTGCTTCACGTATTTTTTTTACTTTCTCACTACCACGTATAAAGTAGATAGACAGTTATGTAATGAAGCGCGAAAAATCTTCCATTTTCGGCAGAAAAGCTCTTATTTTAGGGCTCTGGTAACGAAAGAGTGAAAAAATACAGTTGCTAAATTCAGAAAACAAAATCTTCTATGACGTGGTGTAGCCAGAATCCAGGTGTTGTGAGTCCTTGTTACCGAAAAATCGAATGAAGGCAAAACGTCAGTCTGTCCGTCTGTCAGTCCGTCTGTGAGCAACGCTAAGCTAAGCCAAGCTAAGACGTTCCGCCGATTTTCTCTGAAATGAATATTCTCTAATCGATCTGGCTGATGTCGCGGTCCCTTAAATATGAAACCGATATTTTCATTTTTCGAGGTACTTTACATGAAGCCCCTGGGATATTTTCAAAATGTTCAACAAATATGTCACCATCGTTTTTTATTACATTTTGTAGTTGGATAGCGTGAACGATATTTAAGAGAATGGTGCAAGTCTCACTTCCGTTGAAAACTAATTTCTAAACTAATTAATAAACTAACTCGAACATTGAAAACATTCAAATTTTTTTTGCATCTTCCTGCATCTACAGTTATGAAGAAAGAGATTTATTCCCTTAAAGAAATATGTTCCTTGAAGATAGATTTTGAAATAAGATCATGTATAATGTTTCAAAAATCGGAGAACCATTCGCGTAATTCTGGTTGAAAAGACGGGCGACAAAGTTGATTTTGCTCCACTAGTTTTCAATTAATGTGCATCATAAATAATTTTTCAGTGTATAGATTCGCTAAGAAAACAACTGTTTGAACGATTTATGACGTCCCATAGATAAAAATTTCCGTACAAATGTACTGCAGTTAGGTTGCAAATAATTCTGTGAATATCAAAGAAATTTGTGACGAAAAATAAAACATTTTGTTGACTATACTGTGAAGAAATTACCAGATGCAAATGCAACTCGTAATTCATTTTATGCTGCAAAATGCATTGCCTTCTGGTAAACCTCAAGTGATGCAAAGTTCAAGTGATGCTCTACCTGGTCAAGTTCAATACATAAATAGTACCGAACTACTTCTCACAAGCATATAAAATCTGTTTATTGTGAGTGCAACACTACATTTTTATATATTCCATCTATGTAAACTATAATATTTAATAAGAAATCTATATTAATTTTTGTTAGTGTTGGCCGCAAATTCTTGTTCAAGTCATCCTATCCAAGTCATTCTTGTTCAAGTCGAAATTATAGCGGCTAAGTTAAGCCGTCCTGGGAAAAGTTACATACGTAGCCCCAATTTTTTGAAGCTATTTCTGGAACAAATCGATTTCCAGTTTCAATTATTTTAGTGTTGATAAATCGACGCCAGCATCTGCCAAGAAATTTACAGACAAATTTGTGAGCACCACTATTCGGATATCCTAACCTTAATTGCAACTTTCATGTTCGTTAACCAAAGTATCATTAACTGCGAAGATGGAAGCACAATTTTAAAAATTAATGAAAATTGTATGAAAATAAAATATTGAAATTATTGTATTATTTACTTTACTGTCTATAGATTTTTCAACTTTGCCAGACTATATTTGTTTTTTTGTTTTAAAGTTATCCAATTTTCAGTATTAATAAAGTAAAACAATTCTCTGTCTTTAAAATAAAAGACCAAATACAGTCTGACAAAGTGAAAATATTGAAATTTACACCTCACACTATTTCACATAACTTTATTAACAATGGAGAATTAGTAGGTCCGCGTCACGCTCGGAACTGAACCTCTCTCTTTCGTTAATAAAGCCCTAATTGAATTATTATCTTTCGTTAATATAGCTCTATTTAAATTCTTCTCTTTCGGTGATAAAGCTCTATTTAAAATCTTCTCTTTTGTTAATAATGCTCTGTTTAAATTAATCTTCTTCGATTATAAAGCTTTTTAGATTCTTCTATTTCTTCATAAAGTCATTTATAGATTATTATTTTTTATTAATAAATCTCCATTTAATTCTTCTCTTTCGTTAATAAAGCTCTATTTAAATTCTGTGTTGCATAAATAACTAATATATCTCTGACTGTTCAGGTATTTTCGTCTATAATACCTATTCGCTATGTGCTCATACGGCATGTAATGCATTATAAACTCACCAGAAAGTAAATTTCACTAAGTTTACTAAATGTTTATTCCTACTGAACTGGTTCTAAAACTAATAAAATGGATTCAATTACAGATCTCAGTTTTCCTAAACCTTCACTTGCATCTTCAAGCGATTATTGATGACAATATCAAACATGGACCATAAAACAAATAACATCATATTTCCTCAAGTTTAGACCGTTGAGGAAATAAAGTTCCGTTAACTATATTGCAAAAGCCAATGAAGGCTACTGCAAAAATAAACGACAAACAGAAAAAATAAAAAAATAATACAGGCGGCGTGACAACTCCATGGCTTGCAAATTTGAACAAGCCAACTGGGCGTGCCGGAAGCAGCAAAATTTTTAACGAACTCCACCGCCGCATCGGGGCGGGTGTGTCGCGCGGGCGGCTAAAAAACAAGCCGAAATATCGATGTCGCCGGGTTTTGCTGGTGAGCTGTATTGTCATCTGTCAGTCTCGGCTGCGGTGTCAAGTACCACGTTAATCAATCATGCGCGCACGTCATTCGTGACAAAACGCATGATTGATAAGGAAGTAATTTTTCCCGTAATTTAGTGCCGTGTCGAGGTGAGAAAAATCTCAGGGTCCGAAGGTTCAAACGCTTCATTCGAGGTTCTGCTTAAAATATTAAATTTTCCGCTACTTCTTTGCGACTAGGCTCCCGATTATGATGTTTCAGACGTCGAGGTCGACGCTTTTCTTTGAAAAGTATTGCTCGTTTAGAATTCCGCATCGTCCCGTATGCAGTTCGGTCCCGACCCTCGTTCCAAAGACTGATATTTCCTCTAGCGTTTTCCCCCGCCGCATTACCTTAGCTAAACGGTGCCGCATCGGACTAGGTCCGGCCGTACACACAATTCTTGGATGAATACGTTGGGTTATGCAAACGTCTTGAATGAAATATTCATTAGGTTCATATCAATGCAAATGTCTTTCTCGGGGCTGGAGCGGTGGGGAGCAGGCTAAGTAACGTGCAACCAACGACGCACTCCGAAGGCCGGCGTCACGTCGCATCATGCCCTCGCATTGCGCGCGCGGGTCGTCGGCTGCGCTGACCGCAACCTGCCGTTTAGCAAACCCATGCTCTGCCGTGAATCTATTGACACTATGATAAGTTTTGGTAACAATTTTAGCAAAATATCGTAATTTTGTTTTATATTCATGAAATAATTTAGTTATATTCATGATTTTTTTTCGCTCTCTCCCTCTCGTGGACGAATTCTGACAATAGCAGGATTTTCGGCACTAGCTATGTGGCTACATAGAAGTCAGCCTTTGAATGGAGGAGAATTCTAGCGGCCGCCTGCTCTGATCGGTAGTTTTTCGTGGTTTCTCCAATCAAGATCTGGAGAATGTTGAATCAGTACCCTACCAAACGGGCCTCGGACCGCACGCGATTTTTCCTTCCTCTTCCTTGTCCTATCTTCACCCCTTACTTAGACACACACCTACATGCACTATACTACCACACATGCCGAGAGACCGGAGAATAGAGCTTGTGCCGGTGAGGGAGATGCCTCGCTGGAGGGAGATACCTGGCTAGGAAAACCCCCGCAAGCCGACGTACGTCTCACCATACAGCGGGTGGAGATCACCACCACGGGTGGATTTGGTTTACTTCTTTCGTGTTTCCGGGCGCATCAACTGCTCTGGTCATTAGTCCCGTTAGTGTAGTGCATGTTTTTTTTCTCGGGAGATGGCGATGATCTTCCCAAGCTGGATGGCGAGATCCGGCGCCGACCTACCGTCGGCTTGCGGGGTTTCCCCTAACCAGGACTCTCCCACCAGCGGGGCACCGCCCCAGCCGGGACAAGCTCCCGACCGGTTTCCCGGAATATGTGGTAGTGTAGTGCATGTTAGTGTAAGTGTGTGTAAGGGGGAGAGGATAGGACAAGGAAGGGGAAGGACAGATCGCGCGCGGTCCGTGGCCCGTTTGTTAGGGTACTGCTCCGGCATTTGCCTAGTGTTGATCGGAGAAACCACGGAAAACTACCGATCAGAGCAGCCGGCCGCTAGAATTGTCCTCCAGACAGCAGCTGAATTCGACGTAGCTGAGAGCTAGTGTCAAAAATCCTGCCGCCGTCAGGCCTCGAACCTAGGACCTCCCGGTCAGAGACCACGGGTGGAGATCACTACAATTTGATGTCAGACAGTGATGGAGAAATATCTGCAAATGAAAAGACAAATTGAATGAGACGATTGTGACCAAAGTAGTGAAATAGTTTTAGGAAGAATATTAGATTTTGGCTTTCACTGGATTGCATTATATTACAAATTTTTATGCATTTATTCTAAAATATTGAGAGAAATATTAAGGCATTGCTTGTCATCTATACGTCCAAAAAAGTAGGAAGAAATATGGTGAAGGCTGTGCAAAGAGAATCGTGTGGAAGAAAACAAAGATCTAACATTATATGAGAAAATCCAAGTCTCACAATATATGCAAAGAAAAATATGGGTACCGAGTCAACCTTCCACTTATTTACGAATTGATGAAATATTGAAGTGGTCCAACAAAGAAGGAACTCTTGTGTATGCTTCAGAATGGATTACTACTAGATGAATGCTATGCTACTCAGTTGAATGGAAACAACGGAAATTATCAATCAGAGCAGCTGGCCGCTAGAAGTCTCCTTCCGACCTACCTATGTAGCTAGTGAAAGTGAAAAACCTGCCACCGTCAGATCGGGAACATAGAACCTCCCAGTCAGATCCTCCAACCAGGACCTCTAGATAGAACCTAGGACCTCTGCACTCACTTCAACCTAAATTCAGGAAGACGTTACATTACATTCATTACAGACATTCACATTACAGGAACGTTACGTAACTTTAACACCTACTACAATTTTTGAACGGTTGACGTTACGCACTTCCGTGAAAACTGCATTGCAATAAGGGAATGGGGCTAAATTGATGTATGTATTCGTTTCAATTTAATCACTTGTAATTTACGAGATATTGAAGTAACTTTTTTGTTCTCATAGAACTATACATCTTTCTTTAGTCTATCACGACGAGCGTAAAAAGACAATCCAAATATATATCCGATGATATATCATATGTTACCTGAGCATTTTTTGAGTAATTTTGATTTTCTTTTGCGACGCGTATTTAACGGATATTTTGAATATACCAGTGCACCACCCAAGGTCACGCAGCGCTTTCCGTGATAACGTTGGCTCCAGGCGTTGTAATATCACAAGCGAAGAAATGGAACTGAATACAGTCAATTCCGGACATAGTGGACTCGGATATAGTGAACCCTTGGTTACAGTGAACTTAATCCACTGGTCCCGTTTCAATGAAATTACAAATAAGCTTAAGACAATTCAATTTTGGTGAACCTGAACTTCGGTTACAGTAAACCTCGATTATATGAAACTAGTGAGAACCCGTGCGATTAAATCGTACGGTTAGTCAAAAAATGTTCACATGCTTATACAACCTAGACTAAAACTGAAACACACAAAAACGCTGTGAACGTGAACGTGAACATTCTGAATACACGTAATATATGTGAAAAATAATAATACTGTATTTCTCTAACCTTCATTCAAAGGCTACATATATAAATAAGTTGATGGAATCAGTTAATAAAATAATGTACTGTATGTATGCAAAAATTAAGATTCACTAACCTCTTCTACTTCAAGATTTCTATTCAATGTAGAAAATCACATTTACGTGCTTACACGTATCACATTTACGTGCACGAAACGCGCACTGGTTCTGACAAGCCAGAACGCTGTGTGCTCCCGCCACCGTCCGAAAGTATGATTTTCTTCCGAAAGATCGCGCGGCAATCAGAAATTACAGATCCCGAAATCTACGTTTTTTTTATATTTACGTATTTTTAACACACTTTTTCAATACGAATGTCCCATGTGAAGGTGAAAAGAAACACGATTTTTCAATCCATTGCTTCTTTATACAGATCGGTTTCGTATGTCGCCCAATTTATTGAAAAGACCAAACAGCCCTTTGAGAAATAATATATAAGATACAATGACCTGGAAAAGAATATGTCGCCTCAGTGTCACAAATCTCAACTTGTTTAATAACCTGTAGGATTTAATTCGTGCGCAACAAAATTTGACAGTGACTATGTTAATTAATTTATGAGGTAGCTTTCTACCTCAGAAGGATGAAAATCTCGTCGTTTGCGCTGTTTTATTCTCTTTTATATGTTTCAAACCGTTTCTTGCTACACTTCTTAGTTTTTGAGGAAATATTGTTTTTCGAAGCGAGTGTCCATTGTCCCTAGTGAGTGAACTTCAGATGCATTTTCCTGACTTGGGACCACTAAACAATTACAGGAGGCGCTAAAGGTACGTGACTCACCTGTATATTAAAGGATTGCTTCGCTCGGCGGGCGTCTAGTGTCGGTCTCTAGCGTGCGTGGGTGTAAACGGAGACGCACTGTAGGCAGGGGCGGGTGGAGGCGGGGCAGGAGCGTCGCCGCGTCGGCGGACGTGGAGGCGAAGGTGTGGCAGGTGAGGTGCGTCACTGCGGCGTCGGGCTCGGGGGCGGGGACGGGGACGGAGGTGAGGGTGGGGCAGGTGAGGAGCGTCGCGGCGGCGGCGGGCGCGGGGATGGTGGCGGAGCGGGCGGGTTCGGATGCGGAGGCGAAGGCGGGGCTGGTGAGGTGCGGCGTCGGGCGCGGGAACGGGGACGGGGGCCGGGCAGGGGCGGGCACGTGAGGAGCGTCGCGGCGGCGGCGGGCGCGGGGACGGGGACGGAGCGGGGAAGGGGGCGTGTACGGCAGCGGGGGCGGGGCGGGGCGGGGCCGGGCGGGAACGGGGGCGGGAGCGGGGCAGATAAGGAGCGTCGCCGCGCGCGGGCGGGGGGGGGGATCGGCGGCTTTGTCCCGCGCGCTGCGGACGGAGCCTTTGGCCTTTGAGCGTACGTCCGTTGAGCGGCGCGCGCGTCCTGCGCTGTCGCGACGGCGTGACCGACGGGATTTCACGACGCGAGCGGGCGTGGAGGACGCGCTTAAGCTCTTCGACGGAAGACTAACGCAAAAGATGGCGGCCGTGGCGACGCCCCCTCCGGAGAGACTCGACTCGCTTCAAACAACAGAGCGAGATCCATGTTTTCAAAAGGAACACGGTTTTTACCATCTTCATGCAGCACACAATCCTTCGCCCGAGGTGATCCTGAAGCCTGGTATTTCCTTCGTCTTTCCTCGTAATTCGCACACAGGGACGCTTTTTTAACTGTTTTCAGTTAGGTAGCTGTCTAACTGAAAAATAAAAAATAAAAAAGATTGTGTCTATTTGATTTCCCTTGTACATTTGATTTCTTTATGCTTTTAGTGATCAAATCATTTTAATTTTTTCTCTATTTGTTTATAAATAATTGAAAAATGCAGGTAATACTTCAGGCATAATAACTCTACAACTAATTGATATATTTTGATTTTTTGTAAATTAATCGCAATTGCATATTCTAGTGAATGAACTAGAATGGTAAAGGTACTCAGAAAATTAATGAATGAGGATTTGATTATTTGAAAAAAAATAATTGTTTATAAATTTATTCTGAACATTTTCGTTCGTATAACTGAAACTATTAGTGACACATTAACTCTTCTAGTTCATTCACTAGACCAAATCATGGGTTACATGCTGCAAAAATAATTATATTATTATCTTTTATAGTTTAGTATTTACGATCTTCGACATGCATGAATGTGCTGAATTTTCCCAATTCAGGAAGATGCATCAGAAAATCACTCACTAGGGGCTTGGCAATGGGCTCTTGCTTCCAAAAAAGTTATTTCCTTAAAAACAAAGAAGCATAGCAAGACGGTTTGAAACATTTAAAAGAGAATAAATCAGAGCGTACGACGAGATTTTCTTCATTTTGAGATAGATAGCTACCTCATAAATTAATTTACACAGTCACTGTCAAATTTTGTTGCGCACGAATTAAATGCTGCAGGTTATTAAACCAGCTTTAACACATTGACGTTTAAAAACATCGATGATTTTTGGTCGATGTATTATTAACATCTATGTTTTAATTTTGAACATCCATGTCGCAACATTGGCTTCTAGCAGCTGGGGGATGGTGTCCCCCTCTCCAAAATGGGGGTTACAGCTCCATCGAATGACAGAATGGAAAAATTAGATATATCCTGCATTTAAGTCTTCTGTCATGCTGAGAGCAGTAGCGGCTCCTTGGGGGAGGCAAAGTAGACACTGCCTACCCTGATAAATACAGTAATAGTTTAATACATTTCGTAATATTAATTTATAATTTTAAAAAATTAAATGATTGTTACAATTTTTTAATAAGGTATAAGTATTATTCATCTGGAAATGCATAGTGAACATTTCATTATCTTGGCACGCGTGGTATTTCCCTTTCAAGCGTTTTCTAAGAGCCCGTGCGCTATGCGATCTGTCTATCTTATTCCGCAGAGTCATGCGCCCGCTTGCATCTCTCAGGGTAGGCACGCCTGGGCGTTGCCTCGCTTCGCGCCGTATTCTGAGAAAAGGCCCTGTAGTGGGTGTAGGACATGCTGTGTCCGTACTTAACGCATGCGCGTTGTACGTAGACTAGCGCATTTTTTTGCTGCCTACCCGCACGGATGACTCCGATTTCCACTCTCATGCAAGCGAACGGAGCGCGTGTTTTTTATTTTTTTATTTTATTTATGTATTTATTTTTTTGACGAGTTAACAGGCAGAGAAAGTGATTATTATTTTGGAAGTTTTTCTTTCACTCTTCAAGCGCACATTTTGATTTTATAAATCTAATATGAAATAAAACGATTGCCAAACGTCCTAAATAATGCTTTTAATATCGTCAAAAATTAATTGAATTTTTGTGCCTTTTATAATGCGCAAAATACGAAGTTACAGCGTATACATACTGACGACAGAAAATTGCTATTTCCCCGATTCTCTCAAGGACCGCCAACGGACTTCAGCGCTCTTTGCTGACATTCTATAGCGCTTTCTATGTAATCGTTGCAACACTAAAACGCATCGAGAGGAAACACCGAGTACCCGCAATATTGATGCATAGGGAATCATGCATAAGTATGACTCGTGTTGCATAGTATTAAACGTCCACAAATCACAAATCCCAGGCAAAAGTCTTCACACTTTGAAGACAACCGATTCTTTTCCCCTTTAAATAAAAATGCAAAAATAAAATGGCTTCCCAAACAAAACCCAGTTAAATATTTTGTACTGAGGCTCGACTCAAATTGAATCTGCAAACACCGCATCACGATATTCACAAATAAAACTAACGCAAAAATTGCTTAACTATATCTTTTACTAAATTGTAAATCAGCTCTGAGTATTGAATGTGGAACTCTAATTTACAAATTAATATTGCGAGCAACAGGTACGTGTAGTGTGGTGTAACGCAGCAAAACATATTAAAAAACAATGAAAATTATACCAAAAAATGCTTAAGAAAAATAACAAAATCGCTCTGGTTCATTAATAACAAACAACTGCACACGGAATTACGAATAGAGTCAATAAAAGAACACATCCTAAAATTTTCTCATAATTTTTCGATTTTTCTTTCAGAATCTCCAGCCATCCACTCTTCAAACATGGAAGAAAATACCCAAAACCAAACCGAATGTGCTCACGATTGCTCAAAGACAAATTCAAACCTCCATAAATATTCCTCTCTCAAACTTCCATAGACAGCATTAACCCCAAACATTTGATAATATGAAATATTAACTTCTATTATATTCAAAGACGAGTTCCAAGTATAAATTTCACAACAGTCGAACTAAATTTTTAAGTTATGCTCTGAAAACAACAGCCTGTGACAACCAGGACAATTAGCGTGAGAATGAATGACAAACCATTAATACGTAATATGTTAACACCACTGAAAGTAATCCAAAGTAATAATAAAAAAAAAAAGGGGAAGTAAATGATGCAATAATTTATACAATAACCCTTAAGCTGGCCCACTGAAATGTCAGAGAAGTTCCTTATAGAAGATAAAGTAATAAAACTATTACTTAGTGATCAATAGGGAACGGATTTCCATGTAATTACATGTTTGTACAGGAACTAGATACTTGCATACAATAATATTTTTTAGAGTTTACAACTCATTCTGAATGAATAAGAACTATTTTTATTTTACATATTTTTACATATTATGGTATAATTACATATTTTTACATATTTTAGCTATTACTATATATTCCGTTACATTTTTATATATTTATACGTGGAAACGGAACATTTCAGATGCACGTTTGCAATATAGGTTTGGGAATAATCTTTCTTACATATCAAATAAAATACCGTTGCGCTTCTATAACCATGTCTTCGCCATGAATTTTCAAACTACCCCAACTTCCGCTCAGTGCGTACTCGGAGTCAAAGATGAGCAGATTTTTGTGAACAATATTAATTTTAACCACGTGCGTGCTCATGTTTTAAACAGCACGTTTGTTAATCGATCGAAAACTAACAAATATATTTTACAGAAAATTGTGGGGGGATGGTGTATTCCCTTTAATCCCCTACCCCGGGATCCATCATTGGCTAGACGATACTACTACTCACTTGAACAACGGCTACTCATAAACATTGCAATATATACTATGAACGTATTTTATATTTGGAATACAATGCTCATGTGTGGTGAAGTCTAGTGTGCAATTACTACTGTGGAGGTAGAACCTACTTTCAGTCACTCCGAATCCTTGTTAAAAACTGATCGGCGACGTTCTATGCTCGGAAAATGCTTGTAGATAATAATTTTAAACACAATAATGAATTTGTATTTTACATATTTTCTATTTTTTCTTACATGTTTTGGAAAAAATAAGTACATATTTTGCATTTTATATTACAATAAAATCCGTTCCCTAGTGATCAATGGCGCTTGAAAATGAAGCGCGGACGGAGGCCGAAAGCTGGCTCGAACCAGGGGCCGTGGAGTCGTCAACACCGATTGTGCTCCGGGTGCACCACTCAGAATGCAAAGAAGGGCGCGTTGCAGACGGCGGTGCCACATGTTTGAAGAAGTCGTTCACAACATCCGTGCGCTGTTCTCGTATGACCAGGCAGTGCCACCATGAATAACCATGAGCCTCTTCGCAGTGAAAGACTGCTCCGCTTGTTCGCTCACATGACCGTGTGCCACACGTGCGCACGCTTGATTGTCTGCTGGACTGCAAGTGCATTTGTGCGTTCGTGAAAGCGCACCGTCTCGTTTCAAAACTGACGTTGATCTCGCTCTCTTTAAGAAGCAACGACAAGTGCGGGACGGCTAGTCAGAAAACGATTGTTTCAGGAATTGTGCGAAAGCTGTTCTATGAAGTTGAAAATAAAAGGTTTCCTCTGTGGTTGTCATTGAAGATGAACTTCTCTGAAGGTGTGCATGGTGGGTACACTGAATCATCAACCTTTTATTTTAATATAACTTTTAAAAAACACTGCAGCACTTGTATTTTATATTTTAGTTAGCCATTATATGTCCCGTAAAAGGTAATTGGCCTCGGCGTCGTTAGATATCGGGGTTCCTAGTCGGTCAGTCAACCAGGAACCTGCGTTGTCTCGAATTCGCTTAACCTTCGTGACTTCACGTACTTAACAAATTCGGTTAGCAACGCCGCTTTCGCGACCGTGGCCTTTCAGTAGAACCATCCCAGCATACGTGTGGATGACCGAGGGAAACCATGAAAACCTCGGTCAGGCTGGTCGGCACGGGGATTGAACCCGGGCTTCCCGAATGCTACGCCATGAGCCTCTTCGCTCGGACACACGAACGTAGACTTACGCAAACTCGAAAATTGTTTCTCTTCACAGACGAACTGTCCTCATCTATTTAGTATCATTTCCGTATTCCATTCTTAACGTGTAACTTAGAACTGCACTTTACAGCATACTTACACCCGATTTCCAAGTTCAATGCTGCATGTGAGATTTCTTTGTTCATTGCTTTTATTATTGCAAGTTCCATAGTAGTGAAAATGTTTAAAGGTATTTGCGTACAGCTTTATAAAGTTACTTAACATGTTTTAAGCGCACTTTTACCCTCAAGGATCAATCCAACTTTCATGTACAATGAGCAGTGTCACGAGAAATGCCCGCGATCACAATGAAGCGGTCTGGGAACATGGAGCTTTCGCCGTAATATGTGTTTGTAATAAACAGCACGGTCTCCCATTAAGCGCTCAGACCGTGCCCACGGTTCCACGCTCGACCTCCGGAAAATGAAATTTGAATGGAATCAAAGTAATGGGGTTGTAAATTACTTCGGTCGAGACAGCGGCGTAACGGTGACACTGAGTATGTTCGTTCTAACAAATAGCTACTTTGGACTTACCCCTTCGACGTTTTTGAGTGCTTATAAGACTTTGTACTGCCGGCATTCTTCTATATCCGAATTGCGTTTTCGTAATTGTGTTGCGAAACGGGAATCGTTTTTTGCGTTTAAATTAAGCTGCATTAGTGAATTTCCCACAAGGTGTACTATGCTTGAAAGACTCTTTGCGAATGCAGTAATGTGGCAATAATGGAGAAAATTGTCTTAATGTTTCCTTCCCTTTTCCATTTATTGTAATTTCGCGCGATTGGGGGAGCTCTCGGTGCAAGCCAGGCGTCTAAAGGAAAGAAACAAAGGAGAAAATAAGCTACGGTTAAAAATTTGCGGACAGATGTTGGGCTGGTATAGGTAGTATTCCCGGTTTAGGCCAAACTAAGAAGTTGTGTGCGGTCTCCCTTTTGTTTGAAAATTGTAAAGAAATCTTGGCGGAACAGCGAAATTACAATGATTTTCGTATACTTGTCGTATTGTTCATTTGGAACTTAAACTAAGCTCTTGAACTTTCATTTTCTATTAGATTAACGAATGTACTGGAGCAACATGGTAATTTAATTGTTAATATAACAAAGACTAAAAGATAAATTTAAAAAATATTACATCTTAGTAAACTCATTTTGTGTGCGTTTCATGATAACACTAGTTTGAATCTTTCCAGATTTTGTCGTACTGCCTTTAGAAGTATGCCATGAAAAATACTACTTTCGTTTATAATTTATTGTCTTGAAAGTTACATTTCCGTTATAAAGAAAAACGCGTAACCTACATAAGTAATAAACAAAATCACTGGATTTATTCATTTGACATTTCAACAATTAATTATACATTAAATTTGAACTCTAAAACATGAAATGACTATCTGTAAAATTTGTAAATTTGTGAAAAGTAAAATTAACATTAACGTCCTTTGAATTCTGATCTCTTCATTATTAACACATCGTAAAAAATGTTAAAAAAGAATTTATTGTATAAAGTATATTTATAATGTAGATCTATGATAATATCCCTAGGAACATGAATGAAAGTATATCATAATTTCGATATTCACTCTTAAAAGTAGGCGAATACAAAATCATAATCAGGCCTAGGATTTATATGTAATTACATCCTTCTTAGTTTATCAGTTACGATCAAGCGTTTGTGATGACACTCAATTGATTATCCATATTTTTCCAGATATTTCCAGGTATAGTACATTTTTTCAAATATTTAAGGAAAACTAACATATCTTTACATATTTCATCATTTTATATGGAATATTTGAAATGTGTTCTTGGAAGATTTTTTCATTTTTTTATGCAATTTAATGTGGTGAATCCAGTTTAGAAGTAGATCTATATTTAACTGCTCAATATTTTCGAAGGTTCAGTATGAAAGCCATAACCATTTTAATGTTGATGGGCATTAAAGACAGCCTTTTTTGTCTTCACTTCCCAGATTAGGCTTAAGCCTGTCGCTCATCACAAGTTTTCGTTCCATCGTTTTTGGGTCTGCCCTTGTAGTTAATAGAGAGAACCAATTTAGGTAGGCCTTGTCTTAAATTCTCCGTCGTTTGCGTGCATTCCTAGCAGTTGATTTGGAATTTAATTATTTTGCTTTCAATTCCTTCGGTTCAATTTCTTCTCAGTAACTTCGCAGTTGATTTCTCACCTCGTCGTTTCGAATATGATCTTTCCAGTGGCCTAGAGTTCTTCTCAAAAACGTAATGTTATCGGCCTGCGCTTGCTTTCTTTTGACTGTGTAAAGCAATATTACTTGTTAAAAAGGGCAGCTTTAGATTTGAACATTTAAAAATGACCTTTGTAACCTACTGATTTTTAAATAGCTTACTATTTCAAGAAAACCTATAAGAACATTCATTTATATTCTCAATTACAATAATGTCAAGTCTAGAATGTGATTAAATCTTGTTCAAATTTGACCGTTCTATTTATGTAACTTACATATTTGATTAATTCATTATTTTCTCTATTTTAATTTTTTATTCCATAGTGAGACTATATATTTCCACGTATTTTGAATATTTTTAGTTAATTTGTATATGCGGTCCAAGTTTACTTACGTGTTATTACAAATAAATCCGAGCTCTGTTTATAAACATTCGTTAACATAAATTGTATTTCATTTTGTATTTCAATAATAGGAAGCCTTCAGTAGAATTGTAATTATTAAAATTAAACTGAGACGAGACTGAATCGGTCATGTAAAAATTAGGATGAACAGATAAAGCTCAAAAATTAAATAAGAACCTCAGACATAGTAAAATTTAGTCTACTTTAATTGCGAAAATAAATTTAACAAATATACGGCCCAGAAAAATTAAATTCGTACGAAGATTGTAAACAACAAATTCACTTACGTGTGAAGGTTCATGTATGCATAGTTTATTGCATTATTTTACTTCACATATTTAACAATTTCTTTCTCTGTTTCACTTTTTTCTCGCTTGATAGTTAAGCAAAAGAAAAATAAAGCCGATTTAAAAATTAATAAGCTATTTAAACACATATTATATTTTCCACTTTTTTAAAACAATTTCTTCTTTCTTTCTCGCCTCAAATCTATAAGATTTGGACATTACTGCAAAGATATGACGAGTTCTACTGTAATTGCTGCTGTAGAGATCTGCAAAGACAACGTAGCATATTTATAAGTCACAAATGCAATTTTGAAGAGGAGAAATTCGGTAATGAGCTCGCTGTGGCTCCCTAACCTTCCACGTGGAATCCAAGCAAAGCCCGGGGTCAGCGGCAGAGAGCAGTGACCGTGCCCGGCCATGCGCCGACCGCCCGGGATGAGACGCCCGTCCCCCCTGGGAGCGCCCGTCCCTCGCCCTCTCATAATTAGCCTTCTGTGCCTCCTCCTCCGCTCATAAATTATTCTTCTCGCGGACGAGACGCGACGCGACGCGACGCGACGGCGGCGGCGCCGGCGCCCGCGGCCCAACTGCCTTATCTGCTCCTTGCGACCTCGCCTGCGCCTTTGCCTTCGCCTTCGTCCTCGCTCTCGCTCTAGCCCTAACCCTTCGACATTCACCCTCGCCGTCGCTTTTGCCCTCGCATTCACATTCGCTCTCACATTCTCCATTACCTTCGACTTCGCATTCGCTCTCGCATTGACCCTCGCCGTCGCTTTTGCCCTCGCATTCACATTCTCTCTCACATTCACATTCACATTCGCCCTCACCTTCACATTCACATTCGCCCTCGCATTCACATTCGCCCTCGCCTTCACATTCACCGTCGCATTCGCTCCTTTTCCCCCCTTGCCTTCGTCTTCGCCATCCCCTCGCCCTCTCCATCTCCCTCTCCATCGCTTTCGTATTTGCGTTCGCCATCGCCTTCGCCTAAGGACTCCGTTGCCACTATGGCCTTGTCATTACTCACTTGGATGATGTTCTCGGAGTGATGGAGGCTTAGCAAGAAGATCGACGCACATACCAACTGTTTTCCGTACATATTTACCTTGAATATATTATTTGTATTAATAAGATTCACGTTATGTACAATAACTTGCAACTCTAGTCAAAGTAATAATGATAGAAGAAGAACAAACGCAGAGTTCCTCAATTGTCAGCGACTCATGTTATAGTTATTAACGTTATTATACCGTTAAACAGCAAATAACAAAGGCAGGTGAAGTTAGTAACCCGAAGGGTGTGTCAGCCAAGAGTGTTATTTATGTTATTGCTTCTGTATCGTTCAATACTTTTCGAAATACGATCTTCTTGTCAAAAATATTGTATAAACAAAAAATACAATTGCTCGGAAGTTTCTTAGTCGCGATCCTTTTCTACAAACTCAATTGTTTCTATGGTTCTAAACAACTGGTGGACTGCTAGATCCTCATCCCTCCGACAGTTAGGAACATTTTTAATTCCGTACTGTACTGTAATATGAAAAAGAAGTAGAAAAAATCTTGTTAAATCATAAAATATTGTTTACTCAGTAGTGACTCTTGAAATAATAATGAAATAATGTATAAAACACACAAAACGGTTGTATTATTTATTCTGGAGCAGGTGACTATCGAAAGAGAACTTCTTTGAAACGTGTTACAAAATTGTACATTGAAAAATGCATAATTTTTCTACTTTTTTACATTTAAACTGTCAAATAGGTTTCTTTTAAATTCTAGAATAACATTTTAATATGTTCTTGTATGCCTATTTCTTTTATATATATATATATATATATATATATATATATATATATATATATATTTTTTTTTGTTCGCAGTTTTCCGGTTTTTTTTGTACATTTTTATTTGTAATACATAACGTTTGGGCATTCACGTTTGAGCATACAACCTCTCACTCTTGTATCTTACTACAAGCTAATTTACAAGATTTAATACTTATATTTCTAATACAACTAAACAATTTGATATACAATACACAAATTTTACATACATTATACATTCTTAAATCTAGATACACTCTATACATACATTGGAATGAAGATTTACATATTTAATACATATTAATATACTGATTTTTATGGGCATTTAAACATGTCTTTGGGATATCGAGACCGAATTCTTTTGGCATTGTTTAAAGTTTTTCCCATTGTGAATTTTGTACTGCAAGGAGAGGATGAAAGAAGAGTAAAAAAATGTTACGGTTTTTTCTTAGATGTTCAATTAGGGGTTCTATTTGAAGTTCCCTTTGAATATGTGTATTTGACATGAACCAAGGGGCCTTTGCACATTTTCGTAAAAATTTGTTCTGTACTATTTGGAGTCTTTCAATGTTGGTTTTAGTTGTGTTATTCCAGACCGGGCAGGTATATGTGAGTGATGGTCTAATAATAGATTTAAATATTAAGATAGCACATTCCAAATTTAAGGCTGAGCGGAAGTTAATTAATGGGTATAGTTTTGATATTTTGGCGTATGTTGCATTCCATGTGCTTTTTCCAAGTTAACTTGCTATCAATATGAACCCCATGGTATTTTACTGGTGTATCGGATGGAAGCCATGGGATTATAGTGTTATATAATACTACTGGGCGAGGTAACTTTGGTTTACAAAGAGTAAAAATTTTGGCCTGGGTTTAAGTTGGGTTTATTTTTATTCTCCACTGTTGAGCCCACTCTAGAAAGCATGAGATATCCGCCTGGATGTTATCTTTTGCTATTTTTATATCTCCATGAGTTGTGTATATTGCAGCATCATCTGCGAATAGCGCAAGATTTGAGTCTCCTAATGTGGGAACGTCTGAAAAATAAACATTGAAGAGGAGCGGCGATAGTGCAGAACCTTGAGGTACCCCCGCTCCTATTGTTCTAGTTTGTGAAAGTGCCTATTTCTTTTTCTATTTGCGCATGATTGTAATTCATGTTCTCTGATTCTACTGTGTTAGTGACTTTTAGAAAAAGGATACTGTACTTCGAAAGACGTTTGCAGTTAAATGTTTTCCAAAATATTTGTTTTCATTGTACGAATAATCATTTATTTCACGGACGAGAGGGCTGAGGCATTTGTAATGAGCACATGGATATACGATGGGGTTCCAAAAAAGAAGCCGCGGGTCACGCCATGAATGCCACCCCTCGGCCCCCATATCTTAATACCGCAACCGGACTCGTGTCCTCGCGTCTCCTGCAGCGCCAGGCTTGCCTATCGCGCACCAAAAACTTTCGATTCGTTCCTTTTTCTTTTTAGAGGCGTATAAAGCCATCATTTCTAATGCTTCACTAAAGCGATTTCTCTTCCATTCCATACAACATCCTCTTCTCTTCTCTCCTCTCCTTTTTTACAGTACCACACGTCGCATTCCTCTTACCCCATTTCCAGAGTGTCAAGTCATAAATTTCGTGGACAAAGAGAAGCCATTGATGACGCCGTGGGGGTGGAGCGTTGCGCTGGGCCGGGCCGGGCCGGGCCCCGCCGGCTCCAGTAGTGCGGCTTTCGGGCCCTAGATGGCTCTGAAGTCCACTCCGCGCGCGGCGCGTGCTCGGCGCGAAGCGAGGCGCTGCGGGGGTGGCTCTCGGGGGCGGGGCGGGCGGCAGGGGAGGGCGACGCGCTCACGGCAGGCGCGGTATGGGGGGCGGGGCGGAGGTGCAGCGGGGATGGCGGGGTGGTGGCGGCGGGCGGCAAGGGCGGCGAGGCGGGGAGGCGGCGAGGATGGTGGGGTGGGGTGGTGGCGTGGGGCGGCGTGACAGCGGGGCGGCGGGACCGCAGGGGATGCGGGATGGCGAGGACGGCGGGGCGACGGGGCGGCGGGTTCGGCGGGGACCGCAGAGGAGGCGGGCGGCGGGGCGGCGGGGGCGCGCGGGACCGCGGAGACTGCAGGGAGGCCGGGTGGCGGGGCGGCGGAGCGGCGGGGCGGCGGGGGCGGCGGGGCGGCGGGCGGCGGGGCGGCGGGGCAGCGGGCGGCGGGGGCGGCGGGGCGGCGGGGCGGCGGGGCGGCGGGGCGGCGGGGCGGCGGGGCGGCGGGGGCGGCGGGGCGGGGGGGCGGCGGGGGCGGCGGGGGCGGCGGGGGCGGCGGGGGCGGCAGGGCGAGGGGTGCGCGGCCTGACATGGGAGGCAGGGGAGGGTGGGCGAGCAGGCGGCAGGGGAGGGTAGACGCGGCTCGCTAGGGCTCCAGCGACGGAAGCGAGAACGATGCGAGAGAGGGGCGATGGTAAGGAACGGTGGAAGCGATGACGACGCAGGACACAGAATGAGGAAGGGACAGGTGGACGTATACGAGTACCGACTGGACCATCGTGCGGTCAACTTTTCTTCAGCCGTTTACCTACCTCTCCCAAAAGGCACAGTCCGTCTGCATCCCATTCCGTTTTACTTCTTACACCAGTACATTGACTGTTGGGTGTTAGTATAAGGATTGATTCCACGTTTACCGTGGTCTGCTTAGTATTATCATTAAAAAAGGATAATGTATCTTCCTTCTACTTGTCTTATCATTAAAAACGATAATGTATCTTCCTGAAACTTGAATTGTATGTTATTGTACTCGTATTGATCGATTATAAATAATCCACCTGTTTCCAAGAAATATTTGGATGTCTCTTGAGAGCACTACCATCGTTGAAAATTATTGCTTAAAAGTCTGTGGAAACAAAACTTGAAACCTACCACGAGGCCTTACCTCACTGACTTTGCACACACAATTCCCACATTCTGGCATGTTCACCTGTATTCGAAGGTTTCTCTGGGCTAATGCGAGAACGTGTACTTGCGCTACTTACGAATGCAAACTAAAGTAAAATGTTTCCTCCTTTCGAAACATCCGATGAACGAAAGTGGATGCAGCTGGGCTATGCCTTCTCAGGTAACGCAGAGCGAAAGGGATATTAGCTGCGAAGCGGGAGAGAGGCAAAAATGACCGCAGGATGCAGTATGGCGATCTCTGTAAAAGGTATAGAGGTAACGGACTCGATCAAATGGAGATGTTTTGAATAAAGGACGCTGCTGTTGAGAAGAACAGGTTACTTGTTGGAAAACTAAGGAATGGATGAAAATAATTGATAGGGGTGCCTCAAATATGGAATACGCGCCTGGATTGATTGCAGCCCTGCATTGATTGACATCATCCTAAAGTCTGAGAATAACGAAACCTCGGGGAAGGAACTGAACAGTTGTTACGTGGTTTATTAATAGAGATCTTTGCTAATCAACGGAAGTAGACGGAGGAATTTCAGAAGAGCGTTGATAATACGAGCGTCAAAAATGGGATCTGGTAATAATATAAACGCCCCAATGAAAAGCGAGTTCCTAAAACGAAGCTTAATAAAGCAAATCATCTACATAGGTTTCAAAATAATGTTTTCTATACTGTATTAAAGTATAATGTACATCATGTAGGACTTTGCTGTATTGTATATCTAATATACGAAATGTTCTTATTACAAGCACGTACTTGATATTTTATTGAAGATTATACTTTTATTCCTACTCTTTTAGATGGTTAAAATTGCCTTCAAATAATCTAAAAAGAAGTCTTTTCGAAAATCTGTACTTTTGGAAAAACCCGACCTAAGAAAAACCAGTACCTACAGTGCCAGTCAGAGAAGATTTTTGACCCAACTGTGTCCCGAAAATAAAGCAAACATAATAGTTTCTGACAATTGTAAGTTCCAAGAACAGGCGTTCTGGATCATGGGAAAGGAAATAGCCGAGGTTATTTGTAAGTGTGGAACAATAGAAGTGCATGCGGATGGGAAATTGTCAGAAAGGGCTTTTGGATCATAATGGAGAGTGACTGTTGAGCGTTTATGCGACTGGCACGGTGGCTGTACTGAGTCAGGGATGCGACATCGAGTCAAAACGACGATATTTTTATAGACTCATCAATGTTTTAAACACCAATATATTAAGGCCAATGTTTTTCTAACACCGATGTTTTATGCTCAATGTTCTAAAGTTTTCATTGTTTTATTTGTGAATAAAAAATTGCTTTGATCACAATTTTGTGAAAGTTAAAATATGAAATAATAAATAATGGTATCTTCCTGACCGAATTGAGGACTGGCCCTTTCATATGAACCTCGATGCACAGATTGTAACGCTCTGTTTCGTCAATCGCTATTATTATATTTTTACTTCGTTTTCGGTTACACCTTAATTTTAAATAAATAAACAGGACCATTGTTTAATTAAATTTTATAGCGCAAGAATTTAATTCTCTTGATGGTCATCAGTAATGGGTTTGTCTGGGACATGTGTGGAACATGTGTGGGACAATAAGAAGAACATTAAAAAACAAGACTTTAAAAACCACGCAACTCAAATTCTACAAAGCAATGCCAGTACCCATGCTAACTTATGCATGCGAAAACTGGACAATAAATAGAACAGACAGAAGAAAAATAGAAAGCGCCGAAATGAAATTCTTACGTTCAGTAGCAGGTTACAATATCTTGGATAGACAATATAATGATGACATCAGAACCGAACTGAATATATTCAATCTGATGGACAGAATCCAATCATTTAGGAGTAACTGGCATGATCATATCGAACGCATGCCTCCAAACAGAATTCCCAAAATAATGTACACATATAATCCTAAAGGAAGAAGAAATGTTGGCCGCCCCTTAACAAGATGGAGAGACTCACTCTCTTGATGTGGAAACAGGCCTTAAGGCCTAAATCCATGAAGCAGAAGCAGAAGCAGAAGCAGAAGAAGAAGAAGAAGAAGAAGAAGAAGAAGCAGAAGAAGAAGCAGAAGAAGAAGCAGAAGAAGAAGAAGAAGAATTTAATGTTAGAAGTTATTAAACCAGCTTTAAACCAACGACGTTTTGTGGTGGACGTATAATGAACATCACTATTTCAATTTTGAACGTGGATATTTCGTAATCGATGCCGCATCACTATTCAGAGTGAATTGAATAGAATTTGCCTTATTTTATGTGGCGAGACTCAGGCCATGAGACCTGCTCTTCCGTCTGACCACGCAAATTTCGTAACACTCCTTTCACCAATCATGGGAGAAAGAAGGTATTACTTGGGCGACGAAACAGGCGACTTGAATTTAGCTCAGAGGCATCATTTAGGCTTGAGGATCTTTTACATGCAGTAAATGTACTAACATGGGTCAGCCGGCTTTACTTCCCCTCCGAAGGATTTATTCGCCCTTAAAAATCCACGGCTTCGATCGGGTTTGAACCTGCAAACTTGGGTATAGCAGTCCGATACGCTAACCGCTACACCATCGCCGCCGCCGAACCATCGCCGCCGCCGAGTGCGCGACGGACGACGTGTCTTCGCCAGCCGCAGGCGGCAAAGGGTGCAGGGTGAGGGCCGGGGCGGCTGTCGCTTGGCTCCTGTCACTCCGCACGCCGCTGGGAAGGAGAGCGCCCGCCGATTAGGGGGATCCTAGCCCGCGTCCTCTCCTGAAGCCGCGTCGTGCTGCGGCGGGCGTTTTTTCCCTCCGACGGAATTTCCGCGGGCTGCCCCGCGCGGCACGCCACGCCGCGCCACGCCTCGCCACGGCGGCGCATGGCTTGTGTAAAGTGCTGCCACCCCCGCCAGCGCGGTCGCGTCGTCGCTTTTACAAAACGCTGAAAGCAGAGCGATGTAGCGTGTTTTTTGCCGCTTTTTATGAGTCCCCCCGATATGATGGGAGGAGGCCGAGTTGATAGACCCGAAGACAGATGTTGGAACGTATTGAATGAATTACTCTGGCGCGCGCTGTCAAATTAATATCATGCCACTTCCTCTTTCTTGTCTGTCACCACTGAACTGTTTCGACAATTTCTCCAGACTTCTGCTGATGAATGAAATGTGTTTCTACGTAAAATTTATTCACGGCGTGAATCTTACTTTCTGTTGCAAATAAATATTTTCTCACCTTCTATTAAGGTAGACTATATTATAGATATTTGATGAACAAATCTCAAGACTTATAAGAATTATTACTGTGTGGATAAGAATGAGGTAAAAGGAAATGTCATATTCATTAGTGTGTAAATTGAATTCCTGTGGCAGATTTCTGTGTTCTCATCTCATATTCCTTAGTAAACATTATTCAGAAAAATAGACCTGAATAGCATTGGAATTTTAAATCAATGAATACAAAGTTACAATTTTGTTACTTACACTTTCACATTAACACAATTCTTGAATTATTCAAAAAATATATCATATACCCTTTTTTTTTTGAAGGTCTAATTTTTCCTCTTTTTCATAAATTTATGTAATGCTATTTTTATTTCAATGATGTTTTATGTTTATTTTGACTGATACTTCGTTTTATTTATTTGAACTTACCATTCTTTAATTTGTGAATTGTACAACTTTGCAATAAATGTAACGTTAGTATCTTTTTGGTTGCCAAAAAGGCAGGGTTGAACTTAATTTGTATGTGTAATATTATTAAACTAGCTTAGCCCTGTTGGTGAGTATTTTCTTGTAAATAAATATTTATATGCGCAATACAATTTCATAAGTTGCAGTTGCCTGGATCGTTAATCCTTTGGCGGAGAAAATTACATGGAAAAAATTTAAAAGAAATACATTTTTAAATTTTCATGTTTCATTACAAAATTAAGTTAAATGATCGTACATTTGATAAATTTAATTACGAATATTCCTTTTTACATCGAAAACTCAATGTAGTAATTCAATGCGTCTCTCTCCTAGTGCCTTGAAAATTCAAAAACACATTTTCTAGATGTTCCACATATTCGGTAATCAGCCCTCTTCGCACCTGACCCGTGAGAAAAAAATATCTTGTATTATCCATGAAACACTGCTGACATGTAAGGCAAAAGCTACTTCACGTCATTGAACCTTTTTCTTGATTTCCAACTCCAGCATTGTTGAGACCCCTTAAGGCCGGGTAATTGTATGACATCTACGAACCCTAAAAAATTGGAAGAACATTCTTGAGTAAATATTAAAGATAAATCTTCAGAAAAAGAAATGTTTCCACAATTTTTGTATTTTCACCTTCTTTTCACTGGTATACTCCCATCATTCCCCCTTTTGTTTTCTCTTGTTATTTAATGTTGTGAAGGCCTGATTTCTTCCTGTTCAACGTAGTTGGAGTTTCTTGGGTCTTTTCAGGTGTTTGAGCAACATCAATGTTTTCAACTCTGAGTGAGTTTTCAGATTTGTACTAACCATCTCATTTTCACCCAAATGAACAACAAAAATGATTTAACAAGAATATGAAAGACCATAATAACAAGTACTTACGTTATCCTATTAATGATTCTGACAATGATGATTCTGGTTCTGATAGTATGCTTGCCACCATTAAATTAAATGGTAAGTTTTCACTTGTATTTGCACCACATATACCAGTATTATCATAGAAAAGTTTCGTTTACCATGTAAGTTACGTCTTCTGCTCTTTTTTGTCTTCATGACTTGTCTTATTTGCAAATAAATCTCTTAGAACTCTACTGAGCAATAATAGAACCATTAACTGGCACTGTCGTGTGTAGAAAAACCTACAAACTTTTTTGACACATTTGGCACACTTAGAAAGTATACCGCTCTTCTTTAATGTTAATTTCTCGATTCTGGCAAAAGTGAGATCTGTCTTGCTTTTCCCAAATGCGTTTTATGATTTCGTTTCTCGACCACCTAACTCAAAACTACTGTAGATTGGCACGCTAAGCGGTGGGGGCAACTAGCAACCAAAGTCATGCCGCTCCCAGTTAATGGAACTAAGGAGACCATTTCCAGCTTTGCATGCGGAATTCGCTATGAAATGCGCGTTCGTTGCTCATTGAAGGACAATGAGTAAACATTCAGAACATGATAGGACCACTTCACACTTTTCCGATAAAAATGAAAAATATAGGACAAATTTTACACTTTTCAACACCGTCATTTAATTCAACGCGTACTACTTAATGTATTGTAAGATATCTCAGGGATTTCCCTGGAGATAAAAGTCTTGATAAAAACAACAGAAGGACGCATTTTTTTCCAAATGGACATGTCACCTTTTGAATGTTTGCTCCTCAACAAGAAACATTATGTTTCTTCTCGTTTTCCTGGCTCGTACATCACAGGAAGTGTCCAGAAGGGCCAACTGTAGTGGAAGCGATACACTGCGCATGGGTGACCTTTGTAAAAGGGCGTCAAAAATTTACGCATTCGTTTCAACATCTTGATTATTTTTAATTTTTTTTTATTTTGAACAAAAATATTTACTCTGTTATTTACAAATATAAAATCTGTCTAATAGTGTTAAATTATGAGTTGAAAAAATAAATACACTGTTACATACTAAATATAAATAAAGCAAGTTTCGTAGATTTTTAGAATTTCATTTAATATAATATCAGCTACTTTTGGTACTCTTGCGGCTACCGAGATTGATTGATTTTTTCGTGTTTCCGGTCGCGTCAACTGCTTTGGTCATTAGTCCCGTTTGTGTAGTGCATGTTTTTCCCCGGGAGATGGCGAGATCCGGCGCCGACCTACCGTCGGCTAGTGGGAGTTTCCCCCTAACCAGGACTCTCCCACCAGCGGGCACCACCCCAGCCGGGACACGCCCTAAGCTCCCGACCGGTCTCTCGGAATATGTGGTAGTGTAGTGCATGTTAGTGTAAGTGTGTGTGTAAGTGGAGAGGATAGGACAAGGAAGAGGAAGGAAAGATCGCGCGCGGTTCGTGGCCCATTTAATAGGATACTGCTCCGGCATTCGCCTGGGGTTGATCGGAGAAACCACGGAAAACTACCGATCAGAGCAGCCGGCCGCTAAAATTCTCCTCCAGACAGCGACTGAATTCGATCTAGTTGAAAACCTACTGTCGAAATTCCTGCCGCCGTGGGGAGTGGGAACCCAGGACCTCCCGGTCAGAGGCGCTGCAGTGACATCAGTTGATGCACTGAGCTACCGCTCCCGGTGGCTACTGAGAAGTCGCCGCCCATTTTACAGTCAAAAGTCTGTATAGTCTGAATAAAATCTATTGAGTAAAATTCAAAACATTAGACAAACAAAATGGCGGCAAACAAAAATGTGCACAAGGACGGAAATTACCTTGGAAGGGCCCTGGTGCCGAACCAGGTTTGGCTTTGGATCTGCACATGCACGCCACGCTCAGAAATTCGCTTCTAAATAGGGCGTTGGAGCCTGTAACAGTCCTGGTCCTCGTTTATTTATTTATTTAACGTCAAAAAAGCAATTAAAAACTGCGTATGACGTGCTATGAGGAAGAGTGAATTGTGTGCACATTTTCAAAATTCTGTCATCCCTACACTAAGTCATATACTACTTAAATTTTGGAAGAAAAAAAAAAGCTCCCATGTAATAAAATCTATTTTGAAGGATAAAAAGGCAATAAATTTTGGCTCTTATCCATGTTGTCCTTCGGAATAATACTTCCTGCCGCGACAACATGGAAAACATAATTTGAATAATTGTATTTCCCACTGAATTCTAGAAGACGTGCACAGAAAACGAAGTTACATTTATGTCCAGAAGCAAAACAAGGGGCCATCTCAGCATTTGCTCAATGGATCAGGGAAACTGGACGAAAAACCTGATCGAGATGGGGGTCATTGACCCGGAGGCTGCAATACAATACTTGTTACAGGTTGTTTATACACATTTATACAGTTCAAATGTTAAATAATGCATTATGTATAATTGTTAAAATTAATATCAGCATCTTGTGATGCTGAGTAGAGTCTCTAATTGTATTGAAACAGTTATGCAGCAGAAACGATTTCACTTGGGATTTAAACTTTTCTATCGAATTTAATCGTTTAATGTCATCTGGCAAAGTGTTGTAAAATAATGTACATGTATTGTTTTTTTTTAATTGATACTTCACCTGATGAATATGATTTCTGCGTCGAGTGTTATAGTAATGGACATTGGCATTATCTGAAAATATATTCATTTTCCGAAAAATATATTTGTTTCTAATGCCTCCTGGAAATCTCGATTAGAAGCTTTCCATTCGTGAATAAATACAACCAATGTCAAATATTTTACTATTGGTCCTTCGTCACAGGCAAATGTTTAGATTTTAATGTAATCATGTTAATTCATGTAGCAAATTCGCAAAATTACCCTTTCTCTATTAACAGGCGTCATATGAACACTAACTAATCGTAAAATGTTATCAGGAAAGTTAGATATGAATAGGTTTCAAAATAGTAAACAGCTTCCTTTCGACACTGGAAAGCTGGCAAATAAGCCCTCATCATGCCGGCGTCAGTCGTGGTCGTTCTACACATGTGGTTGTCGCTGTTCGAGCCCAGCCACGAGCATTATTTCATCGCTTGAGGTGAATTCACGACTAGAGAGAGGATTTTATGCCCTAAAATATCTTGTAATATGCTTTGAAAAATTTGCATTTACGACTTAAAAGTTCTGAAATATGCACTTATAATTAACAATGTTTCATTTCCTATATGAACCTTCTTGATAAAATTCAGGAGAAACATGCTTGATATGAATGATATATTTTTGGGCAAACACAGTAAAATCTATCTTTGCGGGTGAAATAATTAGAGTAAATATTCACTTTAGTGAAGGACAGTATATCTTGATGTAGGTCTTCAGCCTGGTTAAAAAATATGATTTCTAGAAATATCCTACATTTGCACAAGTATTGTATCATGTATAGATTAGAAAAAATGCACACTGTTACAAACGCTTTGTAATCAGTGAACGATCACAATCAAATACATTCTATTGAAAGAAAAAGTTACATATATATAAGCCTCTATTTTAACGAAATATGCAAAATTTACGCCTACGATTACACAAATACGCACCAACAGGAAAAATCGGCCATCTATGCACAATTATTCACTAACATATTAATCTACGTAGCATCTACGTCCAACGAAATGTGAAGAAATTTCAGTTAGCTATACCCTAAAGCAACAGTCAAAACTATGCAAAATCAGAAAAATTTCCTCCCTATTCATGACCAAACTGGTAAACTGAAGATTGAAATGCTTTCAAGAAAATAATAGTTTTATTTGTTGCATGATGAGAATTTTCCTTTTGTATATTTTGGGGATCCCCGTCTTCACGGCGCCACCAACCCCTACTTGTAACTAATCATCGCGTCATGAGAATAGTGACGATTCTTCCTAAGAACCATCAACTGCGTTGAGTATATTCAATGATATTGTACACAATATCGCATCCTCAGTGGAAGACTCTTTACTCAAACCGAGCAGCTATCAAAAGATTTTTTTTTTTTTTATTATTGAGAAATTCTGATCCAGAATACCAATTGTCTGCATATTTCAGAGCATAGCTTTGTAAAACCCATTTTTATGCTTCAAGAAAAACAAAATAAAATAAACTCTTCTTGAATTGCGAATATCTTCCTCAGAGATGAAATTGGTATTTGCTCTCAAACGGTTAAATGCACGGTAAATCGTTACACTTGTGATGGATTACAACTATAATCATCTCCTAGAATTTTTCCCCCCATCTTTGTAATAACATTTGATATTAATTATTATTACTATCCCCCATTTCTTATATATATATATATATATATATATATATATATATATATATATATATATATATATATATATATTATTTTTTTTTCTTTCTTTTGAATATGAGATTGTATATTTCTTCACATATATTTATAATCTGAAATTTGAAGTTTTTTTCTCCCTTATTTCCTTTTTTAAATTTTATCTGTATCTGTAACTAAATACTTTAGATGATCCATTAATTGTAATTTAATTTTCTATCTTATTGTGTATTTATTTATAATTTTGTTATATCTTTCTGTATCTTGTAGACTGACGATGACGGCAAAGTCGTCGAAAGCCGGCTATCTTAATAAAGCTAATATGTTGACGAAGATGACCTCTTTTATTTCTTCTCATAAGAACGTCAACAACACCAAATTAGAATTGCCACAATTCCTAGAATTTTACCTACCTCCATGGCGCTTCGCTAACTATAGCATTGCGTTGCCGAGTGCGCTCCGTTCCACAACCACGCCCCCGCGTCTTTGACAAAAGGTCGTCCGCGCACCGCAAAAATCGTGTGGCAGCCACCGCGCAGCGCTGCGGTCACCGCGCTCACGCGCGATTCCCGCGCGGCAAAACGACCGCTGAACGACCGCGGGGAGCGCTGCCGCGCCCCTCCCTGATCGATACAAAGGCTCACAGGCCTACATAAAAACACGCGCATTTTAATGTTTATGCCATTAAATTGCTGGTATGCTCCTCCGCAGTTCCATTGCGCACTCACATAAAAACAAATTACAATGACATAGAATAAATGTTTTCAATCAAACCGCGATGATATATGGGTCCGCTCGAGGCCATAAAACTCGCACCGATACGTTGTGTTATTCATAACAAAATAAAAAGTGCCTCGGTCTATTTGCAATTATTTTTAACGTTTGTATATTGTAAATTGTTTAGATGTCCATTCCTCTAATCGAGCCAACACGATGCATCATTTGTGCCCCCTGGAAAATTACTTGTATTGGACTTATCATTTATAAATAATGCACTTTACGTTTACATGCTCGCGCGGGCGGCGGCCGGCGTTAACCTCGATGTCCCGCGATAAATCTCGCACTCACGAGAGCTGGATGTGTGCTGGGACGAGGACGAGCCGGGGGCGGTCGAGGGGGAGGGGGTGGGGTGGGAACCAGCGCTACCCCTCCGCCCACGCAATTGCCTCCCTCGTGCCATTTCCTGTGGCACCGCCTCCGTATGTGGGAGGTCAATGGTTTTCGTTCTACAGTTGCCGAATGTCTGTTTTTGCGAGTGCATTCTAGCAGAAATGGAAATTGGTTCGCGTGTTGTCTTAAGTGTGTGGAGAAGACTGAAGTATTTTGCATCTCCCTGTCTGTCTGGTTGTTTTTGTTTCTCGTTAATATGTCTTAAAAGATGTAGTGCTGTGTACTAGTTAAATAAAAGGTACATTTTTGTAATTCAGTTCATATTTTTATTCGCCAAACAGTTACCATGATTTTGTTTTGCATATCGCTAATAGCAGTGAAATAAGAAAATGTCTCGCGAAAACTGTTATAAACACGTTAAGATTTATTTTACGACTTGTTTCTTTTCGTATTGATGAACAGTTCTTTAAATAAGCTTCCGGTGCACCGTGCTTACATCAGTTTCCGGAAAGCCTTCCCACTCTTAACAAAGAATTATAAGTATTCTTTTGTTTACATCGGAGACAGCTGATGTAAATTATTCATCTTCTGGGCATTGTCATGTGTCATACACTAGTAATCAAATTTTAACATGTAGCATTCTCTATTTGCATAAACTATTTCGTTCTATGACGACCTCAAAGATTGTTATAACATGTGTACACACAATCATTTCCCTGCTCATCTGCAGTCTTCTCCAGCAGTTGCCGCCCGTAGATAATAGATGAATATTCAGAAGAAATGGATATCATTCCTTCTGAATATTGAATGGTAGGAATAAGCGTCTCAAGACAACTCGATTTCCTGCGACAACGATTTCGACAAGTTTGTTCTGAAAGTTATTTTCTGCTCTTGGTTACTTACGTCAGCAATGCTTTTGGTCGGCGGGTCTGTAGAAGGCAAAGAAGACCTGCCTTTATTACTTTTCGACGACTCAGAACGAGGTCTCTTGCGTCATTTTAGGCGTTTTGCCAGAAGTGACTCTGTTAAAACTTCAGTGGGTGACTTAAAGAATGTCGCCAAACGGAATGTCTTCTTTTAATGCAACTTCTGCTTTCTCTACGAATATCAAGTCTGCTCACAATAAGACATACTCCGCTTATTAATTTTCATGTCCTGTTATTTTCTTTAGCTCAGTTTAATATGTTCTCAGTTGTTTCCGCGTTTGCTTATTGGACGTATTTCCTTTAGAAAGAGACAGATTATTTAATTCCATACCCAACATGTAATGAGGGAATGTACGAAGAAAATTCCAAATCATGAAAATTGATTCATTATAAAAGTATCTGCAACGAATGTCAGACCATCAAGGCTTAGCTCATAGGTTAGCGTGCTCGATTTCCATGACGCGACCCCGGGTTCGATTCCCGAGCGCGCAAGATTATAATAAGCATTTCCTTGCAATGTCCCAGTACGTGTGGCAGTGTGATGATGAGAAAACTCATTTCTCTGGTTGAGAAGACCATAATACAGCATGGGAATGTCTTCGTGCAAACCACACGTACACCTTAATCCATGTTCTCCCTTCCCTTGACCCACCCCCTTAATCACACATACCCCTGAACCCATGGCCGCGAGACCGGGGCGCTGCTGGTAGGCCATGGCCCGTACGCGGGCTGTCGCGGCAAGTACAGACAGGCAACTAACGTCGATAGTTTCTGACTTTAAAAAAGGAACGTTTATTTATTTTGTGCCGTTTATTTTGACGCTTCGACCCTTTTTGGGGTATTTTAGAAAAAAAGTATCTGAGATCCAATATTGTAAAAACTTTCTTACAAATTTAAAAGTATTGAATTGCATTTCAAAGAAAAATGATCAAAATTAGAAGTCGGTGACTAAAAACGATCAGTCTACTATTGAATACATGTTGAAAGCACCTGGACAAAATGGAATACAGTTGGTAGTAGTGGTAGTGGTAGTACAGTAGGTAGGATTATAGGAGGTATAATATTTAGGCGATGGAAAGAGAATGACGCAAAAGAGTAAACATTTACGAAGTGAACGAGGCGCACCGCGTAGATTCACCAAGCGCTAGTAGCCCAGTTTTTGCTGTAGTGAACACTTTTGACGCTTCTTTTCTTTTGGATTAGATTTATTTGTTTTAACCAAACTGATTTAAATTAACTGCTAATCCTTCTGATTTCCCGTAATGCTGAGTGTTGTGTAAAATATTAAAGTGAACAGTTCGATTGTATTATTCTTGTAAATAGCCATGATTTTGGTGAAAGAGATACATTTAAACCATCTTAGCTGCGAAGATAAACTGAAAATTAAAACCTTGGAGCCCCATGAGCCTCCTCTTAATATTGTAAAAATAACAAAACTGAGACACATGAGATTTTTCGATAGTAAACATTACAGAGGCCATAATTGTCCATGCGGGATATGAAAAGAAATGCTCTGTGTTGTTTCCCAGGTTTAAATGTAATAAATATGTTTAAGTATGGGCTATATCAGGATATCAGGTTAAAAACTTACTTTGCCTAATATATGTCTTCTGGGACATCCCACAAATTTTTTTGAAAAGCGATTTTTTCTGTGCCTGAGCCGCCACTGAGTATGTATTTCTGAGAAAGGCACTCTGAAAGAATATGGTGCAATTTTTTCCGCATGCAGCTTACACCTCTTCTTTCATTTTCACTACATGTTTTTTTTTTAGATTTAAATTTAAAAAAAATACGTTCACAATAATTCAGTTCATGTGCGGAATATTGTTCTCTTCTCACATTTAATTCCTAATGTCTCCAATACATCGATTGCTTCTCAGACCCTTCATACATGCGAACAAAAAAATTCAGCGAATACCTTTTATAAAAAATTAGTAATTTTACCTTTCGCGAACACATTGCGTGTACTGGCAATTGGATATTATTGTAATCAACTTTCTTTCGATCATAAATCAATGAAAAGCCTCGTGAGAAGTTGACGTTTACGATCTCGTCCTCCGTGTGCGCGGTGCGCAACGAGATCCTGCCTGTCGCACGCATCTCGCGCATTAATGCAACCCGAGGCGCCGTGCAACGGACTAACGTTCACCTGCTCGTGTCATGCAGAGAGGCCGCCCGCCCGGAGCTTCTCCACTCCTCCGCACGTGCGCGTGGCGAATCCAGCGCAGCGATCGTTGCCCGCGCGGCCCACAGACAGCCAACCCGCCAACACACGATTTCGCACAGTTCGGATCAAACGCTGGGTCGAATTCCGTCGCTGTCTGGGGCAGAATTCTAGTGGCCGGCTCCTCTCAAGGTAGTTTTTTTTTGTGGTTTCTCTGTTCAACACCAGGCGAGTGCCAGACAGTGCCCTAACAAACGAGTCGCGAACCGCGCGCGATCTTTCCTTCCTCTTCCTTATCCTATCCTCTCCTCCTACACACACACTTACATGCACTACACTACCACATATTCCGGGAGACCGTTCGGGAGCTTGTTCCGGCTGGGGCGGTGCCCCGCTGGTGGGAGATACCTGGTTGGGGAAACATCGAAAGCCGATATGTATATTCGCGCCAGATCTCACCAACTAGCGAGGGAAAATAACCGTCACTTCCTGTGATGAAAACATGAACTACACTTACAGGACTAATCTCCTTAGCGGTTGGCGCGCCCGGAATCACTAATCAATCGATCGAATCAAATGTGCAATTGCACTCGCAGAGGAATTGGGAGGAAATGATCATTCCTGGAGAACTGATTGATGACTAACGTAATAAATATGTTGCCCTTTAAGTCATTCATTCGCATAATAATTTATCAGAAACATATCTAACATTTATGTAAAATTTTCTCTGCTCATTCTATTTCACTACACAATATCATGGACTACATGATATTTTAATGTGAATCTTTTGTTTCATAAGAACAGATATGCAACTAGACACTGATTTTTGTATTAAGCTTCAATACTACTACTCTTCAGTAATATAATTACTAATATTACTTAACCGTTGCCAATAATATGATACATGCCATGTGGAATGAATTCTTGAGTAACCACTTCTAGGGTTCGCGTCGCGACGATGGTGGATTTTCAATATTTGCTAGGTGGAATTCAGTGGCAGTCTAGAGGAGATTCTAAACAGATTCCGGCTGCTCTGATCCGTAGTTTCTCCGATCAACACCAGGCCAATGCCGGAGCAGAATCCTAACAACCCGCCCACGGACTGTAGGCTTTCCTTCCTCTTCTTCAAAGTCCTATCCTACCCCTTACCTACACACACACACACACACACACACACACACACACACACACACACACATACACTACACCACGACATGCTAGACACAGTCGGGAGTTTAGATCTTATCCCTGCTGGGGCGGGGCCCCGCTAGGGGAAATACCTAGAGCGGGTAATCCCGCCCAAGACCTACGGATCTCACCATCCAGTGGGAAAGGAAAAGCGTCACTTCCGGAGATAAATCATTCATTGCACTAACGGGACTAGCGACGACAGCTCTGGACTGGAAACATCAACCAATAAATAAATTGAATAACCACGAACATAAATACGTAGATAAGGTCCAGGTTGTCTGGAAGATACTGGAGCCAGAGGAAGAAGGAAATATTTTGATCTCGGAATTTTCATTAATGCTTTAATGACTTTCTGGGATGATGGCGTGATTATACTCTTTGTCCGCAATCTTCACGTGCATGGAACCAGGAAGTATGAAATTATTTACTACTTACATCTTAGAGAGAATTTTCTTGTGAGAAAGGAGTGTTCTTCAGAATGGGATTGGTCACAACCCCGTGTCGAACAGTGTAGGTACACAAATTTTACTAACGATTCCTGTTCAAGGTAAACTTGATTAACGAAACATTTGCTATTCCAAAGAAGTGATCGTAATCCGAAAAGTATCGCGTACGTACGACGACCTAGAAGGAACACAGAGGAGTTTGTGAGGAGGCTGGAGCAAAGTTAGAGGGGTCGGGCTGGAATCGACACGGTTGCCCAGAACAGGGGCCCTTGCGTATTGCTTGTCCGCAATCTTCCCGGATAGTGAAGTGCATGAAATCGGGAAGTATGTAATTACTTACTACTTACGTGATAGAATTGTGCTTGTATTACAAAGAGTGCTCATGAGACTCAAATTCCTCACAATTCCCGTCTCGATCAGTGTACACAAACGTTGATAACAATTCCTTTTAACGGAAAACGTGATTAATAATGAATTACCTTACGTAATCCTAAAAGTATCGCATTCCAGTACGTACGGCGACCTAGAAGGAACCCAGAGGAGTTTGTGTGGAGCATAGTTACCGGGGTGGGGCTGGAATCGACACGGTTGTCCGCGCGCAAGGGCCGTTTCGTATTGCTTGTCCGCAATCTTCCCGGATAGTGAAGTGCATGAAACCGGGAAGTATGCAATTAGTTACTACTTACGCGATAGAGAGAATTTTGCTTGTGAGGAAGAGAAAGAGGAATGCTTGCATTCCTCACAATTCCCGTCTATATCAGTATACACAAATGTTGATAACAATTCCCTTTAAAGTAAACGTGATTAATAATGAATTATCTTACGTAATCCTAAAAGTATCGCATTCCAGTACGTACGACGACCTAGAAGGACACAGAGATTTGTGTGGTGGCTGGAGCAAGTTAGAGGGTCGGGCTGGAATCGACACGGTTGCCCGTGCAGGGCCTTTCGTATTGCTTGTCCCCAATCTTCCCGGATAGTGAAGTGCATGAAACCGGGAAGTATGCAATTAGTTACTACCTACGCGATAGAGAGAATTTTGCTTGTAATACAAAGAGGAATGCTCATGAGACTCAAATTCCTCACAATTCCCGTCTATATAAGTATACACAAATGTTGATAACAATTCCTTTTAAAGAAAACGTGATTAATAATGAATTATCTTACGTAATCCTAAAAGTATCGCATTCCAGTACGTACGACGACCTAGAAGGAGCACAGGAGTTTGTGTGGTGGCTGGAGCAAAGTTAGAGGGGTCGGGCTGGAATCGACACGGTTGCCCGGTGCAGGGGCCGTTTCGTATTGCTTGTCCCCAATCTTCCCGGATAGTGAAGTGCATGAAACCGGGAAGTATGCAATTAGTTACTACCTACGCGATAGAGAGAATTTTGCTTGTAATACAAAGAGGAATGCTCATGAGACTCAAATTCCTCACAATTCCCGTCTATATAAGTATACACAAATGTTGATAACAATTCCTTTTAAAGAAAACGTGATTAATAATGAATTATCTTACGTAATCCTAAAAGTATCGCATTCCAGTACGTACGACGACCTAGAAGGAGCACAGGAGTTTGTGTGGTGGCTGGAGCAAAGTTAGAGGGGTCGGGCTGGAATCGACACGGTTGCCCGGTGCAGGGGCCGTTTCGTATTGCTTGTCCCCAATCTTCCCGGATAGTGAAGTGCATGAAACCGGGAAGTATGCAATTAGTTACTACCTACGCGATAGAGAGAATTTTGCTTGTAATACAAAGAGGAATGCTCATGAGACTCAAATTCCTCACAATTCCCGTCTATATCAGTATACACAAATGTTGATAACAATTCCTTTTAAAGAAAACGTGATTAATAATGAATTACCTTACGTAATCCTAAAAGTATCGCATTCCAGTACGTACGGCGCCCTAGAAGGAGCACAGAGGAGTTTGTGTGGAGCAAAGTTAGAGGGGTGGGGCTGGAATCGACACGGTTGCCCGGTGCAGGGGCCGTTTCGTATTGCTTGTCCGCAATCTTCCCGGATAGTGAAGTGCATGAAACCGGGAAGTATGCAATTAGTTACTACCTACGCGATAGAGAGAATTTTGCTTGTAATACAAAGAGGAATGCTCATGAGACTCAAATTCCTCACAATTCCCGTCTATATCAGTATACACAAATGTTGATAACAATTCCTTTTAACGGAAAACGTGATTAATAATGAATTACCTTACGTAATCCTAAAAGTATCGCATACCAGTACGTACGGCGCCCTAGAAGGAGCACAGAGGAGTTTGTGTGGAGCATAGTTGCCGGGGTGGGGCTGGAATCGACACGGGGGCGGGGCGCGGGGCGGCGGGGCGCGGCCGCCGAATAGCCTGCGCGCCTCAGCTCGAATTCCGTTCGGCAGCGGCGGCCGGAATTGCAATCCGGCGGGCGGCGCGCTGCGGCGGCCGCCGGCCCCGCGCGGTCTCCCTCCGTCCGTATTTAGTTCGTATTTAGTCGGGCGCGGCCGCGCCTGACAACGCGCCACTCGTAACTATACATCACATTACATTCCCGCTAGTGCCAACTAAATTCCCGAGGGCCGCGTGTTCGTTCACCGAGCGCACCGGTATGCGAAGCACGCGCGGGCGGCTGCGGTGGGGGGCGGGGTGGGGGGTGCGTGGCGAAGGGCGGACGGAGGGGGACGGAGGGGGACGGTGCCCTCCGATGCCTAGGGCGTGCCATACGCGCTGAGGGGGGAGGCTGTGGCAGCGAGACGGTCGTGCCCCGGCGTGGCTAGCGGCCTCAGACGCGCTCGCGACGTCTTGCAGCTGTTTATTCCTTGACGCACTTGTTCCAGGATTTGAGCAATTCGAGATTTTGCGCGTTACTTTCCGAACGACTTTTTTTTTTCTCAGCTGCAACATAGCAATTGACAAAAATGTCGTACCGGTTCGTCTTCTACAGTAGCGAACAAATTAAGGTAAACGCACGCAGTCCTTTAGAACATTTTATTTTCACATTAGAAAACACAACAAACAAAGACTTTTGTTGTACTAATAATGTATATGCTCTCATTTATTGTTAACACGATCATTTATTATCTTAGGCATTGACTCTACTAAAGTTAAGCACTGTTTTTGATTTTTTCGTCACGAAACCGAACATTGACAAGTGACTTAAGAAGGTTTGTTATTGTGTCACATTTCGTTTTTCCGTGTCTATTTTTCACAATAGATCATAGATTTTCGATTGAATTTAGATCAGGTGAATTCCCTGGCCACTGGAATGCTGGAATATTGTTCTTTTTGAAAAAAAATTAAAACTTTCTTTGATGTGTGACAAGGTGGGAGAACCTGTTGGAAGATCAACGCCTTGTTCTTTTCAACTAGCGGTACGATTCTTCTCTCCGATATTTTAATGTATTGATGAGTTTTCATCATTCACCACCTACAATTAAGATGAAGATAGCGCAACAATGAGTCGATTGAATTTTACAACAAGACAGCTGCGTACTACAACCGTCGTACCAAGTAATGAAATTATTACAATTGCCTCTGTTTGGATTAATTTGTTCCCTACTGTAATATTCTTTTAGCCTTTTGTAAATCGTCCGACCGGGCGTCCGTACGTCCGTACGTCCGTGCGTCCGTGCGTCCGTGCGTCCGTGCGTCCGCGTCCGTGCGTCCGTGCGTCCGTGCGTCCGTGCGTCCGTGCGTCCGTGCGTCCGTGCGTCCGTGCGTCCGTGCGTCCGTGCGTCCGTCCGTCTCTCATGGTTAGGCCTTTTTCCATCCATCAATAGAGACATGTCATTCACTGAAGAGTCATTCGCATCTCTCAGTATCCTGTTGGGTTACTGATGATTTATTTGTGAATAAATCCGGAAGATTCTAAGAAGTTTCTTCAGAAACGTGGGTTTTTTGCAGATTTTAGGCAACTAAACAGTGTTTTCAGTGACTTACCACACCTGCAAAGGACATCAATATCTCATTTGATTCCTCTAAATGTGGCTAATGGATTGGCATTGTTTTTAGACAGATACTTTTAGTACTTTCTGAAGAATAAAACAGTTTTGGAATGTTTCGAGATAACTAAGTAGTGAAAGGCTGTGAATTTCTACAAGTATTGTCTTTCCCGCAGATCGTAACACTTAAGGTCATGGACGTAACTCATAAAATTGACTATATTTAAACCTAATTACGAGAAGAAACATACATATTCTTAAAAAACTGTACTTCTATGGATGAAGTGTATATACTGAATTATACTTCTTGAAACATTTTCAAACGCTAATTGAAAATTTCTTTAGTAGGACATGATAATAATATAAGTCAGCTAATCCAAACGTTGCTATAAAATATGTTAATCATAAGTTAAGTTCTTTAGTTTGTTTAATAATGAAATGTATTTTATAGAGCTGTGTACTATATTCTGAATTATTTGTGATGAAAGTCTCGCTCTTTCTCTTGCCTATCAACCTTTGAACCTTTCGCTCGAAATCGCCATTGCCTTGCCAAGACAGTGCCCACGGGATTCGCAATACAGCTCTGATGACCGCTAAATATGACTCCAGAGAGGCGGCATACAGCAAGCTACGAATGGCACAGGTCGCAAGAAATAGACACACTCGGTCGTCGCTGTTTACAATATGCGGAGCATGATTTCAGTACCTGACTTACAAGAATAAGAAACTTACAAGAATAAGTTTGTTTCTGAATTCTTATTGTTCAATATCAGTCACACGAAAGTGAAATTGCAGTTTCCTGGTAATTTGTGTGACCTAAATATTTATTAAAGTGTATACACTGTATACAATTTAGGAACGTCGTGTTAGATGTACGTATGAATGATATTGTCTTCTCTGGAATGTTGATATTTCAACCTTCTAAAGAATCCAACAGATGTCGCTATTTTGCCGGCTCAGTAAAATACTTTGTATTTAAAAATTATGGTGTCATTTTTATACCTATTTTTTAAAGTGCATAATCCTAGATCTTAATCAATTATTATACTGATATTAAAGATCAGCATTACAGTAAGGTTAAAATGTTCAAGTCAGACAATTAATTACCAGAAAATTTGTCAGTGTAATTTATTTCTGCAATTTCTGAACAAAAACTGTTCCAAAACACTGAAATGTATACATGCTAAGATAAATTGCATTTATTTTGTGTTGAAAATAAAATTTCGAATTTTAAATATTTGAACTTTTATTTAATAAATGTAGGATTTTTTGTATTTTTTATGTGATATATTAATGAATAAATATACTAGTATCATTCAATTATATTAATGGATATATATTTGATTAATCTAAACTTTCTTTTGATACAAATACGGAAAGAAATATTTGTATAAAAACATTCAAAACTTCGGTTTTTCCTTAAATTCCCCCCAAAATTGCTCTTGGGTACTCTTCGATAAAAGACTCACCTGAAAACTCCACGTTAATGCAGTCATTGACAAAATAAAAATTAAAACATCAATTTATTACCTATTATATGTCGCCATTCACCTCTGAGGTTAGAATGCAGACTATTAATCTTTAATATTACAATGTAATGTAACAATAATGACGTATGCATGCCCAGTTTGGGGTGGTGCTGCATCAAGTACCATCAACAGACTTGGTGTTCTCCAAAATAAGTATCTGCGAATAACTCTCAACGCGTCATGGTTCATCTCCAACAATCGAATCCGACGGGAATTAGACATACCAGAATTCAAGGAGACATTAAAAACTCTTGCCAGCGATTTCTACAACCATCAACCAAATGCTCCCTGCACTGCACCTAGGAAGAAACAATAACAGACCGCGAATTACATAAAGATTTTCGAAAGAAAAACTTAAACCTTAACTTGGTTTCTCCCTCATACCTTTCCACCAGTATACCATCCTTTAATCATAGAACGAAAATCAAAACTTCAGCACAGTTCAGAAGCCAACCGCGACTTAAGGATGGCCGAATCCTAAGAAGCCATATAATATTTCTGTAACTCAAAACTCTCGAAAGACATAATTGTCGAAAAAGAAGTAATAAATTTTAAAAAATAATAATTATCGTTTAGTATAATCATTTTGTTATGTGTAACATATATGATAATGGTCATGAAATAATTCCTTTTTGTAAGATACTACGAAACTTTCGAACTACGAAATTATATTCTCATATAAATCTGTAATAATGAAACGGTGTTGTAGAATATGAACTTTCAAATATACAAATTTTCTTTCATAAGACGCCAGATAAGACGTTGAAAGAATGTACTCTTCAGAACAACACTTCAGGGAGCTTTCGGATTCGGTTCTTGAACACCGTAATCTGGGGTGAGTAGTGGCCATAGCCCGAAAGAACATCTGTTAAGAAGAGCTACGATTATACATTTTTGTATTTTTTATTATAGTTGTTAATTCATAGTATATATTTATTCATATACTACACTCGAGAATGAAAACCCAGACAACTATTTTTTTTAAATTTTCTTTTCATTTAGAACTTGCATATTAGAAATTTTCAAAATTTGAAAATATTTTGAAAAAGTTTAAAGCATCGACGCCGCCACATCAGCTAGCTACAAATGTTTTGGTAATGCCTTCTGAATGAATGAATCGTGTTTTCAAATTGAATAGTCGAATGTCCATTCTCCATTTTATTTAAATATTTCCAGCAATTTCATAAGAAATGAGAAAAAATTCGGTTCAAATAGTAAATTGCGATGTGTGTAGCATTTCTTGGTATCCGAAATAACAGTGACTTGACGCTTTGTGGGATCGGAGTAGGGATTTTCGTAATCTTCCAAGAAGAGACTTGGCGCCGCATTCGCCGACAAAGATCGTCTCTAGAATTCTACGAAAACAACCGGGAGCGGTAGCTCAGTGCATCAACTGATGTCACTGCAGCGCCTCTGACCGGGAGGTCCTAGATTCCCACTCCCCACGGCGGCAGGATTTTCGACACTAGCTTTTCTGCTAGGTCGAATTCACTCGCTGTCTGGAGGAGAATTTTAGCGGCCGGCTGCTCTGATCGGTAGTTTTCCGTGGTTTCTCCGATCAACACCAGGCGAATGACGGAGCAGTACACTAACAAATGGGCCACGGACCGCGCGCGATCTGTCCTTCCTCTTCCTTGTCCTATCCTCTCCCCTTACACACGCACTTACACTAACATGCACTACACTACCACATATTCCGGGAGACTGGTCGGGAGCTTAGAGCTTGTCCCGGCTGGGGCGGTGCCCCGCTGGTGGGAGAGTCCTGGTTAGGGGGAAACCGCACTAGCCGACGGTGGGTCGGCGCCGGATCTCGCCATCCGGCGGGGAAAGATCACCGCGCGTATCCCGAGAAAAACATGCACTACACTAACGGGACTAATGACCAAAGCCGTTGACGCGCCCGGAAACACGAAAAAATCAAATCAAATCAAATCTACGAAAACAACGCATCGTGACGGTAAATTCGTGTCTGGTCTGCTCGTTCATTTACCCTAAGGGCGACACCAGAAAATTAAATTCAGTGTTTTTATAAAATTACAGAGAACAATTTTTCAGTTGAATTTATGTTTGAACTATATTACATCTAATGTCTAAACATTGCTAACTCAAGCAATAGTGTCTTAATGTTCACATTAATCAAAATGAGTGGATAATGTTAAAAGTAGAAACAGCGTCGAAACAAACATCTGGCTTTATCTGGATCCTGTTGACATTACCCAATACGAAGTGGTTAGGAAGGGTGAAATATGGTTATGGTGATGAAGAATATCCGATATTAGTATGTATTGAAGTTCTATTAACCTCAAACCACCTTACCTAAACTCCCTGTCTACCTCAGTTGACGCTTCGCTACGTGTGTCCGAGTTGGCAAAGAGGCTCCGTTCCGGCCTTCAACATTCACGATTTACATAAAACGAACTCTCTCACTTTAGCCAGCGTTCTGTGGCTAATCTAACGTCGGTGGAGGAAGTCCCGAAGTGGATCGATCATTGACATTCATTGCTTTATCCACACTGCTCGGCTAATGTGCCATTTAAACGGACACCCCTCGCGATAGCCACGTTTCGGACTTTTGTCATAAAATGTACGTTACTTTGCATGGTTTTCATGTGCTCGAATACAAACGTTTCATTATAAAAGACCTAAAACAGAATCTACTACGATATAAACATTAAAAAAGATTTCTAAAGGCTCATTTAAACCGTTCTATGGTTTTACTACGATCGAAGTCGTGGATTTTTAAGGCCGAAAAAATCCCTCGTACGCCTGCCTTCGGAGGGGAAGTAAAGCCGGCTGTCCCATGTAGTAGATTTACTGCATGTAAAATATCCTCAAGCCTAAAAGAAGCCTCTGAGCAAAATTGAGATTCGCCAATTTCGTCGCCCAAGATAATACCTCCTTTCTCCTCTAGTTGGTGAAAGGAGCGTAGCGAAATTTGCGTGGTTAGACGGAAGAGCGGGCCTGATGGCCCGAGTCTCGCCACGTAAAATAAGGCATTTACTCACAACTTAGCACAGAAGAGACATCTAATGGCTAAGCAAATTGTCATTATAACTGTTGCACCCTCTCCTTCGACCAAATTTCGAGCAAACCAGAACGCCACCGGCTGTGAAATTCATCTCGAACCTCCAAACATCGAGAAATAGCGTTCTCCCCAGCAATCAGTCTTTTCACCCCGGCCCTCCAATTGTTTAAGGTCGCTTTGCAACTGCTCTTGTCATATAGCGACCACTGCCATTTTCTAACTTTGGATCACATCCTTCAGGGTACACAAATACGGACAACGTGAACACACAAACACTCGTGCCTGGGACGGGATGCGAACCTACGACTCTTCAAGCCAAGGTAGCCATCCCCCTTCGGTGTTAGCGACGTCCAGGTTTGCAAGAGCTGCCTCCGCAAAACATCCAGGCCCTCCGTCGGCCGAGGCAACTGCTCTCCGGAGGCGGCGATCGATGTCCCAGCGAAGAGCCACGCTGCGCGCTCTTCTTCTCATCTTGTTCGCCTCTTGCACTTGGCTTTTACCTTTAAAGAAAGCCAGCGAGGGGCGATGAGGGAAGAAGATTCTTACGCGAACGTTTAAATGAACTTTTTCTGCACGCACGCATGGAAACTAGCACTTATCTTCACTATTGTTCGAAAAGTGTTACTTTGCAGGACACGTACGGCTAAATGGACTTTGCCGAACCTCAAAGACGTCAGGGCCATATAAAACAACTATATATTGCAAAGTACAAAGCAAAACATTGGGGCGACAAGAATAATCAACGGTGCCGCCTACCTTTTTGAGAATGATACCAAGAGAATATTCTTGTAAAAGTCTAAATATGACTTTGTATTTTGTAACTGGTACGAAAGTTCTTGGGTGTACTCATTTCGTTTCTTGGCTCATCCGTCAAGATTTCATTCATACACCAAAGACCCACTTTCGGAACTAGTTATCTAAACAACTCTCTAAAGACAACTTTTTTTCAATTTATTTCAAGTCTCATGAACATCTATTGATTAGTGACTACATTTAAAGACATTACGTAATATTTTCATCGATTATAAATACACTGCTTCAAAAAATAGTACAAAAAAATTATACCAGAGAATATAGACATAGGTCAGACAAAAAGACATGTTTCGTTATCACTTTTTTTAAACCCTTACATAACTTTGTTACTTACACGAAACACAGAGACAAATACACCACTCAGAGAGAGAGAGAGAGAGAGAGAGAGAGAGAGAGAGAGAGAGAGAGAAAGAAACTGCATCATTTACTTTTACGAATATGTGATCGAAAGTGGGAATCTTGTTGCAACACTGATAATGATGTCTAGAAATGCCAGCCTTCTGTGAACATTTTCGAAAACAATTCCTCCAATGTCAACGAAATGTAAATAAATAAGAAAATTTGATTGAATGATTGATGTCTCCGGGCACAAATGTTATTGTCACTAGTCCCGCTAATGTAGTGAATGTTTTATTTTGGAAGGTGGCGTGTCATTCCCCCGCAGCGTAATAGGAACCGGCACCGACATAACGTTGCCTTGCGTGGGATTTCTTTCTCCCCCCCCCCAACCAGCTCCGCCGCCCGGGACAAGATGTAAGATCTGAAGTGCTTTACCCACATGGGAAGTAATGTAGTCCGTGTAAATGTAAGTATGTGTGAATAAGAGGAGAGTATACGACAAGGAAATGGAAGAAAGATCGCTCATAGAACGTGGCCCGTTTGTTACGGTACTTCTCCGGCATTTACCTGATATTGATAGGAGGAACCACATAAAACAATCGTTCTGCGCAGCCGGCCGCTAGAATTCTCCAGACTGTGATCGAGTTTTTTTTTAATTTTATTTTACGTCAAAGCGTAAATGCGTGACGCTAGGAAGTGATGTCACATTTTCAAATTCTAGGATCCTACACTGGTCATATACTACGTTCAGAAAAGTTCGACTTAGTTACGTAGCTCGTCAAATCCACCTCCCATGGTAGGAACTGGACTCCTGAAAGTCGTTCCAGAACTAGCAGCAATGCGGCTTAACTGACTCAGCTGGTGAAACTGACTTGAAAATCATGGTGAGCCAGTCCCAGGCTTCGTTTCATGAATCCATGCAGCTCCGTTCTTTCCACGAGCCCAGCACTCAAGGTGTTCAGCGAGCTTCCGCGAGCCAGAACGAAAGTCGTAGATTGCGCCCCGGCGCCGCCGCTGAGCTCGCCCTCCCTTTCCTCCCTCCCGCCCGCACCGCCCGCCCCCGCCCCGCCCCGCCCCCCCGCCCGCCCCACCCCCGCCCCGCCCCGCCCCGCCCCGCCCCGCCCCGCCCGCCCCGCCCCGCCCCGCCCCGCGCCGAGCATTGTAGAAAGCCCAGAGCTCTCGGGCGGGCGGCGCAGCGCTGCGATTCAGACAGCAGCCAACATTTACTCACACTTTGTGCGTCAGGGTAAATAAGCGATCAATCACTCGGGGCATGAAGGTCGCGCGGACGCCCCTGCCGCCACCGCCGCCCCCACCGCCCTCGCGAACGCCCGCAAACGCGCTCCCCGCGAATCCCCGCGCGCCGAAGTGCAGCGCGTTGCCAAATAAGATGCGAGGCCTCGGCCTCCCCGCGATATTTCTGGAAGCGTTTGGGTGTGTTTTCCCAAGATACGCATGGTCAAACATTTTTCTCCCCCAACGCCCGATTTAGGAACCTACTTCTAGATTACGGTAGTAAGTAAATATGGTCAGGGTAATGATGTATGATAGTCTACCAACGGTTAACATGCTGTAAGGGACGGGATGTCACTTCGTGACAATCCTGAATTGCTTTCCAAACGAGGAGCTTATCGTACGCAAAGTATCCTGATGGTTATGACGTTACTAAATTTGAATTGGAACTTAGCTTGACAAACGTTTCCTCGCCGTCTAACGTCAGTTACTGACACTCTCAAACAGACTGAAAAAATGAAGTATCACATTGAAGAACGGTAAAAAAGTACGATTGGTGGGTCGGTTCACAGCCACTCATTTTTTGGCATTTTTCTGTATGGCGCAGGATATTCTATTTTCAAATGTACTGCATGAAAGAAAACAGTTATCATGAAAGAATCGAAATTTCATTAACAATAACTCTAGTGCTATCCTGTACGGGCTTGGGTATAACATGTATTGATGAGTGCATCCTTAATAAGACCAACACCTATTCACGAGGAATCACAGGATTATACCATGTACTTCCAACAAACCCTCTCCTTTTTCCCTAAATGTATGTTAGTATTCAGCAAATCATCTCACATACACGTTTTATCCCCAAATCAGAAATTTAAATTTACTGTTTCTACGTAAAAATTTGAGAAATTGTTGTCATATATTTTATATAATCTACCATGTGTGATGTACGATCTCTTACAGACATTTCATACAAATTGACAAGAAACTGAGAAGAAATATTGTCTTAAAAGTGAAAAGTCAGAAAACATTTAATTTATCGAATATATTAGAAAATATTAGATTGTCTAGAACACATTTTCAGAAAAAAACGTATAATCAATAATGTTCTTTTGCAATGTTTTTTTTTGCAATTTTCGAAAATAAAGAGAGTTTGGCGAAAATGGGACCAGTGCCAGTTGTTTTACCAATTTTTGCTACACACGAGAAAATAAAGAAAGAATTAGAAAAGATTTTAATGAAAACATTGAAACCGGTTTTGAGACACTAATTGTTTAAAAATATCTTATTTCCTCAAAATAATAACAAATATACTCATATTTTCGAAAAATTGTACGTGATCTTATTTCAAGATCTGTCTTTAAGCAACGGATTTTATTCAGAAAAACATTTTATATTCAATATTATAGTTGTAGGAAGACGCCGATAAAAAATATTGAACTTTTGCAGTTTTTGAACCAGAGATATCCACGAAAAGCAGACAAACGCAATTCTTAAGCGTATATGGGAGGACAATGTTTAATCAAAAAAATTGAAGCCGCTTTTACAAAATTTTGGAAATGTTGAGGCTTGGTGTAACCTCGCAAAATAAGAATATACGTTTCAAACTCTCAGGACTTCGAATCCTTCCAGATCAATCGGAGAATATCAGTTTGGGGGGAAATTGTCAGAATGGTTTAGACGCTAACATTGACAGCATTCGGACGGATGGACAGACAGACAGACAGACGTTGTACCATGAATCATTTCTTCGATACCAAAAACCCACAAAACTTGGATTCTGGCTACACAATGCGGTAGAGGAAGTAATTTACTACTTATACGTACAATTTTATAAACTTTTTCGTAATCAGACCCGTCAATGAAAGTTTTTCTGACGAAAAAATGCTGAGATCCGCGCAACGATTACACAGAGAGTATAATGAGAAAGTAAAATAATAACTAAATAATTAGATAGTTCAACTTAAAAATATTTTTTCAATCCCATAGTTCGTATAGGAAACGTTTGTTTCATTACATTTTGATGTAGGAAATTTTTAATGAAGCATCTCATTTGATCAATAGATTCCAAAGAGAGAATTGAAGAGAAAACAACAAAAGAAAAGTTATGTCAAATAACATCGTATCAGGAAAATTGGGGCATAAAGGGAGCAGATGATAGTGGTTCTCATTCTTTTTGCTTCTCATAACTTACCTCTCTAGGCTGATCGTTTTCTGAATAAAAATTGAAGTAGTGTTGTACACTTTAATAGAATGCATTCTTTTGATAATTGATATTTCTATAATTTTTTCTTACTGTTTAAAAATGTTAAGGAGAAAAAATGAATAATGTAATTGCGAAGTTTAGCTAGGTTATTTTTTTCATATTTTCAAAATTAAATCTGGAGTAATAAAATATCGTCGTTTTCCTGTTCTCTCGGGGACCTTCGCCCTGTTTGCCTCGGAAGTACTGAGGCCCTGCTTAGTAGGTAGTTGCTCAAAAATGGAATGGTGGCATATTACTGATGTAGCTAATAATGACATTTTATTCCTAAGCAATTTATTTGAAACAAATGTGAAAATGAGCTTTTCAGCACTCGTGCGAAGAAAGTACATGTCTTCACTGACTGTTGATTGGAAAGTGTTACTTTGCGATTATTCGACTTTGCCCTACGCATTCTGCAGCGAAGTCACGGCCACATAAAACAACAGGGTCCTGGGAAGTAAACAAGACGCTAGGACGTAATAAGCCAAGAAGGATGCCGCCTCATATCAAGAATGATTCGAAGACTTGATACTTGTAAATATGCGTTCATTAGTACTGAAGTAATGCTCGCAACTCTTACGAAAGAGTCTTCAGCATACACGGCTCTTATCGTCGCCTGGTCCATCAACATTGCATTCGTACGCCAAACACTCACTTTCCATACTAGTGAAGTAATTAACTAGGGGCGGATTTTAATAGAATGTCATTTCTTTTTCTCCTCACTTCAGAATAATGTGTGTGTCATATATATATATATATATATATATATATATATATATATATATAAATATATATGTATATATACATTATTGACATAATAAAGGACATGAATTATGACATACATATGACATAAAAAAGGAAATGAACCGTTTTTATACGAACTTTTTTTGCATTTTTCGTCGATTTCGACTAATAAGTTACTTTTTACACTTTTCTGTCAGTTTTAGAGCATTTTCGCTGATTTAATCGATTTAAATATTATTTTAATAGTACTTGCTTCAAATAGCCTAATACTTTCGAAATGTAACAAATATTCTCCACAGAATTTCTGAGGAGCCTTTTCGATTTCTTCGCTTAGAAATTGCGATGTCAGCCATTGTGAGTACGTAATCTCAGTTTCCTTTGGCTCCTATTAGCGCCGTTGTCGGTTCAGCCGATTTCGCGATAACTGAAGACAGAGATTTCCTGGTAAAGAGCTGCCCAAACCCAAAGTTTACAAGCTGAGTTCACTTGAATGAAAGGAAGAAGCCTCAATTACTTATCCAACAGTCTGAGTTGTTTATCTGATCAGGTTTTGTCCTCTTTCTTCGCTTTTAGTGCGTTTTAAAAACATTTTAAGAACATTTTATTGATAAGTGTTGGCGATGTTTCAGATCATCAAAATCCCTGTAAATAACTATTCGTCTGTGGAGCGTGTTCTCGTGTGCGTTCCGCGCGCGTCAGGAACATGCCGCGTGTGCCGCACGGAGGCGCCACATGAGCGTGGCGGGCGCGGAGCCGTCGACGCGGATAATAGTCGTCAAGGCGAGCGCGCTAAAACCGGCGCCGGGTGGGCGGTGGCGACGCTGTTCTGCCGCACGCCGTCGGCCTGCCGCCGCGCGCGCTCGCGACGCGACGCGGCCGCCCTGCGGCCGCCGCGCGCCGGCGCCTGGCGCCGCGCGGGCCCCGTGCCCGGCGCGCCGGCGCCGTCCCGCCGCCGGATCTGCCGCTCGCGCTAGCGGCGCGCCCGCGCCCTGCCGCCGCCGCCGCGCCGCGGCTGCCGGCAGCGCCATGCCGCCGCGCCTGCTGCCCCTGCCCGCCCCGCCGCCCCCGCCGCCCCGCCGCCCCCGCCGCCCCGCCGCCCCGCCGCCCCCGCCGCCCTCGCCGCCCCCGCCGCCCCCGCCGCCCCCGCCGCCCCCTGCCGTCCCCGCCGCCCCCGCCGCCCCGCCGCCCCCGCCGCCCCCGCCGCCCCGCCGCCCCCGCCGCCCCCGCCGCCCCGCCCCCCGCCGCCCCCGCCGCCCCCGCGTCGCTCGGACGCGCCTCGTCCGACGCCTCGGGTTACGCGATCGGGCGATAGCTGCTGCACTGTCGCCGCGCGGCGCGCCACGAGAGCAAGATGGCGGATGGCGAAATTATAGACGGCTGGCCACTATTGGCGTGCGCGCCAATGTCGGGGTGGACTCATGTTCCATTACAGAGGAGCCAGACGTCCTAATATTTACTTTGCCTCATTACAATGGAGCATTACATCCAAATACTTATGTTAATGCAATGGTTTATATTTATTGCCACGTGAACTAATGTAATGTTTATTAGTTTCAAATTAGCAGATAGTTTGACGGACGTGTTCTTCAAAATACAAAAGCACTTCAGAGGGCATAGGGGGCCGTGATTCACCAGAAAAATTTGAAATGCGGCTCCGAATTATTACATATTTAAACATTGTAACAACTGGAAGTATTTTTAATTCATGATTTCCACTCTTTGCGACCTGACATTTTGGAAAATAGCTTTACAACATTAGGAGAAGAGACTTCCCAAGCCTTCTGGCCACCCTCTAATTGGTTCAACATAAAATCTGTTGTATTTAATAACTATAGGCATTATATGTTCCTGGGTTCGATTCCCGGTCGAAGCAAGCAAATGTAGTCGTAACTTTCCTTTAAAATCGTCTCAGTTTATGCAGCTGTGACTAAGAAAGCTCAGGCAGGTGGAGTTTGCGAGTTACGTGAAGGTAGTACGTTGTGTTCGCCAAATCACTCTTACTTCCCAAGCATGGGAAATAAACTAGGTCCAGACAAGGGGACACCCGGCAAAGTCGGACACTCGACCCAAAATTCTAAATCCGTACATACCTTAAAGATATAATTTCGATGATCCTGTAGTAAGTTTTTTGTTCACTAATATAATATGCCGTATGTAAATGCAAGGTTTAATGGAATAGGGAGCCCAGAAATGTCCCTGCCCCCCCTCCCCTTGTTCTAGGCTGCGCACGGATAGACGTTCTAGCATTCATCAGTTGAGAAGAAATAAAAGAGGTCATCTTCGTCAACATATTACACACACGATGACCTCTTTTATTTCTTCTTTAAGAATCAACAACACCAAATCAAATTCCCCAATTCATCAGTTGGGAAAAAGGTTACACAGGAACACAAAACTGTAGTTGACTGTTTAGGAAGCATTCAAAATGAAACATCGTTTTTGAAAGGGGATTTGAAGAGAGTGAATTAGGAATATATTCAACACAAGGAACTTGAGGAACTGCGAAGAATTTGCAAACTTTACAATATAAGGTTGGAATGTTTACCATACTAATAAAAATCAGAAAGCCATTTTCTGTCGTATAGAATAATTGAAATACGACGATCCTGGATTTCATTAAATAATGTCATCTTTAAAATAACTCGACCTTTAAAGAATAACAATACTGCTCCATCATTCGCCTGGTATTGATAAAAGGAAAACTACCAAACTGAACTTCCGGCCACTAGAACTCCCCTCGAGGCAGCTAATGATTTCGAGTAAACAATATATGAAAAAATTCTCCACAAACTTTAATGATAAAATGCAAACATTTTTGTCCCTTATTTACAAATAGTGTGAGAAAATGTATGAAAAAATTTATTTTGTATTTTGTAAATGGTTCAAGCGATGTATACCGAATAACTGAGTAATATAGAACGGAATTCTGATGTACCATATACATCGCTTGCTTGTACTTCAATTTACCCGTATTGTCCGTTTTTTAAATAGCTCCTTTAGGATTTCATCACAAAAATATTTTGGAGGTGAGTGAAACTTTAATTCAGAGAGTTCATATTAGAACTTCATTAACACGAGAAAATGCGTTCGTTAATGCCTGCAATATGTGACGTGTGGTGGCGTTTTATCTGTCCCATTAGCAGGCGATGTCGGTTTAAACAGTGCCACGCGCAACCAACTGATAGGAAACGAAATAGGCGTACGGGCAGTTTGGGCTGCTGTCATCGATTGATTTTGTCGAGCATGCACATTTTGTCGAATACATCCGAGCACACGCTGGTTTAACTCTATAATTGTCATGTCGATGTCTTCTGGACCAAGTAAGCATCAATTTACTGACTCTCGACTGCTGTTTTTTCTCATAGGAATGCAAATGACATGATAACATGAATATAGTGAATTTCTTATTCGTATTTACATTTTGAGAACAATGTTTTTAAATTTTTTTATTTATTAATTTTTGTTGACGTCTCATTTAAATAAATATTCTGCAGCAAGTCCGTTAAAGTACATACTATACATCAAATTAAGAAAGCATCAGTAAAATCATGCTGTGCATCGTGTTTGCTTTTTATTTTTCAATGTATTCCAGAAGTGTTGGTTCAAATACAATGTTCGTTTTGCTCGTACACATGAATCATCGATGTTCAATCTTATTAGAGTTCTGCTGAAGATCGGCAATATGAAGAAAAGGAATACAATGAATAATAAAATCATACAATCTTACGCGACCCAGGACATGAGTGCAATGAGAACGGATTCTTCACCCTAATGCCACGAACAAATTTGAGCCACTTAAAGTGCCCTTATCAATGGCTAGATTTTTACTACGCTTATCTCAAAAAGCAACTTCTTAGGAGCAAAAACTTTCCAAATTGTCCAATTTCAGTCAATAAAAATGACCAATTAATTTCTGTGATATGTGTCGTTAGAAGTCGGTAGAAAATATTGTGATTAGTTCGCCCGACGCCCGCCCGACGCCCGCCCGACGCCCGCCCGACGCCCGCCCGACGCCCGCCCGACGCCCGCCCGACGCCCGCCCGACGCCCGCCCGACGCCCGCCCGACGCCCGCCCGACGCCCGCCCGACGCCCGCCCGACGCCCGCCCGACGCCCGCCCGACGCCCGCCCGACGCCCGCCCGACGCCCGCCCGACGCCCGCCCGACGCCCGCCCGACGCCCGCCCGACGCCCGCCCGACGCCCGCCCGACGCCCGCCCGACGCCCGCCCGACGCCCGCCCGACGCCCGCCCGACGCCCGCCCGACGCCCGCCCGACGCCCGCCCGACGCCGCCGACGCCCGCCCGACGCCCGCCCGACGCCCGCCCGACGCCCGCCCGACGCCCGCCCGACGCCCGCCCGACGCCCGCCCGACGCCCGCCCGACGCCCGCCCGACGCCCGCCCGACGCCCGCCCGCTGTCTGGTCCGGAGCGTGCGGCCGGGCGTCGGCAATGGCCAAGCGAGCGTGACCAGAGCCGAGCGGCGCGGTGCGGCGCGCGTGTCTGGAGCCAGCCAGCCGCCTCACCCGAGGCGCTTGTGGCCGGCTCGCAGCCGTCATGGCGGCGAATTTTAACTTACGGCCGCAGAGACCGCCTTTGTGCTCCGGAGCCAACGCCTGCCGGGGCGGCGGGCGAGCAGAGCGCTCTTCAGGCCGAAGCGCGCAACGGGGAGGAGACTGACCATAATCAAGCGAGATGCAAGAAAATGAAGGCAAAGACAATACTGTCGTATGAGGCGGAGGGAATGAATGGAGCAAAATGAGATGAAGTAAATATCATACAAAAAGTGGAAAGGGTGTTCAACTAATTTAATAAAATACAAAACAATGAGGTGTAACTCAAAATCCGTTTACTATTTCCTGGCAAAAATGATCGCCAAATTATTTTGGAATTTGAGTTTGAAACGAATAAAAATACCAGTGAAAAAAATGGTTACTTCACCTCTGTGGCGACTGGTGCCTCCCCCACCCCCTCTCCCGAATGGAGGTTGCAGCCACATCGAATGTAGAGAATTTCATTCCCACAATTCAGAACACTAAAACATAATAAAACGTAAGGAACTCATGTAAATTCGTTATAACTAAGTACAATAAAATAATAATATTTTAACTTAGTTAATTTTATGCGGAGAGTGCGCGTCTGGTAGAATCACATCCACTGCTCATAGTTCTGGCTTCACTTTCCAGTAAATATTCCAGTTTTTTCTATTAGTCCGGCATTGAGACAACTGTAGGAAATAGAAAGCATTCAAAAAACAAAAACCGACTAGGATTTCAAAATACGGTAATCGCATTCCAGTTCATTGAAAAAATCAGTATTTGGACATGCTTTCAACAAGTTCACTTCATGGTTTTTGTAGTTATTGCTGCTACTGTTGCTATTAATGGAATAAAATTATTTTATTTATAACATGTCTCTACCATAGCATCCTTTGCAATAATGAACTATCTGTTAGTTTGCCTACGCAAAGAATCTTAAAAATAGCACAGGCCTCATTTCCGTTGAAGTCTAAATTTTCGAAAATTGCAAGATTTAGAAATAATGTGAAAATATGTTCTGTTGTAGCATCACTAGTTTTCTCGGAGAGACTGTAAGGAATGAGTTGGCTAGCCTGGAACAAAGTGGTCTATGGTACAATTAGTATAATGTGATTTATACCACTTAAGAATTGACTATCATTAAAACCATCTGCCAATACTTAAGTGGTTCTTTTATTATGCAATAAAAGAACAACTAATGAATGACAACGAATGACACACAGACCACTTTAGAATGTACAGATGCTCACTTGTTCACATCAAATTTACCATATCCTGGATTTTACCCCCAAAGATTTCATAGACCAATTTTGTGCCAGGCCACTAATTGAAGTATAGTAGAGAGAAAACTAAATCCAAACCCCGTGACTGACGCGTGTCTGACTCGAAAGTGCCATGAAGACATGAAGCTATACGGAGAGACAAACGGGGAGAGATTCGTTGCGATAAGAAATCGATGCGATGCGTCGGCAGGCAGACGCCGCAACCACAGCTGATGGATGAGGCAGAAGTAGGGATTAAAAAAAAAAGTCAGACATTTTCCATCGAATATCGTAATTAATTCGATGTTTTGTTTACGATGTTTAGATGTCTCGTGTTTGATGTTATCGATGTATTTTCCAGAAACATTGATGTTTTAAAAATGTTGATCTTTCATTATTTGTACATGGTAATGTTGCTAATGCATTTGAATCTTGTCTGTATAGAATACTGACAGAATGCTTTAAGAGAATGAGGGTTACAGAGTGTTTAGAAAATTAAGATGAGAGAGTGCTTTAAGGCATGATGTACTTTAAACTAATAATAACGTTTTATATACATATTTGATACTGGACGTTTTACTTCGATTTATGAGTGGAAGTGAATAAAGGAATAATAGCAAAGCACCTTATACTTTATTTTTTATTTTTTATTTACATTCGATAAACATTATTGTTAACATATCACTTATACGTGATCAAACAATAAAATATACCGGCATTTCATTTAAGTACTCAAATTAAAAATGTAAATACTGTGGGAAAATATCATCTTTTTTATCTTATTTAAAACAGGGATATTTTAAAAATCGATTATTTTCCTCGATGTTTTAATCTACATCGCAAACAGTTTGGAGATGTATTGAATTATCGATGAATCGATGTTTGGATAAAATTTGCCATCACTAGGCAGAGTTCGCTTGCATCAGCTCCGCGGCGCTCGTGCGGGCGGCAATAAGTATACGCGGAAATTAACGCTATTGCTACTTGAGCAGGTGATTTTTAAAGGGAAATAAGACCCTTTTTTCATAAAAAGAGATGAGATATACGTTTTCTTTGTTATGATTCAAGCTATAGTTCTATTTTGTGGTTACGCGGAAGAGCAAGCCTAATAGCCTGAGCCTCGCCACTAATAAAGACAATTTATTATTATTATTATTATTATTATTATTATTATTATTATAGATCAGTGTAAAGATGAAGCTTGTCCATCTTAAAGTATGTGTTTTATTGTCTACTGGAAATTCTGATGTCTGGAAAAGAGAATGAAGTAAAGGACTAGTTTGTCATCCTTACACAGAACTAATATTACCAACTAGAATACTTAATGCTTCGTGACAACACTAATAGTCGCGGAGGACATCATAGACTTCAAAACCTGGTGGTCGAACTGTTTTAAGGAGAAAACAAAGTCTCTTGCTCCTGCTGGTAGTCCGCATTGTGATTTTCCAAGTAAAGCAGCTAACCGTATGATAGAGGATATTTTGGTTACATCGTGGCTCGTGAGAACACGGGCTTATCAAGAAGTACTCATTCGTGTTGGCAAACGGAAGGCACGTCTAGATTTGCCTTTCTTGAAGTTTATGTCTCAGCTGTTTTTCCAATCAACGGAATGAAAACAGTCTATGCTAAAAAAATAGTAAAATACTTCCTACATGAATATCTCCATTTCTATCAGAAAGTTTTGACATAGCTACAGATTCAAGTGGAAATCGATGATGAGTAGATGCTGATGTCATTTAGTACGAGTATTCCCATTTCCGTATAGCACAATTTGTTAATTCACGTCATAGATGATGACCTCATTATGATGATATTCTTTCATAAATCCAAACATAGACATTTTTTAAAAATCTTTTTAAATATTTCATAATTATTTTATAAAGAAAATTAGTCCAGAGATAACAGTTCTGTACATCACAGACATGCAAATTTAAAGTTACCGAGTTGCCCAAGCAATCAATAACGATTAGTTCTACATCGTTTGTGTAGAAAAAAATTCCAGATGTCAATTTTTTTTCTCAGAACTATGGAACAAGGATTTATTTCCCTTTTCAAATCACTAATTCAATTGTTTTGTTGCGGGAAGATAGTCATATCATCTTACTATTTTTCATACAGGAAGAGAGCGAAAGGACATTCCTATCCTTATTCAGTTTTCTTCCTTTTCCAGAAAAGAATGATCATTGCATTTGAATAGAATTGTGATTGAGTGTAATTATGGAATGTAAGTTGCGTAACACGATCCTGTTGCTATTAATGAATAAGTCAGAAATAATTCATGAATGAATTAATCAGTTTGCGTACACGTTCTTCATTCTATTTTCTTTAAGTTAAATCCAATTCGCCCAATCAGCAATTAATGATACTATAACAGAACATAAAATTTCAAACACAAAGATAAATAAGTCCGCTGTGCATTCAAAACTTTATGATCAACTACTTCGTTGATGCACCATACGAGACTTCAAAACATCTACAATTTATCTTGCATCAAAAGTGAATAATAAATTGTCAATGAGACGAGAGATTGACAAAACAAAAGTGCGCATCTCATTACGAGTACATTATCGCATTTGAACATGTTTTTTTTTTTTCGTCGAAAATGGTAAAACATTGTGAATTTCTTGTGAAAGTTCTTAAGAAAGCTAAGAAAGTCAATGACATTTCGTTTTGAATAAAATCTCAAAAGTACATGAAAAATTAGTATCATGAATTTGAGAGTTGAACGGAAAATAAATGTTAATGGCCTAAATGAAACGGTACTTTCACACTCAGCTAAATCAATATTGAAACAATGACGTATAGACATCAATGTTGTGGGTTCAAAGGTTTTTGATGTAAAGAAAGAATCAATGGCAATCTAAACCCACAATTCGAAAACGAAGTTTGTTTCTAGGAGAAAAGAACGGCAGGAGCACTTGCACACGTCTCTCAGCTCCTGTTTCCTTGACAGAGTTCTTCCGCTTTCGAAGCGCCCACAGTGTCAGTAGCGGAGAGAAAAAAGCGCAAATAAAGCATCCGAAGTGAGCACGTACCGCGTTCGCAGGGAGCCGGAGGCAGGCGGTGTGTATTAAAAGAATTTTCATCAAGGGGCGCCTCCCCCCACCCCCCGCACGCGGTAGCTGGGCTCCCGCCGGGCACTCGCTCACTGCGCCGCAACAATAAATTACGCGCTATCTCCAATGTGACTTTAGTCTTATTTGAATATCGTTCCGAGAGATCGCACACCACCGTATCGAAAACAATCATCGACCGTTACGAAACGCGAAGCCGAACCCCTGTAACGAGCGAGGCGCACAAACTAACGAACGGGCGAACAAATAAACGCTTCGGCTCGCGCCCGCGCTTCTTGTCTACAGATATTTATCGTACGCGACGGCCATCTTTGACACTTCCGATGCATCGCCTCTAGGATATTATTACTTCTGTAATTTTTCTACAATAGACAAAAAAAAAAAACGGAGCTCGTTGCGGGTGGAGGTACGGAGTCGCGATTAAAACGAAGAAGTCGATAGAGATCGATGTAGGGCCGTGTCGTATCGAGTAAAAAGCGTCGGTCGTCCAGGCTGGCCCGGTCGACGAGGAACATCGGCCGATCGGCCCTAGGTAAACAAAGGGAGTGAGGCACAATGATGTCAGTGCTTGTAGCTACAGCCTGTCCTGTCTTCCTCAGTGCGGGGCGTTAATGTCAAAAGCTACTGGGACAGCGGCACAAAGCGAGCTCGTATCCCGCTCGCGCTTCTCGTCTCTCTCTCTTTTTTTTTTCTTTTTTTTTCCTTTCTTCCTTGCCTCGCCTGCCGCCTCCCGCCCCCCCTCCCGTTTGTTTGCCTTGTGTTATTTATTTGTTTCGTGACTTACATCGAACTCGAAGCGAGGGGACTCCTTTTCTCTCCTCGAGCTTCTTCTCTGGGTCAGCCTCGTCGGAATGGCGGCGGCGCGGAGCGTGCCTTTCGGTTAGCGACGGAATACTAACAGCGCCGCCGCTGTCGTCCCCGAAATAAGGGAAATTCCCTGCGCTCGCGATGAGGCGCCGCGCTCGCTCTCCACACACTTCGCGGAATTGTTGCTGCTCCGCGATGAGGAGAGAGAGGCGCGTTGAAGAAGCACCGTATTTCGAACAAGGAAACAAAATTCAGATCTTGGGAAATTTGCCTTTTGTAACAGAACAATTAAAGATTGGAACAGTTTACCCGCAGCAATTTTCAAAGCTTTCCCTCTAACAGTCCGAAGCTTTAGAAATAAGTTAGAACAATATGAGAGTAATAGACATTAAATGAGTTAGAGCTGTGAAGTGCGGTGAAGTGGTGTGAAGTGCTGGTCAGTGTAATTCAAAGCAAAAACAGTGTAGTGTAGTGTAGTGTAGCGTAGTGCAGTGCAGTGCAGTGCAGTGCAGTTAAGCGTAGTGAACGCGATCAATGAATTAAAAAAAAACTTAGCCAAACTTATGTAGCTTGTATTAAATTTTAGCATCACCGACATATAATTATTGGATATCATACAGAGTTAAAATATTTGTTATAATACTTAATATTAGTGATAGTATGATTATTGCATGTTCGGCTTGTACTGTACTCCTCTATTATTATTGTAATTATTGTTATTTAACTGCCACCGGGTCATACCCAATTGCAGTTCAAATAAATGTATGTATGTATGTATGTCACTTCAAGCGGGCTCGCTTCTCTCAATGATTCTCTATAGGTCGTTTTAATCGAGTTAAAACTCTGAAAACGTATTTAGAAATATATAAAAGAACAACAACTTGAGGCGAACATCTGAATTTCAAAATACCAGGAAGGAACCTTATTGTTTATTGAAAAAACAACGTCTTTAACACATTTCTTCAAAACCGGTACATAATATCCGGAATGTATGTATTCAATGTGATTTAAGAGAATCTTCTTCTGTTGCAATTATAACAATTACCAATGTTTGGAACGAAAGAATACAAAGTAAATCAAGAAATAAGTACATTACAAAGTTTCTTACATGCTACTCCTATAGCGTTCAAATTAATGTTGTGTACTTCCTTGTTGTAACGTAACTTTGGAATTTTAACAGCCTGCAAACATACATAATCTCCCAAACCAAAAGCATTGCATTTAAGAGAGCGAATCATTCACTGGTGCATGATTTACAATAAAGTTGGAACATAATTTTCACTTGCGTGTGGAATTGGACAGATATCCCATTAAACGTTATTGTATGACTATCAGAGTGTATATAAAGAAATAGTTGAAAGCTACGCCCGTGCGAACATTCCGAACTTTGTAAATAATTGTTTTAAAAGTGAAAACAGCTTCTTGCTGTATTTCAACTTCTATTTGTGCGTCCTATACGCCCGCTATTGTTCTAATATTACTAAGCGTTGAGATTAAATTTAGGAAAAAATCAGATATCAACATTAATTTGATTGAGGAATTATTTTTAACACGTTAGGCGCGAAATAAGATTTATGCTTGTTTTTTGTGTGCAAAGCATGTATTATTTTTTCACTTTACTTGAGAATAGTGTGAGGAACATTACGAAGTGTGCACGAACAATCGCGAAGCGTGTGTGAAACATCCTTCGCACGAATCATGTTAAAAAATAGTATACACAACACGTGTACGAGGTGAATAACACACTTGCCACGCAACTTGTTACTTTATACCTATTTCTTCGATTGAATTTTACATAGATTTCGAGTTATTGGTCGTAACTGACTATCCGTGCTGCGGAGTAGGAGTTTCCCGTAACAAAAATCTCAGAAATTGTAATAGAAGGATCACACTGAATAAGTTCCACCTGACCCTCATTTGCCTCCGCTTTCCCCCCCCCCCATTTCCCTGCTTCTGCTCCCCAACTTCGTGTCAACACAAAATTCACCTGTTCCTCAAGACTAGTTGGAGACAGAGAAACCTGGTTTTAAGGGTGTAGGATACACCATTTCTGATTTAAGTGCAATTTAATGTGAGTTGCAGTAATTTGTTGTAATGTCATAAAATGCAAACTTCTATTTCTTAAATCTTTTTCGTGCAGGTCTTGAAAGTAATTCCCTATTCAGCTCTCGCACACTCGCAGAGTTTTGTATACATGGTTTCTTTTATATTGTAAAAAGCGTCATAAATCCTTCGCATATTATATATAAAGATGATATTTTCTGATTCCTAAAACAAATACAACGACCTTAACATGTAAAATATGTTATATTTCTTGGAAGACTTAAAATTTTACTGACAACTCTGAAGTTCAATCTTTGATAAAACACTGATTCGTTAGGTACTGAAATATAATCTTAAGATCCTTTTGTAAAAATAATTAAATAAATAAGTAAAACAATTTTTTTCATCTTCTGCTTTCCTGTTACATCAATTTCATGAGGGTCTACGATCAGTAACATTAATCGTTACTCTATCTGTCACTTTATCTACAGGCCAATGCACGCTAATGTATTGTAATCTTCCTCTATATTGTGTGTTTTGTACTATTTACGATAGAGGTAATTAGGGATAGGATTTTCATGTAAACATATATTTTTACAGAAACAAAATACCTGCATTCAATAATAATATTGCGGTTTATATTTTGATTGAATTCAAACGATTTTTATTTTACATATTTTAGTAAATATTTTTTTAAAATATTTTACTTATTACTACACATTTCATTACATTTTAATATATTTATACTTCAGATGCGAGATTATATTTCAGATGCGAGTTCAAGTATAGTTACTGGAATCAACTTTCTTACAAAGCAATGCCATGAGCTTCTGTGACCGCCGGACATGAATTGTGAAACGTCCTCCCTCCTTGAAAATCGCGCACTTGGGATCAAGAATAAGAGAATGCATATGTGAAGCAGAAGTTATTTCAACGACGTACTTGCTCATGTTTTATAGACCCCATGCGTAACTCGATGAAACACGAACACATATTTTTGCAGATCATTGACTTATCGGGTGGTTGGAGTTGGGGGTATGTTCCCTATAACCTCCCTCTCCGCGATCCATTTCTGACTACACGGTATTACTATTCTCTTGAGGTTCCTCGTAAACAACCTTGTATGTACTACGAAAGTATTTTATATTTCGACTGAAACTAGTCTACATTGACTTCCGTAGAGGTAGAACTTTCTTTAGCCTCTTCGAATACTTATTAAGATGGGATCGGCAACGTTATGCTCGGAAAATGCTTATTTAGAAGAATTTTAGAAACTATAATGAACGTTTAATTACATATTTCAGTTTAATTTGTTCTTGAATTTTTGGAAAAACTAAATACCAAAAATACAAAAATTAAATTTGTACACACACACACACACACACACACACACACACGTGTGAGTGTGTGTGTGTGTGTGTGTGTACAAATTTAATTCTTTTTTACAATAAACTATGTTCCCTACAGGTAACTCTTCCAAAACTACCATACCATAGAAATCGTGAAAAGAGACATAGAATTAAGCAGATATTAGCCCTATTACATAGCCATTTCAGGTTAGAGTCGCCTGTATGAAATTAGACAATGGCTCAGCAGGACGAAAAAGGGACAAAAAAGCCTCCACCCTCTTGTAGTATCATCTGTATCTTAATTACGCGGCCTCCCGCCGCCCGCGCCGACACCTCGAGGGGCTTAGCCGCTGAGCGGCGCGGGGCGGGGCGGGACGGGGCGGGGAGGTTGGAGGCGTGGCAGCTGGAAAACGCGGCGCAGCGGATCAGCTGGGCTCTCCTCGCCCTGCCTCCGGCTTGGCTGCCAGGTGGCGCGCCGCGGCGCGGCGGAGGGGAGCAGGCCAGCACGGAGATGACGGAGGAACATGAGGCGGTGCCATGTCGGCGGAGAGCGACCATTACCGAGTGAGATGACGGCGGGGACGATGACGGAGAACACGACATTGGAAAAATAACCAAGGAGAACAGAGGACGCCGGTAATGATGATGGCGAACTGTGCTTATTCGGCTGTCACCGTATATCTGACAGATGATCGCGGTGAAGATAGATCCAAGGGATCCGTATTAACGAAACGAAGGCGTCATTAGAACCGGGCGAGAGTGGCTAAGATCGTTTCATTACGTTAATACATTAAGATGCATTACATTCACCTAGTTACATAGTAATGAAAGTGAAATTCTTTGGTTGTGTTTCAGTCGTGTGCCCCATACCACTAGAAAATATGTAAAATTTGTTTCGTGTACGTAAATGTGTACCCACATAATTTAAATTCACAATGAATATGCAATGCGCTATTCATATTGTATTGACGAAAGATGAGTTTATAGAAATGGAATCAAGGCATACCCGTTCTGAGGCTTCCCCAAAAAGTCACTCTGTAAGTTACCATGTGTGAAATCGTCATTTTTTAGACCTTAATGTTAAATTATTAATATTAATAATTGAAAGAAATGGCTTAGGAAAGAGGGTTATATCTTAATGTATGTAGGAGGCAGAGGCCTAGCTAGGTTGGTACAACCGTTGCGCGGCATCAGATCTCCCGAAGCCAAGGACCTCAGAAATATGATACCCGCCGACCCCCAATAAAGAGAGCAAACGGCAATGGCGACCCATTTTGATCCCCTGCATCGGGGCTCCCGAGTAGGAGATATTGGATAGATAGATATATGTGGATATTCTTCTGAAAGAAGGTGAAATATACAAAAAATTGAAATCGCGCGGCATTTATCTTTTGTCGCGTACATTGCAATTCTCTGAGATTTGTCCTCTCAGTGTTCTCGTTTCGTACTAAAATCTTTTGTTCTGGTTATTACAATGGATAGAAAGATGCACGTGTTCTTTAAGCAACGTATTATATCTAGGATTTTGGATGAAGTGTAATTCAAAAGGGATACTGAACAGACTGCGTGCATAGCTCGGCAGTGAGGCATTTAAAAACCTGAGTCTTTTTACCCGTACCGTTTTGCCCGTCGGGGACAATTCTAGCGGCTGTAGACACAACCGGCTTTGATTGCTCAGGACATCAATTGTCACTGCCTCTGATCGGGAGGTCCTACAGTTCGAGTCCAGACGGTGGCAGGATTTTCGACACTAGCCAGATAGCTATCTCGCGTTCTGTCGCGGTCTGGAGGAGAATTCTAGAGGCCGACTGCTCTGATCGGTAATTTTCCGTGGTTTATCCGATCAACCCAAGACGAAAGCCGTAACAGTATCCTAACAAACGGGACACGGACCGCGTGCGATCTTTCCTTCCCATTCCTTGACCTACTCTCAGCCCTTACTTACACCAACAAGCACTACGACACATGTCAGGAGATCGGTCGGGGGTTTAGCACTTGTCTCGGCTGGGACGGCACCCTGTTTATGGAAGCTACCTGGTTGAAGAAAATCCTGCTAGTTAACATCTAGATCGGCATCAGTCCTTACCATCCAGCGGAGGAAGGTCACAGTCACCATCCGCGATAAAAAAAACACGCACTTCACTTATGGGACTAATGTCCTTAGCAGTTGACGCTCCCGGAAATACCCATTAACAAATCAATACAGACACAACTCGCGGGAAAAACTGTCACAAACGACATCCATCATCATCGTGGTTGCGCGTATACTGAAAGACAGTGCGCGTATTCCTTCGGACTTTCCCGTCCTTTGCAGCATTCGTTGCTCGTCCTCTGGGGGGCAAATAGCAACGCGCCCTCGTCTAAATAATGGAGCCTCTTGCCCGGACAATGGTGATTAACGGGTGGGCAGAGGGAAGACTCTGCCATCCGGTCGCTAAACTGTGCACGCAAGCCACCCAAACGCGCAAAACTGAGCGTCTTTGGGAGCTTCCGGATGCGGCAAAACCGAAGCGTGCAATCATCGTCGTGTAAAAATGTCCCGAGCGTGTACGCTCCTCTTAGAAAGTACGAGAACAATACGCACATGTGGTCTCGTTCGTTGCAGTTGCGTTAATCAACGCTGTCGAACTCATGCGCAAAAGTTCCCTGCGTGAGCCACACATTGTCAATGTTGGTAACAGTTTTTGGAAGCTCTTGAAGTTTTGAGACGTTTACCCACGTGATATTGACGTAGCTGTATTTTTTTCTTCGTGCGACAAGTTTTCACTGCACGAATTCCTTTGTTCGCGTAATATGTGTATCATATTTGAATCAAGTTTACGTCGTCAGTATCATTGGGTATTTTAACGTTAATTGAACCTTTCGATTATCCACTGATGGTTTTTGCGCTCCATTAACACTACTGCCTTTTTGCTCTTGAGAAACTTGACTCTACCTCCACTCCGTAAGGCCTTATTCACAATGCAAACTTAAACGTAAACGCGTCGTTGCCGCAAAACCTAGAAGTGAGTTATTAAGCGAGACCATTCACAACGGCCTGACGTAACCGTAGACATAAATTCGCAAACCTAAAGAGTTCACTAGCTTCAATTTTTTGGGTATAAGATTATGTCGTAATTCTACCGAAGATCAATCAGAGAGGAGCACGAGGAAAACAAATGCATAACAAAATCCTCGAGAAGCAAATGAAAGATCGATTTCAGATTGTGTTTAAGTAGTTGTCTGTAAGTATTATCATATCATTGTGGACATGTCATGTTGTCTGTGGTTATGTCATTTCATTATTGTTATGTTGTGTACTAGATTGCGAACTGACTTCATATGGCGAATAAAATAATTTCGTTCGACGAATTGCTCGTGAATTTGGTACAAGAGAATCCTTATTTATAACATAAAGGAAATGTGAGCACTATTACAACAGCTATTTGCATATACGAAAGGCTTAAATCAATAAGAAAGTTGAAGAAAAAGCTAGAAACAAATCAATCAAGCCGTAAATGTTATTTTCTGATTGGTTAAGGAGAAACTTACATCCATCATTGTGAATGGTCGTTTTACGTAAATTTTACTGCTAAGTTTACAGCATAACATTACGGTTAAGTTAGCGTTGTGAATGAGGCCTAACTTCGGCGTGGCTCTTAAATCCAGTGCAACTGACAATCGTCTCATGCCTAGGGGTGGCAAAAAAAACATTGACGTTTTTAAAAATAACATTATGTTTTATATGTTAATATCTATGTTTTGTTTTCGATATTTTTTAGAGATTGATATATTTTTCCAGAGACATCGATGTTTTAAAAAAATGTTTATGTTACCGTGTTCGATGATTTTCTACGTGGTAATCTCGTTGAACTGCTTTTTGAACCTTGTCTGTATAAAATACTGATTAGGAAATTAAGGTGACAGAGTACTTTAAGGCAGGATATATATTAAACGAATTTTACGTGTGATATATATTTGATACTGGACATTTTACTTCGATGATTTATGAGTAACTGTGAATAAATAGAATAATAGCGCAACACGAAGTCCTTTGTTTTTTTTTATTTCCTTCTTCACATTCAATAAAAATTATCAGTATTCACATCACTTATATGTGACGAAACAATAAAATATACCGGTATTGGATGCCAGTACTCTAATTAAAAATGAAAATAGGATGGGAAAATACTATCAGTGATATATTTAAATCATGGACATTTTAAACATCGATGTTCTTGTCTATTTTTTCATCGACATCGAAAATCGATGATCACATGGTGATGCATCGAAATATCGATGTATGGATGTTTTGGTAAAATTTGCCACTACTCATATCGCTGCTGACTCGTAAGCACTTGGCGGTGCTTGAACCCTTTTTCAGGAAGGGAGGTTTGGTGGGGTTCAGGGTTCTCTCTCATTATGGCCCATTACAGAGCTTTCTCTACCGGTGCGCAGACAGTGTCATTCATACAACAGTCGGGCAAGGAGAGATGTGGCAAGGAATGGGGTATTGAAGGTCCTGGGATGGGGTTAAGTGGTCGTGAGATTGGGTTGAGTGATGGGGTCCTGGTATGTGATGAGTGATTGGGATTATCTACACCATGACACCACATTAATGTAAACGTTTATGCCCAAGGCGAAATTGTAATCGCACAGGTTGCCGATATAAGCACCACGCTGTAAGGACTGTACAACTTATGTAATATTTTCGTGACCGACTGTGACAAGTGGCATGTTACCGCACTCACCTTTTAGTATTTGAACCTATCATTGCTTGTTATCGTTCAGTTGCGAAAACTGCATTCTGAATTTCCTGCTCACTCTTGGCCATCGAAATGAAAATATGTAAATAAATATATTGTTTCGTTAATGTTTTCCTTACAGCGTACATTTGGTTAATTTGTCTTCAGTGTTAGATTTTTTAATTTCTAGATAATATTGATTGCAACGAAATTATGATGTTTAATGAAATTGTAAACTTATCATAACATTCTTCGTCTTAAAGTGACCCCCACCTTAGAGTTAACTGAATGTCAAGTAGATATTTACGGTCTATTAAATATTCTTTCGATAGAGTTGAACTTTTCGACAGAAAAAATTAGTCATTAGTTTGTTCTCTATACGGTAGATGTTAACAGGAAGACTGTAAATGAAAAGAAAAAAAAATCATTCGATTAGTTCAACAAATATCATCTAACCAGTTAGTTTCTTTCCAGCCAGATTAACATTTAGGAAATTCTAATTAATATGTATTAATTAAATCTAAATAACACTACTTTTTACAATCTTTCAGAAAAAATTGACAATTTTTTAACAAAATTTGAGGAAGTAATATTGTTTCCTACGGCGTATCTTCGCAATTCGAGTTTGGCTAGTCTGCTTGATTGGTAGTTTTCCGTGGTTACTTCGATCAATCCCAGGCGAATACCGAAGCAGTGTCTAGAACGAGCCTCGAACCGCACGCGATCATTCTTTCGTCTTCCTCGCCCCATCCTCTTCCCCCTCACCCTTACACTTTCATGCATTACATTACCACACGTGGCTGGGGACCAATCGAGTGCTGAAAGCTTGACCTGGCTGGGATTGTGCTTCGCTGGGTAGTGCTACTTACGGAGGAAGGAAATCTCTCACAAGCCCTTGTAGGTCGGCACAGTATTTCACCATCCAGTGTGCTAAAACATTCACAGCACTAACGGGATTAATGTACACAGCAGTTGATGTCCCCGGAAACTTTGATCCATAAATCACAACTTGTAGTACTTCACTAGTCGTGCATTGGCGGTGGTCTCTTTGGGAAAGGTGAATGAGAGAGAATCAGAATGGGCAAAGGACCATGTGGTCATATTGCTTAAAGTACTTTTCCAGCATCCCTTTATCCACTATAAATAAAAGCAGACATCTTCTAGAATTCTCCTCCAGATAGCGGATCCGGCTTATTTGCTGGCGCCTAACTGTATGGTGGTTCACCACCTGCTTCTGTGCTGTAACTTCATCTTGAGGACCCTCTGGCCTGGTTTTACGACCTCTTGATCTGTGTTCATTGGCGGAGGTATGCACAGGCGGCGTGCCCACTTCTGAAAATTTTGATAGAGGCTGCTTTAAGATATAAAATATTTGATTTGTTTAATTAACTTAATAGTGTATGCATAATATCTAATCATGTTAACATTTAATCACTGACTTCCCGCATTTTTCAATCTGGAAATTGATACACATTTTGAACAACCATGAGAATGGTTTAACTTGAATAAACTGTATTTTTTAGTAGTTGTAATTAGACATTTATACTTTAACTTTGAAAACAAAGTTATTATTTTATTATTTTTAGAGTATTGTTTGATTCATTTACTGGTAAGAAATGTCATATGTAAATAAAAAGGTTTAGTGTAAAAGCGGGCCCAGAAATGACGTTGCCTCCCTCTCTTGTTTTACGATACGGTTACGAAACCTATTGTTGACTTGCAATTGAGGCAACGCCCCCCTCTCGGTGACCTCATTTTCTTCACGTGATGACATGATTAAGACTTTAAGTTATCTGCTATCAAACGCCCGCACTCGAACGCCTGTTCAGCAATTCTTTGAGTTGCACACTCATGCGTGCCCTACCTAGAAAAGAGACCAAATGTATTGTACTTATCTCGTAGTTATCGGGGACGATTAGCGTGATTAACAAATAAATAATCATGTAGTTTGCTTTCTTGAAATGAAACACTCTTTGAGGTAAGATCCTCTTGGAGTGATAATGGATAAAGACTGAAATGATAATTGATAGGAGGAAGAAGTGCATTCCTCATTGGCTAAAATACCCCACCACCGAGACCGCTCAAGTTTGCTTTCAGATTTGTTTGCTTCTGTCATTTAGATCCTCCCATTGGTGTGAAAGATAACGTTGTTTAGTAAGCGGACTAGCAGTTATCAGCATATCGTCCTTGAACGCGCCTAGTGTAAAATTTTTCCGTAATTAAGGTTTTAAGTGTTTTTGAAATCATGACTCTGCGAAGTAGAATGGATTCGACATTCACAGTTCTGAGAACAACGAAGCTTTTGTTTTGACGTTTTTATTAGTGTAATCAGATACATTTTGAAGATAATGTTTTCCATTTCAGTACATGCAATCATTACGTTAGAATGTTTAAAATGTATTTATCTACATAATTTTACAAATTTGTGATAGAGAATATTTTTCTCATTATTTCTTTCCAAAAGTTTAATTTTATATCAAAAATATGGTATTCATAGCGAATGATTATAATCCTCTTAGTGAATATGCATTTTCAATATTTTGTCTGATCTCATTACGTCTCAGTGGAGCTTAAATTGTTAATATGAATGACCTGCCTAGAATTTGAAAGAGTGTTAACACGCGCAATTTGAGTGTCGGGTAGAGAAAAAAACACGATCTCAAGCAGGCCAGCGTGAATTATGGTTTTCGTAGCCGCAGAATAGTTGGCCAGCACCGTCGTTCCTCGAAATTGCACTATCGGACGGCGCAGCACTCACTCTTTTCGATATCTGCCGCCGCCTTCACTCAAAACGCTGGGGCGCCCATCCGGCAGGTACCTCGAGCAGGCTCGTGAAAAGGCGCAAGGGGTTGCAGAAGTACAACTATACTCTACTTGCACACGCGTTTTCGCATTGAGATACAGCGCCGCCGCCCATACTTCATGCCAGATTGCTAGGCCGAGAGGGGTCGTTAACGTCGACGGTTATCTCCGGCCTCCCGCGATCAGTTAAGTTTTACTTTTCTTACATATTTCACGCGGCGCCGGCGGCGGCGGCGCGGCGGTGGAGGCGGTGGGAGTGGTGATGGCGGCGGCGGCGGCCGCAGGCGTTTGTCGAGCCGGTGCGCCGCGGCGCCGGGCCGCGCCGACATGCGAACCGCAAGCGGCCCTCGGCAGATTTATACGCGCGCGCTGCCATTAGCGGATCGAGGATCGCGCCCCGCGAGTCAACCCCGAAATTTGCCAGCGGCGCGGCGCTCCCCGGCTAGGGATTCGACATCGATACCGAGCATTTCAAAACATGGATGCTTCTACTAAAATATCGTTGTTTTAAACATCGATGTATTGGATTTTCTTAAAAATGTATTTCTTCTTGCTCGATATTTCTGTCTCTAGAGAAGTTTGAAAATTCTGTGGTGGTAGCAGAGATTTTGTGGTACTCCATGATAAACTATCTGGGGTCATTGAGGTATCTACCACAATAGTGCGTATCTACCACTATTGTGGTAGATACCTCAATGACCCCAAAATGTTTGAAAATAGTACATTTTATATTATAACATTTTGGATATGGCCATCCATAGCACGGAGTATTCATTCCTACTCGTGAACATTGTCTAAGTTTCGAAGGTGTGTTCAGGCTTCAAGGTTTGGTCAGAGGTGTAAAGTTGAAAGTTAAGGAAGCGCTAGGAAGGATGTAAGAATCAAGTTACGGTGGTCTCAGTCTGTCCTTAGGGAATCTTGATTTAATACGGGGCCATGAAGCACGACGGCCCAGATTAAATATTGTGGAACAGGGTGAAAAGTAAAGATTTTGATATTTTTGAGCATCGTTGTGTAGTGCTCAGTGCTTTTACGTTTTCGATGTTTTGTTCGTGGATTAAAAATTCCCATAATCATCATTTTGTGAAAGTTAAAATATGAAATAATAACTTATGCAACCACTGTCTGTTTATGTGTTCGAACCACACGAACGTGGTTTGCACTTCCTTCAGACTATCCCCCGCCGGAGATGATCCTGATACGCTGATATTTCCTATGTCTTTCGCACATGGAGAGGCGTTTTTTAAAACTTTGTTTTCAGGTAAATTTTAATTATAAATAATTAATATAATTATTTATATTAATTTTATTATAAATTATTTAATTATAATAATCATTATAATTATTTATATTAATTTAATTATAAATTATTTAATTATAATAATTATTTATAATTATAATAATTAAATCATACAGTCATTGTCTACTTCATTTTTTTGTGCATGAATTAGAAATTACTAAAACACCATTAAAACTTCGGTGTTTAAAAACGTTGATATATTTTGGTCGAAGTATTATTAACATGGATGTTTTAATTTTGAACATCAATGTTGTTTTGCGGATGTCACCCAACTATCCCCGACCCGCCGTCACAGCCATTTATCGGTTTCTTTTCCAAGATATTTTTAGAAATAATGGAATGTTTATACTTTATATTTATTGCACATTGCATTTATTTCATGTCTACTTTTGTCTTCATTAACCTTAAATACAATAGACCATAGAAATTCAAATTTTATTAACAAAACTTTTTTATTTTATCGTTGATTCTCTTAAGTAATTGTTGGTATACTGGTTCGTTTACACCGACTATTTTGAAGGAAACGTTTTGAAGGGTAAGTTAATATGCTCAATGCTCTCACTAAAAAAAATCAATATGCTCTGCATTGAACAAACGATAATAGCAGTGTGGTAAATGTAATTTGGAATTGTAAAGTCATTTTCATAAATAATATATGTAAATATTGCATCAAAATCCTTAAATTCACCTGTATAATTAAAAAATACATCTATTATCTGATTAAAAGTAGAATATACATAACATCTTTTCAGCATTCCAACTATCCAAAAGAACTTATTAGCGATCCAAATGTAGACTTCAAGCTTATTCGTATTTAGAAAGTTATTTCTTATATTGCACTGCTATTTTCAGATGTATTTTCAGTTTTTTTCACTATTAAGTAAACCGAAGTTATTTTCATAATGTTGTGGAAATACTATGAAAATGCAATTCCCTTTCCTATTTAATTTCAATTTCTTTTTCTTGTTCTAAAGTGATAATGTGCTTCATCAAGTCGTGATTCCATCGAAATAAAACAGGATTCTCGACACGCTTTCCCTAAATTCCACTCATGTGGCTAACATCAAATCTCCTGGAGCAACATTATAGAATTATAAACCCATTTCATCTCGATAATTCCGGAGATGTACTTTATAAGTGAAAATTGATGTAACCACCATGGAACATTATGAAACGTGACATATTACGAATAAAAATAAGCATATTTTAATTAAGATTTTTTAAATAATTTAAACTTCATGGCAAAAATTACGCGAGAGGAATATTTTCTAAAGTATGATTTACCGGCTACTTCATTTCATTCAAAACTGTCCTCCTCGCGGATCTTTACATAATATCATGAAAAATGTGCCTCATATGTCGGAACACATCAACATTGGAAGCGACAGTACATCCCTGCCTACTGTCACTGAAGAAGAGAGAAAAAGAACTCAGGGCAACCAACAGCATAAAAAGCGGCCATTTTCCGATGTTTTGAAAGAAATGTCTTCGCGTTTGCTCGCTCCTCAGTCGCTCTGGTCCGCTCCACTGCACGAATAAGAATCCCGTCGAATGGGTCCCTGGCAGCTACGGATCTCTTCGACTCGGGCTTTTATTCGTCGGTCCGTCCGACTTGGCCTGGAAATGAAAGATCCGGGCGGTTTGCCGTGCTTACCGCACTCCAGCACAGTATAACCGTTTCGAATTCAAGAGCAGCACGGCCCATCCTGCAACGACCCTCCCCTTGGCCTCCCTCCCTCTCTCTCTCTCCTCACCCCACACCGTTTTCCTCTCTTCCTATTCATATTCCTCCGGTACCATCCAATATTGGCGAAATGTTTTAGCGAATTTATATTCTTTCTCCCGTGACAGGGGACAGCGGCGGAGGCCTACCCCTCTGAAATAAACTATTGATCGGGCCGAAAATGTGACTGGGAGGGCAAGTGGAACCCAGGTGGCTGGCTACGGGCCGGCGCGGCGCGGCTCGGCTCGGCGGGTTCGCCCCGCCCCGCCCCGCCCACTTCGGAACCGCTCCGCTCCGCGCCGCGCCCTTGCCTCCGCCGTCGGCGTCACCCTGACAGGGCCGATATAGGGCGCCCGCCCTCCAGCCCGCCTACCTGCCCGGCCGGCGAGAGCGGCGCGCGGGGCCCTCCGCCCTCAGCGACGCATCGCAATGCGCCCGCGCCGAAATTTATTGTAACTGCCGCCGCGCGTCCCGCAAACAACGCCGCCCCCGCCACCCACCGCACCTTCCTTGCGCCGCGTTTTTAACACTTTTAAACGCCTTTTAAGCGGATGAATTCATTCCAGCCCGTTGATTGAAAATTTCGTGCAGCGCAGCTTCAGAGGAACGTGTTCCTCTGTCAGGCATGCTACCAGGGTTTTCTTTGGAGGAGAATACAAATTCGAACACATTATCCATCATTGTGAGTCATACTGATAGGAATTTTACATTAGCTATACTTTGTTGCGTATTCAAACATGAATTGCACTCTCTTTCGACACATTTTCATGATCAGTCTGTCCCGTCACGAAAAAAGTGTTGTTTTTTTTAACGAAATAAAGCAAAAAAATATTTGGGGGGCTCGTCATGTAAAGTAGAAAGTAGTTGATACAACGGCGTCATCAGTTTCACATTTCTATTGAAAACTTGATCTTTTATAACTTCCCGTTTCCTCCGCCGTTCATATTCCTAGATCACGGGTTCCCACATTCTTTTGTATAATTACTAAATATAAATTATTAATAGTGCTCTTAATGTATACAAAGGGGTAAAATTTATCACTTGATACTAATGATCACGTTTAACATATTTTATGGCGTTACGAAAATGCCAACTAAACTGTATTTTGGGTTGAAACGTAAGAAATGAACCATCAGTCGTAAGAATGCTAATTTCCGAATCAAGGCAAGGGGATCTGTCTGAAGGAATCTGTCTTCACGATCCTTTGAAATTTCGTTACTATGATCGTCGCACACATGAGCATTTCCTTTAGTTTTATGCACCTGGAGAAGAAAAAACTCTCTAGAGTAAACTTTGAGAGCGAGGATATGAAGAATATTTGTGTTTATCATAATACACAATTTGTAATCTACTTCCCTTCTACGTTTATCACTTGAAATTAAGCATCGCACACATGCGTTAATATTTTACAATAATATGAACGCTGCAGCGTTGATTTAATATTATTTTGATGTCCATTACTGTCAGAAATGAATTACATGTGCAAAATTTTCACTAAAACAAGTATTTAGTCGTTTTTAAACAGTTAAACTTGGAGAATTCTTCCTGTAAAATAATAGGCAGTCAACTAGGATAATTCTGATGTGGCTGCGTCTGAATGACTAATAACCTTGTATGCGGTGGCTTTCTATTCTCTTCATTTGAGAGTTGAGTCGCAAAGAGGCAATATATTATCCTAGTGTTAAGCGTTCTTGATCTACCTTCTTATGAAATATAACATGGAAATGCCAACAGCTGAAATCCACGTTGCAAAATTTGTATCAGTAATAAACTGTAACCGTACAATCTTTCCGACGTACATAATATTTCAAACGTACTTCGTAAGATAGATTGAAGCATTCCATAACAAAAATACATGCAATTTTCAATCTGAGAATCATTTTCAGCCAAATTCATAGGTTTCACGCCTACCTCTAAATGCCGTATCTTTAAAAATCACTTATTAAAAAAGATTGCACAAGCCTTCTGTTGACGGATTGGTTGCGTTTATAGAATAGGCCTAACTACCGCATAGAATCTCTTGGAGGCAAATGCTACAGAAACAATTTTTTATCGAAAAGACTTCACCCACCGCCCACAGCGCCACCTGTATGTGGCTAAACGCCCCATTCTGCGCGCAATACGCTTCTTGTGTTCATCTGTCCGCCCCCGCCGCCGTCGCCGCCTCGGACGCGACCAACGCCGTCCGTCGCTCCCTCTGCGTATAAATTCTGAATATAATATACAACTTTTGACAATAGGCCTTAACTGCGTTTCGGCTATCCGCGATAGATAAATGACAGAATCATTCTTTTTAGGGAGAGAGAGAGAGAGAAAGAGACATTCACTGGCGGCATTGTTTCAATTCGATCGAAGGCAGACGCACCCGTGTCATAGCGCGGAACAATCAGCGGAACAGGGGTGGACAATTCAACATCTTTCAATCTAGTATTAAAAACCTACTGTAAATAACTAATTGAGCCCACAGTGGCACTGTGTTTAGTTATAAGTTAACTATAAGCTAGTTTTTAAATAATATTTTTGAGATATCCGCCCTCACTAAGCTGCAGAGGCCGAAAAGGCTGCTGCAAATTGTTGTAAACCCTAACAGGGGTGGGCAATTCAACATCTTTCAATCTAGTATTGAAAACCTACTGTACTCTCGGGGTATGAACATTTCATTTGCTTGTTTTTAATAAAAAATATAATGCAAAATTCTTATTTCTCATTGCACTATACAAAACTTCAATAACTTTTAACCCCTAAAATGTTTCCTTAAAATTGTGTCAATATGGATTTTTCAATCACTTTTATCTGTGGATATTGTGGACATCGTAATTCTTAAGTTGAAAAATCAAATGTAATGAAGTAAAAGTGAAGGTAAATGTAATTTACTGCTGATTTACCTTTGAAAATAGATTTTATTACATTGGAGCAAATTCTTTTGTAAACAATCTTTGCCAAAAGCTCATCTTTTTGCTGCTCTTTGCTCATCTTTTTTTTCTGTATTCAAAATTCAAGTAGTGTATGGTTTAAGGTAGGGATCTCAGAATTTACTTCTCCCCATAGCATGTCACTCACAGTTTTTAACTGTTTATGACTTAAAATAAAATTTAAAAAAATAACTAATTGAGCCTACAGTGGCACTCTGTTTAGTTATAAGTTAATTATAAGCTAGTTTTTATGTAATATTTTTAAGATATCCGCCCTCACTAAGCTGCAGAGGCCGAAAAGGCTGCTGCAAATTGTTGTAAATCCTAATTTTTTAATAAATTCCCGCCTTTCCGGAGTAACTGAAGAGGGGAAAATTGAAAAAAAATAGGGGGTGGACAACCACGTGAACACATGGTGCTAGTGAGACCACGTGATCTTCGAAAATGAATTTTAATAGAGGCTTTGTTAAGCATGGTAATAAAAGAATATCAGAACGAGAAAAAAATGACTTGGCTAATATAATGACGCGTTTCATAAAATTTCGATGTGAAAGACATTGATGAGCCATGAATAGTATAGTTGTTTTCTATGAATGACTATGTAAATATTATGATACTGGATTTGGTATGGGAAAAAGATTTCTACAATTGAAATTGAATTTATAAATAAAAGCTGACGGGACAATCGTGAAAAGTGTACTATATCGGTGAAATAATTGATGAATTATTTTTTCTAGTTCAAACCACGTTATTGGGAGTTTGATTTTGTATTGTTTAGCTGCACGCTTCTTTCAAACTTTAGTTGAACACAAGATGCATAAAACAACACTGACAGACAAGAGAAATAGCGCAGTTTAATATCTGTGAGGGAAACTCAATCGAGTACCTCCAAATGACGTGGGGGTTAGAATATGTCAATGGGATGTGTGAGAAAGGAGTATAGAGTGTGCCGATTTGTAAGTCTCGGGGAGTGAGTAGTACCTGTGAAACCTACTTGAAAATGTAAGATACCGAAAACCTTTTGCATATTCAAAAAGAAGTCATGAGATATGGTGTGAAATTTTAAGGTATATCTTTAGCAGGAATCATTTGCAGTTTTGGACGCAGGGAATTTTTAAGTTGGAGTAGAGAGAGTTGTTTCTTATAATTCAGAGTGTTTTAATCTCAAAATTTTAGTTTGGAATATTTGGAGTTTGCATATATAGGAATGTAATAAATTATTGGTAATTTCTAATAAATTTATTTCGTAAGGTGTTGTGAAATGTAAACATGCATAATGAACTATAAAAAAGGCTACTACAAGTGGCTTGGGAAAATGTTTACGAATAAATGTATTTAACACACTTTCACAGAACAATAATGCGAAATATTCAAGGTAAATTTTTAGTATTAGCATTCATTTTCTCTTTTAAATCTGCTTAAGACGAAGAACATAATCTCTATTGAATACCTAAATTCGAAGAATTTTGGTTAATACTTAGAATTTTATTGAATAGTACAAGCAAACTTAATTAAATGACACAACATATACTACTTGTGATATTAAAGGTCTCTCAGAAATCCAAATAATGATTTTTTATGGAAACACTAGGTTAAAATAACAACTACAATACCCGTAAAATGTTAATTCCTATCGCAATTTATGCATAATGTATTTTATATGCACCCGTTACGTGCTTTATTGCACCCATTTGTTAACATTTTTTTGTAAATTAAATTCATGAATTTTACTTTGATAAGAGCAGATGACACCGATAAGAGAAGGAAAGGTTCTTTTCTATTCCTTGAATAAACTCCGTTGAAGTATCATAATATTTTTCACACAACATTTTTATTGTTTATCTTCTACATTTATCATCAAAAAAGAATCTGCGTTAGTATTTTTATTGTAACCACACAATTCGGATGAAAATTTGCCAAATTAGTATACACAGACGTTTAGTGTGTAAGATTTTACACGCTCAATAGATCAAATAGATCGGATTTTTTAACACAACATGTTCAAAGGTACTCATCGTTTTCTCATGATTGAGTGGGTAAATAATCGAATCTCCTTAACTTAAAACTTCTCGATTCAAATTGAAATATTGAAATTTTGAAAATTCCCTTCCGGAATACTCGTCTTAGAACAAAAAGTACTGCAAGATCTGTTCGACTTTTGTGAGAAGTGTCTCCTCTGATTGGAACTCTAAACAAATGGACAATATCCTAAGCAAGATCAATACATCCTCACCAAAATTTTACCGATTCTACTGATTGAAAGAAATGGCCGGCTGGTTGGTATTGGGTATCATTTGAACTTGTATGATTTGAGTCATATATCGCCAAAGAACCCCTACAATGTTTGTATTTTTTCGTATGTAAAATAAATTTATTGATTATTACTCTTATAACTAAAATAAACATGTTGAAACATGAAACATGTAACTAAAATAAACTGATCCTTGCCCAAATTGCGGACTCCCAGTTTCCACGAAGCATATTATAGTTGATTGCCACGTGATGGCGACTGTGAGAACAAACCTTAACATCAATGATAATCTCTACTGTATATTCAATTCTAATCCCGGTCAAAAGAAATTATAGAACTTCTCACCAAATCTAATATGCAAAATAGTATTTAGCTAGTGACTATACATTGTCTGTCCTATGTATAACATCTAGATTTAGGATTTGTGTATGTGTATCCCATGAAAATGTGTAACTAGTACGTGAATTTGTAAATACTGTATTTTTGTAACTGTGGTCGCCAATGACCTAGCTGTTTATAAGGCGACCTTAAATAAATAATTAAAAAAACAACATGTTTCCGAATTCCATCGTGACTTCTTCCGTAACTCGAAAAATTTGGTAATGGGTACTTCAAACTCTTGAGCTGGAAGAAATTTGTTCTTCTCTTCAGTATCGACTATACTTCTTTTAAAACGAATTGGACTATTTCATTATTAAACTTTCAATACGTTACATTTTTTATGTTAAGTGATTCTTGTCCCGTTTGAATTATATGTATGCTGCATGGTTCTTCAGTGTAGGTGAATAAAAACAACTACTTTACATTGGTGATGTTTCGGTCTTCATCTTTGCTGTAAGGCTAATCCTTGTGCTGTCCCATGCTCCTTGGGGCAATAATCCTCATTATTAACAATTCCGCTCCACTCTACGACTAACATTACGCAAGTTCTGCACACGTGCCGGCCGAAAAGTGTAACAAGTGCGTTCCACTTTCGGGACAGCACTTCTTACGCGGTGTTTGGATAAAAGATAAATCGTTCGACGAGTCGGTCCGCGGCGATGGACGAGCGGGCGGCGGCGGTGCTGGCCACCCCTGATATAAAAGACGCGTCGGGCCCCGCGGAGCGCGCGCACTGGAGCAAACACAAATCACGTGGGCAGCCGGAGGCAGGCCGCATACTTTCGCTGTCCGGCTGAAAGGGGGCGGGGCGGGCGCGGAGCGGTACGCGCCCGGGGCGCGGTCGGGCACGGCACGGCACGGTGGGGTCCGCGGCCCCCCGAAACCTCATGCACCCGGGCGCGCCACGCCTCCCCCGCGACGCGACGCGACGCGCGTCTCTGCGAGGCGAGAGGGAAGTTGTAAAGTTGGAACGCGTCCGGCGCTCTGTAACGGGCCGCGCGTACTCGCAGTGAGAAGAGTACGCGAGCGGGCGATGGCGGCGGCGGCGGAGGCGGCGAGGCGGGGTAGACATCTGCCGGCGGATGGACGCGAGACGGCGCGGCGGCGCGTCGCGGCGCGGCGGTGAAGCAGGATGAAGTGGAAGAAGCATCAGCTGCTCTCCCCGAGGGCTGGAGGACCGTCTTGATGCACGCCCGTCAGCGTCGTGGACTTCCCATTACTCGACGAAGGACTGCTTCTTGGAGGGGTCTCAAGACAGCGGCTCCACAATATTCTCGTTTGGAAACAGTTCGGTTCGCCATGATTTATTGCTTCGTTATGGACGAGGGAGGAGATGGGTTACTACTATTTACCAATCAATTTGCGAAGTAGTGAATACCAGAATAATAATGTACACATGGAAGTTGGACATTCTGTCCAAGAAAAGTACTTGAAATTCATGGAATACAGAAGGAACATTAATTAGCTCAGGATCTTGCTACAGGAACATTCTATTTTTGTTCGCATTCTTTTTTTTTTTCAAAAGGGAAACCTCTATTTTCGTAACATATTGAGAGTTTATTTTGCCGTTCTTGAAATTCTGAGAAATATTTTATAAGTCACTTACAGGAATATAGCAATTTTTGAAAAACAGTACATGTTCTTCACGTTAAATTTTGCGTATTTACTCAGTTTCCTATAGGAAGCTCATGTAACTCAAAATTATGAAGGCATGAATGATCAACAGAGAAAGTAATTATGTCGAACATGTTAAGGAAACTATCTCTACCAAAATGTTTAATTTAAGACGAATTGAGGAAAAAGCCCTCTATAATTTAGTTTGCTTTAGTAAATTCCTACGTCGATGTATTTCTTGAGAATTGATCGAAAGGTTTATGACCAATTTACTCCACTAGTATTACTTAAAGCTTCTTAAAGATGTTAGTATCGAATATTTCTGTAATAGAAAATGTTAGAAAAAGACAAGTTACAAATTTGTCTTTAAAACTATACTATATTTTCAACATGGTACGCATAGGTTTTTACTCGGATCACAAAATTATTCCTAATACGCAAACCGTATTGTTTTTGTTTGTAAAATTTCGCATTTACTAATTCTTGCAATTGAACAGAGCTCACTCGTACACTTGGTTCGCGTTTGAACACATTATCTAACAAGCATGCGCCTTTGAGTAACCTATGAAGTGCTTCTTTTATGGATGTGGCATGTTCCACGTATGACGATCCTTCCGTTGATCCTAACGAGTAGGCGTAAGAAATCGGCTTGTCTTGCAGTCAAGTCCACACTGAGGAGGCCACGCCAGGAACAAACGACGCAGAAATCTGGATGTTTCTCGCCCTACGACAATCGGTGCTAGAAGCCCATTACGGACATCAATAGAACGAAGCCTTTCTGGTTTATTTATTTATTTATTTATTTTACGTCAAAAAACAGTTGAAACGGCGTATGACGTGCTATGGAAAGTATGACGTGCTATGGTTTCTAAAATGATGTCGAGAGAAGGCAAAATTCAGATAACTTCCGAGCAATCTGGTATATTATTTCTTGAGGAAGACTATGAATTTTCAAAGAGATGATTTACCTGCGATACATACTTTCGGCTTTTCACAATGAGAGATAACACGAGGAATACGTAATTGGAGAATAAACAATTTTATGTATTTTTTTTCATTAATATATTTGGATTAAATCAATAGATAAATAATTCAATCCTTTTTCTTTTCTTTTTTTGGTTCTACCAGGTATTTTTGAGGCGCAATTATGTAATTTCTGAATAATTTTAAAAAACCTATTGTTACCGACGATTTAATTTTAATCACTATCAATAATAAAAGGAGTAATTGAAGAAACTACGATTAAGCAAATGTTTCTTGAAAATAAAACTTGTACATTTTGTAATATTATTTCTTAAAAAAATATTCGTTTTAAATTAACAGATATTACATTTCGAATGTTGACACAATTTGTACTAAATTGTGTCAACATTCTAACTGAGGAAATAAACTGAGGAAAGATTACAGATTATTTGAATCACACAGATTGTGTAATAATGTTGCTGCAATTTTACCATACGATCTACATACAAGAGCAGTTTGGTTAGATTCAATTGTATTTCTTATTTGAAAAATATAAAATAAGCATTAAAAATAAATTCCAGAGGGGATAATTGTCGCTTTGAAATAAAAAAACTTTAAAGTAAAATAGGGTAAGGTAGTAAACTAAACCTTAATTTTCAAGAATACTTTTCTTCGCTCATTTAATCATCAGATAAACCGTATTTGAAATGTATGGTAAATATATGCTAGACTTATAATGTGTACTTCAATATCTCTAACCTTTACAATCTGTATTTATTAAATTACATTTCCCATGCTATATAATGGTATCCGTTAAGTCAGGGATGCCAAGGTTTCAAAAACTAAAAGCATATACTCTAAGCGTTTCCGAAGTAAGTTATGCAATTCTATTGTTTCTTCACCGACGATGTTGCATATTAGTATAGTTATCATCATTGATCCTGTATTTTAAAACATGAAAATATTGACATACTGTCCTCCTGGCCGTCCCTTAATGAAATTTCATATGCTCTTTTTCTCCTTTAAAAACAATTCTGTTAACAGGCTTAATATCGCAGTAAGAAATGAACTCTGAGATAACAACAAGGGGTAATTGCCTTTCCAATGATTTCTTTGGAAATCCGAAACGAAATCCTATATTTAATCCTTAGAATCTAGAAAATTATATTTGCAGTACACGACTTATTTCATTCAGATCGTTCAGACGAATTTCATTGATAAAACGTGTTGTTGGTTATTTTTTTCGTAATAGTGCCCGTCCCGGGACTTCTTTTGTTTTAGAATTCTCAGCTAAGTTGATATTAAGTTTTTTCATGCTAGTGCAGTGTAACAGGAACAAAATTATGAAGAATCACGCGTTAACGCTATAATTGAAGTAAATAATATCATTATGATTTGTACGTAAAACTATTTCCATATCTCGTGCCATTTTTCCGAATGTTCGACACTAAACACTATTTACAACCTCTGAATTAAAAGAGATAAAAGTTACGAAACGAAAAAAGAAAAATACGGAATATCGTATGAAATTCAATTACTTTAAAAAGTCCAAGTCATAATTCATTTTCTGTACTCGCATTGTAGTAAAAATATGACTGGTTCATGGCCGATGGATTTTCTCCTACAGGTCTATGTATTAAATTTAAACTTAAAAAATGTAAAATCCATTGAATTTGCATTATGAAATGAAATTATGTACTATTTTAAAGGAAATTCTAGTAATATCCTCATGTTTATGTGCACTTAGTTTTCAAAAACTATACTAATGTGTACCTCTTGTTTTTTCAAATATTCCGTAAGGAGTAGTAACAGGATTTAAAAATTAATTTAATCATAATAATCTTTTCTCAGTTTTCAGATGATGCTATTCAAAATTGAGATCTTTGCTACATTATTGTAATATTCAAATATGAGTACAGCAAAATTATTGTAACCGTTCACTAAAGCAATACAACTTGGCTTCCTGAGTAAAAATTCCCCATTTCAATCTGCACTAAAGATACCATGAAAACATTTCAGAGGATAAGTAATTATATTTCTTATCATAGTACGCAAAATGTGCTGATCAAAGTGCAACCACATGTTCGAAATTTATTGTAGAATTAGATAACACAGTAATATTTCTTTAGTAATGATAACACTGGACTATTCACTTTTCCTACTTGTACATTAAAAAGATAAAATTTAATGACATTCACATGGACAGATTTTATAAAAGGTTTCAAAAGGTAACTGATACTACTCTTATTATGAAAGTTATGTAAATACATTGGTAAAATTCTATTTTTTTATTAAGGTCCTTAACTTAGTTAAAAAAGAAATCAAATCCAATAAGGATTAAAATGGCTATGGAACTGAAAATTATTTTTATCTATTGTATTTTTCAATTTAGTTGACTTTATTGACATGCAGATCTATAGAGAGACTCTGATAGTAAATTCAGTTTCCTGTGTCCAACTTTGATTGTGCTGTAATTTTCTTAACGTCACTTTTTTCATTTACGGCAAGTCTTCATTTGCATGTCACAATGCAATCTTTGAGGTAGAAAAAGAGAAAATTTCTTAGAGAGACTAATTTATCAATATGTTTGGCACAATTGAACATGTTTAGATTTTCGATACTTTTGATTTTCACATAAAACGAAATATCGATTTCTGTTAGTTTGATATGTAGGACAATAAATTATGGTAAGACATTTCACAAACCTATGAATGTCGAAATGGTCGGATTAATCACTTTGTATCTTTTTCTGGAAAGGAATGTCACTCTCCATGCAATGTATCATTAAAGGTAATCATCGTCAAACTTTCTTGCTGCCCAAAGGATTCAAACTCCACTACTCAATTTTTGATAGGCGCTTAGTTTACAATGGAAAACTTGTTTTACTGTTGTATTACCAAATATGTCTTTAATACTTTATTTATTTTCGAATTATTCATTAATAAGCCACTTAATAAACGTTTTCGGAATTTATTCTGTGTACGGCCCAGCCGAAATAACTGGCTAAAAGAGAACAATGTACTCTTAGACTGCTCATTTTAAACGGTAGAAGAATGTTACGAATTTCCAAAGTTTTGAAGCGATTATGTAAATCGCTTTTCAAGAAAATAACAATAATTAGAATGAAACACACACTTCAATGAAACACATACAATATATAAAACAAAATTAATCCGTCTTTACAGTATTGAATAATGTACGGTGTTAAAATAATTTACATTGCATGGGAATATGTATGATTCCCAAATCTTCGGATTTTAAAAAGCCATCGGATTATCTCTTCAATGAACTAATCATTGTCCACGGCGAGACTTCCAAAAGCGAAGCTTTCTTCGTTTTTGGACGAGAAGCAGCGAGGCCTAATACTAAGAAAGAAACGGAAAAAAAGTAAACTAATCTGAGTCAATCGTAATATTGTTTTGAAAAATGAAATACTCTTTAATATGAAATAATTAATTGATATTAATATTAGTAATAATAATGAAACTTTATATAATAATGTCTTACGTAATAACATGAAGTAAAGATATTTACATTGCTTTCGTTTGCATCTATTGCTTTCTTTGGCAAAATACGCGTATTGAGAATGAATTCTGAATTACGCGCAAATCATTCTATTATAGCTTTATATTTTACACGCAGAATAATGGTATTATTACGTACCGATTAATATAAACGTTTTCAAAAAGCAACAAATGAATAATTTCAAATTTTGTTGAGCTGTATTCTTACATATCTACATCAATTTCACAAAATTTAGGATTTAATTATCAAAACTTCCTATTTTCATCGTGCAGTAATCTGTCTATAGTCATCACATAACATTTTAACACCTACCAACTACTTTTGCATCAGTCAACTACACCACTCGAAAACGATCAGCGATTTCGAGAAATAGAGATGACGGTTACGCCTGACATTCGGTGCCACAGACTCCCACCGCAGCTACATCTCGGAAAGAAACGACGGGTCACTCTTAAAAATTGCCCGCCGTAAATTTAATTCCATGGAGCGTGGCGGACGCCAGCATATCTTCCCGCCCTTGTCTACCCTTGTCAACCACCCCTATAATTGCAGCCCCGGAACTGAGGGGCGATGTTTCGCCTGGGCTCAATCGCCCGTGCTCTGCGGCCGAGCGCGCGTGGCGGTGGCACCGCGAACTGCCAACGCTGTTCCTCTGTTCCGCTGTTCCAGCTGGTCGCTGTTCCAGCAGCCCCGTTTCGTCCTGAAGCTTAAGCACCGCAGCGCCCCGATCGTTCTGGCTCGAGGAATAACGTGTTCCGAAACTCAAGCCAAATACATATCGGAGTAGTCTTGCCAGAAACTGTACGTTGAATATTCAAAACGTGTCACTTTGCATACTGAGAATTAGAGGGGACTTTTGTCATGGGTTTTATGACAGAATAGCTTGTGATCGTATCCGCCTTGTATCGGTTTGTAATTAAATTAGAAGTAAGTTGGGAAATGCTTAAGCAATGCACGTTTAAGAATATTTCAGATGATTATCGCCGTAATGATGCCGATGAGACTCGCATCAGTCAATAGAGGGATATCGATCCTCGCAAAAGAGAGACAGGTATTTAGGCGACGGAGTCGATAATTCGCGATAACATTGCTGGCAAGACTAACGCGATTTTAATTTTTACATAACGTAAATGTCACGTCCCAATAACGATGGTTAGAAGAGCCGGGCCTATGAGGGGGCTAACACTGTAAACGTCAGAATTGTAGCCACTGTGAATTTACTGCCGCAAAAATCGCAGGAGACGTTTGATTTAGGGCTGCGTCAACGACCCTGCTGTTATTTAGTGCCCTGCTGTAGAGCGCGCCCTATATTTGAAGGCTGTGGCAATCGGGGGCCAGCACGAGGGCTCACTGGGCCAGGGGCCCCGAGGGTACAGAACCCTCTTTCCCTAAGCCGGTGTCATTCGTAGAAAGTGTTAGTTAAGAAGAGTAGCCGCATTCCGAGAAGATGAGTAATGAAAAAAAGAGAAAATCTCAAATACTTCAGCTTTTCAGAAGATATGAAGAAAATAATTGCATGTTTCCATAAAGAATAACAGGGATCAAACATATACTTAACATTTCAACTTCATTCCAGAGAATTTCTTGCGCGATGCCTGTTCTAATACCACGAATCGGCTCACCTATAACCATAGAGGACACGTGTTCTCCCGCGGCGTTGTCTTCGTAAGGTAGAATTTTCACAGCCGCATCTCCCTGTTGGAACCACAATTTCTCTTCGATCTAAAACATTTTCAGTTGAAACAAAACAGCGTCCAATTGTGATAAAAAAAAACTTTTAAAAGATACTTTAATGATCATAAAAGAAAAGAAAAAATTATAGCGATAGTGAAAAATGTAGCTGTTTCCGCACGTCGTAAAAAAGAAAAGAATCGGCGTCGCTCGGCAGCTGTTCGCGAGTAGGTTCCGGAGTGGCCCGCATATGAAGATCGCGCGTCGTAGTAGGCTGAAACCGACGGCGCGACCCGGAGAAGTCGACGGCGGCAACGTCACCGGCGTCGATTTCGCGAAGCTTACCACGAGCACCTCTGCACTGAACGTCGCCCTGCCACGCACCGCCTCAAAAGGCCCCGCAAGCCTCCACGAACTCCTATCATGAATGCGCTCGTATCATTCTCCCGTCCGTTAAACTTGCCTGTCTTGGCTGCCGCTATCAATTTTACACCTTACACAAACACACGCGCAAACGCTCTCGCGAGGGCCTCTCAGCCCTTCGAACACGTGGTGGGTCCTTCCCTCACCCTTCTCTCCCTTTTCTTTTTATTAAAAAAAATATAAATTGACGTTTAACCCCTTCTCTTTCAATCATATTACCCAGTTTGTGTATATACCTAAGCTGGTTTAGTGTACGTCATTTTTTCCCGCCGGCTCCTTGTCGCCGCCGCCGCCGCCTCGCCTTCAGCACAAAACGGCCTGCCACGAAGACGCCTTCCTCTTGAAAGTGGCGGGCGAGGCGGCGGCTGCGGGATGGGCGGAAGAAGGCGGGGGCGGGTAGGTCGCGCCGCCCGCCTCGCCTCGCCTCGCCGCCGCCTATCCATCAAATCCGCCGCGTGTTCTATTGATTGCGGGTGACGAGCTTGTCACCGGAGCCCTGCCTCCTCCACCGGGCGTGGGACAGTCAGCCGACTGCAGCCAAGGCGGCGTGGAGAGGGAGGAGGCCCCCAATAAAGGCCGACTTCGGAGGTCGACGCCGCGGCATTAGAATGATCGATGGTTTCAAAAACGTGTGGATTATATGGTAAGGAAATATTTCTATCCCGCAGAGAAAGACTTCAGATACGACCGAACAGCGTGAGACATCTTTCCCGTACGATGTTAGCTTGTCCCCGTTTTTTTTAAAAATTTTTTTTAACGCGCATGATTTTCGTTTGCTAAATAATCGAGGTAGAGAACCCTATGGGTCGTTTAGTAGAGTCGAAGTAGGCATCTTGCAATTCTTGTTCGCACTGCGCGGGCGTGCACTATCATACGTTTTCACGATCTCTCGTGCACTCACAAACACACTCATGCACACATACACACACACACACACACACACACACACACACTCAGACACGTCTCGACACGTGTTCACTTCACAATTCTCCCCTCGTGTGCAGCCACTGAGCAGCGCAAACTCGCTTATTTAAGGGATGATGAATCACTCAAAAAACGTATCTTATAAGGTGCAAGAAAAAAAAACAATGAGCTGTCCTTATTAGCAACGTGGACAGTCGCCACCGTCGGCAAAAATCATTTTTCTTGCAGGCAAATTGATGAAGTAGTAATGACTGTGGTGACTCGAGATAAAGAATGACTTCTGGAGGGCTGCGTTTCCGCGGGCGGCGGCGCGGCGCGGCGCGGCGCGGGCGTGCGATGGGCGACCCGGCGCGCGCTCGCTCGCTCGCCCGCCCGCCCGCGCTCGCCGGCAGAGGCGGCGGCGGCGGCGGCGGCGGGCGCGGCGGCCGAGCGAGCGAGCGAGGAAGATGGTGGGAGAGCTTCAAGAAAATGGAAGGGGTCCGGGCGCGTAGTTGGTGTGTTCCGTCGCCGCGCGCGCTGCCGCCGCCGCCGCCGCCGCGCCCGCCCTTCTCTCGCGCCCGCGCCGCGCCTCTCCGCCAGTCGAGGCGCCGCGCGCCGCGTCTGTTTACACTGAAAGGGGTTGGCTCTAAGCTGCGCATTGGAAGATGCGCGGCGCAGCCTACCTTTTTTCCTGCCCCCTCTCTCCGGGCGCGTCCCCCACCACGCGGCGCGCCGCGCTTCCCCTACTCCCCACCGCCGCGCTGGCGTCGGCGGGCAGCGGCGGCGGTGGCAGCGGCCGGCGAGCGACCGCCGCGCGTGAAGCAACTCCGCTCCTGACAGCCCCATACATTTGTAGCGAGCCAGCGCCTGCCCGCCAGCTCGCCAGCCCGCACGCCTGCCTGTTTGCTTGCCCGCCTTCCTGCCCACTGCCGCCGCCGCCGCCGCCGCCCGCCTCCTCCTCCTCCTCCTCCGCCGGCCTGCCCTCCCTCCCCTCGCTTCCTCGCCGCCGCGCGGCCTCCCCTCTCCTCGACCCCCTCTCGCTCGCGCTCCCTCCCTCTCCCCTCGGAGTAGTGATTGACAGTTCGCTGACGGCTGCAGTCCGCGCAGGTTCGGTGCGGGCGCTCTGGGTGGTTCGTGTGACTGGCTGGGGCTGCCTTGTTGCCTTCCACCTCGCCAGGCCCGGCCGGCGACGACAACGACAACGACGACGCTCCCCACAACAAGCGACAACAACAATCCCGCGTGCAGCCGCCGCCGCCGTCCGTCAACCGGCTGACGCCAGCAACACGCGACCGAGGGAGCCGCGTGGAACGTCGCGCCGTCGTTGATGCCGGCGCTCGCCCGGCGCCCACTTCGCCTCTGGCCAGCGGCGGGCGCCGCGCGCCTGTGAGCCCCCCCCCGCGCGCCCGCCCGCGCCCTCCTGGACAGTGCTCGAATGAAGGCAGTGCGCTCCACCATGTGTCTTGCGTGTGCGGTGTCCACCTGATTCGGGAGCACCCGACAGTTCCTCGCACCTCCTCGTCTCGTGTCGTCCAGTTCGCGTTTGCAAGCCCGTTAGGCGCAAATCCGTCGCGTAGGTCGTAGCTTCCGCGTGAGTGCCGCGTCGCACGCCGAGCCGCCCGGCCCGCGCCGGCGTGTCTCTGAGCCCACCGCCCACCGCCCGCTGCCTCCCGCCCCCCGCGGCCCCAGTTCGCGGAGCGGGACGCAGGCGCTGCGAGATCAGCACCCGCTCCGGAATTCGACAGTGCCGGCAGCGAATTCATGGCTCAGCCACGGGTGAGTCTGCTGCGACCCCGCCCCCCCCCGCATAGCTGTCGTCTCTGTTGCTTGTGTGTCTGATTTGATGTTGTGCACGGGATGCAGGCAGCCGCCTTTTGTTTCCGCCAGGGCCGCCATCGTCTCGCCCCTCCCACGTGCTCGCCAAGGGCCCTAGGGCAGCGCCGTGCGACCAACGCGCTCGCTCGGCAGGGTTATGTTTCTGTGCCGCGATAGTGTTTTTCAAATGTCACCATCAATCAGTCTGTAATGAATGTAGCAGCCATGTTGGAAGAGACGGGGGTTCCAATGGCTTTGATAGGCCTAACCCTATAGATCAAACGAGGGTCATGGAGGCCCCCTCCGTATGAAGTAATGCGCCTGCCTCCGCCGGTCGACTTGTTACTTTCCAAACCGGAGATAAATATCGGGACATAAAGTGAACTCCCTCCTCCCCCATATATTTCCCGGTCTGGGGTGGGGGAGTGACACAGTGTAAACAATGCCGCGTGGATGCACTTCTTGCAAGTTCTGCATTGTTTGAATTCACGCGTTACGTTCTATTCTAATTTTTCCGAAGCCTTTCGCATTATTTTTCAAAATTTCTCGCGTTTTTTTTTAAACGTCTCGATTTCTTTGTATGTCCGTCCATCCTATCGCCAGCACAGCCCGTTCCTTGCTGGGGCGTCCGCGCGAAGCCCTTGAGCGAGGCGAAGCCCTTGTGCCCTCTGAGTGTCGTAGTGAGTTGTGTGGTGAAGGCTCGCGTGTGAATCGCGCTGCTGCTTCGTTGGTGATGCGAGCGCCGCTGTGTGTGTTGTTGTCTGCAGTACGATGACGGCATCCACCCGTACATGGAGAATGCCCCGCCGTCCATGTACGACCCGCACGTGGCTCACCGGGCCCCGCTGCAGGGGCTGGCGCACCATTCGCCCCACATGAACCACACCATGCACCAGTACCACACCCCCAACCACGTCACGCCCGTCTCCAACCACGTCATGGGTTCCGTGCCGGACGTCCACAAGCGGGACAAGGATGCCATCTACGGGTAAGTACATCCGTCTTCGTCGGTGTTTGTCTGTAAAGCGAGTGAAGTGACAAAGACTACGAGTGATATGAAATTCTCCATGATGTGCAAACTTCCACACTGACGGTCTTCATGACTGTGTGCGTTTGGGAAAAGTAATCAGAAATACAGTTCCTAACGAGGAACTTCTTACCTGAACTGGAATAAAGTGTGCTCAGCTTTTTTGTTCGTGTGGTATCGTGTGCAGTTATATACATCATGACGAAATTATTCACCTGAGTAGTACCAGTTGTAAAGAGATACCCGTTTGTTATTCGAACAGAACCCGTCATTGAACTGACCCGTGATCGAGCACATACTACGCACATGGGTGGGCAGAAAAGTAATTCATTAAAAACACACACTCAAGACACGTAGTACGAGTTCTGAATGAATTCTTGTTAAAAATTCGAACACAATCGTTTTTAATGTTCGTAGTGATCGCAACCTCTTTTACATTATAAAATTTCACCTCGCGTACGGATACCAATTCCTAATTTTATTTCGAGTGCAAGGAGATCGATAGTTTTCACGAACTCGCGGAGAAGTTTTTTTCTAACATTCTATTTGTGACGAATTGCCCGCGAATGCATTGCCTGCTGACGTGTTCCTTCCCGTGGTGGCCAACGCCCCGAAGGAACGGCGTGTGTGTGTTTGAACGCCTCGCGTGTTGGCGGGCCGTGCGCGCTCAGGCCGGGCGACGGGCTGGCCTGGCTGGCGGGCAGCGGGCGGGCGGCGGCCGGGAGCCGCTGGCGGCACGGCCCGGCCTCGGCCGCGCCAACCAACCGCCGGGACCAGGCTCTTCGGAAGACTTACGCCGGAAGGGTTAATACGGCTAACGCTCCGACAACGATACCTTGTGCGTTTCTTTTTAAAATGACTGAATCTCACTTCGTCTCTAAGTGGTGACTTCGAAGACGGTCTTACAAGAAGTCGTTTTAACGTTATTTACGGCCATTATTGATGTGTTTGCGGATTGTTATGGGTTTATGGATGTTACGGGAGTCGTAGAGCCTCGCGTTGGACGGTAGGCCTATTTGCGACGCGCCTGCCCGGTCTAGTGCGCGGTGCCGCTAGCGGATGCGAAGTTTCAGAACTTACGGTTTTTCGTGAAAAAATCCGAATAGTTCCTGAATGATTGCTCTGGAGAGGTGCACAAAGACGGGTAGTTAGTTCGATCTTTGCGCATGTTGATAATATTTTTTATTGGAAATTGAACAGTGGGTTTTATGAGGATACGAACGTTGTATCTATTCGTAAGAATTAATTCACTTAGTGAACCGATATTGGCGAAAATTTAATTTTTCGTGTGTTTATTGTGATATTTTAGACAACCGAAGAGTATGAACTGAACATTGCGATTCTTAAGGACAGGTTTTTTCCATTTCTGGCAATGAGCTCCGAAAGAAATGTAATTTTAAATAATAATAGTCGTATTTTAAATAATAATAGTTGTATGTTACTTTCCAATGGGATTACCGATAATTTTAAGTCGATAAAGCCCTTGATAAATTTATGGTTATATTAGTTTCATATCCCAAACGGATTTTTACAAATGAAAACGTCTATAATTTGTACGGTAAATGTCAGGTCACGATGTACAAAGTGTATCCAAATGAAAGGAGCGTTCTTCCGACGTGTTCCTCGCGGTCCCACGCTTCTTGCGAGTGCCACTCCAAACCAGCAGCGACTCGCGGCGCGCGCGTCTCGCGTGAGGCGGCCGCACGCGATGCTGGAGACACGCGCGTCAAAGCGACGACGCAGAGCGGGTCCGCACTTCGCACCCCGGCGAGGGAACAGCCCCGAGCGAACACATCCTGGCATTTTCCGTTATTTCTACTTCCTGGGCGTCAGATTTTACTGATTTTGTAAGAATTGGAATTGTTTGATTTTTTTTTTCGGTCTTTGAACTGCACTTGTACTTTTGGTAGTATTTAGTTACAAATATACCGGTCGTTACCAGTCACCTAAGTCCGAGCTGCCAGTTAACGGGTATTTATAGTTGGTTCAACGTTTTCCTTGAATACTTTTATTATAGATCAAAACTGAAATTAAAATTGATATCTGAGAGAATGTTTTCTGTAAAATTCAATATGTTATGTTCCTGGAAATTATTTAGAAAATTGACTAAAAAAAATATTGATATGCAATTATTATTCTTTGGTTTCTACAAGTGCTTTGCTTATAGTAACTTTTAATCTGGCAATTTTAATATCGGTTTTCCGTGTAGGTTGCGAAAGAACTGTTTCGTTTCCCTCCATTCTATTTGAAATTGTCGATTACTATTGTAGACCAACTGGCGTGGAAAAGATTCCTGAGGTTAGCCGGCTAATTCTTGTTCCATACAATTTAATTTTGCGCGGTATTTATTACGCAGTAATTTCTCCCTAACTATTGCGTCCCAACTATAAATCCGAGCTTTATGGATCACGCTAAACAAATGTAGATCGCATTACCCCGGTCAGGCCGTTCGTAGTTAACGTTCCGTTTTTCGTTGGAAATTCCTGGCCCGCAACCGGAGCCCGGGTACAGTCATTGGCGTGTGTGTGGGGGGCGTGGGCGGTGCGGACCCCTCCGTACGTGTCCGCGTCCGCTTTTCGGCCGAGACGGCGGCGCGGGGCTCACCTTTCAGGCCCCGCGCCCGGGGCCCTAACGACTCCCGGCGCCTGAAACCCGAGCGCCCCGCAGCTGCCTGCGCCACCGCCGTGCAAGACTCGCCAAGTCGCCATGCGGTCGGGGCGCGAGGCGGTCGGCTCCGGAGAGGGCGGCGCGAGATGTGGCTCTGGACCTGCTGCGCTGGAGCCCATTTTGCACGAAATTTCGCTCAAAATCGAACGAAACATCTTCGTCCGACAGCCGTGGTTTTTGAACGCCGTCCGTAGAGGTCGTTTGGGTTCTGTATGTCCGTTTCCGATTTATCGTGTGATTGAACGAATTCGGCATATCGGACAGAAACGTCCGTCGTAGGTCGAACGAAATTTCGGCCAAAATCTCCTCCATTGTGACCGAGAACTGGCATCGTTGAATTCTGTAGCGTGATATACAACAAATCTGCAATTTACTGAGAGGAAAATCCATCACTTATGCGGGCGTACAAATTGTATGCGTCTCGTTTTTTGCTTTTGCCTTTTTCTTTTTGTACGTATTCAGAAATCTAAACTTTTATGACAACTGTGGTACACGAACCTCGGAGGTACGCGACTTCCAACCACGAATACGTGAATAAGCTTCACGGTAGGATTAAAAGAAGAGTTTAACTAAACAACAGAAGTCCGAGGGTACTCGCGATTATTAAAATATTCTCGCGTGAATACCAAGGCACAAATATTTTTTTAATCATATTAAGGTATTTTATTAAGTTTAGTTCTTTCCACATTCTTGTGGAAACTACTTGGGATTACTTCGTGAATTTAGAACAATTAAAAGAAATGCTAATGAAGTGGGCAGGTTATAATAGCGAGACCCCATCAATGAAGAAACTTTCATCGTGGGAGTACGTTAAACTTTTAACCATTACGTAGAAGGGCCCAGCCTTTGAGCAGGTAGAGAACCTCTACTTCGAGGATGCAATCGCAGGCCCAGTCGTATGGAGGCTCTCGGCTGTCCGGGTGACGCCGCGTGATGCCTATGGCGCTGGGCCTGTCCGGGTGACGCCGCGTGATGCCTATGGCGATGGGCCTGTCCGGGTGACGCCGCGCGATGCCTATGGCGTGGGCCTGTCCGCCGCGGGCCTGGCGCTGGGCCTGTCCGGGTGACGCCGCGTGATGCCTATGGCGATGGGCCTGTCCGGGTGACGCCGCGGATGCCTATGGCTGCCGCCTTTTCCTTGGCGTTGCCCGTGGGGGGACCCCCCCTGGGGTGCCTGCGGCCGCTTTCGCGGGGGTTCGCGCGCCAAATGGATTCGGCGTGGCGCGGCGCGGCGTAACGTCTCGGACAGACGCGGGGGCGGCCGGCCGGCCGGCTTCACTTTATGCCGCATGTAAAATCGTGCGGGCGCCCCCGGCCAATCGCGCGGCGCCCGGCCACGCGTTCCACACGTAAAAGTCTGGCCCGCGTGGCCGTGCGGTCGGGTGCGTCGCGGACCCCAAACGCTATCAAAACGTCACCTGGACTTGACCCCTCGGCCGCGGGAGGGGCGTGTGATAGCCCTCTGCTAATCAACCGGGTATGGCTAAGGCCTCTACTGTGGGAGACAGGAACTGTGGAAGAAAGGAGCGGAAACGTACACTCAGAGACTGTAAAAGAACAAAATTATTCAAGGAAAGAAAATAAAAATTGTTTCTCATAACCCTACAAATACGACGATAATTTTAACAGAAAATTATATTTAATGTAACAAATATATGCGAGTGTTTTTTATAAGCTTACGAATCGATCTGGCCCGGGACGGCTTTGAAATCACTGGGATTAAGTTTTTGTGTTCATGTTCCAAAGAAATAAATGAAATATAGAAAATTTCTATTACGTGTTCGTCATCTTTTGCGAAACCATTTCTTATAATTCTCTCTTATGAAGAGCCTCAGCCAATTGCACAAGAGTGAGCTGGAGATAAGGTTCTTATATGGACTCAAGACTTCCAAGTCGAGACACAACACTCATGACGCGAATGGTGACGAATCAGAAACGGTTAGATTTTCTTGGAAATGGGGAGTATCTGTTCTATTGACAAGTTTTGTGTGCAACTTATGAACAACATTTTAAAAATATAAGTATTTAATAATGAAAAAATAAAGTTGATTGCAGTTTTAATTTTTTAATCATACATTTATAGCCAAAATATTAACTCCATGGGGACGTTTTCATTTTTTAAAAAATAATATAGTACGTTACATGGGCTAGGTAGCTCAGTTTTTATAAAATTTACAAATATTTTTTACATTTTCTACATTTAATAAAATGAATGCAACAAGAATTCTAAGATCTGAGCTGTTATAAAGCGACTATAAATAAACAAATTTTAAAAAAGAATTCTAAGCTATATTTCATAATACGAGAGACTCCTGGGCACTTAATGAAGAAGTGAGTGCAATAGGGGATAAAGAAGATTTTACAAGTACGAAATTTTGTATAAAGAGCATTAAAAATTGAATTACGTGCATTTTTATGTAATTGGATTTCAATCGCTTTTCAGTGAATTGTTTTTATTGTCAAAATCTATTCTACAAACTACATTTTAGGATTTTAAAAACACAGTAATCAACTTTAAATTTTGAAAACTCAAGTTGCTGAATGTGTTCGTGGATTGAAGTGGAGTTATTGTGGGGTGGAGCCAGTGATGTAACGTAGTGGGAGCGGCACTGTCAGGAGACGGCAAAATTACACAATAAATAAAAATATCTTATTGAAATTTGAACCAATTCATTTCATATTGTTTCGCATCTACCAATCGGACGGATAGCAACGAGCGCGGAAACTTCAATTACTTATTCTGTAACGACTTCTTTACATGAATGCATAGTGAATATTATAATATAAGAAATGTATACATTTTTTTAAAATTGTAACCTGTACAATACACAGTGATTTATTTATTTAGTCACAAACTGTATGTGACGTATGGGGGAGAAAATCATCTGCGCACGCTTTCTTGAGTTTCAGAATCCCTTCCCAACAATTTAACTATTAATAGTTGAAAGATAATAATAATAATAATAATAATAATAATAATAATAATAAATTTAAAAAAGCGAGAGATTAACATTTCAAAAACTACATATTTTCGTTGCCGAATTATAGAAAACTTATTTTTAACGGTAAAGGAACGAACAGATTTGATTTTTCTATATTGTTAACAAAATAGAAACTCACCCTAAGCTCTACTACCACTACAAGCAAAAGGAAAGCACAACAAAACGTGCGCATAGCGAAGCTACATTTACCTCCAGAAGCAAATCAAGGGGCCATCTCAGCGTTCGCTCAATGGATCAGGGAAACTGGACAAAAAGCCGATGAAGATGGGGGTCATTGATTGATTAAGATGGTTCTTGCCGCAAAGTTCTTTAGAATTTCGTTACATTTGAGCGTGTTAGATTGAAATGCCTCAATGAGGGGGCGGGTGCCGCCCACGCCTCGCCGCTGGACGAGCGTAGGAGCGTGCGCGAGCGGTGAAAGGGGGGGAGGCGGTTAGGCCTACGTGTGTGTCGCGCGCGCGCAGTCGATGCCTGCGCCCGGCGCTTCCCCGCTCTGCGCACGCAGCCGAGCCCGGAGCATACGGCACGAATCGCACCTCGTGCCACGTATATGCTGGGAATTCTGATTTGGTGTTGTTCACGTTCTTATAAGAAGAAATAAAAGAGGTCATCTTTGTCAACATATTAGCTTTATTAAGATAGCCGGCTTTCGACGGTTTTGTCGTCGTCATTCTCGCCGCTTTCGGCAAAAGTCGGTCGACTGTGCCGTCGTCGGTGCTGTGTTATTTCTTCGTACATGCCTTGTTTCCGTAGGTATAAGAATTTCGAAATTGTCTGATGTAATAACTGTTGTTCCGCTATGGCACCTCTTAATCGCATCGTTTTGGAGAAATGTTGGTGAATCAATGATGTTTTGTGTTGTTCTGAACTTTTAAATGGATTTGTAATAATGCGGAGCGAGATAAGAATTTTGATAGATGTCTACATGAGAAATGTTGCCTCCCCGGTAGTATTAGAACGTTGATTAGACTGTACTTTCCATTTTTTACTTATGAATAATTCCCGAATTACGGCGGTGAATTTTTTTTTTTTTTCAAGGAACACTCCTCTAGCTTTTCATGTTTGTGTAATTCTGCATCGAGAATGCGAAATCGTATTGTAATATTTGACGGAGATGTTTGACACTTTATTAACGGCGAGAGATACTCTACTTCAAATGATCCGTGACTGCACAGAGCACCTACCTTGATTTTGTTTATACAATAATTACATTGCGAATTAGTGAATCTTGAGTATGTGGCGTTCTGTTGAGTCGGGTTGGCTCTCCTTCCCGCAAAATGAAGCCTCGCTGTTTTGCCTTGAATGTTCAGACACGTCTTTTCCTTTCAGAAATCTGAAATGCGCCGCACGTCACATTATGCGTTTGAAAACATGTGAAAGTAACAATAGGTTATAAATCTTTACGTCTGAAATGTATTGAGATTCGAATTATGGCGCGGAGTTAGTATCTCTTCATTTTCATCGTTAGTGTCCCGCACACCGGGCCTTCAATGATTTGATGGACCGTTGTTAGCGTTTTGAGTACCAGCGTAGAAATTTCATTTTGTGCCCATCGCTAGGGAAATGTGTTACCTCAGCGCGGTCGGGGCGAGGGGGGGAGCCGGGACAGAAATTTTGTCAGCTTCACAGGCCCCCGCGTTAAGGATTTTAAATACGTGCCAGAGGAATATAATTAGACATTTACGTAATTCTAGTACGAGTAAATAGTGTGTAATTTGCGAAATAATAATACGTTTGTAACACGGCTGTCGTGCCACATGTTCATGCGTGCGCGGGCGGGGCCGGCCCGCCCCCCGCCGTCGCCCCCGGCGGGGCGGGGCGGGGCGGACGGGGAGTGCGGGACCGCCGTACGCACTTGCAGCGGCGAGGACCCGCGGGCGCCGCGACGCCACTCGATGAAAACAATACCGGGGCCCCGGGTTGGCCCCAACCCCCCCCCGCCTCCACCCACGAGAGGCACTCGACTCGCATTAGCATTAGCATTACTTTCCATATCATTTTTTTATTAATTAAAATTGTTGAAGCCGACCTGGATGGACGAGGTGGCTAAGAGCGAGTACCGACTCAGCGCTTCGGTCCGAAGGGTCGCGGGTTCGAGTCCCGCCTTGGGCATGTTTGTTTGTCCCTATGTGATGTCGCGGAGGGCCTCGCGTTCTGCTGACTCCAGATCAGAGTGAATTCGCAAGTGCGTTGGTCTAGTGTATGGTCGAATAGGCGTCCCATCGGGACGTAAAGGGTAACCGGTAGTTGGCTGGATAAAAGCCCTAAAAGAAGAAGAAATTTGTTCAAAGAATTAGTCGCCTGACTGGGATTCGAACCCTAATTCTTTGAATAACTTTAATTATTGAAATGCATCGTTACTCAGTAACATGGGCACAATTTGGATTTCTTTACGACTGCGGAACATCTTCGAACATAATTGCTTCCAACAAGGTGGAGGGAAAGGTGGCAATTCTTAATTTTTATTACAAATAATTCAGTTGTCTTGGAAAATTGTTGCCAGAGACAACTTACAAGTATGAAGAAAACTGACAAATTTAAAATAAAAATTGGGTTATTTCTAGGAATAGTTAACAACTCTGCTGGGTCGAATGGTCGAAACCTGATTTGCGAAATAGTAGAAGGAATCTATATCCGATTATTTGTCAATGGTGTGAAAGGGCAACTGCACACCGTGTCTGTCATCAGCTCATTGCATTTTTATTTGATAATGCTTGCTTGTAAACTACGAACCGGTTGCTAAGGTGAATGGTTATTAATCCTACAACTTGTCGACCACACTATTAAAACTAGGAATAGTGAATGGTGTGTGATCACTTCATTTAAATCCGACTTTGCTAACGTTTTCGAACTTTCTTGTTCCCTCCTCAGGGCTACGGAAAAATAATTACATGATTTGTACATGGGTAAGTTACAGAATAGAGTATAATACACACAAACAAAAAACAACAACAAAATGATTACTAAGTTATTGTACATGAAATTAACATGTCATTTTTATTCATTGTGCTTTTTTGTGTACAATAACTTAGTTTATCTCATTGATTTGTTTCTTGTATGTATTCTATCTAATTCTGTGACATACCTGTGAAGGAATACCGTAATTATGTGTTTCAGAGCCCTGATGAGGGAACAATAAAGTTCCAAAACGCAAATTAGGATTTTAAATAAGTAACCACTACGCATTCCTAGAATGAATAGTCTTTCCTTGAATTCAAGAAGTATTAGGATTATTTGGCACTCGACCTTAGCGGCAGATACGTAGTTGATACCGACGCATGATCAAATAAAACCGCGACTGAACTGATGACCAACACGCTGGTGTGCACCCCACTGGCAAATAATGAGGTTTAGATTCCTTCTATTATTTCGCAAATCAATTTCAACCCTTCGACAGAGCAGAGTGGTCTGATCGTTGATTAGCACTTCTGATGCTTCAGAGATCAATTTTCTACTGGAATTGAGTAGTCTGATGCATTTAAAGAAAAATTAGATATAAAGTAAGGTGCACGAGGAGAGAAAATTGTTGTTTTCGTTTTCAACGAAACGCATCTGTCTTGGAAACAGAACGGAGCGCAATTAGCAATTTGGAAATGTGCCGATAGTGGCCAATCATGCTAATTGATCCGTCATCATGCTAATCATTCTAATTGGAGATGCGTTAATAATATTTGATTTATCAAAATATACTTATTTTGCTTTTGACCACTTCCACGAAAAATTACTGACGTTACTGTCAATGCAAACTGCGCTCTATTATATTACACACCTGAAAAAATAGGGGATGTGGCTTGGGGAAGTACTTAAGGCAATTGGTGTAGTCGACCCGACAATTGATCTGTATTCGCTGTTGTAAGAGTAAACCGAAGTAGTTTTGTAACTCGCGAGTGCTGAAACCTATGGAAATCAAAGCGAGTATTCGAAACGCACAAATAGAATTCTTTCCCAGTATAAGAATATTATTACAGAATAATCTGACTACAAATACAGTTTTGTACTTCTAGGGCCCTACGCTATCTTTGTGCAGAGTATTAACGAAAACGTAAAATCATTTTATACGATTTATTATTGACTTCCTTTTCGGTAGCACGATAAAGAAATAATTTTGCTTTCCAAAAGTGTCACTAAATTTAGAGTTTTTAATACATGTTTACATATTTTCACGGTTTTAATGTTAATGTGTTTGAGAGTGCAAGTGAGTAGAGGGATACTCGTGCGAATATCGATGTTCCTTTTTCTCCTTCCGATTTCCAAGCGCCGAGTGATCCTGCAGGCGCGCGCGTTCTGTGTGAACACAAGTCGGCCTAGTCACTGAATACAAGGATCGCCAGTCGCGGACACCGTATTTCATCAGACGCTGCGAGGCACATAAAGCAAACAAACACTCGCGAGCCGATACAGAGCACAGGCCGTGTTGATATATTCTCATTTACCAATACAAATTGCGCTCATTTGCAAAGCGACGTGCCGCCGCCGCCGCCTCCTCCCCGTTCCGCCCGTTTGCCCACCTGAATGGGCAAACAAATAAATATGAACGAATCCATAATGTACTGCATGCATTCGGGCCGGGCGCTGGGCCGAAACGTTGGCGTCGTTACCTAGTTCCGAGGAGACCTTCGGCTTCTTGTGTCTCGTTTTCTTTTTGTATCTGCATTCGCACGTGACCTCTAAACTACGCGAATGCGTTGTCCGGCCACTAGGAAGCAGGGCAGGGTCACCGCAGTCTGGGCGGGAATGGGATTTACAATTTGATGTGTGGGATTATACTTACAACTGAAGATCGGCTATTCATTCCATTTCCGTCATGCCCTCTGAATCGATAAATCGCTCGATTTTACTTCTGGATGTATCAGATACTGGGAAGGCGTTTTATATTTATATTGTTTTGTATTCACCTGCGTGTTGGATTATTTTATGTTGAAGCAAGAGGAATTTAAGCTTCCAGAAATTATCAGTAGATGTAAAGATATGACTAAATTATTTTTCATTTAGATTACGAAAGCGGTTCAGTAGGAGTTGAACATTCTGAGATGCTTCCGGGCACTGATTTAGTAACAGAGTTGATCACAGCGAGATTCACACACTGCTGGCCAGAATGATTGTTTGTTGGTGCCAAAGCCGTTTTTGGGCGCGTGTGTTATTGGAGGGCGGCGACCGGACGCGCTTTGCGTCGCGTCAAAGCGACGCCGGGCCAACGGAAGCCTCCGGGAAGAAAGCGCTTAGAGCCCGCGCTGTATGTAATTACGGGCTGATATCGGGTCGGGGGATGTCGTTCCCGTCGGAGGAGCGGTGCGCGCCGCGGCCGGGGTTGAAAGCGGAGCGGCCGCTAAAGCGCTGTTGGAAATCGACAGCAGCGCTCGTGTTATAATGCGCGATAAGCAAGTCCCGCGCGCTAAGCCGCCGGCCACCAGAGCGTTCGCCCCTTATCCGTCCGCGTTTCACAGCCCCCCGCCCCGCCACGCCCCGCCACGCCACGACCCGGCCCGATCCCGGTAATGGCATTTGGCGGTTTTAAATATGCACACGGGAGCGCGTGGCTGGGACGTCGCGACCGACTCATTGTTGCGGGCGAGGCTGATGTTTATTTGTTTGCCCTTACGCCGTCTATTGAGATCTTAAGTATCTGGAGAATTTCAATGTTATATTCTTTTGCGTTAACAATTTTTCTCGTCTTCAGTAGTAATGTTTGAACATTTCTTGTCTAAAATTGCATTGCGTTAATGGGTTGATATTTAAGAATATGAATTTAAGGAATTTCGTAGTCATAAAAATATCTGCACCGTACGATAATTTCTTTAATTTTTATCACAATTTTTAAAAAAAATTGTTTAGGACAACCCGCGCCCCTACTCACAGTTTTGTATGTATGTTGAAGTGTCAAAAGGTCTAACACAAAAAGGAAATACTTTGTGAAAACTAAAACAATATTAAATAGTAATTTGACACTCGCCGGATGTTTAAGACATCCTTAAAAATCTCAGTATTAATTATGAAAAATTATTTTCCACTTTAAAATTTTCAAAGCATGTTTTCTTAAATTTAGTTTTCAAGTGTTTGAGAAACTTTTGATATTGGCTCTCGGTCCTCGAAAAATTGTATTTAAGACCTTTTAATCGCCCGTGAAAGATAAATGTATGTTTCCAAGTTTTACGAAACACAAGTATCCAACGTGTTTGATTGGCGTGGAGGATGTTCCCATCGAACACAGAAGCCATTGTTTCCAAGAAACAAAATTGAAGTCTCATTGATTTGTTTCACTAGTAGGGTTGCCAGAAATGTTTTCAGAGAATAGTGAATCGAGGGAAGGGGGATCTTTGAATAATAATGATATATTATCCTTATTATTTAAAACAGTCAAGTGTGAAGTTGAGCTTTGCTTTAGCTTAAAATGGAATACCTCTTTTATACAATCAATCTTCAAATAAAATTCTCTGTGTGCATTAGGGTCAGCGCCCATCAGGAGTTCGTTAAAGTAGCATATGCGTGAAAGGCATGTATGAAACATACTTTTAGCTTATGTTCGCTGTGCTTTGTACATGAACAAAGACATACGTGTTACGAATAGTTACCAAACTAAGACAACTGCATGGACCTGCGCAATAGCTAGGATTGACATCGAAGTAAAGTCAGCTCTAATTGAGATTAAAAACTTGCCAAAATTAACACTAAAAGTTCTACTAACACTAGTTCACTCAAACAATAAGATTTTTTTTTCGTCATTGGATAAGATCTTTTTACATATTCACTATTTGCATTTTTAATTAGCGAAACAGAAATAGAATTAGTGAACAGTTGACTCCAATAGTGAACATCTGGCAACCCTATTCACTAGTAACAAAATATTAGAGGAATTCCGTAATTTGCTACTCTGATGATGATCGCATGCCAGCGTAAATGTGTGGAAATTTTTTAAAATACATACGCTTTTCATGCGGCGTGCTCAAAGTAAAAAAAAAGAGGTACTAAAAATAGTTTCCGTACTTTTCGGAATGTCATTTTCATTAGACTTAGTTTGTGTTGACTTATGGAACTTCATGCATAAAAGAATATTGTAATTGCATACCAATTTGTAGAAAAATCTTTAATCACCCTGCACCCTGAGAACAACATTTTAATATTGATTGGAATTAATAACATTTGATTCTGCAGGAGTATTTCTCACTGTACAATAAAAGACAAAAGGTGGTCTTTGTCATTTTGTTAAAGCTTTTGTGTTTCATTAAGCAGGTATTACGTTCTATCAAATCGAGTGAAAATTCCGTTTGTTCATGACATTAAAAATCTTTCTTTTTATGAAGCAATTATTTATTGACCTTATATGTCCTAACCTATTACAACTGCAAAATTTGAGAATTCAGATTAACACATCACGTGACTTTAAAAACAATTAATTTCTAATGAAAAACATTATGAATTTTAGGACAAATTATAACACCACAACACACCAAAGTTTCAGATTTTGTAGTTGTGACAATTTTGTGTTGGAGGGTCTTAGACTCGATAAAAAATAAAAAATGAAAGAAGAAACTGCGTTGATCTTAAATTTTAGTTCTCGGGTCAATGTATAATAGCTTGAAGTTGCTGAAGTACTAGCCACAAGCTATGAAAAATATTAGCTCTAGATGGCTCTTGATCACAAACTTCTGTCTTTGTATTGATGGTAAATCTAGAGTAATTTTAGAGTGAAAAATGAGTTCCCCGTTACAACGGTGCCAAATTCCCGAATGACGTTTGGTTGAACTCTGCATCATCAATTTATATTAAAAAAAATATTCATTCAATAATGAAATTTAATGAATAATACACTACTTTTCAGGCTTTAACTAGGTCTGTTACTCGAAAGAATATCATTAGACATGTATTTAAGTAGTAAAGTGACAGTAGGCTTAAATTTAGATTGATAAGTAGAAAATAGTCAATCAAATCATACGTGTTGGTCTCCTTGCATTTTTCAGTTCGTTATAAGCCGTAGTAATAGGCCGTTCGATGTGCGAAGTGTTTAGTTCTAAAACCGTTCAGAAAAAAAGTCGTTCAGTTATCTCCACCAAAATGGTCGCCTAGGTATTGAATTAAGAAATTATTGGTGTTTTTTAGCTTGAGTAGAGAGATCTTTAGAAGAAATGATTTATACGTAAGTTTTGGTGTTTCTCCGTTACAACGTGATAACGTGGTGCTAGTAACAAAATAGTTTACTCCATTCATTAAGCGATTTAGGACATGTTTATGTTCTTGCATGTGTATAGAAAATGTTATGGAATGTATTTAGTAAATCCCAATAACATTTTTCTTGCAAACAAATTACATTAATTAGATGCTCTAAGTATTTACAATGAAGTTTAAACCTTACATTGACGAACTAGTAATTCAGCAGTAATGGTTGAAATGAAGAAAACTCGGATCTCATTGATATATTTCTATTTAGATATTTGTTCTGTAATCGGGAGAGAATCAGTGCCTCAATGTGCTTAGTATTAGTGGTACTCATTCTGTATAAATTACTTTCCTAAAACAAGAAGCAACGTTACAAGAGCTTATTTCCAAAGGGATATATTTTCATGAAACATAATTTTCCAGAAAAGAAAGTATTCATATTGAGCCTTATAGTTGAAGATTCAAAGGTTTTTGAATTCCGTTCAACTTTGTAAAATACACGATATTAAGCATGATATTTGATAGCATTATGGAGAAGCGTCGATAAGAATATGTCGATCCCCGAAACTAAAAAAACGAAAGGAAATATATCCCATTGGAAATACGCTCTTCGATTGTGCAGTGCCCAATTATGTAATGTAAGGATGTGTTTGTTACATGTTTATAATTGTATTGAGAATGAATGTCGCTAATAATCCAAGTAGTTGACGCGACCTAAAATACACACATATCGCTCGTGGACTGCAACAGTTGCACAACTCAAAAAATCAGTTGTAGTGATAAACAAGTTTGAAGTTTCATCATAATTTTTGCATTCACACTTCTACCGTTTGTTGGTGGAATACTGTACTACAGATATGCTGCTGGAAAGTAGACCAATCTGCAATGTTGGAGAGTGCATTCACTGACAACATCGTATTTTTTGAGGTGTGCCACACTATTGCAGCCCACGCACGGTGTTATCTCTGAACCCGACGTGGGGTTCCATGGTGTTCCACGGCGCTGACTGCGGTGTGGTGTTGCAGGCACCCCTTGTTCCCGCTGCTGGCGCTCATCTTCGAGAAGTGCGAGCTGGCGACCTGCACTCCGAGAGAGCCCGGCGTGGCGGGGGGCGATGTGTGCTCGTCCGAGTCCTTCAACGAGGACATCGCCGTCTTCTCCAAACAGGTGAATACCTTCGCCACTGTACTAAGGCGCCACACGTCGCCTTCTATACTGTTTCAGTGGTGTACATACCTTTTGCGGCTCGCACACGCCACCAATCTTTATAAATGAGGTCTCTAAAGAAAGAGAGCCGTGACGAATTGTTCTTTGTCTTTAAAAAATATGAAGGATTTGTTTTAAAAAACGCACCTAAATATTCATGTCAAATGCAACTTGCAACGCTCGGCCGGATTTTTTAATCTATATCATTTAATAACTCCTAAACGAAGTTTTAGGGCCTTAAAAACTTACATTTTGAGCCCGAAGCAACGTATCTCACACCAAAATCTACAGGATGAGATTTTCTTGAGCATTCTATAACATGTTTGCTGTTTCGAAGCTTCTCGATTTTACCCCACCTGTTCAGAGTCTGTAGAATCTGCAACTGTGTGTAACATTAAACTAATTACTTGATATTCTGCGTGATTGAATTACATGGGTGTACCTCTCTGTTCAGTAATAACGTTAAATAAGAATAGTTTATATTGGCAAGCCTGTATTTTATTGTTATCAATTACAAGGAGACATGTAGAACAAGAGACGGAGGATAGCAGGATCGTGAAGAAAAACATATATTTCATGCTTAATATGGAAATGGAAAAATAGGGAAGAGGGTGGAGTTTAACAGAGAGTTCTCGCACGAGTACGCTAGTACCCGTATTATTCGATTAATGAGTACAAGTAATGTATTGTCTGGGCTATGCGGGATTAGCCACGTCTCTGCCGTGTTGGCTGACGTTTCGGCCACAACATGTCGGATAGCCTAGACAATACTTACTCCGACCGAGGAAGCCTATGCAATCTTATGAATATAAATAATGTCTGGAGTTCTTAACAGCACTTATTTCTTACACATTGTAGAGACTTTTTGAAATGCCTTTCAACGTAAGAAATAGTTAAAAGGAACTAATAATTAGGGTTGACAGGTAGTTAAAGACTAGGGTTATTGGATGTGATTAGGGTTAAATGAAGATCTTAAAATGTTTTATGTACTGTTGTGAGGTTGAATATTTTATTTAGTTGTGACCATGCACTGACAAATACAAAACCGCATACTTTTCAGAAACTCAAATTATTACATAGTGTATCTGGTATTAGCCTAGTAAATGGATGGATCCCCTTGGAATATCGCGTTTCGAGTCATTCAAATTGTTGCGTTGGGCAGTCGCCACTTCCGGTGTGTGGCGAGGGTCTCGTCGTCGGGCGATTCCTTCCGAAATCGACTTGCCGGGGTCTCAGAAACGCCCCGGCCACAGTGGGAAATCAGGAAAAAGCAGGTCGCGACCTCTCATTGCAAATCGTGCACCCTGTCTTGCACCCCGAAAGTCCTTGAAAACGGGTGGTTGGTGACTTGTGTATGACGTTAGTAGTGACTTAATAATTTTAAAGATTTTGCCTACTTTATTATAATTATTTTTCAAAATGGTGTATGTATTTATCAAATATGTAAAAGATTGTGTGGAATGAATGTCAGAATACATAAGTAACATATCAATTCCAGAATTCGTCAGAATTCTACGAAAGCGCCACAAGTCCATGATAAAATTTCTTACCGCATTCTGGGTCAACCTCAAATTCGTGTTTTATTTTCTGATTAATCATCAGGCATCCTTTTCGTCATTAAAATTACTTTTTGTGGTAATAATTGTTGTTCAACATCAAGCGTCGGGATGTTCATTTGTCTGCTCAAAATTGGCACATCTGGGGAGTGGTTTAAACATGTTCTATTCAGCAATAACTATGAAACATGAATGTGATTTAAATTGTTACCTCTCTAAAGATTTAGGAAGTGTATAGCGTGCAACATTTTCAGTTGAAACATGTTATAAAAATGTATACGCATTTTTAAGCAATTTTTGGGCGTGATATGTTTTAAAATGTATGAATATGAACTTTTAGTTTTTAGTCAATAAGTGTATTTATCTGATTTGTCGGTATCTTGAACAACTGTCAATCATTAAAATATTTATTTAAGAATTAGCTGTACAAAATTTAAAAGATCATTCATTAAGTAAAACGCCGGTTCTTGAATGGCGCCTGTTTCTAAAATATTCTGACACAAACTATAAGACATACTGCAGGAATCCGAATTTGAGCGATCAAATGCCATATTCTCCCCCGCGTTTTGCATGTTACCGCGTGCCATCATTTTCTCTTGGAACACCTGCGGTCGCTTTGGTGAAAATTATACGTTATTGAGAGCTGAGCCGATCTGAGCAAGCGCACCCCATGGCGGGCAGTGGCCATGTTGTTGACGAGGTAATGCGAGTCGGGGGCTCCCACTTCCGGGTGGGATTCCCGGGTTTGCGGGTGGCTCTCCCAGTGGCCCCGGGAAGATGGCAGCCCGCCCCGCGGCTCGCCCGCCACCCGGCGCGAGCGCACGCCATCCTGGCACGGGGCGAGGCCGCCATCCCTCGGTAATTCACCCTTGATATTCAAAAAATGTAGCCTCACGCACAGGAGTGGTTGGGCCAGATGGTACGTAGAGTGTCTCTCCATAGAATTCATATGATGGACTATGCCCGATAGCGATTTTCTGGGTGGATTTAAAATTATAACAGTGAGATTAAATTTTGATTTTTTTAGGAAATAGAACGTAAGGAGGGTTAAGAAATGGTGCTCACCGGATATTACATAGATTTGTGGCTAGAAATTCTGGCAGAAATAGCATTATGTGTATTTTGAAGCAAGGAAACTATAGTTTGTAGCAATCATCGATTAATCAATTAATATTGAATTACTGACCCACATTCCAAGTAAACGTCATAGAAGTTCATACGAATTTAATAAAAGTGGTTGCAATGTAGCTGGGTCGGAGAGTAAAATAAATTGCTTTCGTTTGTGCAAAGAGAAATATATACCTTAGATTTTTATGAATTCTCCTTTTTTTAAATTGATGATAAATTGCGTCAGTCGTCGTCCCTGGTACTTATTCTGTCAACTTATATAGTACACTCAATACGGGTAGATTAACATTTTTTTAAATTCCTGAAAATAATTCGGTGACATTTTTTCTCCCCATCTTGAGGCCATCTGCAATTAACATTTAAATTAAATGAACACACAAATTATAAAAAAAAATAAAATAAACCGGAAACAAGAACATGGGATTTTTAGTGCTACCAAAACATTATTCATAAACATTTAATTTAAAAAAAAATTATGATACCAAAAATATAGAAAATAAAAACAAAATCTTAAAAATTAACAAACAAAAATATAAGTATGTTTTCTATTATCATGTGTATTATGTGCTATATGTATTATTTTTTTAAGATTTTGTTTTCATTTCGTACATTTCTACACCGATGACGGCAAAGCCGACGAAAGTCTGTTCCCATAATAAATCTAGGTTGACAAAGATGGCTTCAATTATTTCGCTCTCTAATAATATTAACATCTGCGTTGCCACTATTCTGTGTAGTTCAAAAGTTTTGTAATGCCGGTATAATATTCTTCTACCCAGTGCGCGTGTGTGTGTGTGTGCGCGCGCGCGGGGGTGCGTGGCGAGCGCGTCGGCGGCGCGCCCTGTCGCCGGGGGCGGCTGCGAGTGCAGTGCGTGCGCAGCGCGGACGCGGGCGGGACGGCGCCTCGCGCGGGCTCAAAGGGAGGCTGGACGCCATTGGCTGGTCGCGCGCCGCCGCCGCCGCCGCCGCCTCCGCTGCCACGTCACACGGCGCTCCGCTCCGCTCGGCTCGTGCGGTCGCTGCGCCCGCGCGCTGCGCCCCCCGAAGGCCCCCGGCGGCCGAAAGCTAGCAATTCGCACGTGCCCCAGCACGCCATTTCTCCGGTATTCACATGTATTTGTGGGAGTCGCTTCCGGTAGGACCAGGCGGCGGTCACAGGGGGGGCTGATTTTGGCAGAAATTCCTCTCGGCCGTTTGGGGCTGAAGTTCCGTATTCATTCAAGTACGTGGTGACAGTCAGAAATGGTTGTAGTGACTCGAACGACTTCTTCCGACGGCGTCCGAAAACATCGGCTGTCCGATCTGTTTGGCTTGGTTTTGTCCGCTCGAAATCGGCCGGCCAAAATTTTGGCCAATATCGTATCTACTGTGACCGCCGCCTGAGAATTACTCCGAAATTATTTACCCTGTCCGTCTCGTTGATTTTGACCCCATTGTTTTACGCAAATTTTATTTACTTTCATTAAACGCACTTCCGTGGTTGTGCTATTGATATTTTGACTCTTTTATTGCCTGGCACAGAGTGCCATAATATGCTTTATCACTGGCCATTAGTTTCCCTTCATTCCTGATTTTCTTCGTTCCCATATCTGTTTTTTATTGCCAATACTGACTCCCTCTTACGGCGACCGTCGCTGGCGCGTCTTAGTGAGTTCCACATCACCTACAACTCCGGGGGTTTGAAATTGGCGACTTAACTGGTAAGGTGATTTTTCTTCAAAATTGCCGGCCATTTGTATCCGCGAGGAGTCTATCTCTGAACCATGGAAGCTTCGAAGTTAGGAATTTCTTTTTCTTCCTCACTTCTCCATCTTCGTGCCTCGGCTTGCAAAAAGGACTCGAGACGATGATGTTGCTACAGCAGTGTTGGCTAATTTCTACCACATGTTCATTAGCCTACTTCGTCTCGCTGCCGACTAATTTTAGCGATTCGTGAGGGTGATTAATGGCGGCGAGGGATTCGATATGGACCATCACCAACTGCGGGGTTTGCCCTGGATCTGCTAGAATAAGAGGCGTTTCGGGGAACCTCATTCGGTTCTTTTCTTGATCCCCACGCGCCCTGTGATCCGTGCGAAAGCGGATGACTCGGGTGAAGAAAAAAAAAAAAATAACGACTGCGAGACATGGGGGTCACTTGCGGTCAATGTTTGGAGAGGTGGCAACACAAAAAAGACGTTCAATCAAGTTTAGAGCGAAATGGTACATTATTATTATTATTATTATTATTATTATTATTATTATTATTATTATTATTATTATTATTATTATTATGACTTCTCCTACGCGGGGGGGGGGGAAACATTCACCTGCCATTGATGTCATTGTGGCTAGGCTCACTCGTACGGTTCAGAGCAAGTAACGAGCAAGATCTTCATTTACTTCCAGGTCCTCTAACACTACATATCAGACACATCAGTGACAGTTTTTCTGACAATGTGACAGTTGTCTAGAATGACTGCTTTTTGTACTGTTGCTAGTATATGCTTTATATTCAATTCTTGCAGTATTATTATTATTATTATTATTATTATTATTATCATCATCATCATCATTGCAATGTCAAAGCATGCGAGCCCTCCTGGCTCCTTAACACTCACCACAAACAAATACACACAGAGGGCCAAAAGTCACCCAGTCGCTGGCACTTCGACCTCTCCACGCCTTGAAAAGACGTCTTCAACGATGTGAAAAACGCTGTATCTGCTGTGCGAAAAGCCACATCTTGTCAACACCCACCAATCGCAACTCTGCCCCAGGAAGCTGCCTTCGCAATGGCATAGCCCTGCCCTCGCTCTCACGGCGTCTGATATGGGGCATTTCAGGAAGCTGTTGAATCATTATTTCGTGGAAGGTGACTTAAGAAGAAATTATTCATTATGCAATTCTGTCAACACGCTTTCGAGTAACACGTAATTGTTAGATTAGTTGTAACTTCTAGTAAATATTTTATACAATCTATTTTAAAAATTATGCTTGCGAAAATTCAGTAAACCCTGAGGTTGGGGGTGGAGAAAGACTCTGCACCTGGACTTATAAAATCGCTTTTCCTTCAAAATGTACTTCATACAAAATTCAAATTTATCACATACATTCAAAATACAATATTAAAGATTTTTAGGTAAATTAAGTCTCTTGCACTTGCTAATACAATTAACTTTTCTGTTAATATGAAATGTAATTTTCTTTTAATATGTTTTTAATTTTGAAATGCTTTTGCTGGTCTGTTTCTTCATGTGTTTCCTGCGAACACACCTGAAGTGAAATGTTTACATCGGCCATCATTAATTTTGTGGAAAGCCGATTTCAGTAGGTAGTATGCTGGGGAGAACTGAGAATGAAGCAATGTGATATTTCTTTGTAATGGTGCACAAACCTTAGCTTGTGGATAGCAAGGCCAGTAGCTTTACGGATAGCAAGTATCCCACAATAAATGCATTACCTGTTTGACACAAACTTATGAAGACAATCTTGGAAAGGAAAAAACACCTTCAGTGTATGCAATAGAAATTGTGAAATTTTTCGCAAGTTTCTTATTAAATATACGTAGATTGTTGGCTAACGTGTCCAGTCAGTTGCCCCTGTAAAACTCTTTGTCCAGTGAGCGAGTGAGTGAATTGGCTGCTGGTGGCTGTGTGAACTTGGGTTGCCAGAGGTTTGCTTGCGCGCGCTCGCGGCCCTGCCAGCCCAAGCCGAGCCCAGGCCCAGACCCAGGCCCAGGCCCAGCCCCGGCCCCACTGCGCTGCGGCAAGGGCTCCTACCTTCTGCTCCCAAAGAACTCGTCCCTTTTCCTCGCCGCCTCCGACCTTTTGAAATCGGAGCCTTTCTCCTGCGGCAGCCCGTTCGTCCCCCCGCGGCCTTCTGCTGGCTGCAGCGTGCTTCGGAACGCAGCGCCGCGCCCGTCCTCACCCGTCCTCGTTCCTCTGCTCGCCCGCCTCCTCCGCCCTCACCCCCCCGCCCCCCCCCCCCCCTCGCTTGCCCACTCGCCCACGCTGCCCTCTCCTCAATCCCCGCTCCCCGATCACCCTCAGCCGCACTCGCCTCTCCTGTCCTCACCCTCTCCACCCCCGCCCTCGCCCGCCTGGGGCGCCAGAGACGCACGAGGACGTCAAGCGGCGAGGCCGCAAGGGTGTGGCGCAGGGCAACTCCCGAATACCTGCGCAGCGGAAATATTTTACGCTAAATGCAGCTAGTCTGAGGCTGGCCGCATTCTTGAAAATACTATAAAATATTTCCTTCCAATTTTTACACCAACACAACCCCCGTTAAACAACTCAAATTTTGAATTATTATTTAATGATATTCTCAAGTTAGTTTAAAAAATAGCTCAACTTTTCTACGATTTATTTTTTTTTGTAATTAATAAGCACTAACGATCGATCTTGTAGGGAAATTGATATTTTAAAGAAAATCGTGAGCACTGACAATTTTTTTTAACTTTTAAGCGCAGCAGAAGTGACAAAAAATTATAATATTGTTTTTTGGCTACAAAAACATCTGGTAAGAAAACACCGACACTGAAATTTGGCGCACAGTGAATATATATTTTATCCGGATTTCTGAAGACAAGGAAACTTTGTTTTCACAGTTGATTGCACAGAAAAATTATTTTCTTCAAGGCTTTTCGAAAATATCCTTACTTTGTAAAATCTTACACTCGTATCGTATTGGGGCTGATAGTGCTTGCGAAGTTATGTAGCATATAGTAATCGAAATAGCGTGTGTCACGAAGCACGAAAGCACTGCTCCCGTGTTGCTAATTAGGAACTGCGCATGCACATTAGAACGATGCCAGTTCATAGCTCCTAGTCGTTGCCTTTTCTGAGAATTGCATGAGAACACGTAGACAACAAACTGTTATCGCAGGATATTTTTCCGCGAGAATGTTGCATACTATTTATTTAATCAATTGCGAAGTCGGAAGGTCATGTAAGTGTAGCGCTGTAATATCTTTGAAATATCTTGCGTTCAACACACTGCCAACTTGAGACTAGTATTTGTGTTTAAAATCAATCATATGAATTAGATGTAATTTCGAATACGAAATTGGTTCTAGTTTCAGAATCAAGTGCAGGAGGTACTTTTCTTAGCATGAGTTGAAAAGAACCATTTAACAGAATTGTTTTTTAATTTTTAATTAAGTCTGGATAAAATAAATAACCATAAGACTATTTCGACAACAGAATTGATTTATTAGTTTTCGTCTATGACGATCGATGTAGTAAACATGGTTAAAAGATCGAGTATAAACAAATACGATCTGATCTACAATTCTTTAAAATGAATGAAACTCAGTTTTCGTCTAGAAGAGAACTGAATGATGCCACGCATTCTCACACGCTTTGACATTACGCAAACATGAAGGCAATTTCAATTATAATCTAACAGTATAAATCACGGTTTGAAACGTATTTTGCTAAAACCGTGCAGTTGTCTGGCGACGTCCTAAAAGAGGTGGGCGGAGTTCGTGCTATTTCCACCCCACCCCTTCCCAACGCTCCGCGCGGTGTCGCGCCGCCCCGCCCCGCACCGCCCCGCGCCGCCCGCGCCGCCCCGCGCCGCCCCCCCCGCGCCGCCCGCGCGACCCGCCCACCGCACCGCCCCACGCCGCCCGTCCCCGCCCCGCAACCGCCCCGCGCCGCCCGCCCGCCGCGCCGCACGCGGCACGCCCTCGCCACCCCGCGCCACCCCGTGTCGCGCGGTGTCGCACCGCCCAGCGATGCCTCGCTCCTCATCGCCCCTTGCGGAATGACCTCACCGCCCCGGGACGTGTGTAGGAAGCGCGCCGCCGCGTTTGGTGTCTTACAAGATCATTCCGCAGATTTATTTCCGTCTTTGTTTACGCACGGCGTTGTATGCAAAATACATAGAGGCGCAGTGCGCACGTCGCCGCCGTCGCCGCCGCGCATTATGCGCAGCCCTAAATCGGACGGAGGGAGACCACACGGGCCGCGCCTCGCGCCCTTGGGCCCCGTCGCCCCCCCGCCGCGCGGCTCCACGCCCTGCGCCGGACGCTTGAATAGCGCTCCTACTACTTCTCCGAGCTTACTTATTATGTTGCGCATTTCGCGGCTTTGCTCTGTAAGCTGGCGTGTATCGCGCGGAGCGGGGCGGCAGGGCGGAGGAGAATTTCGATTCGGCAGAAAGGGGTAAAGCGGCGCCATGCTGGGCGGGCGCGCACGCGCCAGGGCGTGGGTCCGCCCGCCCTCGCCCGCCCGCCCTCCGCGCCCCGCCCCGCCGCAACGGCGGTGGCGGTGCCGGCGCGAGTGCATGCGTGAACTGCGCGGAAACTTGAGGCCGCGAGCCCCTCGCCCAGAGCGACGGGTGTCCCCCGGGGCGAGAGCCAGGGGGGGGAGGGGGGAGGGTCGGCGGCGGAGCGCGCACAATGGAGCGGGCGCTTCGGGCGACCGCGCCCGCCACCGCCCCCAGGGGTGCCAACCGCCCGAATTTACCCGGTTGCACTCTTATGCCATGGCATTTGTCTACTTGAAGACATGAAGGAGGCCAACTTAGTGTATTTATTGAGATAGCCGCCTTTCCACTTTGTCTACCTGCACAACAAGTGCCGTAATCGTAATGTTATTTTTTTTAATTTTATTTTTATTTATTTTCAGTCGTATCAACGACTTGGTTGTTAGCGACTAAATAAATTTTATATTGCTAATATTGTTTTTACAGTATTATGATTAAGTTTTGTTTCATAGTATTATGCTGAACGTCTATGCATGTTTCAATCAAAGTTGCAGTGTCTCATTTAGTGTTTTGTGCGTTTTCGTGTTTGTCAGGGTTTTAATTAAATTTAAATTTTTTTTTATTTTTTTTCTTGAAATAACTAGTGTAAAGGATCTAAATTATATTGTTCCCGAATTCCATAAATTATGGAAATAGTTGATCATTTTCTGTTGCCGACTTATTAAAATTAAAATTTGTGTGAATACTACATTGAACTTCTGAGAAACTTCAAATTCGGCAGTGGCAATTGAAAGAAAGTATACAGCAAACTCGTTCGCATTGCAAATTCTGAAATGAAATGAACTACAATCGTATTTATGATTATTCTACTTTTACATATGCGGAAACGAAGTCACTTCTAACTGAAGCACTTTCAATATAATTTTGCTGCCCTCAGTCAATCAAGATTGAGTAAATAGGACATTACTTTCGTATAGTATACGATACAAATTTATTTTCTTTCACAATACAAGCTCTACTATTTCTCTCACATGGAGAAAGGAGAGCACTACAGAACACATTTCATTGATAAAATGACCCAAAGTAATTTGTGTTATTTGGTAATTATTAGTAGCATTAGTTTCAATTCTCGGCTTTGACATCCCCTGACCTCTGGACCCCCTAGGCATTCCGGGAGCAATGAAATTGCTCAGAAGTGCTTAAAAATGCAACATTCCTAGACGCTAGATTTGTGCCACCCCATATTTTCGCGCGAATACACAACAGATAAATCATATTAATTGGTGCAGACAGATAATTGCTTTGGAACTGAACAAAAGACAGCCTTATAAGTAAATTTCGGCACTTTTACATGTAACTTTCAGCTTAAATAACGTCGACAATATTATATGTGTCGTGCATAACACGATACAAAGAGTAAGATGACACGATGATTACAGATCATAGTGGTGCATGTAAATACGAACCAGACTGATGGTGGTATAAGCTTGAAACGAACGTCTTGAGAGAAAAACGCCAAGTATTTTAAATGTCCAGTTTTTGAGGTTCCGTAATTATTCACGTCAAAACATTTCTCTTGTTAAATTGCAAGTTCGTTAATGTTTCCATGGTTTATGCTTTCTGTAGTACTAACTATTGAAAGAGGTGATGAAGTCCTTCTCGAGTCGTCTGCCTCGTTCTTAGTCTTCAGGATGTTTGTTCTGCGATCGTTCCTGCTATTTGTATTTGTATATCGATTTGGGCTTAACCTTGCGGTTGCTTCTAGTTATTTGCTGAACCCAAGTTCTCCAACGAGGCTGTTGCTTGTACGTACGTACATGATGAAATTTATTCTGCAACCTCCAGTAGAGTTTGCAGCCACTGTGTTTCTCTGGTGGAAAAATAGTGAACGTTTTTTTTTTTTAAGTTTTAATGCTTGATATTCTAACAGACGGACAATTTATCTAATTGTTGTGTCGATCGATAAGCCGAACCTAAAATTGTTGCAGAGATGAAATATACTGGGAGCTCGTTCGAAAGGTACAGCCAAAGCAGTGTCGGATAGAGGGGTAGAACCATGACCCTTAACATCTGAAAATAATATTGTCAAAAAATAAAAATAAAAAATCAACCATAAAAGTAATATATGTACATTAAAATTACATTTGTAGCATGAATAATTTACATGGGTGGGGGGGCTAGTTTCATGATTTTATATTCTTAAATATTATATTGTCCTTCATTATAACAAAATTTCATTAGCATATGTAAGAATCATGACGTCAAATTTCTCTGCAACTATTTCAGTTGTGTGACCTCCCCCCCCCACCCCCACTTGAGGCAGTATGTCGTCTGTTTAACTGTTCTGTTCCAGCATGCTCCTGTATTCTTGGTCCAATCCCTATCCTATATACATTTAAAAATTCACAGCCGTGTGATACAATCTGAATATTCTCCCCATCCTTAGCCGGAACACGTATATTTTTTTTTTTTTATTTTATTTTTTTTTTTTAATATTATCATGTCTGGTTTGGGTGCATCACGTGTCCAATTTGAACAGTTGCCTTGCCAGCCCCCGCTCTGTCTAATCACACAACGAGGGTGCTGTCAGTGCTCGCGCCTTCCAAAAGCCACCTGCTAGACCGCGCCCCCGCCCCACCCGTTGAGGCCACGTGGTAGGCGCCGCCGCCGCCGCCGCCCTTGCGGTTCCGCCCAGTGGCACTTGCGCGCGAACGCGAGCATTTTTTCCCCCGCACCGCGACGGCGGCGGCGGCGGCGGCGGCGGCCACGACGCTGGCCGTGATCCATCCTCCAGATGGCGCACGCCGCCGCCGCCGCCGCCACACCCGCTGGAAGGCAGGACGTGGCTGACTTTGTGCACGACCAAGAGGTTTCTGAAAGCGCCCATTCTGACATTGGCCTACTGAGTAGGCCGCTCTATTCTGTTCGCTGTGGTGGACGACGCAGCTGTTAGAAGACGTTCGAATACGGCGTTTTGTTGTAGACGTGTCCTTTCAAGGTATATAATTTATGAAGGAGACTCGTCTGTTTGACGTTAAACCGCAATGGTCGATATCGGAATACTTGTCAAAACCCCTTAATCAGTTCTTTTCCTTTACGCCGTATTTATTCAATGAAGCATTCTTCTAAGCACCTCCTGAAAAAAATGATCCATATTTTTATGTATATAAGAGAAAGAAATTGATAGAAACACATTTGATTTTTTTTTTTTTCCCGAAGACCAGTATTTGTCCTTGGAGGTGTCGGTTGACTTGGCGCGGCGACGTGTCGCCAGGAGCTGTGTAGTTTCCGCGAGCCACGTGCAATTGTTTACGGCACGTGGGCGCTGCGTCGGTGCGCCCCCGCCTCCGCAGCCTCACAATGAGCTAACGGGGCGCGTGGGCGGGGCTCGCACATTCACACGCGCCGGCGCGGTTAGCGGCCCGGCTTAGCCCGACTAATCCCGCCAGCACCTTCGCCAGCGCGCCGACCACCAACTCACACATCAGGCAGTCCACCTTCCTTCTTTTTATATATATATATATATATATATATATATATATATATATATATTGTGCGGTCATTTAGAGAGGATGGATTTAGAAAGACTACCCCAAGAGTGTTTCAATTGGACACAAGCAAGACGGAAGAATTGGGTCGACCTAGAGTGAAATGGATGGATGGTAAAAATGGTGGCAACGAAATGATGAGATACTTTACAAGACACTTGGCGTGACCAGAGTATCGCCTTGAATGCAGTAAACGGCCGTTCCGGAACGGCGTTCCGGTACCTCTGGAATAATTATTTAATTAATATAGATGTGGATTTATTATTATTATTATTATTATTATTATTATTATTATTACTAGCAGTAGTATCTTAGTAGCAGTTGCAGCAACTTGCTGAATAACACTGCACAAGGTATATTATAAATCCCAAAGACTTCGGCCCTTGTAGCGATGTTTCCAGCTCTATTTTGGCCGTTTACTGCATCCAAGCCACTACTCTGTTTGGTCACGCCAAGTGTCTTGTAAAGTATCTCTCCGTTCCGTTGCCACCATTTTAACCATCCGTCCATTTCACTCTTGGCCGACCCAATTCTTCCGTCTTGCTTGTGTCCAATAGAAACACTTTTCTAAACCAATCCTCTCTAAACGACCGTACCATAACGAAGTTATTTTCTACATCACTTAATCACCTTTCTATATTTAATTGTCTCTGTTCTTACATGATCAAGTAGTGTAATTCCGTAGCATCTTCTCTGAGAACTTTTTGACTTGAAAAATTGTAATACAATAGGGCCATTTTCTGGAAACTCAGAAAAAATCAGGGTATTTCATTGCTCTGGAAAACTCGGGGACAAATTAGGGAATTAATGGAAGGGTAGTTACAAATAAGCGAAGATTTAGAGATGGTTATAAAAATAGATATTCTTCCTTAAAAATGTAGTACAGCATTATTTGTTGCTCAATTTCTATTTATCGGATTTGTTTTATTTGAAACTTAATCAGGTAGAAATCAGAGAGCTGACAAATTAGTTTCAAGATTGCTTTAATATTTTCTTCATTGTGAAATACTCAACAAATTTTAGTACAATATTTTTAAAATGCCTTGGAAAACCGGGAAAAGTCAAGGAAATTTGTTCCAGAAAATGAGTGGCCTCCTTGTTAGAGAAATTTTTCAGAACATCTTCCTTCTCCAAACGTCTCTGTTATTGTTCTCAAATATTTTTAAACAGTGCAGTTTTAACGTTTGAAAAAAATTGATGTCAGTGAACATGTTTAATGTGCGATTATACCTAAAACAATAGATCGTGTAGCAAGGTAAACAAAAATGCAAGTGATGCATTTGGGAGCTCCACGTAGTAGAAAAGCTTTTCCCAACGGGTGTTCCGCAGGGTCCATGCGTGGGACCGCTCAAGAGGACTCGGGGTCACTCGACGCGCGACACCCCATCGTCCTCGCGTCCCCTCGGTGCAGCCCCCTCCGACAAGTGGCGGGGACGGCTTCGACGAGACCGCGAAGGCGCTTTTGAGGACGCGTCCTCCGCGGCGTCGACCTGTGGCGGATCTGCGAGTCAAGTTTATTTTGGTAGAAGGGGTGCGCGCGTGGATGGTGGGATGATCTGGCCGAGGACAGCTGCTGTCGGGATCCGAAGGGCGGGGAACGCGCTGCGTTCGCAAAGCGGAACAGTAGGCTTTTCCAAGAGACTTGAAATTCTTTCAGAGAAGCTCAGCAAGCAGTTAGTGTTGTGGAACGAAGGGCTTGTCAAGTACGCTTGTGGTCATTTATCCCAGAGCATTTGTGGAAGAATAATCAGTTTTGGCGACAGTGAAGGTATTAAGCGCTTCTGTACTTTTTCCTTTTTTTAAACGCATTCTCATGTTTCGTAATTCATTACAGTGAAGCATGTTCTCATTGCATTTCAGCAGTCGTGCGTGTTCAATAATGTGTAACGATTTTTCCATCGTAAGGACTCGAAATCTCTTCCCGTATGGTTCGTCGGATGATACTGCGAAACGAACGTGGTGCTCGGCTGCCCTTATCTCGGGCAGATGCTCTGACAATGAATGCAGTTGGTGAACAACGAAGCTCGGCTTCCCGTGCATCGGCGTCCGAGAACTTGTTCGCGGACGTGTGAACCGCACATCGCAACCCGCTCGAGCGCCTGGGGCTGCTGGCTGCTTTTTGCCGACGAGACGAGACGAGACGAGTCGAGTCGCGCGCGCGCTCGCTCGTCCACCGAGACAGAGGAAGCTCCTGAAAGTGAACACCGCGTCCCGGACCGGCTGCGATCACCGCCACCGGATGCTGGCGGCGGCCCCCACGCCGGCGCGGAGCGGCGCGGCGCGGCAGGCGAGCCGGCCGGCCGGCGGCCCCGGCAGCTGCACCGCTCTGCCCCTCGCCTCGCCGCAGCGGCCACGCTCTCGCTCTCTCTACTGCCCCTCTGGCCGAATCCTGTACAGGGCACGCGGATTGCGCACTTTCAGAAGAAACACTGAAAACCGGGGAAAATCAGGAGATTTCAGAGCTCTAGAAAAGTCAAGGAAAATCAGGGAATTTGCAGAAGAATCGTCGAAAGTTAGAGAAAATATTGAGATGGTTATATAACAAACCACTCCATTCCAAATCTTATCAAGGAAAAATTAAACAAAAACAACGTACTGCAAAACCCGGAGACTAAGGGAAATTTGTTCCAGGTAATCAGTGTTCGCCTTGCTGTAATAAATTCTTTTCATTGCCCAACAGAACATCAGAGATGTATTGCAATGGTCGATTATTGTACAATGGTTTCTACAACGTCTGTAAGTAGAGATTGCGCAAAAGCCTTTTAACTGCCGAGCACGTGAACTGTGTGGTGTTATAAAGAAAATGAACGTCTGAAAACAGTCCTCTGTGCGACGTATTAATTTCTGATATTTTTATTTTGATAATGAAATTACTAAATTTGTCTACCAAGAGCAATTTACGTTGGATAAATATTTCCTGGCATACATATTTGAGATTGTTGATCTCTATTAAGAAAAAAATTAAACCCAATCTCTTTTGACGAAGGCATTCGAAATAATTATGAATACACCGCATTACTTTTGAATGTTTCAGGAACTTTTATTTATTTATTTACTTTATTTATTTATTTATTTTACGTTAAAAAACAGTTGAAAACTGCGTATGACGTGCTATGGGGAAACTACGTTTATAGTGCTTAAATGCCTATTTCAGCATTAGGGTATAATAATGCGATTTCGACCGTTAAAAACCAAATTTCTCTAATTTTTAAAAATTATATTACGACGTTGATAGTAGTCGAGCCCTTCTGTTCTTGAATCATCTACGCAACCATTCTCGGCTCTTCTGATCGCTAGCGATTGCCACGATCAGGCTTACTTGAATAGATGATTTTACAGAAATATTCTCGAATTGGGCATTTGTATTAACTTCTATCTGAGGCGCCTCAAAATTCAATGCATCATCCCATCAATTTAAATCTTTTACAGGATGGTCGTAGTTCCGCAGTTGCTAATAATGAAACGAGTGAAGCGTCAGAGAACGGCACAATTGGTAGAACTCGTGTCAAAATGAAAGTGTGTACTAAACACAAGTGAAGGAGTAGAGATCATTTTTTGCTAATAAAATAGTGATAGAGACAGATCCAGCCTCATAATTTAGAAGAGACGTGAACAGTATATTGTGAGGCAAATTACGGAAAATAATTTTATTCCAAAGGTTTAGAGTGTACTTCATTGTGCCTTAGTTTATATCTATTCCCTACAATTGTTTTCCATTTATATCTTTTTTTAAATACTTGATATATGTTGGAAATAAATTTATTCTGAAAAATTATTTTCATCTAAATGTATTCTGCCTATTTTTAGAAATTATAATGCCTATTTTAGGCAGGTATTTAAGGAATATTTTAGAGCCTACAAATTCGAAATTTAATGATAATTTCTCTCAACAGAAGTGATACCTCCGCCATGAATGCTCTTTACGACGATAAGATAACAATATTTAAAGAACGAGGTTTTACAAAATTATTAAAAACTTCTCTTTTCTCCTTTTACGAAGGGCAAAATGGAAGGCGGCGCCCTCCCGAACGCGGGAAGGCAATGTGATGCTTCATTGTCCCCGCGGCGCCTCGCTCTCACAAGACCTCCATTGCTATTTCGTCCCACAAAAGACGCTGCGTTGTTACTCGAAGACGACGCCGTCGTGACGAGATTGCTCTTCCACCGGCGCGGCGCTCTTTGGGCCTTCGCCGAGGCATTCAAAACTTGACGAAATTCGCCCTCCCCCGCCGCCGTTCGGTCTTGGCCCGGCCGCGTTCACTTTTTCTTACTTCGCTGTTCGTATTCTTCGGCCACGGCATTCCTTTTAAGTCTCTCGGTTTACGGCGGGTAATTTAAGATAGAAGTTTGTGCTTACATTAAATAAAGAAAAGTTAAGTTTATATAATATGCATGCGCACGCTATAAGAACGTCAGGGAATGGAAGTAAATAGGTGTTTTTCGGGGGGAGAATAGTCTGAAAAAAAAGTTTTAATTTGGTCGTTATTTTAATTATTAAATTCCAATGAAGAGGTGTCTTACGGTCATTGTTGTTTATGACCTAGCTCGGAAAGAGTAATAATTGTACCTGCGTGTAGAAGAATTACATTGGAGCGAATGTTCTTTTCTCTCGGCAGCTCATGACAAATAGTCCAACGCCGCGCGTATGCTACCGGCTTTTGTGAATCACCTAACTGTGTGCTGTCGCCCGACGTTCTGGGAATGTTTGTTCCGGCTCAAGCCGAATTTCATTTCTGTTCGAGATACAATGGATTTTTCTTCGAATTTTAGTCTTACACACACGAAAAAAATTCTTGACGTGTCCTTTGGCGTGTCCGGCGCCGCGCTGTCGTCAGACACCCCCCATACCCGGAGCGGTAGCTCAGTGCATCAACTGATGTCACTGTAGTGTCTCTGACCCGGAGGTCCTAGGTTCGAGTCCCGACGGCTGAAGGATTTTCGACACTAGCTTGTCAGCTAGGTCGAATTCAGTCGCTGTCTGGAGTAGAATTCCAGTGGCCTACTGTTCTGATCGATAGTTTTCCGTGGTGTCTCCATGATCAACACCAGGTGAATGGAGGACCCTAACAAATAAGCCACGGACCGCGCGCGATCTGTCCTTCCTCGTCCTTACCCTATCCTCATTTTACACACACACACACACACACTAACATGCACTACACTACCACACATGCCGGGAGACCGGTCGGGGACTTAGAACTTGTCCTGACTGGGGCGGTGCCCCGCTAGTGGGAGATACCTGGTTGAAGGAAACCCCTCTAGACGGTAGGTCGACGCCATCCAGTGAAGGAAGATCACTGCCACCTCCCAATGAAAACCATGCACTACACCTACGGATCTAATGACCATAGTAGTTGACGCGCCCAGAATCACTAACAATGAATCAATCAATTTTGACACCCGCGTCGTAAATTAATTGCAATAACTGTCGAGCGGCGAGTGGCGTCTGGGTGGGCGGTCGAGGGAGGGGCAGGCTCTCGCGACGGGCGGGCTGTTTGTGCCCCTCCGCGCGCGGTGTGCGTCCCGTCCCATGATTCATTGCGCGGGCATTGGCAGGCCTGCGAGTGTGTGCGGTCGCAGCCGACCCGACGCCCGGCGAAGTCGCCCGTGAGATTTAGACGTCACTCTCCACCCTCGCTCGCCGGAATGTTTTCTTAGCTATCACTCAAGTTATATTCGCGTGCGTAAAACCGCGCTGAGGGAGGGATGGGCGTTTGTGAAACGGCTTCTAGATGGACGTGTGCGGTGAATAGGCGGATCACTCCGACATGCGACATTTGTGATGCGGGGAGAAATAATGAGCTGGGACATTACGTAATATAAACTCACTGCCGTAAATATTTCGGATAAATGTATGTAAAATATTTTATATGTTGATTTTTATATTAATCTAATAATTATTTTTATGTTTTTGAAATTTAGAAGTTTGCAAGTTGACTAACTGTTCCAGTAGAGACTGATCCTAACTCTCGAACTAATCAGCGAAGTAGTCTCCATTGGAAGAGGCTATTATTATGCAAACGTATCAATCTAGAAAAATAAAAATAATTATTTGATTAATATGAAAATCGACATATGCAGCTCGAAAACGCCAAGTCGTAGAAACGCTGACGAAGCGGGAAGAGGGCGGTGGGGCGTAATTCTGCTAGTTTTTTATTAACACCAATAATGAAAATAATAATATAACAATAATAAATGATGCCTCACCTGTTTATGAATTTCATTACGAATATAATCGATGTTAATTTATATGAAGATGTGTTCATATCCTTAGGTATGCAATCTCACATTTTTGTACAGTACTATTCGTGTCATAATCATATTGTATTGTCACAGTCGCGTCAATTATTTGATGTTAATTGGGTGAAGAATAGTTTTCCGATAAAAGTATTTTACCCGTAAGAACCTCACGTGATGGATGTATGTGTCGTTGCGGAGGCGGCCTGCCGCGTCGGCGCGCTCTGGGAGTGGAGGCGCGTTTGTCTACTCACGGCGGACCGCCGCGTTTTTGCGTGGACGGGAGGCGCTCGCCTGTTCAATAACAAGCAGCGCTCGGTGCCATTTCGCTGTACTTATTAGTAACTGTGCCAGAGATTGGAGCTGCATATCAATCAATGAAAGTGATTCGTTCCTGCTGCGAGTGCACCTTTCCCTCAAGCTGATGAATGCTCGGTGGTCGCCAAGAGAGCTGAGGAGGGCATTGCAGGTCAATAAGTAGGGAAGCTGCTTTACTCTTCTTCTGCACGTAATTCAGTATTGTGTATTTCTTTTTATTTCTAAACAAAAATATAGAATTGTATTTTTTTTTATTTATATGCCCTTTCAAACAACTTTGAGGTTGCCGGATGAAAAAAATTTTGCTTTTTTAAAAATGTATTGTCATTGCATTTATGAGTTGTGTTCATTGCTAATGCATGATAAAACCAATGCGAATGTGTATGGAATTATCAGTAAGAATAAGAATTAACGTATCTTTAAGGCTCGTAAAACAAATTATTTGATAATTGATGGCTTCCTTGAACAGTGTACTCTGACATTTAGCATTTACAACACTGACCTACATTTGGAAAATAACCAGTTTTCTGTTTAAAGAACCTTTTCACCTGACTCTGCTACTTGACAATTAGACACGCCTACTATTTTCTCAGCGTTCCCGAGCGCGACGCCCCCCCATCAGCCGCACCTCACCCGACCGCAAGACATCACGATTCTTTTGAACGTTCGACGCCGGACGTACGAAACCGTGAACCCTTTTCCGCGTCTCCCCTCTGTGACAACTCGAGCGAACGCGTCCCGGGCAGTAACGCGCTAATCCGTTTCTCGGTGCGATGTTAACACGCGGCTATTCATAGATTCTTTAATAACGATCCGTGCTTCCTGGCGGCAGCGGCGGCGGCGTCGCGACGCGGTGGAATATGCCGCCTGCGGGAGTGAGACTAGCTTTGTCTTGTAGGAACTTCAAAAGTTCCTGGCCGAGGCAATTAAATTCGTTTTCCACAGCGTTGTTTTAAGCGCGCATTTTCTGGATGGATGAACGACAAAAAGTCGAGGCTGTTCTTCCCGGGCCCTCTCGCGCGCGGGGCCCGCCGCCGTTGCTTCGCCGTCGTTGGTGCTCGTGGTAATAGGCTTAATTGATGTATCCAGAGCCGCAGTTCCAATTAATCGCTCAACCAGGCGATTAGGCGCCTGAGAAAGCCGCCGCGTCGAGCCATGGCGGACGGCCGCGCCGCCTCGCCGCCTAATCCCGCCCATTGCCAGCGCAGGCTTCCCGCGCCCGCCACGACCCCGCCCCGCGCGCTGCATTTCAACAGAACATCCGTACTTCTAAACATCGATGTTCAAATTTAAAATATCGATGTTAATAAAACATCTCCCAACAACCATCGATGTTTCTAAACATTGAAATAGCGATATTAATAAAACATCGTCCTAAAACTATTGATATTTCTGAACATCAGTGTTCAAAAATTCTAAAATCGATGTTATTGCAACATCGCCAACAAAACATCAATCTTTCTAAACATCAATGTTCAAATGAAAATATCGATTTTATATCTGCCAAATTTTAAAATCATTTAAAACCATTAAACCACCAAAAAAACATCGATGTTTTTAAAACCTTGACCATAACTTTTAGTTACCACTAATATTGACGGGGAGGTCATTTGATGGTCGATTTATTAATTTTTAATTGAGATGTAAATGACAAAATCAAGAAATGATCAAAATTAAGAAAAGTTTTCGATAATTCAAAAAGTAATATAGGCCCCTTTTATAAACGAAACCGCTATTTTAATTATTTTTCATCCCTGTTCACTTTTTTTGTGAAGAATGCTCACTTCACGGTTATCACAATTATTACAAGTTTTTATTACGATAGTACTTTTTTTCACTAAAATAAGAAATATCAATCTTATAAAAACATTGAACCCAAAACATCGATGTTATTATATCAAAGATTTAAAAGTAAACATTGATGTTTTGAAAACATCGACAACTGTCGTATCCCTAGTTGCATTTCGGTGTTGAACGCCTCAATCGGTGGACGAGAGAAGTATTGGCAAGTGTAACATTGTTAATAGTTGTCTAGAATGCGAAATTGTCCTATTTTTTCTCTGAAGGAACCTTCAAAGTTATTTTCGCAGCATTGCAGTTTACTTGTTCGTAGAATTAGTTTTTTGGAAGAATCCACTCAATGGCGGACCTTTGAATTTTTTACAAATTTCCCATCCAGTTCGTGAATTTTTAGCATTAGGGGTTCAATAATTTAAAACACCTATTTTAATGAATATATTTCCCACTCTCCTTCAAAGTTTTCCTAAATTAAATTGATTCTTTGTAAGTCCAATCATTATTTTAATTTAAAAAAATAACCCATTAATTAACAAAAATGACAGTTTAAATTTTAAAATACTAGGAGCTTTGGGTTATTACTGTTATTAATATTCTGAAGACAAGATGGACAGTTTGCAATATCTTCGATTTACGTGTTCCCTAATTAATAATGCACGCGAGTTACGATGCTTAATATTTTAACTACAACCGGGTGTTTTGTTTTTCGATTACACATTCTTCATTTCTATGCCAAGGTTTACATTTTATTGTACAAATTTTAATAAAATAGCTGGAGTATAGTGAATGTAAAATTTAATCCCACTTGTGGTGACTAAAATTGAAAAAAACAAAAAACAAACGGAAATAATAATTATAACGTATAAAAATGCCCTTGTAATAATACAGATTTCCTTGAAGAACCTTATGCGAAAAATAACTTTATTAATATAAATATGAATGTAAATAAAAATCTCTTTTTAAATAAAAATGGCGTGTTATAAAATGCTTGATTCAATCATTATTGCATTGGCCAGTTCTATAGTTTTTACACAGTTAATATTGTCTTACTGTTGATTCTGATGACTGTGTCCTGAAGTCTTGTACACAACAATTGTGTTTACCTACCTAGACATAGTCTATATTGTTGGACGTTTTCAGTTTTGGCACTTCATATAATGCTCAGCGCTACGAACCGATTTTTGACTCGGGTCTTCGCTGTCTGGGACTGATTCAACACCTATCTCAAATATAAAAGTAAAGTACCTGTTACGTGTGACGTTTTTTGATGCAGCAAGCGGAGATGGTCTTTCAGAACTTCGCCGTTCCATCCGGGTTTGACCCGCGAACTCGCGTTTAGGAAGCCAGAATGCCAACCGCGTCCGGCTCATCGCTCTTATTACTCTATTTGCGAAACAATTATTAGAAATGTTAAAATATTGATGAACATGCCTAGTGTTGATTATTTCATAGAGTAAATGACTGACAAATCAGAATTCTCTGTGAAAAATCTCTACAAAGTTTTCCAAACGTTGACAAGAAAG